>CM070018.1:10838219-11480719 GCA_036247105.1 Cirrhinus mrigala | reverse complement strand
TAATTAAAATATCTTAATTTGTACTCTAAAGATGAACAAAGGTCTTATGGGTTTGGAATGACATGAAGGTGAGAAATTAATGACACAGTTTTCATTTTTGGGTGAACTTACTCATTAAGGACACTAAAATTCAAGATTTTAATTGACCTTTCAATTAAGCCCATCTTAAAATTGAGAAATTCTACCCAACTTTGATAGAATGAATTGAAAAAAAATACTCAAAAAAACAATTTGTTATATGCACCTGCATCTAGCTAGAAATATGTCAGTTAATCATGAGCAAGCGCCCATCTCTGCCATGACCGCAGTGGGTCTTGCCTGCCTCTTTGTAGCCTGTTCTGTGATAGGAGCTAATCAGAGTCTCTTTCTCACTAAAGGCCTGCTAGCCGAAGTCACTTAGCAGGGTTAACGTCAGGCATAATGAAATATTAAAGTGTGTCTGTAACTGCCACTATTGTTGCCCCTCGGAATAAGATATAACCCATTTTTGACAAGTTTTCATCCTCCTCACATAGAAGACACTACACGCAAACCAAATCAGCTACAGAGAAGAGGGTAATGAATAATCTATTTCATATTCCAAAGGCACCCGCTGCTTAGAGAGAGAGAGAAAGAGAGAGAGAGAGAGAGAGAGAGAAAGGAGGGAAGGAGACAGGGAGGCATAGAGGGTGAAAAAGAAGGATAAAAAGAAAGGCAGAGCGGGAAAAAAACGGAGGGAAAAAATAGATGCGGCAGATGATACCGCCAGCCTGCCGAAGGTGTCACGTGACACACCTAATGTTTAAATAATAAAAAAGGGATATAAACAAATCATTAGCCCCCCCAATGGTTGTTTAACGCAATTTCTTAATGAACATAATAGCCACAACTAATAATGAAAGAAAATAAAAACATCTAAATGGGCCCCAACTTATCGTCAGCGCTCAATTATTTCCTTGTCAAGTTGTTATGATTTAATGAGCCCCAGTGGGACTGACGGCTGTCAGTCAGCTCTGACTTTTTGACACCATTACAACTTCAAATAGAGCCGCAGCCACGCTGCTTTTCCACCAGCCACACACTGCTGAGAGGATCTGACAGGCCCGAGTAGAGAGAAAGAGAGAGAGAGAGAGAGAGAGAGCGAGAGACAGATAACGCGCACGCACACACACAGACTGAGCCAGCAAAACACACCGACACACATCCAAGTCATTACACGCACAGCCGACTGATGTCTCGCATACACACGCGCAGGTGCGGGACCCGATCGCGCTTGCTCGTCCCCCGCACGCACATACGTGCGAGAAAATAAGGACAAACAAATCTCAGCGCTATCGTACTTAAACGCACACCCTCGTTCTCTCCTCCGTTTGATGCGAAACCCAATCACAGAGGTCATTATCTGATGAGGTTTGTTAAACTGGCGGGATTCAGCTCCCCCTCGTCCTTTCTCTTGCTTCCTCAACTTAATGATAACTCTCAATAGGTTGGCCCCACATGGGACACGCGGAGACGCACTATTTTGTTGGCCATTAATTTGGCGCTTTGAAGCCGTAGCTGTGAAGCAGAGGCAGAGAAAACCCCCCACCAGGCTGCTTCCAAAATAAGACAATCCACCCGGCCTGAAACAGAATATCAAATGCAGTCTGTCTGACGGTCCGTCCGTCTGTCTGTCCGTCAGGCACCTCGACCGGCCGAGGTGTGCGCATGCGTCACGTGTGGAAGGACTGTGGAGTGTAGGGTTTTGGGAAGAGATGTGGCGGTGTTTAATGACACAGTGTTCCAAAACATAGTGAGTCGCCTACGTAGGCAGCATCATAGGCACACTATGCAAAATCTGAGAGGCCTAACAAGGTTGAAATCCCAGAATGCACTCTGACACAAAAAAAATGAAACCAAGATAAAAGATGAATGAAGTGAGAAAAATTCAGTATTTGAAAGTGTTATAGTAAATGTAATTAAAATGGTTCATTTACCCAATATTTGTGTGCTTTGTATTTTTACACTTATTATAATATCGCATCATTAGCTTAGCAACATGTTAACAGCTAACTTTATTCACTAACATGGATTATTTCTCTTTATGCTTTAACACATTAACGTCATTAGCTTAGCAACATGCTAACAGCTAACTTTATTCACTGACATGGATTATTTGTCTTTATTCTTTAACACATGATATTATTAGCTTAGCAACATGCTAATAGTGAACTCATTAAAAAAAAAACTGATCCAAGCTGGCGAACAAAGTGTAATGACGAATATGACTGCTTTGCTAAAATCAATTATTTGACTTTTTTTTAAAGTGTCATTAGCTTAGCAACACTAACATGGATTGTTTGTCTTAATGCTTTAACACATAGTCATCACCTTAACAAAATGCTATTGACAAACAATTTAAAAAATTGATCCAAGCTGACAAATATGTTGATGGGAAACAACTGATTCACTAAAATTATGTTTTTGACTTCATGCTTAAAATATTGTCATTAGCTTAGCAATACATTAACATATTTGAATATTTGCCTTTATACTTAGCACATTATTATTAGCATAGAAACATGCTAACAGCTAACTCTTGTTAAAAACTATCCAACAAAGTGAAATGTTAAATATGAATATGACTGATTTGCTAAAATCGATTTCTTGACTTTATGTTTAGTGTCATTAGCTAACATGCTAACAGCTAACTTCATTCACTAACATGGACTACATGTCTTTGTGTTAAACATAGCTTAGCAATACGCTAATGACGAACTCTTTAAAAAAAAAAAAAATTTGATCCGAGCTGTCAAATAAAGTGAAATGTTGAAGCAACTGTTTTGCTTTTTTCGATTATTTGACATTATGCTTAAAACATTGTCATTAGCTTAGCAATACTTTAACATATAACTGATTTGCTAAGGTTGAATATTTTCCTTTATGCTCAACACATTATTAGCATAGCACCATGCTAACTATCTCTTTTGTTAAAAAAAAAAAAAAAAAGCAAAAATTGATTATTTGTATTTGTTTAAAGTGTCATTAGCTTAGCAACAGGCTTATAAAAATTATCTGAGCTGGCAAACATATTAAAATGTTGATGCAATTGTAACTGATTAGCTAAAATCGCTTATTTGTTTTTATGCTTAAATCATTATCATTAGCTTAGCAATATGTTAACATATACCCGATTTGCTAACATTGAATATTTGTCTTTATGTTTAGCACATTATTATCATTAGCATAGAAACATGCTAACAACTCTTTTGTTAAAAAAAATCATCCAAGATGGCAAAGTGAAATGTTAATTATGAATGACTGATTCGCTAAAATCGATTTGACTTTGTTTAGTGTCATTAGCTTAGCAACATGCTAACATCTAACTCGATTCACAAACATGGATTATTTGTCTTTATGCTTTAATTAACACATTATGACATTAGCTTAGCAACATGCTAATAGCAAACTCTTTAAAATCCATCCGAGTTGGCACACAAAGTAAAAGTTGATGGCAAATGTAACTGATTTGCTAAAATCAATTATTTGACTTTGTTTAAATTATTGTCATTAGCTTAGTAATGTGTTAACATATAAATGATTTGCTAACATTGAATATTTGCCTTTACGCTTAACACATTATTATTAGCACAGCAACATGCTAACATCCAAGATGGTGAACAAAGTGAAATGTTAATTATGAATGACAGATTTGCTAAAATCAATTATTTGACTTTGTTTAATGTCATTAGCTTAGCAACATGCTAACAGC
The DNA here is from genome assembly GCA_036247105.1 of Cirrhinus mrigala. NCBI lineage: Eukaryota > Metazoa > Chordata > Actinopteri > Cypriniformes > Cyprinidae > Cirrhinus > Cirrhinus mrigala. The sequence goes on along the minus strand of CM070018.1, from coordinate 11,476,989 downwards.
TAACTCGATTCACAAACATGGATTATTTGTCTTTATGCTTAACACATTATTATTAGCATAGTGACATGCTAACAGCTAACACTTTTGGTACAAAAATCAGTTCAAAATGGCAAACAAAGTGAAATGATGACTGAATATGTCTGATTCGCTAAAATCGATAGACTTTTAGTCAGTATTTGAAATCGATGTTTAAAGTGTCATTAGATTAACAACATGCTAACAGCTAACTTAATTCACTAAAATGGATTATTTGTCTTATTGCCTTAACACATTATGTCATTAGCTTGCTTAGCAACATGCTAATAGAAAATTCTAAAAATGCAAGCTGGTAAACCAAGTGAAATGTTGATGACAAATATAACTGATTTGTTAAAATAGATTTAGTTTTTGCTTAAAACATCGTCATTAGCTTAGCAATACATTAACACAGAACTGATTTGCTAACACTGAATATTTACCTTTATGCTTAACACATTATTATTAGCATAGCAACGTTAATAACTAACTCTTCTGTTTAAAAAAATCAGTCCAAGACGGCAAGCAATTGATTAAACTCATTCGTTAAAACTGATTATTTGATTTTCTGTTTAAAGTGTCATTAGCTTAGCAACATGCTAACAGCAAACTCTCTTAAACCAATTGTACAATTGGTCTTGTGTGTGTTTAAAGTTGCTATGTAAAGGTTTTTTATGAAGTTTAATTTCGGCTAGTGATGCTGCCTATGTATGCAGAGATGGCAAAATAACTCACTGGGTTTTGGAACTGAGCCGGAGTGTATGGTGATAAACATAAAAATATAAAAATACACACACACACACGCATATCCTCAAATAAAAAAGATAAACTGAAAGATAAGAATTGTGCTATTAGTACACAGCCATCGTTACCTTCTTTCTTATAGGCTAACAGCCTGAAGCAGACTCACAAAATTTCCATACTGATGCTTGCTAGTTGGTCCCCCTATAGGAATAATGAAGCACATTTGCAACAATATTGTACAGTAGAGACAAATGATATAATTTTAATCTCAAACACTAACAGCTAAAACAAATTCCAGATAAATCGAAAGAAAGTTACAGCAAAAAATACATTACAATTCATCTGAAACAACAAATAAATACAGGAAACATTTCTCATTAGTAAGACTGACTACAGTTACTATCATGCTGTCAGATTTGATTAGTAAAGGTAAGAGTGGACATGGATGTTTTCTTGTTCAAAGCAGTCCTGCTGGTTTAACTAAACACATGCGAGGTCTTTGCTGACCTTAGAGGAACAGCGTGAGAAGCTACTAATCCTGGATGAAGGGGGACTGAGAGACGGGCGTGTGACCTTTGGGCTGTGTGTTGTGTGTGATTCTGCACCATGTGCTAAATGGTACTGCACTGGGGGCCTTGCCTTGTGTACGCCTCTCACACACACACACATATATATATACCTGATGGATGGGATTTTACTAGCCCCTTCTCGCCTACAAAAAAAGAAAACTAAACATTAAACAGCAGGTTATGACATACGTTGATGTTCGTCTTCCTGTTCTTCATCCATCTGACGTTCTCATCATGGTCCTCGAGTCCACACGTCCGTGTTGGGTTTCTCTACGGGTGGGTACGTTTTAAAAGTAATGGACGCAGCATAAATATAAGGGGAGAGAGGGTGAGAACGGTCCCGCTCCGCTTGAGAGCAGCGAGGAGAGGCCCCCTGTCACTGCCCACCAGGAATGATTCATGTGAACAATTTGTCCTAATTACTCCAGCCCAACGCTTTTGTCACTATTAATCTTACACACACGCTCGTACACACTCACACATGCACGCATAGGGCCAGTCAGTGGAGATCAGTGCCCTCGCAAATTGAAATAGATGGCCAAGACGATGGTGAGGAGGATGATGGCGCCCAGGATGAAGACCAGGATACGATTCTGAATGATCCTGTGGAGAGAAAGAGATTTCATGTTAATTAGACAACAGTGAAAACTACACATTTAACATTTACCCACAAAACAGCACGCATGTGATCGACTACATGCCCTGCATCAAAAATGAATTCATTTTTTTCCGACTGAACTCGATAAACACATTTCACTACAGTCAGATCTGTCTTTTAAAAAAATGTAATAAAAATAACAAACAGACTTTCGTGCAAAACATGTCACATGGTGTGACAACTTTGCCTTTTTCCCCTCCATCTGTCTGCAGACACGCTTAGAGCGTTTATTTTTTTCCAAAAAGTAAAAAGTGTGGCTTGTGGCGTTCCTCCAGCTAATATATTTTACATATTTACTGAATTCTTCATAAAACCCACTTTTCTATTGTCACATGACTGAACCAAAAAGGCAATTTGACTGCAGGACTCAGCAGATTCACTCAGTCATTCACTAAATTCTACATATCATTTGCATATTCATTTACTAAATATTTAAGCCGATAATTCTGATTCCAGGTAGCAGTCGTCTATATGGGCCATTTTACAGAATTGGTGCAAACTGCTGTCCCACAACCAAAAAAAACACATTTAAAAAGCATTTAAGTTTACAAATCCTAGATGTTTACCAAGGCCCTTTTCTTATCTATTGAAACCCACAGTAATATTAAAAATATTAGTAAGCTTAAAATATATAAAATCAGCATTGATTGGGTACTTTCAATTGCGAGGTGGCTGTCCCAAACCCTAACCCCCAAATTTCAACTTATGAAAGTTATATTTTTAATATAATTGATTTTTTTGAAGTAACTTTTTGAAAAAAACATGTCCCGCATTTTCATGTCACTACTGAAACATTGCATGTTTTAGTCCATTTATAATCAGGAAATATCTCTCTCATAACTACAAGGTGTGTGTAGATTTGTCCCATCATTTTGAGGTAAATTGTTTTCAAAAATTTGAAAATCTGTGTGTAACTTTAAGGAACGTCACTACCGAACACATTTTTTTTTCAATTAATGACTTTTTTGGGAGTTATTCCATAACATTTAGTTAGTATGTTAGTACATTTAGTAGTATGTGTACAACTGTTCAGTGCTAGCTAACCATGTGCCTATTAGCATCGTTGAGCTAGGCTCAAATATATCTAAAATTGTCACTACCGAAACATTTGGTGGAGTTTCGGTAGTGACATCTTTTTTTGGGTGTTTTCCTATAAAACTTTCACTACTGAAACAATCACAAATGAAACCACCAAATTACATTTATCAACAAATCACACTTAAAATATTGTTAAAAATGTAACTGTTATTGATTTACCTCTGAAAAGAATTTAATAAAATAGCAAAAAAAGAGCTGTCAAGCGATTAATCGTGATTAATCGCATACAAAATAAGAGTTTGCCTAATATACGTGTGTGTACTGTGTGTAATTATTATGTATATACAAACAAACACATTCATGGATATATTTAAGAAATATTTACAAGTATATGTATTTATTATAATTTTTTATATAACTTATATTATAGATAAATACAAATATTTTGTACATAACACATTTCTCTTAAATATATACATTAATTTGTGTGTATTTATATATACATAACAATTACACACACATAAATTAGGCAAACTTTTGTATGCGATTAATCGCGATTAATCGTTTGACAGTCCTAAAATAATATATTTACAATGTAGATGTAAGCATAATCTTAATAGGTTAATAGAACCCTTAAATATTATTAATTTTGGTAGTGACAAATTTGGGGAGGGGACAATATTCCAAAAATTTATGAAAATACAATATGAGAATTAATCGCACAATTACTAGAAATGTGTACCTTGAATAATATACAATTACAATAAAAAAGACATTTTTTTTAACCAATTCTGTAGAATGGCCCATATATCAATTTTGAGTTTTCATATTGGACAGTATTTGAAATCTAATACACATTTCACAAACTTTTAGAAAAAAATCTTATCCTCACCAAGGCTGCATTTATTTCAATAAAATAGAGTAAAAACAGTAATATTGCGAAATATTATTACAACTAAAAATATGTTTTCTATTGCAGTATATTTTTAAAATGTAATTACTTTCTGCAATAGCAAAGCTTTCAGCATCATTACTCCAATCTTCAGTGTCACATGATATCAGAAATCATTCTAATATGCTGGTTTGGTGATCATTTCTACTCTCTAAATACAGAAATACATTCTGAAACAGAAACCTTTCATAACATTATAAATGTCTTTACTGTTACTTTTGACCAATTTAATGCATCCTTCTTGTAAAAAAGCAAATTACAAAATTTCTTCCCAAATCAGAAAGTTTGTCTCTACTCAGAAGTAACAAAAAAGAGCCAAACAAACTGTTTGAAAAGTGACAAAGTGGTACAAAATGGGTGTGTGGATGAGTACAGTGAGGGTGAGAGCGGCAGTTGTAGGGGTGAGACCCTGGGATGATCTCTCGGGGCGAGTTTCCGTCTCCTGTGTCATTCCTGACAAATGACAGAATTATCCCATGTGCTGACATGTGGAGAGAGCAGGACCACTGTCCACTCCTATAAGCAGGAGATGAATAACTCACACACACCCATTCATCACCACTGCAGCCGAGCAGCACTCCGCCCCATCCAACACACACACCTCACACATATAGAGATGTAGAGTAAAGAAGCAAAAATGCACACCGCTACACAAAACTGACTAGAATTCGTACTAGTATGTCTGTGTTCTATGTTCTGAGATGTTTATTTTGTTAAGATAAACCATCAGAGCCTTTTCCACCGCATTGGCAAAAGTTGTATTCTGATTGGACGTTGGATCGGCGTAATGCATAATTGGGAGTGCATGCTTGGCTGTGGACATTAATCAGAGCATGTTTAGCAAGGCCAGATCTCCCACATGTCTCTTTAAGTAACATTCATTATTTACACTGGCTACACACACATATAAACAAACTCCAAGCAAGAGGACAGACTGTTCATGATGTTCAGAGATGTGCTGGTGCCCAAAGGGACAGGAAACAGCCGTGGGAGAGGGACGAATGGGAATTCTTGGGTCTGTATAAAGTATGTGTGTGTGTGTGTTACAGGATGGTACAACTGATTCTGTGCTCACTACTACTGGAGGTAATATATGTCAAGATCATGTGAACCTTATGGTTTTCCACTTCCTGTCAATCAATATTAAGATAAAGTACAGTACTCTTCTCTTCCTTTTGTTACAAAAAATGTAAGGCTTTCTTTTAGCAAGGACGCATTACATTGATCTGAAGTAGCAGTGAAGACATTTATAATGTTATGAAAGATTGCTATTTCAAATAAATTTGGTTGTTTTGAATATTCTATTCATTAAAGAATCTGGAAGAAAAATAAGTTTAGTGTTTTAACTGTTTTAAAATTTGATAAATTGTACTTGAGGACCAAATCAGCATATTAGAATGATTTTTGAAGGATTATGTGACACTGAAGAGTAATGATGCTAAAATTCAGCTTTGCTATCACAGAAATAAATAACTTTTTAAAATATATTAAAATAGAAAAGTGTTATTTTAAATTGTAATAATATTTCACAATATTACTGTTTTTACTGTGTTTTTGATTAAAAAAATGCAGCTTTAGTGAGCATAAGAGACTTCTTTCAAAAACAAAAAAATAACAGAAATGAAGCTGAATGACTTGTGATCTCACTGCTCTTTATTATAAAATAGATACTAAGTTTTAATTGGATACCATATTATTCAGGGTTTCTGCAATTTTTTTTAAGGGGAAATTTAAGACTTTTTAAAGACCTTTTTAAGACCAACTAAAGAAAATTCTGGGAAAACAATACAGCAATATGCTCTCTAAGTATAGTTCGAGTTGTACTTTCACTTTCAAACTAGCAGCAATTCAGCATCTAGCAATTGTTTGTTTTTAGTTCGTTTGAGTTTTCCCTCTTTTCCTCGCTTTCCTTTGGTAAAAGCGGCATGCACATTTTACTTTCACTTTCAAATTTGCAGCAATTCGGTGTCAAGCAATTGTTTGTTTTTAGTTCGTTTGAGTGTTCCCTCTTTTCTTCACTTTCCCTCAGTTTTAAGTAGCTTGTAAAAGTGCGCATTTTACTTCACTTTTAAATTAGTGGTATTAACGTAACATAAACTTTTATTAATAAAACAAATAATAATACACCATGTTATATGCCTAATATAAAATAATAACTTATACAAAGTTTAAATAGGTATAGAGAACTCCACTTCCAGAAAGACAATTTACAAATAATTTACTCACCCCCTTGTCATCCAAGATGTTCATGTCTTTCTTTCTTCAGTTGTAAAGAAATTATGTTTTTTGAGGAAAACATTTCAGCATTTTTCTCCATATAATGGACTGCTATGGTGCCCCAATTTTGAACTTCCAAAATGCAGTTTAAATGTGGCTTCAAACGATCCCAAATGCGATTGTTAACGATCCCAGCCAAGAAAGAAGGATCTTATCTAGTAAAATGATCGGTTATTTAAAAAAAACAAACAAAAAACAATTTATATACTTTTTAATGCCAAATGCTCATCTTGTCTTAATCTGCCTGGACTGTTTTTGTTCCGGTTCATGAAAATTAGGGTATTTCGAAAAACTCCCATCTCATGTTCTCCCTTAACTCTGAAATCTTCCTATATCGCTGTTTTACCTTTTTTGTTAAGGGTGTTTGATCTTCTTTGCATGTTCACTTTGCAAAGACTGGGTCGGTACTTCTGCAGCGATGTAGGATGATTTTGAAATGATTTTTGAAGTTGAGGGAGAAAATACGATTGAGTTTTTCGACATACCTTAACTGTCTTGAGTCAGAATACACAGAGTTCAGGAAGAGAAAGGCAAGACGAGCGTTTGAGATTAAAAAGTATTTAAATTGTATTTTTTAAATGAAAATAACCGATCGTTTCGCTAGATAAGACCCTTTTTCCTCAGCTGGGATCATTTAGAGCCTTTTGAAGCTGCATTTAAACTGCCTTGTGGAAGTTCAAAATCGGGGCACCATACCAGTCCATTATATGGAAAAAAATGCATAAATGTTTTCCTCAAAAAACATAATTTCTTTACAACTTTAAGAAAGACATGAACATCTTGGATGACAAGGGGGTGAGTACATTATATGTGAATCTTTGTTTTGTAAGTGGACTTCTCCTTTAATTCACTGGAAAGTAATTTAAGACTTTTTAGGCTTTTTTAAGACCCACAGAAACACTGTTAATGCTTTCGTTTTGCAGCCATAGAACAGCCTTTAGAAGAACTTGTTACTTTCATTAATTAATTGAACCTGCGGTAAACATTAATATTGTTACCATGAATTCCTAAAAGCATTCAGCCAACTGAAGCTCTCACAGTGATTTTACCAGAGTACAAAGGGTTTTTTACTTGCTTGTGGCATGTTACCACACAACCTCGAGGCATAGTGCTTCATTCTGTACAGATTAAACTCAGAAAAAACTTCATGGATGTACTTTTTAACTCATAGATCATCTTCGACTAACCTTAATTTTCTGACCAAAAGCTCAGCTGTAGATTTTTGACTGAAGTGCAAGAGATTAAATACAGTGTGTGTGTGTTGGTGTGAGTGGTTCAGGGGCCAGGCTGAGCTGTTAGCAGTAATGTAGATTAATCTGCCTTTGGTGAGGCTGCTCTGACAGGCCCTTGAGGGTGGGCGGAGAGGCCCCGGGCAGCCCCACATCCAGACACAGAGGGAAAGCGAGTGAGTGAGTGGCCTAGTCATCACAGAGAACAGCCACGCTTTCTTCACTTCAACAGCCCAGACCAACAACACTCTAAAAAAGACACTGGAAAGTGCATGAATCTCTTCACTGAGATCGGTTATAATTTGAGGAACGTGTTTGGGGAAGTAATTCATCCTGTCACGTATGAGAGCTCATATACTCATTGATGCACGGGAACTTTTGTCTGTAAACTTTAAAATCTTCCCCTGTGGCAGTCCCTTTCAACCACAACTAAAAATAACTGCGAATGGATCTCAAAGAACAGAAGTACCAAAACAGACTATTCGTACCCATTTTCCACCTCTCTCAGAACCAGCTTGCATTTCCACTCACTTGAAAACCAAATGATGATGTAACCGGCTGCTACTAAATAATCTGTGCACAAACAAACATGCCAAATTGCTTTCTTTGTTTACAAGCATTGCTTCGAGTTTTAAGAACATATTTTGACATCTAAAGTAATTTAATGGAGTGTAATCACAAGCTGGATTTAATATAACGGCTAGAAGTTACTTAAATATATAGTGTAATGAATAAAACTTATAGTATTCTATTTACATACACTGTTGTTCAAAAGTTTGAGATCTGTAAGATTTTTAATGTTTTTGAAATGAATCTTTTCTGCTCATCAAGGCTGCATTTATGTGATCAAAAATACAGAAATAAAAATCTGTAATATTGTGAAAGGTTATTACTATTTAAAATTACAGTTTTGTATTTTAATATACTTTAAAATAAAATTTATTTATGTGATGCAAAGCTGAATTTGCAGCATCATTACTTCAGCCTTTAATGTCACATGATCCTTCAGAAATCTTTGTTAAATGCTGATTTATTATCAGTGTTGGAAATAGCTGTGGTGCTTAATATTATTTTGGAACCTGTGATACTTTTTTCAGGATTCTTTGATAAATAAAAAGTTTAAAAGTACAGTATTTATTTTAAATAAACATCTTTTCTAACAATGTAAGTCTTTACTATCACTTTTTAGCAATTTAACACATCCCTGCTGAATAAAGGTATTAATTCCTATCAAAAAAAAAAAAAAAAAAAAGAAAGAAAGAAAAAAATTACTGACCCCAAACTTTATACAGTAGTGTATAATAAATGCTGTTTTTTTTAATGCTTCATTCATTAAACGATCCTAAAAAAAAAAAAGTTTCACAGGTTCCAAAAAAATATTAAGTAGCACAACTGTTCTCAACACTGATAATAAACCAGCATATTAAAATGATTTCTGAAGGATCATGTGACACTGAAGACTGGAGTAATGACTGAAGAAAATTCAGCATTGCATCATAGAAAGAAATTATGTTTTAAAGTATATTAAAACAGAAAACCATTATTTTAAATAGCAATAATATTTCAAAATATTACATTTTTTTCTGTACTTTTGATAAAATAAATGAGCATAAGAAACTTCTTAAAAAAAAAAAAATTAAACATTTTACCGGTCCCAAACTTGGAATGGCGGTGTATGATATCTGTAAATTATATGATTAAAAATATAATACTACTACTACTACTACTAATAATAATAATACTAATACTAATACTACTACTACTACTAATAATAATAATATATAATAATTTAAATAAAAATAATAATATATATAGACTTTTGAACAGTAGTGTATATTCAACAAATATATAAAAATATATAAAAAAGTATTTTTACTGTATTATTTTATGTAGTTGTTTTGAAAGCTGTACTTGACTCCCCATCTCTGACATTCATGATTTCTGGGGACTAGCAACAAAGGTTTTTTTTTTTTGTCTCAAAACTGCTTTTTCTTTGGTGGATACACCTGGACTTGATTGGAAACTGCAACACTCTGTTTGTGGAAAAATGGATATTGTATACTTCTGTAGCTAATCTATGGCTCCTCCACCTCCAGTCTCACCTGGGTTGAATCACATTAATATAAAGGGAGGACAGAGACAGAGACAGAGACAGCAATAGCAGGAGAAGAGTTGCATCTGATGCCTGTCTGATGGAGGTTCTATCCCATGCTGAACCATGTCCGGACAGAACAGAGCAGGACCCATCAAACCGCATCCATCCTCTCTGTCAAACACATGACAGAGGCTGGAAGAGACCTGTTCATGTTGTCACAGCTCATAGCTCAGGGTAAACCTTCTTTTACACGTTCACTTTTTCTGTCTTTCTCGCTCTCTCTCTTAGCTTAGGTTGGAAAAAGAACTCAAGGTTCAAAAATGCACATGTAAAATCAAATAAATAAAGTTTGCTTCAATGTAGCGTATAAAGTAAAAATCAAAACATTAAAACTTCATACAGAAGAAGATACATATCCCTGCTCAACTACTATTAAATATTAAACACTTCAAGAATTCACACTTTTTAAATTGTTAGCATAATCTCATGTACCAATAGAAATTTATCATGTCTAGCTGGGGCAGAGGTAAAAGTAGGATTCTACACAGGATGTTTCAAGATCAATTCCCATGCTGGAATAAATTAATTTATGCTTTTTTAATGAACCAAGTCAAACTTCAACACTGCTAGTTCACATTTGGTTTCATTCTAGTTAGTGATTTTACTGACTTGATTAAATTGACCTCAAAATCATGATGAACCCTAACCTAATCGCACAATAACTAAAACTGCTAGTCAAAGTATACTTTATTGTTCCCCGAAGGAAATTTGTTGTGAACTACTTTTTGCGGCATAGACACATATAAACACACACACCTCACTAATAATTCATATAATAACATGTCAATGTGCTACATAATATTACTTAAAAAAGAGAAATATTTAGGAAATATTACCTAAAAAAAAATAAACACTGTATTTACAGTAATTAGTTTGGGTTCAGTAAATAAACTTTTGATGTTTGCTACATTTATCTGATCAAAAACACAGTAAAACAGTAAAGTTGTGAAATATTACAATAACTTAAAACTGAATATTTATAATTTTGTGGAAACCGTGCTAAAATTTTTGTAAGATTTTTTTTTTAAACTGAAAGTTAAAAAGAACAGCAATTATACAAAACAGAAGTCTTTTGTACCATTATTGAATTATTCACTAACACTTTTAATCAATTAAATGCATTCTTGCTAAATAAAAATAAAAATTTCTTTAAAAAAAATAATTAAAAGTATACATTTCCTACTGACTACAAACATTTGATAAATACTGTATATTTAAGACAATGATCCACTTTTGTCCACAGTTGTGGAATTCTTCAATCGTTCAAAAAAGTATGAAAGAAAATCACTATAAAATCTATTGAACCTCATTTCCGCCACTGAATAACAAATAAAAAAAATGGTTATTGCGACTTTTTTCTCACAATTGAGATATAAAATCGCAACTGTGAGTTATAAAGTCAGAACTGCAAGATATAAACTTGCAATTGTAACTTTATTTTTCAGAATTGTGACTTGAAATTCTATGTCTCGCAATTCTGACTTTACAACTCTCAATTGTGAGTTTATATCTCAGTTCCGAGAAAAAAAAGTCAGAATTGCGAGACAAACTCACAACTGAGGGAAAAAAGTCAGAATTGCGTGATATAAACTCGCAATTGCGAGAAAAAAGTCAGAATTGCAAAATATAAACTCGCAAGTGCGAGTTAAGTCAGAATAGCAAAATATAAACTCACAATTCTGACTTTTTTCTCAGAATTGCATGATATAAACTCTATTGCAAGAAAAAGTCTTGCAATTGCATAAAAACTTGCACTTTTTTCTCGCAAATGTAAGTTTCTATCTTGCAATTCTGACTTTTCTCTCACAATTGCAAGTTTATGTCAGAATTGTGAGATATAAACTTGCAATTGTGAGTTATAAAGTTCAATTTTGAAGTTAAAAACAGACGGATATGTTCTCAGAATTATGTTCTTTGACTTTATTTCTCAGAATTGCGAGATGTAAACTCGCAATTGTGAGAAAAAAAGTCAGAATTGCAAGATACAAAGCCACAACTACCTTTTTTTATTTTTTTATTCAGTGGTGGAAAAGGACTTCCATACAAATCATTAAAAAGTTGGATAAAGAAAAAAATAATCATGTTATGTCAGCAATAATCTACAGATTTTCTTTTAACTTACTGCAAAAGTTTCACAAAAGACAAACTCCTCAATTATTATTCTTTTTTGTTTGTATGTGGATCTTTGGACCCTCAAGCCCCCCTTAAATTCGAGCCCCTACAGATGAGAACCTCTGGCTTAAGTACACTGTGACTTTCTCACTGTGAATCACACAAGCAGAGCACTATATGTGTGCAAGCACTGCCAAAATAACTCCTTCCAAAACCAGCAGACAAAATTAAACTGAGTCAATTGGGTTAAAAACATAAGTCTAACCTCAAACGCACAACGCCAAAGAATGAACGACTGTGTGTGTGTGTGTGTGTGTTTGTGAGAGAGAGTGAGCGTGAGTGAGTGAGTGAGAGAGTGAGTGAGAGAGAGAGAGAGAGAGAGAGAGAGAGAGAGAGAGCGCAGGTTCAAGCTACGAAAAGCCCATTTATCAGTGGAGGAGGTAGAGGAGACAGAGACAGATGAAAATAATGAGGAGTTTTCTGTCAGGAAAGATTTACAAAATCGTACCCGCGTTATTAAAATTTAAAACCTTTTTCCCCTTCTTTCCCACTATTTTTTTCTCTCTCTAACACTCTCAGTTCCCCTTATTAGTAGCCCTAATGAGGGCAGTGGTACACCTCTATGCCTGGGTGTGCGGGGGGAGGTGGGTGACGGAAGTTTACCCTGTTCTAAAACCCCCAACACCACACACACATATACACTCGTAAACACATACACACACACCTTTCACAATACAAATACATCCACCAGCAAACACACACAGACACAAACTCAAAACATTTTCATTTTCATCATTCAAACCTCTTAATAAACAGAAGATTTCAGGATTCTGAATCATTAATAATAGTACAATGTATAATGTATAAGAAATACTCTATTTCTTGGCCACTAATCATATTTGTGAGATTAACTTACATTTGTATGTGTATATTTTTTTCAAGCTGATAAAAAGACTCGCTGACTGTGTAAGGTGGTCTGTATTTCCCTTACCAATCAGGTATTGCACTTCACTGGATCAAGATAGAAACAAAAGAGGTGAAAGTGGGAGGAGAGTCAGTAGAATCAATGTGTTCACTAATGGTCTGACTGACGGACATGATGCTCTGTGTGTGTTGGTATGGTGGAGGGAGGCCTGTAGAACTGATCCTGTGTTGGAGTGTGATCACACACTAACAAAGATAAATGTTTTAGCAGGGCTTCTCAGCTGCCTTACTGTACTGTACATGTCAAAGCGGCCTTTAAACCACCTTACCTGTCAATAGCTCAGAGCTTTAGATGTAATAAAGACAGGCAATAGCGTTCTTTGTAGTCTCTTTCAGAGTGACGTAAAGAGAGTCAGCATTAACAACCGTGATGGAACTAACAGCTTTCAGTGAGAACTGGACTGAAGGGTTATTTTGAGATTTATGGTAATGGCACAGTTATGTTTTGATGACTGATGTATTGGTCAAACCAATAAATTGGCCAAAATGTTGCCATTTTAATATTGAGACATTAGTCAATAAATATACTCACCTTTTGACCAATTTTCTGATTTTCAGAATTTCATGATATAAGCTCACAACTACAAGAAATAAAGTCACAATTGCAAGATAAAAACTTCCACTTTTTTCTTCCAAATGTGAGAGTATATCTAGTAATTATAACTTTTTTCTCGCAATTGCGAGTTTATGTCAGAATTGTGAGATATAAACTTACAACTGCAAGTTTTGAGTGGAAAAAAAAGACTGATATGTTCTTAGAATTGCAAGTTTATATCTCACAATTCTGAGATATAAACTCGCAATTGCATGTTGTAAAGTTAGAATTGTGACTATTTCCTAATAACTCACAATTGCGAGTTTATATGACGCATTTTTATTTAGAATTTTATTTACTATCATGTGGAGCGGGATTCAGGAGTGAAACCGCTCCACTCTGTGAGGAATGACTGTCCTATAGTATACTATACTATTTAAGAATATTTAGTAATTTTATTTAGTAAATATTGTATTAAATAAATTACATGCATTTAGTAAATACTGTACAGAATAAGTTACATGCATTTAAATTCATGCATTTTAATTTTCATACACTGTATAAATATATGTATACATTTGTGTGTGTGAATGCAATACATTTTTTTTAGTGATTTTAGTGATTTTTCAGTTATTTTAGTAATTTTTTTGTTGTTAGGGATTTTTTCACGTTCATTACAAAATTATTTTATAATAAAAATAAAAAATATTGTTATTAAAAATTAAAATATTGCACAAAGTTTCCTTTAGCAATTATAATTAGTTTTTTTTTGTAGACAAATCTAAATCTAATTTTTTTTCCCAAATCATTTCTTTATTTTTTTTATTATTATTTTTTTTTAAATAATTAAAATCACTGAATTGTGAAGAAACAGCATGTGAAATCCTTCAGTATTATTTAAAAAGCATTCCAAATTGAGATTGGTTGGGAGAATGATGATCCACATTGTGCTAAAAACTAAGTTTTCATTTAATTTGTTCGGTCTCTGCATTGGCTATTAAAAATCTATAAAATAAACGTGTACAGTATGTGCAGATTAGGCAAAGAGCTCAAAGAGGAGAGACTTTACAAGACTTTTAAGGCTTAATTAAATACACATACACACGTACAAGACTGCCAGGGGGAAAAAACTGCATTTAATTGCATGTAATTGACTTAAAAAGTCCCTAGCACTGTGTAATTCCCAAAAGAAAAACAGTCGTTTGCCCTCCAGAGCATTCTGAAACACATACACACACCCACACACACCATGGCTACTTTAACAGGGCTGAAGTGTATAATAGATCCGTTAAATAGGGTTTTATTAGCGTGATTATGGGGTGGTGGAGTTTGCTACAGTACTCTTATCATCTTGAGCGGGATTCAGAAGTAAAGCTGCTCTATTGAGGACTGACTGTCCTATCACACACCGCTGTGTCAATTCACGTAGACTATCGCTGAACTTTGGTTAGCGCAGATGAATCTTGAGATGTTGCCAGTGCTGCGACTGTGAATGCTTCCTAATGATTTCACTCCATATCTCTCTTTCTCACTGTCATTGTGTCTATCATCGGAACGACACGCCGCTTTTGCAACCCACTCATGGATAAGTCTGCTTCTTAACATGGATCAACAAACTAAGACGAGTGTAAAAGGTTATAAAGGGAATTGCTGAAGAGAGAGCACCAACACACGGGCATGAATATTGTACACATACACACAGGCTGAGACTGGCAAATCACACGGCCCCGTTCAACTCGTAGCGCTCCAACTCTGAAAGACAAACGAGCTCTTGCACATTTGGAGCAGCCCGTGTGTCGGGAAGCTGTCTTTATGAGCTAGACACACACACACACACACACACATACATAACGAACACTTCTACGCCACACACTCATGTATTTTTTATTGCCCAGCTAACAATCTGACTAGAATCCTAGACTGGGATTTTAGACCCCTACAGGAGGAAAGAGGGAGGGATGAAGAGTGAGAAGCAAAAAGAGGGGGAAAGAAAGAGAAGATGAGTTTAGAATCAGGTGCTGTTTAAAAAAGGTTGAGACAAAGAAACGGAAAAACGCTTTGTTGGCGCCATTTCTTGGAATCTCTTTTGCATGCAACTGATTCCAGCAGCTGTAGCCTGCTGTCGTGGAGTGTCCAAGCAAGATTCCCTGCTCCCTCTAATTTTCTGGTAGCCCGGGATCATTCTTCTAACTGGCACTCTGCCAACTTAGTAGCAGTCTCTGTATTTCTGTTCCGAAATGTAGTGAGTTGCCTATGTACACTACCAGTCAAAAGTTTTTGAACAGTAAGTTTTTTTTAATGTTTTTTAAAGAATCCTCTTCTGCTCACCAGGCTTGTATTTATTTGATCCAAAATACAGCAAAAGCAGTAATATTGTGAAATATTTTTTACTATTTAAAATAACTGCTTTCTATTTGAATATATTTTAAAATGTAATGTATTATATTTAGCAAGGATGCTTTAAATGGATTAAAAGTGATGATGAAGACATTTATAATGTTACAAAAGATTTCTATTTCAGATAAATGCTGTTCATCAAAGAAACCTAAACAAATTCTACTCAGCTGTTTTCAACATAACAATAATAAAGGTTTTTTTAAGCAGCAAATCAGAATATTAGAATGATTTCTGAAGGATCATGTGACTGGAGTAATAATGCTAAAAATTCAGCTTTGAAAACACAGGAATAAATGACCTTTTCTAAATATATATTCAAATAGAAAGCAGTTATTTTAAATAGTAAAAATATTTCACAATATTACTTTGCTGTATTATGGATGAAATAAAAGCAAGTTCGGTGAGCAGAAAAGACTTTAAAAAACACAACAATTCTTACTGTTCAAAAACTTTTGACTGGTAGTGTAGATGGTGTTTTATAGCAACGTAGGTGCATTCCAAAATGAGATATACCTCCTATATATCTTATACTTTTAAATTAATCTAAACTGAATAAATCTTTACATGGTTACAAAAAAGTTACATTTTAAATCTTCAATTTTAGCCAATATTTGTGTTAAGTTTGTATCACAATCTGTGGTTAACATGCTAATGTCAAACTCCTCTGAAATCAATTATGAGTCGAGTCTCTTCTGTACTTTGTTATATGTCTGCCTGTATGTAGTGTCACTCACTTATGGGGTTCCATTTCAATTAGGATGCTGCCTAAGAAGTCTAGGTAGGCAGCTCAGCAGGTTTTGCACCAGAATGTCTTTCTTCTTCCAACTTTTTCAGTTCTTTCACTCTGGCTTTGTTAACTTCATCTTACCACTTTCTCTTATTCTATAAAACTCAGGAATGTCTCAATTTCATCATTCTTCACTTATCTTTCCCTTTCCTTTTTTCTTTTCTCTATCTCTAGTTAGAAGGAGGGTGCTGATGTCAAAAAACGAGGTAGAGGATTACTGTATATCTCAGGAACTTTCTCAAAGAGGGCATGCCTGTGCCTCACCGCAGCCAATAAGAAGGCAGTAAATATTATGTCTGAGTCCATGTCATGGGTAAATGTGCCGAGGCAGCAGTCAGCATACCACTACTAATCCTGAGTTCCCAGCACTCATTGCAAGAGACTTCAGAGAAAACAGAAACCCTTGCTTGGCTGCCACATCCCTGCTGCTCTGCGTTCTCCTAGAACCGGCGAACAGGTAGATGTGCCTATTTGAAATAACAGCAAATTTGAGGTTGTGACAGATTATACTGTATAAGCATTGCATAAAACTGGTAGGTTGTTTCTTTAGGCCTTCAGGACCAAACCTTTCCGTGAACTCCGCACAGGACACGCCACGGGTGAAGTTCAATAGACCAAACCACAAGCAAACAGGGCTTCAACGGGCTTCAGACTTTATCTGCACTTGGAGACATATCACTACTTCCTGCTGTTGAGTTTTTGCAGTCTTTGACGTGCAAATGCATTACAAAGCCCAAATTCTCATCCTAACGGCACATTACTACATTTTAGTTAGTAGCTAGAACAATTACAGTTTATCTAAAGTGGCAAAGACGCCCAGGTAAAGCAGCACAGTCTTTAACTCCTGACGTCCTACGATCTGACCTACCAGGCCGAGCAGGATATTGAGACTTACTCGCGGCGTAAAACGATCCCTTAGCAGCGCTCCAGGTTGACCGTGAATACAACGGCATTTATAAAAGCGAGATAAATTACTTTCACACAATTTGGGCGCGCTGCTAAGATTTCCGACACAAAAAGTGGCTGCATTCCTCGAGGGAAGCAGCTGGGGATTGTATTACCAGGCTTGTTGAAAGGGTGTAACACTAGCCATGGAAGCATGGGCCTCCAAAACTATGATGCACATAAATTTTTATTGTTTGTTCAGTATTGAAATCTCATTAGAACTCATAAATCAGTGGTCTGTGTTGGCTGGTGACTTTCACGAAGAGCAGAGGAAAAAGGAAACGAAGGAAAGGTTGAAGTTCTGGATGTTCTGTGCTGGGCGGGTCTGACCTGAGGCCATCGTTTGTAACATCTCAGTGTTGTGTTACACTAACAAAATCTAGTTGAAAAGATCTCTAAGAGAATGTCTAATTTCTAAGAGAAATGCACGCTACACTATTTAATATCACCTTTATAGACCAAAACAGACATTTTTGGGCATTACTCAAAGCAAATTCCATTAAACGCTCCAAGTTGTTACTGTTTTTCCTCCTGAAAGTCCAGAGACATGCTCTTTCCTTTTAATAACAAGCAACTTTACATAACATCATGCCGACATGTTTAGTTTAGCCAGAAGCCAAAGTAATAATCTCCACTCCCTCTAGTACATCCATTCACCCCGTGTTATGCTCTACAAGACTAGTGATACACATACTGCAGCAAAGCGACCATTTAGAGCACGGATGTAATAACCAAATGTTTATTTTATGGCTGTCAAAGTGAACATGTAAATGTGATAAATGATACAGTATATGCTTGAATATGTTAACACAAGTATTTAATATGACATTTTAGCTGTTCTGCTGGATTTCTAAAAACTTATTGGACGTTGGTTACACCTGATCAGAGTGCACACACACAAAATCCCTACTGGACCACCCAAATAACAAAAATTGATCATGTAGATGTGATAGAGCGCTGCTGATAAAACTGACACAGTGTCATCCACACAAATGGGCAAACATAATCACATGAGGGCCTGTTAGTATATTGACTATGAAAAAATATGAGAATAAACACTGAGTATTATACAAAACTCAAAACGGCACAAACCCCTCTTGCTCGCTTCTGCAGCCTTGATCTCAAATTGCTACTGATTTAATACTGGGCATCAGTTTCAATAAGAAACCCGACAAAGGCCTGCGGTGTGAACCCACACTAACAAGAAATCTGTACCATGTAAAAAGACATAACCACAGCATTGCATGTCTTTAGAGCCGAGCGGAGAGACCATCATGTGTGGCCAAAGATGGAGAGGAACTTGAAAAGACAAGGATACAATCAAACTAGGTTGGAGGGTATATATAGCAGGTTATGCTTTTGAGAGGGAGCCTTTCAAACTCCTATCCAGAGGATAAAAGCGTTTAGAAAACAGCACTTAATCAGCTCAATGCTTCAGCCGTCCTTGCCATGCTATGTCAGCAGAGTCACGGAGAGGAGCATCTTAGTGTCCAAGACACATTTCGGAAAGACAAATTATGTGACACCAGATTTCTAAGCAAGGGCACCTGGAATGATGACATAAGTGTGGTTAATGAACTAGCTGTTTAAAGCAGGGAAAGCGAGGGAGGGTGGAGAGCAGTGACAGACCTTTCTGGCACCTTCTCTCTCAAATAAACACAAACTTCAGCCTTGAAGCTGTTGTTGTGTTCCCACTTCTATCCTCGGGCGATTCTGACTGCATGAGGATGAGGTTGCACTAATGGAGAGATGGGGAAAATAACATTAATAGAGAAGCAAAGCCCTTGACTTATGCCGCTGCAAGGTCGACAGAAAAAATAAGCGAAGACACCTGAAAAACACATGGAAGGAAGTTTGAAACATCTGGAGATTGCAAAGGATCGAAAAATTAAAGATAAACTATATTTTTACATTTTCTGAAGAAAATAAGAGAGAGGTGCTATGATGCAAGAGATCTTTCCAATGGTTACTTTTAAAGGCATAGTTCATCCAAAAATGAACATGCTGTCATTAATTACTCACCCTCATGTCGTTCCAAACCCGTAAGAACTTTGTTCATCATCGGAACACAAATTAAGAGATTTTCGATGAAATCTGAGAGCTTTCTGACTCTGCATAGACAGCAACGCAACTGACACATTCAAGGCCCAGAAAGGAAGTAAGACCATCGTCAAAATAGTCCATGTGACATCAGTGGTTCAACCTTAATTTTATAAAGCTACGAGAATACTTTTTGTGTACAAAGAAAACAAAAGTAACGACTTATTGTTTTTAATTATATATCAATAATTTCTTACTACCTTTTTGGACCTTGAATGTGGTAGTTGCATTGCTGTCTATGCAGGATCAGAAAGCTCTCAGATTTCATCAAAAATATCTTAATTTGTGTTCCGACGATGAACAAATTTCTTAAGGGTTTGGAACGACATGAGAGTGAGTAATGACAGAATTTTCATTTTTGGGTGAACTATTCCTAAGTTTTTGAGTGGTTACTTACTAGGTCAAGTCAAAAGAGACCAAGCAAGGTCTGTACGACATTCTAGACTTGTTATAGTCCTATTTAAGTCTATGGGAATTTAAGACTACCAGCTGAGACTACCAGCTCGATTTTAGCAGTTTTATCATCTAACAGGAGGAAAAGGACATTCAACCTTTTTTTAAAATTCTACTTCTACAAATTGATTAATAAACAGTATGCGTTTGCATTTTTTAGGTTTTTGTTCAATATACATAAGTTCCGTAAACTGAATTGCTATGTTCATAACCGCACACTTGTCTGTGACATTCATGAAACTTACGGCTCAAAGACTTTCCCATTAGTAATTACATTCATGTGCAATTAGTTTGTAAATACGATCTTTCCAACATTACTTGAATGCACCTTTAGTAAGTCTGTTCTCTTAGAAAAGTAAAAGCACACCTCTCCTTACCAAAGCCCAAAATACATGACTCTACATAAATTTCTGCAACACTGTAATTATGTACCTAACTGCACGTTTCACAGCAGTTTCAAAGTGAAATGTCCAGATAATGGCGCTAAAACACACGTTCATAACATGATTGTGGCACGTTTTTATTGCGTTATTATAGTCACGTATTGCTTTTTTTTTATTAAGCTGCTTCAGGTACATATTGCAGCTGTTCAGAATTCAAATATCCACGTCCTGTCACTAAAAGTTAATGCTCTATCGCAGTGGTTTTCAAAAGGTTCTGCGAGCACCCCCAACAATGCACATTAACCGATAGTGTTAACAAATGCAAAAGTGATATAAAAATACATCCGTTGATGCAACCATGCTATTTTAACTTTCTTATACAGATTTGAGCTGTCGTAGTTTCACGGGGTTCGTACCGGAGCTCTTCATCACTCAAGTGCAATGCCGTATAGCGTGAGCTACCAAGCAAACCTACTGAATTAGAAAACTCACGCATATGAAGCTGTATATGTGACGACAACATTCAAAAGTATCAGTTTTCAAATCGCGCAGGATGTTAAAATAGTTTTGAAGCCATAATATAATATGCTGTAAGTAACTGTGTGAAAAATAGGCTTTATTAATCAAAACTCTGTGTGCAAATCATACTTTGTGTGAAAAGGAATAAAAGTTGTCTGAGCTTTACTGCCTCTAGTTCATTTCAACTGGAAACTGCAGTGATTCGTACATACAGATATGTTTTTTCAGTTTTGCAAAAATGTATATAGAGGCATGTACTTCCAATGAGCCTACGTTGTTCATGCCTGTAACACAAACTGCAGGATGAAATGTAATACTTAGGGATCAGAGGTTTGTTGAAATTCATAATCACTTGTAGTGATATTTGGGGGTGTTGTCAGTAAAAACATGGAAGCCACAAAGGACGCAAATATAGCTTACACTAAATTAAAATTTAGCATGAAATTAATATATTTGTACAATTACGACAGGCAGCGTAACAATTCAGCTTCCAGTATCCTCAAAAACAAAATACAACACAATTTAGGCACATTCTTTATTTAAATTTTGTAGAAATTTAGTTAAAGCTTTTCTGTAATTGTTTTTATAGAAAAGGCACATTACCATGATGCCAAATCCAAAGTGATCTGATCGCACCTGATGTTGCAATCACGATTTCCCAACTTGTAAATACAAGCTTGAACGTTGTGATACTCGCCTGCTAGTAAACAACCGCTAACAAAATTCCTGTGGTGAGAATGACTGATTTTTAAACCCAATCTGCTGTCAACTAAACTGTCCGTTTCTACACCGAGCACATCAGTTGAACACCAGCTCATGCTGCGGAGAATCTTCCTTGCACATTCCTGCAGCAGAGCTTCAGAAACCACAGTGTCATCCGACATCTTTCCACTTGACACTACAACAGGGGGTTTAGTCACTTTAAATAATCCATGCCGCTCCATTAAAATTGCAGACCCTTCTCTTCCTCTTACAAAACGCGTAGAAGAATCTCGTCCCTGGGCTGGAGCAGGCTAACGGAGAAAGCGGGAAAGCGAAAGGCAGAGAGAGAGAAAGAGGAAACGTAGGAAAGAGCGCCTGGGGATGGACGGAGGCCTCGGAGAGAGGGGGTTTCTGAGTGACACTAATTCACTCATGATGACTTGCCGCTCTCCCCCCGCAGTACTGATTGAAGCGCAGGCCATCGGTTTGGTGCAATAACAGCGCTATTGACTTGTTGCACCGGCTCCATTTGGTTATTGCCCTGGAGGCT
The DNA here is from genome assembly GCA_036247105.1 of Cirrhinus mrigala. Taxonomy (NCBI): domain Eukaryota; kingdom Metazoa; phylum Chordata; class Actinopteri; order Cypriniformes; family Cyprinidae; genus Cirrhinus; species Cirrhinus mrigala. The sequence continues at coordinate 11,454,885 of CM070018.1, read as the reverse complement.
CCGATCAATAGACTCAGCACTAAATCTGACTAATCAGGCCCTGCAGCCTCCAAGGGTCAGGCTGAGGAAAACTCCAGAAAATCTATGCTACGAAAGAGGAAAAGAGGTAGAGAGAGAGAGAAAAAAAACACAGGAGGGGTTGAGAGAGTCCTCTAAGCTCACTGACAGCTGTGTGAATTAATTGACGAGGATTGCTGTTCTGCTATAAAACTCTTGAGCGGGAAAGAGAGAGGTGGGCGGCGTGCGCGCCAAGTTGTCAAAGTGCGCCTAGTCTTCCAGTTCCTGTGACCCGACAGGTTACAGGTCACGGGGCGCCCGTGCTGCCGAGGGACTGCGCCGCAAACTAGTGTCAAGGAGAAAATCCATATCTGTGAAAAAATACGGATGCGCTTGAATCTGATTGTAGTTCTTATGTAAATGAGAAGCATATTCAATCACGTTCACGCAAAGAACGAAAGACAAAGGCGCTGTCGATGTTTGTGGTCCCCGTTCTAAGTCTGCCTGACTTTTTTTTTTCTTTTTCTCGGCTTAAGCAAGTCCACTCTGTGATAGAATGGCTCTCTTTCCATAAACATACAGCCAGCATATCATACACAGACTGTGGGACACTATGGAAAATTTATAAGGGAATGAAAATCAATAATTTATACCAAAGTCAAGCACTAGGGTTTTTTTCCCTCCTCGACTGCTGGTTCTGAGTGTGTGAGTGTATCCACATAGTAAGGGGAAGAAAAGAAGAGGAGCAGAGGTCTGAATCTCAATGCTTTGGAGTTTGAGAGAGAGAGAAAGAGAGTGGAGGGCTGTGACAGACAGTCCCCCTTTTCTGCACCTTCTCTCTCAAACAAACACCAACTTCAGCCTTGTTTGTGCAGTTGTTGTTTTTCCACTTCTCCCTCTTTTTTCTGTCGTTTTCTCAGTGCCCTGCTGTCCAGGATCTTTTAGCTTACACGGGCACTTTCCTCTCTGCACACATCTACTCCCTGTAGCATCTCAGGCAGACTGAAGAGGAGAGGAAGAACACACACACCTAAAAACAACACAACAACATTCCCCTACATTGTGACTTGCACCTTGTAAACTTAAGTACCCCAGACATCATGGGCTGTAGTCAACTAGTCAACTAGTTCCACTACTTCACAACACGGCAAGTCTGTGTGAAGTAGTTATTGATCACTTTGTCCATCCACAAACATCTATCCAAAAAATAATCAAATTTAAAAAAATATATATATATAAAACAATTAAATAAAATAAACAATTGAATTAAAACAGCATTAAAGTTAAAATCACAAAACAAAAAAGAAAGAAAATAATAAAGAACCATAGTGGGTGGGGCATATGGGCTCCTCAATGGTACTCAATAAACACCTCTGACTCAATACAAGAAATGGCACAGGATCAGAAAAAAAGCTTGGACGTATTCCTCAGCACGCCAATAATTGTGATGCTGAAAGCAAACCGATTGTACATCCACACGTAACTGCAAGGTCATCAGCTTTTTACTCTAGGGGTATGCTGACCGTCCTATATTGTAATTATTCCTTGGCAGCTGTGGGCTCTGTGGATCCCCTCTGTTCTGCTGGCTTAAAGAATACTGTTTAGTTGCATTACAACTTGTGCCCCGTGATCAAACACACCCACGGCTCTCAGGTCACACAGGGGCTAAGCAATGGCTGCTAACAATGCAGCATTTAAAGCATCACACATATGCAAAGTGCCTTTTACACATGGGAGAGAGAGAGGCAGAGCTTGCATAAGAGAGTAAGTGAGAGAGAGAGACTGAGTACGGCAGATTTACACTTCAGCAGGCAAGTTTGTCAGATGTGATACGCGGATACAGTGGATCAGCTGTTCCTGCCATGCTTCCTCCTCTCCTGAAGACGGCGTCGCTTTAACATCTGGATTAGTTTAAATACAGATAGACAGAGACAGATAGATAGAACCATAGAACGACAGATGGATAGACAGATGATAGATAGATAGATAGATAGATAGATAGATAGATAGATAGATAGATAAACAGATAGAAAGATAGACAGAGACAGACGGAATGATAGATAGATAGATAGATAGATAGATAGACAGATAGATAGATGATAGACAGAGATAGACAGTGACAGACAGAATGATAGATAGATAGGCAGAATGATAAAATGATAGATAGAAGGATACAAGGATAGAATAGATAGATAGATAGAACGAAAGACAGAACGATAGACAAATAGAGGGGGACAGAACGATAGAACCACAGAACGATAGAACAATAGAATGACAGATAGATAGATAGATAGATAGATAGATAGATAGATAGATAGATCGATAGATAGAAAGATTGAAAGAGAACGATAGAACGAAAGAGAGCGATAGAACGATAGAACAATGGAACGACAGATAGAACGACAGATAGATACATAGATAGATAGATAAACAGAATGATAGAACGACAGATAGAATGACAATTAGATGGATGGATAGATAGATAGATAGATAGATAGATAGACAGAGATAGACAGTGACAGACAGAATGATAGATAGATAGGGAGAATGATAAAATGATAGATAGGATACAAGGATAGAATAGATAGATAGATAGAACGAAAGACAGAACGATAGACAAATAGAGGGGGACAGAACGATAGAACCACAGAACGATAGAACGATAGAACGACAGATAGATAGATAGATAGATAGATCGATAGATAGAAAGATTGAAAGAGAACGATAGAACAAAAGAGAGCGATAGAACGATAGATAGAACAATGGAACGACAGATAGAACGACAGATAGATACATAGATAAATAGATAGATAAACAGAATGATAGAACGACAGATAGAATGACAATTAGATGGATAGATAAATAGATAGATAGATAGATAGATAGATAGATAGATAGATAGATAGACAGAATGATAGAATGACAGATAGATAGACAGATAGATAGATAGATGGAATGATAGAACGACAGAAGGACAGAATGATAGATAAACGGACAGACAGACAGACAGATAGAACGATAGATAGACGGACGGACGGACAGACAGATAGATAGACGGAACGATAGAAAAAACAATAGAACGATAGACAGACAGAATGACAGACAGACAGATAGAACGACAGACAGACGGAATGATAGATAGATAGATAGATAGATAGATAGATAGATAGATAGATAGATCGATAGAAAAAACACCCTAACCTAGAATGATAAATGGAACGACAGAACACTAGAGAGACAAAATGATAAAATGATAGAACGATAGATAGAACGATAGATAGAACCACAGAATGATGAAATAAGCAGATAAAATATAATGATAGAATAACAGTCAACGACAGAGAGAAGGACAAACGATAGAACAAGAGAAAAATAAAAAGATAAATAGACAGACAGACAAATAGATGGATAAAGGGATAGATAGATCGATGAATGTATGATATATGCTACACATAGGGAGACTATAATCTATTTTATTTGAAGTGAATAAAATACTGCCTGAAACACTGTGAATACTGGCCGTCCTTTTAAATCGCTGTGTAGCTCCACACACGGTCAAGTTCATCCGTGACCCTTCACCCCTGTACGAACCGCGGTTCAACCCTGCTGTTTGCTCTCAAGCAGCCAAAGAATTCCAAACCCACAGGGCTTAAACAGCGCTTACTCCCTCTAACACACAAGTAAAAATGTCTGCGTAACCACCAGGTACAAATACTACCTCGTTGCTCTCTGCCAAATGCACAGATGCCCCATTTAGTGAGAGGGTCTGAAAGAGAAGAAAAAGAAATGAAAAAGGGGGATGCAGACTGGCTAAGAGGGGTTTCTTTCCCTCTCCACTGCTTGGTTAACCAACTGACCTGCAGTCAAAGGAGCCTTTGTGAGCGCACTCTGGCGGTCGGCCAATCAGATCCTCGAGCTTGTCTGTCTCCAGGCGGGAAATGGTGCCCCTGGTATGCGGCGAGCAGCAGAATGCACAGACAGACAGGCCGGCTGCCGGCAGGCCCTCTCTTTTTCTTTCTCCCTCTCTCTCGAAAATGCCCAACCTCACTTCACTGAGGGGAAAATTACCTGACTGGCCCCCAGCCAGAGGACCTGCCTGCCCCAGCACCACTTATTTATTTAATAGTGTACCTCTGCCCCTGCCTCTCCATGCCCTGACACCTACTGTCTGCCAGCTACAACACACACACAACAAGGAATGAACACACACTCTCTCTGGATCCCCGAATAAGCTTTTAAAGTCCAAAGAGCTTCCTAAAGCAAGGTGCGAAACCTACCTAGCAGCCTGAACCCAGAGGTCAGGGGGCGACCACTGTTACCCTCTTTCCACCCAAATGGTGCTAGTGCTTGTACTGCAGTCAGTGCTTAAGCAGGGGAATTGTGAATCTCTCTCAGAACCTGAAAGCCAAACGATGATGTAACTGACTACATTACTACATAACCTGCCCGCAAACAAACATGAAGAACCAAGCATTCAATATTTGGTTTACATTTAATCATTTAGCTGCCGCTTTTATCCAAAGCGACTTACAAATGAGGAACACAAGCAATTTATCATACAAAAACCTATATATACACATGGTACAGCAAATGATTAGTCGGAAAACCTGATAAACCAGAACTAGACAGTGATCGGATGAAAGCGTAAGGTTTGTTTACAGACTGATGGTGTCAATCTCCCCCACATGGTCTGTTTATGTTTCACCTGGTATTACAGGTACAGCTGCCTTAAGAAAACACACACAAGCCTTATATCAGAGACATAAGACACCAAATCCTGTCATAAAACATGCTTTTTCTTCCCTACATATCTCACTCTTTTTTTCTGTCCTTCCTTTTCTTTGTATTTATCATTCACTCTATTTCTGTCTGAGGCCAGACTGTTTCTCACAGTTATCAGTTGTCAGCTTTCTGGCTTGACATTTTTGAGTGTACGACTGCCCCTAAGCAATGCCATTTAAACTCTTGCATACATACACATGCACAGACAAAAACACACAAGATCCAAAATCTTGGGTTACATGCTAAATAAGGTTTTGCTAAATGTTATGAGCATTATTATGATTATAGAAAACAAAGACAAGGTTTCTGAAGTAAAAACTAGTTTTCTCCATAAAGAAATGAATTTTTGACTCTTTATAAGTTTGGGGTAGGTAAGATTTTTTAAATGTATTTTATGCTCACCAAGGCTGCATTTATTTGATCAAAAATATAGTATAAATGGTAATGTTGTGAAATAGTGCAATTTAATATACAGTTGAAGTTGAATCTGCAAAATGTTAATTATTTCACCAAAATAAGAGGGATCATACAAAATGCATGTTATTTTTTATTTAGTACTGACCTGAATAAGCCATTTCATTTAAAAGAAATTTACACAGAGTCCACAAGAGAAACTAATAGCTGAATTTATAAAAATGACCCTGTTCAAAAGTTTACATACACTTGATACTGTGTTGTTACCTGAATGACCCACAGCTATGCTTTTTTTGTTTAGTGATAGTTGTTCATGAGTTCCTTGTTAGTCCTGAACAGTTAAACTGCCACCCATTCTTCAGAAAAATCTTTCAGGTCCCACAAATTCTTTAGTATTTCAGCATTTTTGTGTATTTGAACCCTTTCCAACAATGACTTTATGATTTTGAGATCCATCTTGTCACACCGAGGAAAACTGAGAGACTCATATCCAACTATCACAGAAGGTTCAAATGCTCGCTGATGCTCCAGAAGGAAAAACAATGCATTAAGAGCCAGGGGGTGAAAACTTTTGAACAGAATGAAGATTTGTTCCATTTTCCTTATTTTGCCTAAACATCGCATTTTTTATTTAAAATTGCCCTTCAGAAGCTACAGAAGATGTAGCTAACATGTTTCCCAGAAGACAAAATAAGTTAAATTTACCCTGATCTTCAAATTTCAACTGTTTTCACCCCCTGGCTTAATGCATTGTTTTTCCTTCTGAAGCATCAGTGAGCGTTTAAACCTTCTGTAATAGTTACATATGAGTCCCTCAGGTGTCCTCAGTGTGAAAAGATGGATCTCAAAATCATACAGTCATTGCTGGAAAGGGTTCAAATACACAAAAGCGCTGAAAGAATTTGTGGAACCTAAAGGATTTTTCTGAAGAACTGCGGGCAGTTTAACTGTTCAGGACAAACAAGGGAGGGACTCATGAACAACTACCACTTAACAAAAAAAACAAAAAACAGTTGCAATATTTGATTAATTTCAGAGCTTAAGTAGTTTTCTTTTTTTTTTTTTTTTAAATAAAAACACTTTGATCAAAAATACCTCTGGACCCAAAAAAGTGGACAGTCATGTTTGGCTCTATTATGGTAATTAGTTCATCATTAAGGTAGTATTTGCTCACAGAGCACAGAATAACAACCTGCTGTCTCAGATCAATGTTCTCACTGAAGCAGATCCCAGCAAAGTCCATAAATGACCAATCAGAGAAAGAAAACATGCAAAGAGCAATCAGGGCGGCTAACCCTGGGAGCTCAGGAGGGGGTAATACACCTCAACACACTCTCATCTGCCAAAATCACCCTCATCCTCATCGAATCTTTCATGTGGGTTAAGTACCTCAATGCTTGACGTCCCACGCTAACAGCAAACGAAAGTTTGATGGGAGGGCAGACTGCCTTTTCATCAAAAGCAAAGAGAAATTCTTACAGAAAGGCATTTGAAGAAAAAAAACTGGCAAAAAAGAAAGAAAAAAAACTACGCTTACATATGCAGTTGAAGTTGCATATTTTTGCCTGTGTGGCAAGCTGATGGTTTAGTTAAAGACTGTAGTTAAAACGGCCACGGAGGAGAGCATGGCTCAGTGAGAAAAGGCAGAGCACAGGCCGAGTCTCTCTATTTAGGCTCTTGGCCACAGTGGGCATTTAATAAGAGAGAATGTTATGTTTTGGGAAATCTAATTTGAGGCTCTTGTTTGTTTTCCTGGCTTTATTTTGAAAAAGCAAGACCGTTTTTTACGCCTCCCGCTCTCTCTCGAGACCAGACCGTCCATTGTGAGTTCCTAAGTCTTCAGAAAGCCTGAGAATCTTGAAGCGTTCAATAAAACGACACTTTTCTGAGCCCTACATTAAATTAGCCACATAATTAATCGCAAGGTTATTTTCCATGTCAGCAAAGCATATGTACGCATACGGTCATATTCAGATTTTCCAGGAAAATATTAGCCGCCATCCACTGCCTAATTGAGACTTATTCCCTTTAGGGAGGAAGAGGAGGTCGCCGGGCGTTAATTAATCCTGGTTTTTAAAAGTAAATGACATTCATTAGCAGGGACCGGAGCCAAATAAGATTATTTACATGGCGATAATCCGGACGGCTTCTTCGCTGCTTCTTTAATGTTACGGAACTACCTCTGTGGAGAGGATGAGAACAATCACACCTCCTTTTCCTGTCTTCACTTCCACAACAATTAAAAGCGAGCGAACAGATGGAGCCGTGGCCGTATGAGCATGTTAAGGTGCCCTTCATCTTCTCCTTATCTGCCATTACCGCCGCTAAAGACTGATGTTATACACTCAAGTATATAAGTGCACACAGACAGAGACGATCCAAATGACATCAGCGATAAATTACAATCAGGTAACTGCGCAAATTAAACTAATAATGCACTGAGATATACTAAACAGCCATGACTGGCTTATAAACCCATTTTATTCCTCATGACAAAACATTGCCATAACGACAGAAAGGTCTTTGTGTGACCTCTTGCTCTCGTTTACGTCGCCCACACACAGACGGTTAACAATGAATTTGTTAAGACTGCCTAAGCTTCTGCAAGGAGCAGGGAATTAAATAACAGTGGATTTATTGTGCATCGGCCGTCTACTAACAATGGTGCCGGCCACCTAATCAAGACATCGGATCCTTTTCTGAGAATTCAAAACTGAAAGTATGAACCAAACGTTTGACGGAAGGAGAGTGTGTGTCCAATTTGAATGAATGCGTTCCTTCAGATTTTCACCATCGTGAAAGACACAAGGGCAGAGGTTAAAGCTTTACATGCGCTATTCTCGGAAACGTGGCTATTTCGTCGAGAAGCTGTTTTGTTTTGACGTACACCGTCCGGCGGGTGACGTAGACTTCTCACCTGCGCTCCATTTTGCGTATGATTAATGCTCTGGGTTAATCTCGGCTCCTATAGATGGCTTGTTTCCGGGCTACGATCAAACAGCGCGCTGACAGGCTTTTCAGGAAAGAGCGAAAGAGACGGCCCAGATCAGCCTCTCTCTCTTTCCGTGTCAGTCGGAGAGAGTCAGCTCTGACAGTGTCAGAGGTAGTTTCAAAGACAGGGCCGCCTCATGTCAGGCCGCCACAAAGAGAGATAAAACACGAGCCGACGTGCGCTTCGTTTAGGTCCATTCATTAAGCTTTTATGTACAAACCCTCCAGTGGGAATGGATATGGAAGTGAAGTTGAAGATGCCATTTTTCTTACTTCCTTTCGGTGAATTAAAGGGTTATGGATCACCTGCATATGACTGAGTAGGACATTGTGGGACTAGTGGTTGTAATATTCATGAATTCTGACTGTCTGTTTCTTTCTTTTCGCTCTGTCTTCTTCTTTCTGGTTTAAGCACCAGGATTTAAGAGGAATGAAACAAATAAGCAAAATACACTGGCCAAGTTGTATTGTGTAGGAACTGAGCATTGCTGAGAGCTGCAGATCTATTGAATAATGGCTGTTTTATGTATGCTGTGTGTATAAGAGTATGACCTTGTTTGACATAAACCTTTTCTTGCAGAACTAGATCTCCTTGAGGAAGTCAGGTAAAGTTGTTATGTACAGATATGCTTTGTGGTTTTGATCCTGCCTGAATCCAATTCTGTTTCTTTCTCTCAAAACCTCTGTTAAAATCACATAGCAAATTAGCAAACATTTTCCAGCTGACTCTGGGGGTCGCCTGATAAGTCAAATTACATTAAAATGGTAGCATCTGTGATTGTAATACATTACTTTGTCACAACTGTTTTCTTTTTTAACCTTGATCAAACGCTGTAACTATTGTTAAATTTCTTGTTGTGCTCTCTGGTGCACCTACATTATGGATTTAGACATTTTTGTAAACTTTCTGGGTAAAATTATAGTACTGCTGGCATCCCATTTGATTTAAAAATAAAATAAGATAAAATTATAAAGAAAAATAAAATATCAGTAAGGACAGTTTCAATATAAGAGTACATGAACACATAAACAATCTCTAGAATTGCTCTGAGAGTCACTTCATGAGTATTTTACAGTTTCTATTAAGGAAAACTCTTATCATACCATATTCAAACAGAAATGTAAAGGTCTTCACAGCAACCAGTCAAAATAAAAGTTTGGTTTAACTTCAAGAAACTGAGGCAAAAATTACTTAACGTAATGATACTATTACTACTAATAAAATCAATTAAATAAATTATTTTAATTATAAATAAAATATATTTAAATTATAAATAAAATTTGCTTTTGAAAAACATTTCATTAATATATTAATATATATATATATATAATATATATATGACATTTTTATTAAACGTAATAAATTGCTGTTAAATCGTCTACTTAATTAGACACGCTTTCTGATTAATATATATTTTTTTATTTAACCATTAAAACAGAGGGTATAAAAAATAAAAATAAAGGAATTCAGAAAATGAAAAAAACCCCAAAAAAAACAGAATTTGGAAAAAAAAAAAAAACTACATCACAAAACGAATTACAGTTTTTTTCTTATTAATTCTTTAAACAACACAATTTAACAATAAATTTAAATTATGTAGAGAGATAATGTAGATAATTTAAAATTATTAATTTTACTTTTATATTTTCATTTAAAAAAATACAGGGATTAAATTTACTAAGGCCATAACAAATAAATATTTACTGAATTTACAAATATTATTATTATTATCTGCCAGAATTTATTAACATATTATAACTAGTGCTGGGCAACGATTATATATATATAGTCTTGTTTATTTCTGTGGGTTTTGTGATGCACATTCAAAGCACATCTGTAACATCCACATCTAGTCAAAAGACATCAAACAGACAAAACTATAGATCTCAACCTATCCGAATGAGTACATGAAATCACAGCCTTTGTAAACTATACCTCAAATGTCATTTGGAAAACTAACACCATGCAAACACTTAAAAACAAATAAAATGTCAAATGTATGTCAGCCCCACGTGACCTCAGCCCTCTAGTTGTGTTAGGCAACAGGTCACAGCCCGTGAAAACCGATACGGTGGCCATTGTTTCACCTGCCACTGATCTTTGTCCTACTAAGTACAATGATTAAGGTATCAAACCTGTGGGAATGTGACAAAAGGATGCGCAGACAGACAGGAACATGTGTCTAGGCCCACATCCGCCCCCAGGGTAGGGTGCGGGGCTCGAGACGGGGAGAGCCCGGCCGGCGGCCATTTTCGACCTAACGAACAGGGTATCGGGTGACGGCCACCGATGGCCCTGCCACCTCAACTCCAGCCCAGAGCACCCTGGTATCTCCTCCCATAGATCCGCTTACACGGCCCAGACAAAAGAGCCACACAAAGAGCCAGCCAAGCTCAGGTGAGAGAAAACTCGGCCGGGTCATTAAGTTACTTGTATTCAATACACCCTCTCTAGGCTGGTGTGCGTTTACAAGCACTTACTCCGGAGACTCGATGATAGAAGCAGTGGCTAAGTAGCATTAGAAGAGCAGCAAGCAGTTATAGCCATGGATACCTTACTAGACATACAATAGCTGTGGTTTTGAGTGACAGTGATGACATTGGTCGTGAGACTCATGTTGTTTCTCTTCCCCGTGCCGGTTTAGCCGGATTTTGCAGAGTCGAAACGGATAGAAATGGGTGTTCGCCATCCATCCTGACCTCTTCGCTTCCAAATCGATCTACTTATCAGCCAGATCAAAGACGCTCGCCGCCAATGTACATTTAACCTTACCCAGGTCCTCCCAGATCATGTCTAAATATTAATGATAATAAAGTCTCACACCCTTCCTGTGTCAGCCAATTACACCATGTATTGATCTGCGACTCTCTTGGCCAATTAAAACGCAGCTGTCGTGATGCGTTTAGGCACTTCAAAGGAAAGCGTCATTGATTTGTTTCTGGATCTTAGTGTTTACCGTTAGTACAAGGGGGAAAAGGAGAAAACATTTTATTCAGCAGGTTGGAGAGGAAGTACTCAGACCCAGATGCAAGTCCGGCTCAATACGGTCACTCCTTCCTGCCGGCTTAAAAAACATCCAGACCCGAGCGCCGACACATCAAACAGCGCGAGAAAGATGAGGCTGGACAATATAGGAGGTTAACATAATAATTGCTACAGGGCTTTCTAAGGGCTAAATTCAGGATTTTTAATAAAACATGCTGCAATAAATATCCAGTGTATTATAAACAAAGCCTCTGATGCGAATAGTTTTTTTTGGCTTGGATCGATGAAAGCCAATGGTTTTTTAATTCAGTTTTTTAATTAAGTTTTTTTTTTTTTTAAGTATGCTTTTTAAGTATATTTTTAAATTGACAATTTACAATTTAAATTGATTTTATTGATTATGAAAACATATTAATATTTTTTTTACATTTTTGAATAAAAACAAAAATTATATATACACACATATATATATACATATATACATACATACACATATACATATATTAGATTTTTAATATATTTAATTAACATTTTAAATTATGTAGGTATAATTTGATTTTTTTTTTTTTTTACATTTTTAAATAATTTTAATTAAAATTGTCTCTTAAATTAAAGAACTAAAATTTAATTAAAGAATTAAAATGTAAAAAAATCAGTGCTGTTCAAATGATTAATTGTGATTAATCACATCCAAAATAAAAGTTTTTGTTTATATAATATATGTGTGTATATTTATTATGTATACATAAAGACACACATGCAGTATATGGAAAATATTTACAGGTGTTCGTATAATTTATATTACATATGCAATATATAAAAATAACATAGGAGGTTAACATAATAAGTGCTACAGGGCTTTCAAAGAGCTAAATTAAGGATTTTTTTTTTTAATATGCTGCAATAAATATCCAGTGTATTAATAATAAAGCCTCCGATGTGAACATTTATTAATTTATTAATTACATTTTTTTTTGGCTTTTTAAATTGATTATGAAAATATATTAAAATTTTTTGTAATTTTTTACATAAATTATACAATATTTATATTTGTGTGTGTGCATATGTAAAAATGTAAATGTCATGATATAAGACAAATATTGCGAGCTATATAATATATATATATATATATATATACACACACACAAATTTTTTTATTTGCAAGTTACTATGGATAAAAGTGTCTCCCAAATTAATAAAGAATTAAAATGTAATAAAATTAGTCCTGTTCAAACGATTATTTGCAATTAATTGCATCCAAAATAAAAGTTTTTTTTGTATATAATATATGTGTCTGTGCACTGTGTATTTTTATTATGTATATATAAGACACACACGTACAGTATTTTGAAAACATGCATAATAAATGTAATATCAGTATGCATGATAAATATAAACATTACATACACTTATATTATGTATACAAAAACCTCTATTTTGGATGCGATTAATCAGGATTAATCATTGCTCAGCACTAAACAAAATGTTCAATAAATAAATATAATGGTTTTAATATGGACATCAAACTTCCAGTCTGGTCTTCTGGTTCTTTAACTCAAACCAGCGCCAGCAGTGAACTGGAACAAGACGAAAACACACATTCATTACCACGGCCTGTGGCCTCATGTAAACACTAATAGCGCTGGGGGCCAACAAAAATTCTCTCTTTGGGATCACATCAACAGTCAAGAGGGAGGTGGCGTTGGAAATCCCCAGTGTAAATTTTGTGTGGTGTTGAGACGAGAACAGAACAGCCATCGAGAGAAGAAAGGAGACTGAAGAATAAAAAGAGTCGGAAAACTGTTGAAAGCTAATGACCACAGATTAAACGCTGAATGACTTTATGAGCATAAAGGTTAATCTCCATATGGGTTGTGTCATCCATTACTTTAAAGTAGGACCATAAACTGAATAGATCATTAAAAGCATTCTGAACGAGAAAAAATTTACTCATTCTTTTAAATATCTCTTGAAATCGCTGTGCTCAGTTTTCAGTACTACAGAAGACCTCAAAGCTCACAGACATGGACTAAAAGCCACAAAAGTCCAATTTCAATTCATGAAGGTCTTTAAATTAAATAATAGAGCCATTACTCGCAGGGTGGACCGAAGATGCAAAACAATGGCACGCGTCTCCGGCCATTATATGCTGGGCTGGGAGTCTCTCACTGTTGCGGGGTCGCAGTGGACCAGTCCTCACTGCTCTCTTTGTACTGGTCTGTGAGGAAGGGTCATCACAAAGACCCCGTTCAGAAGACCACAATGCAGCGCAACTCAGCGCCGCAGCCCTGGCCTGCTCATCATCCCGGCACAGCTAGAGTAAGCCTATTGAATTGAGGAGAGACCCTGGCCCCAGAAAGATAAACCTCACAAAGAAGCCACAACTAAACAAAACAACTGAAGACACAACAACGAGAAAGAAAACGACTTGAGAGCGAAGGAGCGACGTGAATAGGAACCTTGAGGGTTCCTCTTACAATATACCAATGCAGAAAAACAGGAGGGCAACATTCCACGGAGTAAATAAATGAAGCCTTCAAGTGGGTAAAAGAAGCACTGATTGGCGCTAGTAAGATGGGTCAGCACTTCTAGTGTCAGAACTACAGAGAGGTGGCCAGAATGAGGAGAGGTGAAGGGAGCACGCTAACACTCCATCCACAGATTGATTACTGGCAGGAGACAATGAGTGCTGCTCTCACTCTCTGGATGGGAGTCCAAGGCTGGGGCAGCTAGTGTGGAATAAACCAAAACACACACTCAAGCATTACCTCTTGACTAAAAGAAAAGCATGCAGTGAAAGCAAAATAAACCAAAGCAATATGCCTTAGTACACACGTATTATACATGCTACATAAATACCCGAGCTCACACATGAGCTCTACGAGCAAGTCTTGTTTATGAAAAATCATTAGCTACTTCCATAATGCATCCTTAATGCTTTCATAACAACTTCTTATAGTAAAAATGTAAAAATGTAAAAAAAAAAATCCAATTTAGTAACTATTTTTTAAAAATTGAGGTAGCAAACAACATTGCAATTCGAATTTAAATGTGGTGATATCTTAAAATGAACTAAAAATGTCCATATGTTCAATTTTAGACATAACAATAGAAAGACGAGATGAAAGAATAGATGGAATAGATGGATAGTAAGAAACACAGGCATATTAGACAGAACAGTAGAACTGATAAACAGATCGAGTGATAGACTTACTGAAAGACAGAATAATAGACTGACTGACAGATTAACTATAGACCGACTGATAGAATGATAGAACGATACAGCAACAGACAGATAGAATGACAGAATGATAGAAAGGCAGATAAACAGAGATACAAATAGAAAAATAGACAGAGACAGATCGAACGATAGAATAACAGAATAATAGACAGACAGAAAGACAGACAGAAAGACAGACAGAACGATAGATCAATAGATAGACAGAGTGATAGAACCATAAAACATTAAAACGATATGATGATAGATAGACAGACAAATTGACAGACACAGATAGAATAAATGATAGAACGACAGACAGACAGACAGACAGACAGACAGACAGAATAACAGACAAAAGAATAGACAGTAAGACAGATAGACAGTTCTAAAACAAAACAATAGATAGAATGATAGAATGACATACAGAGATCAGACTGAATGATAGACAGAAAGATAGAAAGAGATAGACAGACAGACAGAATTAATGAATAATAAAACGACAGACGGCATTAGATAGATGGATAGACGGACAGACAGACAGATAGAATAAATGACAGAATGACAGACAGAACGACAGGCAGAAAGACAGACTGAATGAAAGACAGACAGACAGACAGATAGATAGATAGATAGACACACAGACAGACAGAACGATAAATATATAAATAGATAGACAGACAGACACACATACAGATGCAGACAGAATGATAGATAGAACGACAGAATGATAGATAGACAGACAGAATGAATGATAGACAGAACGACAGACAGACATCACACAAAATGATAGATAGAATGATAGAATGATAGACAGTAAGACAGACAGACAGACATCAGACAAAACGACAGATAGAACGACAGACTGATAGACAGACAGACAGAATGAATGATAGAATGACAGACAGACAGACAGACAGACAGATAAATAGATAGATAGACAGACAGACAGACAGACGCAGACAGGATGATAAATAAAAACAGACAGTAAGACAATCAGACAAAATGATAGATAGAATGATAGAATGACAGATAGACAGACATACAGACAGACAGAATAAATGACAGATAGAATGACAGAGAGAAAGACGGTAAGACAGACATCAGACAAAACGATAGATAGAACGATAGAATGGTAGACAGATAGACAGACAGACAGACAGACAGACAGAATGATAGATAGAACGATAGAATGGTAGACAGACAGACAGACAGACAGACAGACAGACAGACAGAATGATAGATAGAATGATAGAATGGTAGACAGACAGACAGACAGACAGACAGACAGAATGATAGATAGAATGATAGAATGGTAGACAGATAGACAGACAGACAGAATGATAGATAGAACGATAGGCAGTAAGAATGATAGACAGACATCAGACAGAACGATAGATAGAACATTGAATGATAGACAGACAGACAGACAGACAGAAAGACAGACTAAAAGACAGAATGACAGATAGATAGACAGACAGACATACAATGCACAATATAACTAAGAACATGCATTTAGAAAATAAATGAGGTCTATTCTGATTTGACTGATGTGACAGAGCATTAAGGCAGGACAAAATGTCTCTTTAGACTTTAGATACTCATATTACAGTGTTTGTTCTCGAGACGCCTTGCATTTGCTCTGTGCTTCATGCGCTACCAAGAGCTATAATGAAAGATTTGTGAAAGGAAAGCAGTGTTTAAGATGGTTTATGTGAAGCCTAAAATGCTTGACCACAGGGCAGTTTTTAGACAGGACTTTACGCATCCACATCTTATTAAATAAAGCTTAAGTCCGCCAGTGAGGTCGGCTTAAAAAGCAAGCACAGAACCTCTCTGTGTCTGCCATTCATGCAAGCAAACAGTCTGGCAGCACGGCAAGAATGTCTCCGGAAAGAAAGTGCATGCTCACATGTGTGTGATGAGCAGGTATGTACTCAGGTCAGCTGAGGTTTGGGATTTGAACCCCATCAGCAAATAGGCTGGGAAAGTGACACGGGCCTGCCAGGCCAATGGGGATAATGTCCCGTCAACCTCCTCGTAACGTCTTGACAACGTTAGCCCTGGCGCCATCACCGCTGACTCTTCCTGAGCACTGGCGAGCAGACAGGAAGCATCGTCGTAACCAAACAAACAGTGAAATACACAAACGGACTGACCGGGTCACCAGAGAACTTCTGGATGGATGTGCATGTGAACAAACAGAAATTTGTACTCTTCAGCGTAATGTACCGCACACACACACTCGCACGAACACTCAGCTATGGATGGAAAAAGAGAGAGAGAGAGACAGAGAGAGATGCTGGCACCTGAATTGGGGAGGATATTTAATTACAGAGCTCTTGTGAATGAAGTTCATTCCTTCGAGAATGTGTGAGTGTGCGTGTCACTGGCCATGTCAACGTAATTACGCTTAGCCTCTGGATTTAAGAAAGGATGGAACAGAATGTTTGTATGACCTCACTCACTGTCAACAAAATGCCACAGCGTCCAGTCCAGCTCTTACTCTGCTCATTACAACCGTTAAATAAGTTAAAACTCAGCCAAATCAGCTCATATGAAGCTTACAACTTTCACATTCACTTTCACGCTATATTTCCATGTAAGTAATTCTAACATGAGCAGAGAAAATGTCAAAATTTTGCATTCATCTCTTTCTGTCATTGTCCAAGTCAATATAAAACAACATTTTGTTCCACAAAATGTCAATGCCATTTTTCAAACCCAATTTCCTTCCATAATGTAACACATTTCTGAGTGAAATTTTGCCCATTGAGAATGACTGGATCTTGAAATGTGGGTGTTCCATACCAGAATTTACAATTTCACCTCCTCAAAACAGCTGCTTTTGTAATTTTCAAGCCAAATTTCTATTTAGCTTTCATTTTATTTCAGTTTTAATTTTTGTACTTAAACTAATTTATCTCAGTTTGGGGCTAAAAAAGACATTTTTCAGGCCAAGTTTCCTTTGAAAAAGAGATTTCATTTCAAGGGACCTCGTGGTAAAAAAATAAATAAAATAAAATGAAATAATATTAAATAAAACTAAATAAAAATGTAATAAAACAATATGAAATAAAATGAAATAAATTAAACTAAAATAAAATGAAATAAAATAAAATAAACTGAAAAAAAATAAAGCAAAATAAAATGAAATGAAGTTAAATAAAATAAAAGAAAATACATTTCAATAAAATAAATAAAAAGAAATTAAGTGAAATTAAATCAATTAAAACGAAAAAAATAAAACGAAATGAAGTGAAATAAAAGAAAATAGAAAATAAAGTAAAATAAAATTAAACAAAATTAAAAATAAAATGAAATAAAATATAAAAATAAAAATAAAGTGAAATAAATTAAAATGAAATAAAATAAAAAATAAAGTGAAATAAAATAAAATAAAAATACGATAAAATGAAATACAATGAAATGAAATTATAAAATAAAAATAAATAAAATAAAATAATAAAAAGTTTGTTTGTCATCTAATATGTTATTTATTTTCAGCTTGATTTCAATTAACAATAGTTTAATGTAATTCTATAATGTTTGTAGTATATGAATGTTAAAATGTTACATTTAAAAATGTTAAATTGACACAACTTAAAAAATGTTAAAGATTTGGGTAACAATTTACAATATGAGTCATTTGTTAACATCAGTTAATGTATTAACTAACATGAACAAACAATAAATAATTTATTACACAATTTATTTATCTTTGTTAATGTTAACAAAAAAATACAGTAATTTGTTGTTTGTTCATGATACATCACAGTGCATTAAGTAATGTTAACCACAACTTGTGATTTTAATAATGTATTAGTAAATGCTGAAATTAACATGAACCAAGATTAATAAATGCTGTAGAAGAATTGTTCATTCTTACTTCACATTCACTAATGTAGTTAACTAGAACTAATGAAACTTAAGTGTTACCAAATTTGTATGCAGAAATGAATTAACTACGATAAACAGATGTTGTAAAAGTGTGGCTCATTTTAAGTTAACGAAAGCTAATGCATTAGCTAATGTTAAAAAAAAACCTGAAACTTACTGTAAAGTGAAACATATACTAATGAATCACGCACAGTAAGACCAGGAACACGTTTTTAAGAAGTTAAACAGGGATCATTTGGATGTCATGTTGATTTTGAGCTTATATGATTTTGCTCGTTCCGAAATTATATTAGGAGTGAAGCTTGAGTAAATCAAGTCAATAAAAGCCAATCACAAAATAACCTGGATTAAAGAGAGAAGCACTTAGTAAATCCCTCAGGAGGCTCTTGCAAAAGTGCCTTTTCAATTTGGGTGTTGGCACAGCTTTGGGAGAGAGGTGTGATCCAGGAAGACAGGTAGCGACAGGGTGCTGTTGACCCTGAAGGTGAGAACAAACGTGGGTGTTGCCGTGGGAGGCTGCCAGCTCCAGAACGAGCGAGTAAGCTCCGCTGTCAAAGTGGAGGAAGGAGGAGAGCAGTGGATTGAGGAGTCTAGTCTCCAGCTGGCACAAGGCCTGGTGTAGCACCAGAACCGGCCGCCTCTCCAACCTAGACACTCAGCCAAGGGCCAGCACGCACTGCCAGCTGGGAAGATACCCTACTGTGGAGCAATGTACTCCAAACAAACAAAAGCACACAGGCCACAGACCTGTCATTAGCCTCTGCCAGCATACGGCGCCTGTAATTACAACTGACTCAGGATCGGTACGTATTCGCAGAACGCTAAGACGAGCAGGAAGCAAAAAAAAGGGATTTTCATACTTTGCGAAGACATTTTTATACTTCAAAGTAAAACAGCTGATGTCAGCATTTTTCATACTAGAGCCCACCCACAGGTATACAGTCTAAATTTGATAAAGAATGTTTACTTAAAGTTAATTTTTAACAACTAAATAGTAAAAGTTTTTTATTATTATTGCAACATAAATTGATCAAAAGTAAAGATATTTATAATTTCACAAAATATTTCAATTTTAAATAAATGTTGTTCGTTTTGAACTTTCTATTCATCAAATTCATCAAAAAAGTATCAGTTTTCACAATTAAAAATTATAAAAATAGTAGGTACTGAAAAGTTTGCTGTCATCATAAGAATAAATTACATATTCAAATATATTCTAAAAGAAAACTGCTATTTTAATTTGTAATACTATTTAAAAATATTACTAATTTTTACTTTATTTTTGATCAAATAATGACTTCTTTCAAAAGCATTAAAAAAACCCTAAAGATACTGAATGTAATATAATTAATACAATTTGCACAGTTCATTTTTTTAATTAAATTGTCAAATTTATTCAAGTTTTTTAAATTATTTTATTATAAATGTATACAATTTTTAAATGACTGCAACACTTCATTAAACTGGATTAAACTGATCAGAAGTGACAGTAAAGGGATTTATAATTTTACAAAAGATTTTCATTTCAAATAAATCTGAACTTTCTATTCATCAAAAAAAATATCAGTTTTCACAAAAGTATTAGATTTCTGAAGGAGTAATTGAAAATTATAAAAATAGCAGGTACTGAAAATTCAGCTTTGTCATCATAGGAATAAATTATATTTTCAAATATATTCAAATAGAAAACTGCTATTTTAAATTGTAATACTTTTTCACAATAATACTGTTTTTACATTATTTTTGATTAAATAAATGACTTCTTTCAAAAACATTTAAAAAAATCCTACAGACATTGAATGTAATATAACCAATAAAATTGTACAGTTAATTGTTTCAATTAAATTATAAAATTTCTTAAAGATTTTAATTTTTTTTATTATAAATTCATTACATTTTTAAATGATTGCAACACTTCATTCAATTGGAATAAATTGATCAAACGTGACAATAAAGACATTTAGAATTTAGCAAAAGATCATTTCAAATACATGCCATTCTTTTGTACTTTCAACTATTCAACAACAACAACAACAAAAAGGTTTTACAACAATATTAGTAATAATTAAAAATGAATGATAAAAAAAAATGATAAATGATAAAATGATAAATGATGAAAAAAAAAAAAATAGTAGGTACTGAAAATTATGCTTTGTCATCTTAGGAATAAATAATATTTTTTAATATATTCAAACAGAAAACTGCTATTTTAAATTGTAATACTATTTCACAATATTATTATTTTTACTTCTATTTTTACTTGACTTCTTTCAAAAACGTAAATAATTCTACAGACACTAAATGTAATATAATTAATAAAAATGTTACTTCCCCCCCCCCCCCAAGTAAACTGTACAATTTTTTAACATTTTAAAATTATTTTATTATAATTGTATTACATTTTTAAATGACTGCAACACTTCATTAAATTGGATTGAATGGAGATTTTCACAAAAAAAATAATTTCAAATAAATTCTTTTGAACTTTCTACTCTTCAAAAAAAGATATATATATTAAAAGGTAATACTATTACACAATATTACTGTTTTTATTTAAAAAAAAAATCCTACAGACACTGAATGTAATATAATTTATATTTATTTTATTGTTAATATATTTTCATTTTATTGTTTTTATTGTTTTTCATTTTATTGTTTTATTGTTTTATTATTTTGAATTATATTCTTAATTTATTTAAAATATTCATTTATAAATGCATATTTTTATATAATCTATAATCTATATATTATTTATCAGTATATATATATATGTATATGTACTTATGGAAATTTCATACAATGACATTTGACACACATTAAAGAAAGGCCTATTTAGGAAACAGTAATGTTACTTTGCACAGCTTTGAAAATCATCTTAAGTTCGCATTTTATATCCCACAAGACTACGCAACAACAGAAGGGCTGCAAGAATGCATTATAAAGACAAGTTTTATATTTCCAAGTGGGCTTCAAACAAACCAAATAAAACTTTTCAGCCAGTTCCTGGTCAACAGCATTTGAAAGCATTGGTATCTGTGTGGACCACTTTCCCATAATCCAATAGTATTAGGATGACATTTCTCAGTGGTCATGCTTAAACAATTTGCGGAGTAAAAAAAAAAAAAGTCCAATGAGTGAGTTGTTTAGAGGGGTTACTTCGGTTCATTAGTCTAGAAGGAAAGATCCCCATGAAACCATGACCTAAATACAGCATCACTGCATTACCCAGAATGCACCCAGCCCTTCCTAAGCATTCGGGATCTTCCTTTTTAAGTGCACGGAAAAGGTCAAAATACTTTAGAAATGTATCAGGTACCAAATCAACTTATCAAACAGGCCTGAGTTCCATTAAAGAGGAGATCAACACAAGACAGCATGAAAGAAGAAGTATTTCCACAGTCCATCTGAACTCTTAACAGTAGACTTTTACATAACTAATCCCTGACCTATCATAAGCACTTTCCCGCGAATAAAAAATAAGTACGTGGACGTCAAACTTCACAAGTCGTTCAAACCGAATATGAGATCAGTTGGTACAAGCTGTAACAACACACTCCAAGTCCCCGTCAACACACCGCCTCATAGAGACGTTGAAAGCAACCTTGCTTTAGTTCTGCCAAAGACAAAAAGACAGCTTTTGGAGACAAAGATAACCCGTAAGAGCCATACGCTGTCAGTCAAAGACAGTGAAGCCTTTTTTTAAAGCTGCCATTAGGTAATTATGCAACAAAAGCCGAACAACAGCCTTAATGAGCGTATGAGGTGAGCCATAAAGTCCTTACATGCCTCAGGGCCTTCAGCGTGAGCTCTCTCGCTCTCTCCAAAACAAAACGCACGCATACAAACATTCACACGCTAAACCTGTCACCCACTGACACTGAGATTTTTATCAATTCACTTATTAATTTAAACACAAACACATTAATTGGACCAGTGAAGGAAGGCGGGGAGGGGAGTGGGGGTCTGGAAGAGAAAATATGAAAGACAATAAAACAAAGAAGTCTGAAAGCTTACGCAGGGTTGAAATGAAGTATATGCAGATGTAGCAGCTACGTCTCTTTCTCTAGGAGACTGCATGTGAAGAGTCACTAGGCCTGCTTGTTCACCTTTGTCTTGATGTCTTCCCGCTGTTCATTTCAAAAACAATACACGCACAGGATGCTGCGGTGCCAGGAGAGTTTGGTCCAATGCGAAAAGCGAGACAGTGTCTGCTCAATAAAGTGGATGAGAAAATAAACAACAGTTCAAAAAAAAAATATGGGACCAAATAATCGGGTGAATTCAGGTAAATATGGACCTTTTTAGGGACAGAACTGCAGAATACTGTCATACAAATTGAACTATATACACGGAATGTCACGGAATTTGCCAAATTTTGAATAAAGTGTTAATACACTTAAATAAAAACACAAGATATAGTGTCTGTGATGTAAATATGAATCCTGCATGTTCTGCGTGTCTCTGTTGAATGAACGGTGCAGACGTGCGGTTTCGTTTACTACACACATAATGAAGTGTGCTTGACACTTTTGGTGTTTTCAGCCTATATATGAACACATAAACAATCTCCAGTGCTGCTCTGAGAGTCACTTCATGAGCATTTTACCATTTCTTGTGAGAAACTTTATAACTTTATATCATATACAAATAGAAACTCAAAGGTCTTGACAACAACTTGTCAAAACAAAAGTTTGGGTTAACTTGAAGAAATTGTGACAGAAATGCATTATTTAA
This sequence comes from Cirrhinus mrigala, assembly GCA_036247105.1. Lineage (NCBI taxonomy): Eukaryota > Metazoa > Chordata > Actinopteri > Cypriniformes > Cyprinidae > Cirrhinus > Cirrhinus mrigala. The sequence continues at coordinate 11,431,864 of CM070018.1, read as the reverse complement.
TGGAATGATAGTACTACTAAAATTATTATTAAAACATTATTTTTAAGGAATATTTACCAGAAAAATTATTTACCACAATTTATTTACCAGAAAAATGTAAACATACAACAACAAAAAAAAAATTCAAAAAAAAAATTTAAAAAAAGAAAACAAATGAATAAAATAATGATAAATTAGTAAAAAAAGAAAAAAAAAAAGTGTTTAGAGATGCATTTGATTATTAATATTTAATGTAACCATTAAAACAGAATCAAAAAAATACTGGAAATCAGAATTTGGTTTAAAAAAAAATAAAATAAAAGAGAATTTGAGAGAAAAAAATAAAATGTATTAATAAAATGCCTTAAAAATTTAATTTTTGTTAAACTTATAAAAAAGACAATGGTTAAATTGAAATGAAAAACAAACAAAAAAGAACCCAGAAAAATTAAAACAGAAAAAAAGGAATTTGGAAAAAAAATAAAACTGATTGCACAGGGCCCTACCTTTTATTTAATTCATCCAATTTTCTAGAATTCACAAGCAACTTTGTAAATGAATTATGACTTATGTTTGCTCCTTCCAGCAAAAAAAGCATCTCTGATTACTAAAAAATTCTCTCTCTCTTTCTTTATATTTACAGTGTATATATAAAGTCAACAATTATTTATAATTATTTTGTGAACACAAGAATGAAACTGTACATTCAATATGTATATACACACATACATTCCTCTAAGGAAAAAATAGGTCATTTCAGAGGAAATGCATAAATAGAATATAATCAAAAGGCTGCAGAATCTTGAGATCCAGGCAAAACTTATGACACACCATGCATCTATGTGACCTTGGACCACAAAACGAGTCATAAGCATTATCTGAAAGTTGAATAAATAAGCTTTCCATTGATGCATGGTTTGTTAGGATAGGACAATATTTGGCCAAGATACAGTACAACTATTTGAAAATCTGGAATCGGAGGGTGCAAAAAATCAAAATATTGAGAAAATCACCGTTAAAGTTGTCCAAATGAAGTTTTTAGCAATGCATATTACTAATCAAAAGTTATGTTTTGATATATTTACGGTATGAAATTTACAAAATATCTTCATGGATATTTACTTAATATCCTAATGATTTTTGGCATAAAAGAAAAATTAATAAATTTGAGCTATACAGTGTATTGTTGGCTATTGCTAAAAATATACTCGTGCTACATGTGACTGGCTTTGTGGTCCAGGGTCACATTTTAGTGCCACATATTAGACAGCATAATAGGGTCCAATTCCTTAAAAAGAGTTGCTATTAAGCATTATGATGGGCTTTAAATAAAATCAGAGGAGAGAGAAAGGAGAGAGATACCAAGACTTTGCCTTATTACTTTAAATCTTGATGGATGCTCAAACTCACCCCCAAAAACCAAATGGGTCTGCTGTGAATTACTTACCTCAATAAAGATAAACAAACTTATATGTAACAAACTTAAAATAAACTCAATAAAGATAAGAAAAAAATAAACACACACACATACGGTTTCAATTTCACTAGACCAGACAGAAAATACATGCTCACTCTCATCGCGTATTAGAGCAGAAAACACAACAGAGGCCAAAATAAAAGATAAAAAAACTTGGCCGTCATGACGAATGCCTTCCCGGCTGTCAATCAAAAAGTTCCCGAGGAAGTTTTTATTGAAGGTAGGTAGGTGATGTCTGTCTCCTTCCCCGCAGGACAATCACAGGGCCCTGTGCAGCGACAGCCGCCCGACACCAGATCAAACGCCACGCTGCCCTTGGAATGACACTGCAGCCACTTCAAGGGGGGACGCAGTCACTGATCTCAGAACAGCGCGCCTAACACCCTGACGAGCGATACCTTTACGAGGTCGGAAACGACAGAGGAGGAGAAGCCCGTCACTCCAATGTCATACACAGTGACCCCACCGAGTTTAATAATTGGAAAAGTGGAAAAGATCGACTGATGCAAAGGCGTACAAGCCAGGATCTTTTCAAGGGTAAAATACCAATTGCTCTGAAGCATTCACTCACCACAGCATCATGAAAAAAATTTCTTAACCATTATTGTTTTGTTACTTACTACAGCCATTGTTTTCATTTCTAGAGGTCTGAAGACTCGACATTTAATATATACAGTTGAAGTCAAAAGTTTACATACACCTTGCAGAATCTGCAAAATGTTAATTATTTGACCAAAATAGGAGAGATCATACAAAATGCTGGTTATTTTTTTATTAAGTACTGACCTGAATAAGATATTTCACATAAAACTGTTTACATTTAGTCCACAAGAGAAAATAATAGTTGAATTTATAAAAAAAAATGTTGTCCTGAACAGTTAAACTGACCAGTGTTCTTCAGAAAAATCCTTCGGGTCCCACAGATTCTTTGGTTTTTCAGCATTTTTGTGTATTTAAAACCTTTCCAACAGTGACTGTGTGATTTTGAGATCCATCTTTTCACAACGAGGGCAACTGAGGGACTCGTATGCAATTATTGAAACGCTAACTGATTCTTTAGCAAGGAAAAAAAATGATGCATTAAGACCCGGGGAGTGTAAACTTTTGAACAGAATGACGATGTGAACATTCTTCTTGTTTTGCCTAAATATCATTTTTTTCATTTAGTACTGCCTTTCAGAAGCTACAAAAGATACTTACATGGCTCCCGGAATACAAAATAAGTTAAATTTACCCTGATTTTCAAATTCAAAAGGTTTTCACCCCCTGGCTCTTAATGCACAGTTTTTCCTTCTAAAGCATCAGTGAGCATTTGAACCTTCTGTAATAGTTGCATGGGAGTCTCTCAGTTGTGCTCAGTGTGAAAAGATAGATTTCAAAATCATACGGTCATTGCTGGAAAGGGTTCAAATACACAGAAATGCTAAAAACAACAAAGAATTTGTGGGATCTGAAGGGTTTTCTGAAGAACAGCAGGCAGTTTAACTGTTCAGGACAAACAAGGGACTCATGAACAACTATCACTAAACAAACAAAAAAAAAAAAAAAAAAAACAGCTGTAGATTCATCAGGTAACAACACAGTATTAAGAATCAAGTGTATGTAAACTTTTGAACGGGGTCATTTTTATAAATTCAGCTACTATTTTCTCTTGCGGACTGTATGTAAACATCTTTTATTTAAAATATCTTATTCAGGTCAGTACTAAATAAAAATAACATGTATTTTGTATGATCCCTCTTATTTAGGTAAAATAATTAACATTTTGCAGATTCTGCAAGGTGTATGTAAACTTTTGACTTCAACTATATTTAGATGACAGGAAAGTCTAGGTGAGGGCTCCTTGAGTCAGAAAAGACTAGCTCCTGTCCTATACTGTTATTTCCTTCCCTAAAATCGAGTCTAAATAGAAGCTGCTAGTATAATGCAGAGGACGTACTCTATCAACGTGCGCTTTTCTCTCTTTTTCAGATTGATGTACCCTAATGTAAAAATTCATCACTTAACATGTCAGTCCTGAGTTTGTTTGCAGCCCAAACATGTATGTACTTTCCAAAGCAGGCAATCAGCACACACTAATAGGAGTGGGAAAGACACACAGTTTAAGTGTCACTGTTACCCATGATGCTCTCAGCAGTGGGTAATGAGGCTGAGGTGTGTGTGTGCCACAGGGGTTTATCCAGAGGCCTGTCAACTTCCCGGCAGCCTGCTGCACATACACACTCGCACATTCACACACACTTCATTTAGATGCTCACGAAACTTTACAGCTTTACACATTGACGGTATACACACAAATACACACACACACACACACTATGGAGCCATCAGTACTCATTATCGAATATAAAAGTAGCACGAATAACATGCAGAGAGAGTCTCTCACCATGAAACTTGTTCATTTGGATCAGTGTTTTAAAACGAAAACATAAATTTGATGCATGATACTGATGCTGTGAGCAATAAAACCAATTAGTGGTCAACTGATGTAATGAAAAGGTCAATAAATAATCTAATACTATGGTATTTTAACTCAAATATATAGTTATTTATATATGAATAAACTATAGAAACAAGCAGAAGCTAAAATCTATTGTCTAAAGCGCACAATTCATTTTGTGGTAAGTAAGGTTTCCTTTTCATTTTATTTTTTTGGAAAGAAATTAATACTTTCATTTAGGAAAAATGCATTAATTTTATTAAAAGTAACAGTAAAAGTAAAACATTTATAATGTTAAAAAAAGACTCATTTAAAATAAACGTTTTTCTTTTAAACACTGCCGTTCAAAAGTTTGCGATCAGTAAGATTTTAAAAGTTATTTAAAGTCATTTCTGCTCATAAAGGCTGTGTTTATCTGATCAAAATACAGATAAATCAGTAATATTGTGAAATATTATTGCAATTTAAAATTGTGGCTTTCTATTTGAATATTCTTTAAAATAGAATTTATTCCTGTGATGCAAAGCTGAATTTTCAGCATCGTTACTTCACTCTTCAGTCTAATATGTTGATTTATTATCAATGTTGGAAACAGCTGTGTTGCTTAATATTTTTTTTGGAACCTGTGATACTTTGTCAGGATTCTTTAAGGGGGAAAAAGTTAAAAAGAACAGCATTTAATCAAAACAGAAATCTTTTGAGAGGTGAGTCACCTTGTTTGACAGAAACAGGGAGGTCTTAAAAAGGTCAGAGGTGAAAAGTGCATTCATATGTATTTTTATATTCATACATATGCACACACACATTTGTACAGTGACATTTGACTAGCCATGTTAGCTCCAGACACCTGAACTGAAATGTTGTGACACACAAGATGCTCAGAGTATCTGCTGTCCAAAATAAACCTGACACGCAGCATTCCTGAAGGGTACAAAACACCCCAGCGTCTAAAAGGCCTGAGCCAGAGCTGTGACCGGGAGGGAAACAAGATACTCAGTTACAGCAGTAAATCTTGCAGACGCTCCATGACTCACATACGCACACTTATCAGCGGTACTTCACTTTATTCAGTTGTGGCACTCCATAACTGATGGCTGCGTGGATGGAACAAGCAAATTATAAAGGATTCAAACATATAGTAAATGAATATGGTTTTGCTAACCTTCTTCCACAACCATATGTGGGAAAACAAAAACACAAAAACCTAAAAATTCTACTGAAGACAACAGCATCACTCAAAACTCTTAAGTGGAGTTCAAATGTTGGCTTTGTGCAGACTCCGTAACTTATTTCTTTACGAACATCAATTTGCACATGGGGCATGGTCACGTGGAGCAGAAACGGGATCTCCCCAAACCGTTGCCAAAAAACTGGAAGCCTAGAATTCTCTTAAATGTCATTACACGCAGCTGCTTTACCATATTTACTGGAATTAAGAGGCCTAGCTTAAACTAAAAACAACACCACATGACTATACTACCAAACACCTGGTACTCAGACAGGTAGCATTCTGGTAGCATCAGCCAAACCAGCATTCATGGTGGTGAAAAATGCTTTCCAGGGCCAGCATGATTCATACCACTCAAGCCGACGACAAATGTGGAAACATGGAGTTCGCCACAGCTGCTCGGAAAGGAAATCAGAGAAATGCTGGGAAAGGAGCACCCACGGGGAGGGGCCTGCTGCCCTGGACAGAGTCACTGATGGAAAGGGCTCCAAGTTCAGAAATTTGGCTTGTTCAAGATCTCATGCCATTGAAAAAACTCAATGGCTGATCACAGAATCAAAACAGCAAAACAGATGCACTGCAAATTTGACTGTAAGAGGCTGTTCACTATAACAATAACTATATTAAAAAAGGAGAAGAAAGGACGTGACATATGGCCAAGTTGGGTGACCCATACGTGGAATTTGTGCTCTGCATTTAACCCATCCAAGTGCACACACACAGTAGCGAGTAGTGAACAAACATGCACACACACGCCCGGAGCAGCGGGTAGCCAATGCTCAAGTTATTTAAAGGAACAGTTTACCCAAAAATGACAATTTAGAGGAGTTTATTTCTTCAGAGAAACAGATTTGAAGAAATTTAGCAATACATAATTTTTTCATCAATGGATTTTCTGCAGTGAATGGGTGCCGTCAGAATGAGAGTTCAAACAGCTGATAAAAATATCACAATAATCCAACAAACAATCCACACGACTCTATAAACTGAAATCTTGTAAAGTAAAAAGTTGAGTGAGTCCTCTATCTATAATATTACTTTGTCCAGTCAAAAAGTTTGAATAAGGAGAGAAATATGCATCACAAATCAAACACCAAAAAGTTTGGGAACCCTTGGTTCTTAATACAGTGTGTGGTTTCCTGAATGATCTACGACTGTTTTGTTAGTTTTGTGATGGTTGTTCATGAGTCCCTTGTTTGTTCTGAACAGTTAAACTGAGCACTGTTCTTTAGAAAAATCCTCCAGCTCCTGCAGATTCTTCTGTTGTCCAGAATCTTTTGCATATCTGAGCCCATTCCAGAGGTGACTGTATGATTTTGAGATCCATCTTTTCACACTGAGGACAATTGAGCAACTCAAACACAACTATTAAAAAAAGGTTCAAACATTCATTGATGCTCCAGAAGGAAACACAATGCAATAACAGCCAGGGGGTAAAAACTTTTTGAATTTTAAAATAAAGGTAAATTCTACTTAATTTGTCTTCTGTTGCTTCTGAAGAGCAGTACTGATGATAAATGATAAAAAAAAAAAAGAAGAAAAAAAAAAAGATATTTCTACAAAACTTAAAAACTTTGGACATCTTCATCCTGTTCAAAAGTTTTCACCCCCAGCTCTTAAAGCATCATGTTTCCTTTTGAAGTATCAGTGAATGTTTGAACCTTTTTTTAATAATTGTGCTTGAGTCCCTCAATTGTCCTCAGTGTGTTATATATATATATATATATATATATATATATATATATATATATATATAAATTTAAATAACAAGCTAAAATAACATAGGCTAAAATGTATGTTTGGAGAGGTCAGTCAACTTGTTTTAGATTTTTTTTCTTCACCCAAACAGATTTGAAAAAATTTAGCAATACATCACTTGTTGACCAACAAATCTTTTGCAGTGAATGGGTGCCGTCAGAATGAGAGTTCAAACAGCTAATAAAAATATCACAATAATTCATCAAATAATTCACACAACGACATTGTGAAGTAAAAGTGAACAAAGAAACAAACTGTCATTACGTCATTATAATAATGTCATTATAGATGTGGACTTACTATTTTTAAAACTCATCATTAGAGTTACCGTCCTTGGTGTGCACGACTCTTAAAAGTTGAGAAAAGAAAACCAAAACCAGCACTTCTTACAAAGCATAGTTTGGAGAGGCATACACACCTCACCGGTACAATTGGCAAATTTAGACAGAGTAAAATTACGACTTGGCTTTTCAACAACCTTTGTTCTTCCTTCAGCCTATATCAGCCGTTCATTATGATTTTGACAGTAGACCTTGATGTCAAAGAATTTCATAGTCGCGCAAAACTATACGGCGAACTGCGTGTAGGAGTTTGTTTGCGAGGACGGGAGCGAATGTGTGGGAGAAAGAGAGCCGTGCCCCCGTCACTTCTCCACCCTGCTCCCTCGGCTCCAGCATCTTAACGAGGCTTTTCCCCTCGCTTTGCAGAACGAGGGAGAAGCCAAATAAATAAAAGAATAAAAGGCAAGCGAGAAGAGGGAAAACACACACTGAACTATAATTTGTTATATCTTTCAGCTCCAATTAAAAATAATATCAAATCTTTTTGTTCAACTTCATAACAAGACTTCAAGAGGGCCCCCAAGACTCTTTCTATTTGCATCCCTCAACAGCCCACTGGTGCTCCTGAATCACATTAATTATATGACCTACATAGCACGTCGTTAATATTCCAAGCTGGGAGAGGAACTGGGAGCCAATACGGTGGAAGTCTAAATTTGGAGATCTTCAGGACATCAGAGCTCCCGCTTTTCTGGGGTTCGCGCTTTGATCTCCTCCCTCTTGACATTGTTTGCAAATGTCTGTTTAATGGGACTGGCAAACACCAGAATACAGCCACATTCGAGTTTTTTTTTTTTTTTTGCGCTCTCCCGTCGCCCTCCCTCCCCTTCTTTCTCGTCTGCTATCACGCCGAGCCGATGACGACTCTCGGAACGTCGAAACAAAGGGAGATGGAGAGGAAAATCAAGGAAGAGAGAGAGGTGACAGTGTGGCTCACCTCTCACAATACCACGTCTACTGATCTAATCGCTGCTGGGATCAGAGCGCTTAGTGACAGAGAAGTGTTACAGCTGTTCGGGATGTACAAAGTCGGAGCTACTCTGCTTCACACGTAATGCGTTATGAATATGAATATTTCATAAGGGGGGGGGGGTGAGGAGCTCCTGTTGTTTGCGCATTAACGCACAATACCTGAGGTAAGTGTGCGTGTTGGCACCCAGAGACGCGGAGGACCTGATGTCTTAATCAGTGTCCAGCTGTACTGTGGGCTTCTTCAGAAGATCGAGGCCTGGCTCCTCTAAGCTGGGCCATGAATATGGAGCTGTTCTGCGGTGCGGGGCTTGGTTATGTTTTCTGTCTGATATGTCTGCCCCATTCCCATTTCAAAGAGAGGTCCACCCAGGGGTTTGACTTTTTGATCTGCCTGGCGACTGACTCGACCACCTGCATGCGGTATCAGGCCCCTGGTCTCCGTGGAAGGCCGGGAGGGCTGAGCCGGAACTCTGCACTGGGCACTGATCCCAACACTAGCCTTCCTTCTCTCTTGCTGTCTCGCACTCCATCCACTTCAGCAGGAGGCCTTTAACCAGTTCTAGTTCTGAAGCCGTAAGGACACCATCACAGCCATTTTGAGGTTAAAGGCCCTTTCACACAAAAAATATGAAACAATGGACCATTTTACACCTGGCCTTAAAGGGATAGCTCACCCAAAAACACAAATTCTGTCATTAATCATTCACCATCACGTCGTTCCAATCCCGTAAGACTTTCGTTCATCTTCGGAACACAGATTAAGATATTTTTGGTGAAATCTAAGAGCTTTTGACCCTACGACAAGTTCAAGTCCCAGAAAGGTAGTAAGGACATCATTAAAACAGTCCATGTGACATCAGTGGTTCAACCGTAATGTTATGAAGCTGTGAGAATACTTTTCATTCAGAAAGTATTCTCGTAGCTTCATAAAATTAAGGTTGAAACACAGATGCCTCATGGACTATTTTAATGATGTCCTTACTACCTTTCTGGGCCTTGAACATGTCAGTTGCATTGCTGTCTATGCAGGGTCAAAAAGTTCTCGGATTTCATCAAAAACATCTTAATTTGTGTGCTGAAGATGAACGAAGGTCTTAGGGATTTGGAACGACATGAGAGTGAGTAATTAATGAAACCATTTTTCATTTTTCATTTAAAGCATATCTTAATAGCTAGTTTACCCAAAAAATACAATTCTGTCATCATTTAATCGCCGTAATATAGTCTTAAACCTACAAAGCTTTATTTCTTCTGCAGAAAATAGAAAATATTTTTAGAAATTTCTCAGTGTTTGACCGTTTCTAACTGTTTGGTTACCTTGATTCTATAAAATATCTTCTTTTGTGTTCCACAGAAAGAATGACAAAGTGGATTTGAAATTATGTCATGATTAAATGATAGCAGAATTTTTATTTTTGGGTGATTGCACTTAAAAACATTAAAAGTCAGGTGTAAATGCACCCAAGATGCATTGCAGTTAGACCACAATGTGAAAAAAACAACAGATACTGAGTGCTTGTAATTTGTTCATCTGATTTAAATCAACAAAATCAAACTATTTAACAAATTATTTCAGTTGATTAAACTCAGAAATCTTGTTTTTAATCTCATTTTTCTACCAAAAAGAGTGATTCAAAGTTTTTTCTTTGCTTTGAGGCAAAATGAAATAGAAATCATGGAAAGAATTTTGACTAACCTGCCAAAGCTTTTAAAATATGGTAAAAGTTGAAAATATTTCAATGATGATTTGCATTTTGCCTGAGTAGGTGTAATCTGACCTTTATATGAACACACTGGAGAAATGCTGGAATTAATTTGGTTCAAGAAAAAAAAAAAAAAAAATCTACATATGAATGAATGTTTATGCAAAGTGTAAAGGGTAACTGTTGTTTAGTCTCACCAGACTATGTGTTAACAAGCCTAAAAAGGAATAGTTCAGCCAGAAAAGAGTATTCAAAGATCATTTATTCAACCTCATGTCATTCCAAACCTGTATGATTTTCATTCTTCTGTGGGAAAAAAAAAATAAATAAATAAATAATAATAATAACAATAATAATAACTATTATATATATATATATACATATATATATATATATATTTATATATATATATATATATATATATATATATATATTTTATATATATATATATACATATATGTAAAAAAATTTTATTTTTATTTTTTTTGAAGAAGGTTGGTGTCCAAACAACAATGTAACCCCTTCAATGTTTATTGTATAAACATTGTATTTTCAATATGTGAACCTGGACCACAAAACCAGTCATTTTGGTAAATTTGGGGTAAAATTTAGATTTATACATCTGAAATAATAAGCTTTCCATTGATATATGGTTTGTTACGACAGGACAATATTTGGCCAAGATACAACTATTTGAAAATCTGGAATCTGAGGGCGCAAAAAATTTAAAATATTGAGAAAATCGAGAAAATGAAGTTCTTAACAATGCCTATTACTAATCAAAAATTACGTTTTGATATATTTTTAGGGTAGGAAATCACAATATAGCTTCATGGAACATGATCTTTACTTAATATCCCAATGATTTTTGGTATAAAAGAAAAATGGAAAATTTTGACCCATAAAATGTTTTGTTGGCTATTGCTTCAAACATACCCGTACTTACTTATGACTGGTTTTGTAGTCCAGGGTCACATATATCAGAAGAAAGTCACACAGGTTTGGAACAAAATAAGTGTGAGAATGACAGAATGTTCTTTTTTTTGGCTGAACATCGACCCAATGCAGAAACCATTAGCACTAGAAGGAACTTGCTTTCAGTTTCAAGTCTTTTTAATACATACTCTTGCAAACAAATCTACCAAACTACTTCCATCTATAAGTTTGTATGTCTAAGAACTTCTCTTGCAAGGTCACTCTGCTCACGCAGCTTCAGCCCTCCTCCCAGGGTGCTTTGAAGGCTCAATTGAGTCCAGTAACTTGTGTATTAAACAATCCGTCATCAAGGCAAATGTTTTAATTGGTATGATTATTCTTTAATAATATTATGATTTCTTTAAGCAGGCATCGGCATTAAAAGTTAATGAGATGAGTATGACCATGACAATATAATTAAAACCCTCAGGAGTTTCTGAAGCTGGCCATTAATAATTTAGAGCGAGCTGGAGCACGAGACGGCCCAGCTCAGTAGTCTGCTCAGGGAGAGAGAGAGAGAGAAAACGAGAGGACCGGCAGAGTAAAACTGCTTTGCCTGTCATGATGTGAGTTTACTTTGATTAAGGGCTGAATTACCAGACTATCAGAGATGTGTCACTGTTAAATCCCTCTGTTAAAAACCTTTTGGGATACGCATCTCTTATTTGATACCAGTGTATTATAAACAGCTTCGTTTGAACTCGAAAAGTCGGGGATGAAAACAGGAGCTGTGCTCAAAATGCACGCAGTGTCCTCAGAGCGGAAGTATCACAGAGTATACATATTTGGAGTCGTCCTCACCCACACAGCGCTCTCCACTCAGGGTAAACATCTGGTGCGACACGGGTCTCTCTGTCTCCATCTTACAACAATATTTATCGCAGCGGGCTAATGCTCTGTCCTCAACTCGCAGCTGAGAGCCTGTGAACCTCACCATGACAAACACAACCTGGAGTAAGTGAGTGTGCGTACAAAGGCCAACGCATTTAATCAGGTTACGTTGCGCCACGGGGAGTCAAGTTCATCTCGCTTTCATTTGAATTACCTTCACATCTGTACCCAGCGCAAGCATAGAATTAAGAAATACTGTACAGCTGTTTGAGAAAAATACAAAGCCAAATGCCCTATGACCCTGAGAAACGACAATGCGGATTTTTAAAGAGTAGAAGAAAATATTTTTTGAAGAAAATAAGTGGTGCTTGTACAAAACTTGTTGCTGTTATGAAAGGTCCTCAATGCCTGATTGAAAAAATGCAGTGCGTTATTGTGATAACTTATCCTTGCTAATCAAAAGAGCTTTTGCCAAGTTAAAATACTTCCCCCTGAAGTCTCTGTGATATCTTTTAGTGTAATTCTATTGGAATTTTTCATTGTTTTATCATCAGCCAAGTAAAAATCTGATTTCTCAGAAAAGTGATATTACACCTTTCCACAACAATCCACATAATTTGAGGTATCTTCCATGGGACGAGGTACACAGAGAAATTTTATGCTTAGTGTTAAAGCCAATGTTGTTCTTGTTAACTAAATATAAATCTAAAATCTAAAAATAAATTAAACTATAAATATTAGATGAAACACTTAAATGACTAAAAATTCTAAAGCTAAAACTGAAATAAATATACATTAAAGCTAAACAGGAATACAAAATAGATAAATATAAAAAACTAATAAAAATGACAAAAGCACTAAAATAGTATAACAAACTTAATTTAAATCAAAAATTAAAAACATAAAAGTTAATTAAATATATATAGAAAACTGTAACACTTTACAATAAGGTCTCAACTGTTACATTAGTTAACGCATTAACATGAACTAACAGTAAGCATATTTTTACAGTATCTATTAATATTTTAGCAAAAAAAGGCTAAAAATGATTTAGCAAAAACATTTAAAAACAGCTAAAACCAGTTGATTTAAAAAAAACAGCTAAAACCAGCTGATTCAGAAAAAAATCAGCTAAAGCCAGTTAATTTAATAAAAACTAGCTAAAAATCAGCTAAAACCAACTGATTTACCAATAAAAAAAAAAAAAAAAAAAAAAACAGCTAAAAAACCAGCTGTTTTAACAAAAACAGCTAAAAAAAAACAACTAAAACTAGTTGATTTAGAGAGAAAAAAGGGTTTTAGCTGTCTTTAGTTTGATTTACAAAAAAAATAGCTAGTAGCAGTTCATTTAATGAAAACCAGCTAAAAACAAGTTAAAACCAGCTTAAACCAGCTGATTTAGCAAAACAAAAATGCAAAAACAGCTAATACTAGTTGATTTAGCAAAAAAAGCGAAAAAAAAAAAAGTTAAAACCAGTTAAAAACCAGTTAAAACAAGTGAAAACCAGATAAAACAAGCCAAAACCAGTTGATTTGGGAAAAATAGCAAAAAACAACCAAACAACTAAAAAAAAAAAAAAAACAGCAAAAACCTGGTTTTAGCTTTTTCAGTTTGAACCAGTTAAAACCAGCTTAAACCAGCTGATTTACTAAAGTAAATTCAAAAACACCTAAAACTAGCTGATTTAGCAAAAAAAAAAAAAAAAATCCAGCTAAAACCATTTAACGGAAATCAGCTAAAAACCAGTCAAAACAAGCTAAAACCAGCTGATTTACCAAAAAAAAATGGTTTTGGCTGTTTTTAGTAAAATAAGCTAAAAACCAGCTAAAACCAGCTCATTTAAAATATTGGATTTAGACAAAAAACTTAAGTTAATCTTAGTTTATAAAAAGTTCACAGTACATTAACTAATGTTTACATGCTCGACTTTAAATTTTCATTATGTATTAGTAAAATTTTAAACTTAACTAAGATTTATAAATGTTACATAAATATTGTTCACGTTAACTAATATAGTTAATTCGTGTAAACAAATTATTGTAAAGTGTAAAGTGTTAACAATAAAACACTAACAGTATATTTAACTATATAACAGAACACTGGTCGGGGCTAAAACCAAAAAAAAAAAAAATAATAATATGCAGTGTAGTAAAAGTAATATCTAATATATTAAGCTATTAATCAAACGTCCAAAGATTAAGCAAGCATGCAATTAAATAAAAGCCAGGAAAATTTATGAAAGCCAAAAAAAAAAAAAAAACACACTAGAGAAAAGTGAACCAAAAATCTATTTGTTGTCTTTGCTACTTTTCTGTTGCAAATGGCTTTGAGATGCCACACAGATTTAATATGAGGAAGGCTTTATTTGCTCTTTTTCAAAAAGAAAGGCACAAACAAGTTAGGAAGAGAGATCTAGAAAAAGAGAGAGAAGGCCTTTACTAGGCAGACAGGAAGAACGGGGGGTGCGGTGGGCCTTCATGCAGAAAGGCAGCGGGCTGAAGGGAGACGGCGCGTGTGGAAAAAACTCATAAATCCTGATTTGAGGCGGCCTCGCTGCAGCACTACATTGCTTAAATGCTACGTCTGATTTAGTCTTCCCATTAGGTGACAGCTGAACTTTAACATTAATATGATAATATTGAAATAAGTGCGTGTTATTTACTTAGCGGCGGGGCGGGATGGAATAAGAGAGAGACAGAGGGAGGTGGGAAGGAAAGGAGGATGATGAATGATTTCTGGACAGCTTCTGTGACACCCGCCGGCCGCGGCCCCTCTAATGAGACTTGACAAAATGGAGACATATGCAGAAATATTGGTTACAGTCTGCGTCCTCGGCATCTCGCTCTCTCTCTCTCTCTGTGTCTCTCCTCCTCTCCCTCTCGCTCACCGCACACGTCCTGATTGTCTACGACCACTGAAGCATCTATTTCAATTGGCACTTCCTTCCTGGCCCCGGGGTTTTAAATTTAGCTGGTGTCATTTACATATTACTCTTAATCAAAAAAAGAAAAAAAGAAACAAAACCTTGTCGTCACGGTTCAGGAAAGGGCGCAAAGGCACTTTATAAAACGGAGATGTGACAGACGTTAAACTGAATTGTGCGTGTGTGTGAAGGAGAGAGATATAAGGCTGCTGGAGAAAACAACAGTAAGTGGAATAGAGAGAGAGAGAGAGAGCGGCTGTGCATTGCTTCAGTTATCTCACATCTACCACACAGGGAAAAAAGCCAATATCTCATCAGCCTGCTGATATGAATGATGAGTTCTACTGTTTAAAGCCAATACTACATAGAGACAGAATAGTGGGAGGAACACTAGATCTGCTTTAGGGCAGAAGAGTGTTGAAAAAACCCAATCGCATGATGAGTAGGACCACATGGAATCGGTGCCTGCAGACGCCAGAACTCTGAATCTCAACACATACGTGATTTATTAAATTATATTGATAAATGTTGATGTAGAAAAACAAACTAGCACGCATACACAAACACTATAAGTAACATACATACACACACTAGCATTCAAAGCTTGGGGTCAGTAGAATTTTTGATAAAATTCTACTGCTTTAATTAAAAGTAAAGATTTGTACATACAAAAAATGTTATCCTTTCCACAAAATATTAAGTAGTAGAGCTGTTTTACACTGTAAAAAACTATTTGTTGAGTCAACTTAAAATAATTTGTAACCTGGCTGCCTTAAAATTTTAAGTTCAGTCAACTCAAGTGACAGCTTAGATATTTGAGTTGAATCAACTTAAAATTTTAAGGCAGCTGGGTTACTTACTCATCAGTTAAGTTTAGCAAATACAAATATCTAAGTTGTTACTTAGTACAACTTAACATTTCAAGTTGAATAAACTTATTTTAGTTGACTGAACTTAAAATTTTAAGGCAGCAGGGTAACAAATTATTTTAAGCTGACTCAACAAATTGTGTTTTTTTTATTTTTTACAGTGTATGTTTACAGCAAAAAACTATTCATACAATAAATTTGTATATTATACTAACATTTAACAATATTACCAATTTTATTGTGTTTTTTGATCAAATAAATAAAGCCTTGGTGTGCTTAAGAAACTTCTGATTAAAAAAGAAAAATGTAAATATTTAATTTAAAAAATAAAAAAATTAAATTAAATTCCTACAGACACATTTAAATGGGAGTGTAGTTTTATTATATAGTTTTGAAAGATCAACATAAATTTTTTTAAATAAAATAAAATAAAATAAAAAAAGAATAGAATTTTGTCAATTTAAAAACCTATGTACACTACCAGTCAAAAGTTTTTGAACAGTAAGATTTTTAATGTTTTTTAAAGAATTCTCTTCTGCTCACCAAGCCTGCATTTATTTGATCAAAAATATAGATATATTGTGAAACATTTTTATTATTTGAAATAACTGCTTTTTATTTAAATATATTTTTATACATTTTCAGCATCATCATTCCAGTCGTCACTGTCACATGACTCTTCAGAAATCATTCTAATATGCTGATTTGCTGTTTCAGAAACATTTTTTAAATTATTATTATTGTCAATATTTAAGCTTTTAAGCTTGGAGTGAGTATAAATTTTATTTATTTATTTATTTATTTTTGCTTTAAATTGATCAAAAGTGATGATAAAGACAGTCATGTTACAAATTATTTCTATTTCAGATAAATGCTGTTTTTCTGAACTTTCTATTCATCAAAGAAACCTGAAAAAAATTCTACTCAGCTGTTTTCAACATAATAATAATAATAATAATAATGATAAATGTTTTTGAGCAAAAAATCAAAATATTAGAATGATTTCTGAAGAATCGTGACTGGAGTAATGGTGCTAAAAATGTACTTTAAAATCACAGAAATAAATTACATTTTGAAATATATTCAAACAGAAAAGAGTTATTTTAAATAGTAAAGTTATTTTACAATTTTACTGTTTTTGCTGTACTTTGGAAAAAAAAAAAATATATATATATATATATAAAATATGCATATCAATAACCTATAAATAAAATGCACAACTAAATGTAAAGCATAAATACACAGGCCTATGGGAGTTTTATATGGGAACCCTATATTTTAAACCCAGAATTCCACACATTTTCCCCCATAATAATCATATAAAATGTCAAAATTTGTGCAGACTCTATGGAGGTCAAACAATGTGTAAAGAATGTGATCTGTTTTACTTATATTCATGCTGTGCAAACGTAGTGTGCAAGTGTGTACATTTGTGTGTTCATGCAGTGTATGGGTATGGGGCCGCTGTCAAACACATCCATAGAGAGGTATCAGAAACGGTCCCTACCTTCCTCTTACCTTCTCAGCATGCCGGTCAGGATCCGAGAGCTCTTGCCCAAGTTAGCATCAGTCTCTCTCAGCTGTGGAGAAGAAAAGAGAGGAGAAAAAAAGAAGAGAGAATGTCCACGTTAGAGGTCATGTTAAATTTGTGCTATAAAAATGGCTCAGAATCTCTATAGACTCCAGAGAAGACTGTCTATAGCTACAAAATTAACTGCTGAATAAAATTTTATTATAAAACGTTTGACTGATAGTGTTTTACATGTTTTACATTCAATATATGGCTCACGTAGCAAGACGCATAAGTAAAAGCTATCCATCTGGTGATATGTGTGTGTTTAGGAATGCTGACATTGCTATGGAAGTGAAGCCAAAGCTTTGGCAGACGTCAGATATGTGATTCTGGCTAGCCTCCTTGAGAAAGCCTCCTTCTCTGTCCTTACAGTCAGCAGGGACATGTGTATGTGTATATGCATATGTGTGTGTGTGTGTGTGTGTGTGTGTATGTGTGTGTTAGCGGGCAAGCTCAGGGACAGATGTGGTTTTAGGCGGGTTTGGGTTCTGGCACCACCAACAGCCCAAGAGCTGCCTGATGTCTCTCTCAGCGATGGATCTGTCCCATGAGAGCTCCCTCGGCTTTTCCCAAAATCCCTCTCTCTTTCTCTGTCAGGTCAGAGTTGTGCCAACACGAAAACACATGGTGGAGCTCTCCGTGAATTAGGAACCCAAAACAAGAGCCACAACAAAAGATATTACCAATACAGCAGATCTAGAGCAGGGTCCGATTACAGACTAGTAAATGGTCTTGGTAAGATGATTCCCAGTAGCTCGATTCAATGCCTGAATCTCATTCAATAGAGTTAAAAGAGCTACAGTCACGCAGGCCTAAACCTAATTAAAGAAAATAGCATGAACAACAATCACAGCATAACCAGAAACAGGAATATTACCCATTTAAAAAGACATTTTGAGGCAAAATATTCACACATTATAACGTTTAGTCAATCTTGTAATCTTTTGTTCTCAAATTGCTAAACAGAAATCTTAACATTCGAAAATGTCGCTGTAAGTGAAAACAGCAACAAGCGATGCGGAAAAATTCTGACCAGTGAGGGCGCAGTTTGCACACATTACTTTTATTAACGAATTTGGGTCTGTTTTGAAACGTCGCCTTGTCAAAGCTAACCCAACCAGAGAGATCAAAGAAAAACAGACTATGAATGCCAAAAACAACCGGAACTCTGGGTTTTTCAAGGTTTACCATGCGTAAAACATCAGACTTGGATTTCTAACCATCTTGACATTCGGAAATTCTGCTTTGAGCTGATCACTGCAACATAAATGGCACACAAACATTCTGACCAATGAGGTGGTGGTTTGCTTCCATGCGACAAGTTGTGGTTCTTTTTAAAACGTTACACTGAATCAAATCGAGGAACAAAATGCAACATTGTAACAATTTAGTCTCTGTTTTGGAACAAAGAAACCAAACTATGACCAGAAAGCTACTTAAAGTTTGCTGGACTTTTTAGCGCCAGTTTGAATGTTTAATATGCAAAAACCATCCAAGTTGGACCATACTGACATTCAGAAATACTACTTTGAGCTAAACTCTAGAATATATAAAAGACACAAAAACATTCTGACCAATGAGATGGCAGTTTGCTCCCACTTGACTTTTGCAGGACAAAATGCAACAGCAACAATTCAGCCCCTATTTCAGAATAGAAAAACTACAATTTAACATACCAAAGTCTATGGGATTTCCCCCACTCATTTTAAAGGGACAATGCACCCAAAAATGAAAATTCTGTCATTAAAGGAGAAGTTCACTTCCAGAACAAAAATTTACAGATAATTAACTCACCCCCTTGTCATCCAAGATGTTCATGTCTTTCTTTCTTCAGTCGTAAAGAAGTTATATTTTTTGAGGAAAACATTTCAGGAATGTTCTCCATATAGCGGACTTCTATGGTTCCCGCAAAAGTCCAAAATGCAGTTGAAAAGAGCTCTAAATGATCCCAGCCAAGGAAGAAGGGTCTTATTTAGCAAAAATAATTGGTCATTTTATTTTTAAAAAATGCACAATTTATATACTTTTTAACCTCAAATTCTCATCTTGTCTAGCTCTGCATGTGCTATTTGCATTCCGGTTCAAAACTCCCAACTCATTTTCTCCTCCAGCTTCAAAATCATCCTACATCGCTGTAGAAGTACCGACCCAGTGTTTACAAAGTCAAAGTGCAAAGAAGATTAATTACACTCTACAAAAGAAAAAAAAGTTAAACAGCGATGTAGGACGATTTAGAAGTTGGAGGAAAAATTAGTTTTTCAACATACCGCAACTGTCTTGAACCGGAATGCACAGAGCACACGCAGAGCCAGACAAGATGAGCATTTGAGGTTAAAAAGTATTTGTAATTTAAATTAAAAAAGTAATTGTAATGTAAAAAATTCGTTTTGCTAGATAAGACCCTTCTTTCTTGGCTGGGATCGTTTAGAGCACTTTGAAGCAGCATTTAAACTGCATTTTGGAAGTTCAAACTCACGGGCACCATAGAAGTCCACTATATGGAGAACATTCCTGAACTCATGAACATCTTGGATGACAAGGGGGTGGGTAAATTATCTGTAAATTTTTGCTCTGAATGAGAACCTTTCCATTTAATTACTCACCCTCATGTCGTTCCAAACCCTTATGACATTCATTCATCTTTGGAACACAAATTAAGATGAAATAATAATTAATTTTTGATGAAATCCAAGAGCTTTCTGACTAGGGCTGAAACGAATAGTCAACATTATCAGCAATGTCGACAATTGTGGACAAATACTTTTGTCGTCAAGTAGTTGGTTGATCTCACATGATTTAATGTAAGAGCCTGCAATAATGTGGTTTGACCAGTGTGGCGCTGTAGTGCAAGAAATGTTTAGGCGGAATGATGTGTCATTCAGTTTCATAAAGCTAATTAAATGGCAAATAAGAGTTTTTCTATCAGTCATCTCATTTTGTGTGCAAAATATATTATTTGTATAAATTAATTGTACATAATATCATTTTCAAAAGCTGAAATAATGACCTTTATTTATTTGTTAGAATATGTAACTCAATATGTTAACTAATTGCAAAAGCTGAATAATCAAAGTCTACTGATTATAATTAGTGAAATTATTGATGATTAATCGTTCTAAAAATTGTTAGATTAATCGTTTATCTCCTCCAATTTCAACAACAACAACAAAAAAAGGTAAAACAGTGATGTAAGGCAAAATAATATGGGAGTTTTTCAACATATCCTAACTGTCTTGAACTGGAAAAAAAACAGTTCACGCATAGCTAGACAAGGCGAGCGTTTGAGGTTAAAAAGTATATAAATTGTAATTTTCTATTATAATAACCAACCGTTTCGCTAGATAAGACTCTTCTTCTGGGATCATTTAGAGCCCTTTGGAGCTTCATTTAAGCTGTATTTTTGAAGTTCAAACTCGGGGGCACCATAGAAGTCCATTATATGGAGAAAAATCCTGAAATGTTTTCCTCAGAAAACAATTTCTTTACGACTGAAGAAAGAAAGACATGAACATCTTGGATAACAAGAGGGTGAGTAAATTCAAGTGCGCATCCGGGATAGTTTAAAAGAGTTCGGGTCTTATTGGTTTCATTCAGAAAAAGCACATATATTTCAATTACCCAAGACCCGAGGCCACTATTACAGACCCGACCTGTGTTCAAGGGACTCGTAGAAGTTTTGGACCCGAACCTGCTCGATCTCGGGTCGGACCTTGGGTTTTCACATCCAAGAGGACCCATGGAGACTTCTAGGTGGAACCACTGATGTCACATGGACTATTTTACCTTTTAGCGCCTTGCACATGGTAGTTACTTTGCTGTCTATGCAGGGTCAGAAAGCTCTCGGATTTCATCAAATATATCTTAATATGTGTTCCTAAGATGATCGAAGGTCTTACAGGTTTGGAACAACAATTAATTAATGACAGAATTTTCATTTTTGGGTGAACTATCCCTTTAACGTCTAAATATTTGGAATTGAAATAGCACTATTATGGTGTGGGATTAGTTATTAGTCAAAGTTAGAGGCTTGTTCATATACGGTGAGGATGAGCAATAGTAATAGTGGTGCTTGCAAGGCACTACGTGTCTCTTAGTGTTTGTGTGCGTCTGTTTGAAAGAGAGCGAGTGAACTGATTGTTAAGAGACACTCGAAAAAGTCTTTCATCTGCCGTTTCCTTCGCTCAAAAAGCAGTTTATTGCTCTTTCCATCTAATGTCTTCTTATCATGCTTTCTTTTCTTTTCTCCTCTCCATTTCTCCAGCCTGGCAAAATGTCTTTAAAGTGTGAGGGCCAGTCGGGGCTCCAGGGAAGGAGAGCTATTCTCCATAGACAGCAGACCTTTGAAAGGAAATGTTTTATTTCCTTTGAAATGAGCTGCCTGCCCAACTGCCATGTTGTGATCTTTAAGCATCCTTCATAAGAAGCCATCAGAGAGGCCCCTGACTGAGCTCTCTATACCTGTCTTCTAGAAAGAAAGAGAGGGTGAGAGAGAGGAAAAGAGAGAGAGGTAAGACTATGACAGCGGACACGGCAGGGACAAACAAAATAGGAGGGATAGACTGAGATATGGAAAGGTAAAAACGATTATACATGCAGGGGATAAAGTAACAAATAAAGGTTGAAGGAAGGAGGGGAGAGTAAAAGAGGGATGAGGATGTAGAGAGAAAGACATCTGATACCTGGTAGGAGGAGTGACACTCAAAAAAGCTCACAAACAGTCCTCTATATCAACACCTTTCAATCTTAGCATGGCGTACTTACGTCTATATTGCCCTGAAGGTCATTGATACAGCTGGGTGAAAATAAAGATTTTTCCAATACATTTTAAGTACAGATATATATTTTTATATGTATATACAAATGTATATATAAAATTAAAATTAATCAGAGTCAGTAGTAATTAAATGATCTATATTAACCAAATTAAAATATATACATCTAATTCATTTAGATTTTATATACATTTATTTTTATATTTTATATATATATCACCATTTATTTTGATGTGTATATTTATTTTGATGTATATATAAAATGCAATTATTTATATTTAGGTAAATTATATATATATATATATATATATATATATATATATATATATATATATATATATATATATATATATATAATGTATTAATAAAAAAGTTAATTCACAAATAATTAAATTATATTATTTATATAATAAATATAATAATTTATTATTTTTTAAATATCAAAAAAATTATAATTTAACAACTGTTTGCGTATTATATATACACACACATATATATATATATATATATATACACACACACACACACACAATTTTATTAATAAAAATAATTAATTTACTAATAATTAAATTAAATTATTTATATATTTGTATATATTTGGTGCTATATTAATATATATTTTTTAGTGCTAGTGCTTTCAGTATAAATATTTCATAAGCATTTTTAAGCAAAATTCTTAGTAATTTCAATTATTTATATTTATAAAATTTTAAAAAATTAATAAATACATTTTTAAAAATGTTATAATTTTTTTTTACAAATAAATAATTTAATTCACTAATAATTAATTTTTTTATTTTACTTATTAAATAATAATAAATAATAAATTATATATATATAATAATTATTATTATTTACTAGTAAATTTACTAGTAAAGCATTTATACATACATTCTTAAATTTGTTTTTAGCGTCCAAATATGCAAGTCTTCACTAGTCTGTAATCTACAATCCCTCTTGTGACATCCGTCCAGCACAGTCACACATGAAGCGGAAAGACTTGCAGAGTTATATCAGCCGGAAGAACAGAGAACAAACCCTTTTTCTGTCCAGAGGTGCTTTTGTTGTCCAGCTATGCCCGTTTAGACAGTCTTGCATCATGCGTGATCTCACCACATGAGACAGGACAACTACAAAGGCTTCTTATTGGTGCTGTGCTCTGTGTCAAACATTCTGTATTCTGTACATTCAATCAATCACTCCAGCGGGCATGCTATGCTAATGCACGAGAGGTGTGAGCTGGTGTTAACTGCCTGCACTTGAGTGCGCTCCGGTTCTCTCGTCAAGTGTCTGATCTAGGGCACTTTGTCATCCCAAAGAGCCAAGATCTGATCAAGTCAAGTATTTGTAAGCCTGTGTAACTGCTTAGGGAGAGAAGCATGTGTGTTTGTTCTGGATGAGTGTTGCCTCCTGAGGACCATCTAAAGAGTGTGTTTGTGAGCGTATACTCACCCGATCGCGGGATCTCTGGATCTTCTCGCGGTCACTGTGCAGGTTGGCGAGGATCTCCTGTCCCACTTGCTCTGTAACAGAATAGGAGAAACAGGCCATATTAAGATGTGGCTGCATTTACCGCTGTTTGACACATTTTTGTGGGCAAAATCTAGTTGCTATAATAGGAATCCATACGATTGGGATCTACGTGATTTCCTCACGTGGATTTCGTAATAGGTTCAAGTTGGTCACATAGATTTGTTGCGTTAACCAAAGAAAGCTGCTTGGTTTGAAAGTGACTTCTGTGTGAGTTGTAATGCATCACAAGACTAAGACAAAAGATATTTTTTGTGAAAATTTTGCTAAATTGTGGGTGGAAAAATATTTAAGTTTACTTAAGGTGGATTTTTTTTTTTTTTTTAGTTTAAGTTTATTCATTTTTTTATTCCATAAGAAGACATGCACATCAGCTATGAAGGAAATATATTTATAATATATTAATATATTATATATATATTAAATATATATATATATATATATATATATATATATATATATATATATATATATATATATATATATTCTGTCTAATATGTCAATAAAAAATTATTTTTAGATTTATTTTCTTTATCTTTTATTTTCTTTATCTTTAATTTTTAAATATTCTACCATATTTTAAGGAAAAATGGACAAATATTAATAAAATAATGAATAAAAATAATGAATAAAAATGCAAAGTCTGATGTAAGTGTACACATTAAAATACTTAAAATGTTATCACTACATAAATCAGAAAATAGCTAGAAAAAATACAATAAAAAATATTGTGTATATTTATATTTTATTCTATTATATATTTTTAAATATTTTACCATATTTTCAGAAAACAAAATACTGTTATATCACTCCATAAATAAAAAATTATTTAATTTAAAAAATATTAAAATATAGATAAGATATAATTAAAATAATACATTTTATATGTTATAATGTTATATGTTATATAAACAAACCTTTCTGTAAAAACCTTCACAATATTAAGGAATAAATAAAGAATACAAATGAAAAGTTTGATGTATGTAAGTTGACATATTAAATACTTGTTATCACTCCACAAATCAGAATAGGCAAAAACATATAACAATATAACAAACATAAAACATATTAAAAAACATATTGTATATTTAGATTTTTTTAATAATATACATTTTATAATAATATATGCTTTTTAATATTTCACCATATTTTTAGGAAACAAAATGTTATATAAATCTGGCAAATGATATATAAACAAACCCTTCTGTAAAAACCTTCACAATATAAAGAAAATAAATAAAAATAAGTTTGATGTATGCAAGTGTCTTTGAAGTAGAGATTTATGGCTTATTACCAAGTGCATTAAAAAAATATGTATTGTAATTGAAATCCACAAATGCAAATAGATAAAGTGTAATAAAATAAACAAACTGTGAATGTTTTCATTCCACTGGTATAAAGGATGACACATTATTGAAGCAAAACAGCACTAAATCTTGACCAGTGACAGAAAAAAGGTTGTTCCTACATTGTCTTGTTTAAAAAAATTTTAACTTTGTCTCAAGTCATAGAATTACAACAAAGAAGAGACATCTCAGAAACTTAAAATTTGGCTCTTCCAAGAAAAAAATCAGTCAAAAAAACCATAGCAACACCCTGCCATAGCAACACATGTAAAAGTCTAGTTACAACCCTGATTTCAAATGTCTGGGGATCTCAAACTACATCTCCTTCTCACCAACATGCTGTCTTAAATATTTTGCATATCCCAGCATGCCACATCCGACCGAGCCCGATCAGCACATGCAATATTCAGCTGCTCGCTTACAAACACATTTCATCTGTCACGGCCGTACACCCATTTACACGCTCGCACTTAGTTAAACATCCCATACACGGCGTCTGACAAGCCTGTCTGTGGCCACTGTCATATTCACATCCCAAGGGTCAAAAGACAAAAAAAAAAACAATGAACAAAACAAATCCCACCTCCTTTCCTCAAGCAAAAACCCTCTCTGCTATAAGTAGAAACCACATTAGCAGTCTGAAGAGAGGAAGAGAATAAAAAAAAAAGCAAAGTGAAAAATCTTTGCATGGATCAAAGCTACGCTTTCAAATGCACCAAACAATTGTGAGTAAACAACGCACTCATGACTGGATTACACTACACAGGTGCAGCTCTCAAAGAGTCAGCGTGACGCTCGAGGAATAGACGAACGGGCTGCATCTGCGTTCGAGAAAAGACGCGTCTCTCGCCTTCATTAATTTCCAATCAGAGTAGGGACAGATTGAAGGATACTCAGATTAGATGGAGCAGTCACAGTGCGTGTGACAGATAGGCCAGATTAAAAGAGCCAATAGAGATATTAATAACCATCATAACCGTCCGGCCGTCAAGCATGAGACACGCTGCCGCCCACCCGCGAGTGGAAATCTTGTGTAAAGAAAATTAAGCACCGCTATCCGTCTCTGTCCGGGGCGAAAGGGGCCTTTAAACAAATGAATGTGACACGGCCACAATGGCAACAATGCAATACACACGCGCCCAGACACGCTCGCTCGTATATCACTTCAGATGATAGATGAGACCGTTGGCATGAAGGGGTCCGAGCGCAAATGAAACAATCCTGTCAGCGCTGTATATTCTACGCTCAACGAGATATAAATAAACAGAAGGAGAAAAAACTAAGCTGCTGTGGACAATAGGTACAACAGAAAACGCAGAGACAGTCAGAGTCAAGGTCTCCTATTCAAGAGGTTGTGTGCGTCACTATCTCCACTGATTCTGATTGCTGGAAAGTTACTTTTAAAAGTAAGGCATTACAATATTGCATTACTCCCTAAAAAAAGTAACTAATTACACTCTTAAAAATAAAGGTGCTTTAAAAGGTTCTTCACAGTGATGCCATAAAAGAACCATTCAGTCAAAGGTTCTTTAATGAACCACCTCTTTCTTACCTTTTTTTTTTATAATCTGAAGAACCTTCTTTCACCAGAAAGAACCTTTGTGAAACAGAAAGGTTCTTCAGAAGTTAAAGGTTCTTTATGGAACCATTTAGACAAAAAAGGTTCTTCCATGGCATCGTGAAGCACCTTTATTTTTATAAGTGTATGTTACTTAGTTACTTTTTATGGAAAGTGATGCATTAAGTTATTTTTGCGTTACTTTTTAAATCTGGGCAGGGCTTGCTTGTTTGTTTTTAATATGGAAACTTTTATTTTTGTCAAATGTAAAAGCCATTTTACACCAAAAGCCTCAGGCTGTAGAGTAGAATGCAGAAGAAGAAAGTTCAACATTCTTCATCAATAAAAAAAAAAAATTTATTAAAATTTGTTAACCATATTAGTACAAAAACACTGGTTAATAAAACGGGATAAATACAAAAAAGGATATTTGTATTATTTAACATTTAATTATTGTAGGTTTGCATCATATTCTAAGTTGCATTTCACTGTTTTTATTCATTTTGAGGAATACTGAATCTGCTTTTTCAGGGCTCAGCGGTTGGGCCAGTGGTTCAAATTTTTACTTGCCCGGTCAAAATTTTCACTGGCCCTGCCACAAAAAACCCATGTTGACCCATGTTATCTTTTATTTTAATAAATAAGCTTATATGACACCAACATTTTACATACCAATTAAACTGTACAATTCTCGATTCCAATTTCGATACCACAGCAAAACCTACTAGCCTAAAAATTATTTAAAAATTATTTTATTGTTATTATTATTATTATTATTATTTTAAATTAAAAAAAAAAAAAAAAAAGATGTTTTAGGGAAAAACAGCAGACAGACTCAAAGAATCCAAATTTAGTGCTTTAAATTTGGCGCTTATAGAATATTGCTGATCACCTTGGTTACCGCTGTAAACAAAGCAGCGCCTTGTTATGAACGCAACTTTAAACGTGTTATACAGAGACACATGAAAAGAAGATGCTATGTAAACTTTATTTAAAATAGTCAGTTCCTCTCAGAGATATATTTATATGAGCCCCCGTTTCAATATTTAGGATAAAATTCTGCGCATTGTGAACCGTGATCTCGCTCTGCCTGCTAGAGTATTTTTTCCTCTTCGCGTTCGCCTTCAGTGTCTCTGGACTCTGTTAACGGATGTTTAAAGAGTTCGTAATATTTCCACACACATGACATTTTGAAAAATGATTACTTGTAGTTCGTGTGCAAGCCTGAAATATGGTTAAAATATGTCTAGTCGATCTAACGTTATACTCCACTGTATAAATTTAATATAGATTAATCATTGTTAAAGCCACAAAGTTAATCGTCAAGACGGGTATTTTTACACACTTTTGTAGGCTATTTGTCCATCAGAGATACGTCTCTCTGTGTTCGCTTGAAATGTTAAATTAACAAGGCTTTAAAACACGTGCAAATGATAAACTTTGGTGATGACGCAGTAGTGGCCCGACAAATCCGTCAACTGTCCCCAGCGTCTTTCACACTGGCCCTGGGCCATCGGGCACTCCTTATTGTCGAGCCCTGTTTTTTATTAGATGAATTAATGAATGTTCACATTTCACATCTTACTCCCGATTTCTCTTTTGAAAGGAGAGCTTTCAATCAATAAATGTGACCCTGGACCACAAAACCAGTAGTAAGTAGCACAAGTAAAGGTGATTTTCTGAATATTTAAAATTTCAGATTTCAGCCTCAGATTTCAGATTTTCAGCTGTATCTCGGCCAAATATTGTCCTATCCTAACAAGTTAAAAAGTAATGCGTTACTTTACTAGTTAGCTGAAAAAAGTAACCCGATTATGTAATCAGTACCTATTTTTGTCAAATGTAAAAGCCCTTTTCCACAAAAAGCCTCAGGCTGAAGGAAAAGTAATTCATGTCTGTACAGTAGAATGCAAAAGAAGAAAGCTCAACATTAGTTAGTTAACCATATTAGTATGGTTGAAATGGATCATCAAAGGTCAGAGACGATGGGATTAAATACAAAAAAGGATATTTGTATTATTTAACATTTAATTATTGCAGGTTTGAGTCATATTCTGAGTTGCATTTCACTTTTTTTATTTATTTTGAGGAATACGGAAGCTGATTTTTTATTAGATGAATTAATGAATGTTCACATTTCACATCTTACTCCCGATTTCTCTCAACATGGGGACAGGAGAGCTTTCAATCAATAAATGTGACCCTGGACCACAAAGCCAGTGGTAAGTAGCACAAGTATATTTTTAGCAATAGCCAAAAATACATATATGTATTGGTCAAAATTATCGATTTTTCTTTTATGCCAAAAATCATTAGGACATGAAGTAAAGATCATGTTCCATTAAGATATTTTGTAAATTTCCTACCGTAAATATATCAAAACTTAATTTCTGATTAGTAATATGCATTGCTAAGAACTTAATTTGGACAACTTTAAAGGTGATTTTCTCAATATTTTGATTTTTTTTTTGGCACCCTCAGATTTCAGATTTTCAAATAGTTGTATCTCGGCCAAATATTGTCCTATTCTAACAAACCATACATCAATGGAAAGCTTATTTATTTCAGATGATGCATAAATTGACTTCAAATTCTTGCCCCTTATGACTGTTTTTGTGGTCCAAGTAACTTGCGTTACTTATTTGAAAAAGTAACACAGATATTTTCTTGTAAATTAAAAAGTAATGCGTTACTTTACTAGTTACTTGAAAAAAGTAATCTAATTACGTAACTCACATTACATGTAATGTGTTACCCCCAACACTGTTGGTGTCCACGTAAGTTAACGTGCGTTCTAATGAAAGTGAGTACAGATGAATTCAATATGAGGGGGAAAAAATAGAGCAGGTACATTTTTTACAAAATCAAGAAGCAGAAGCGTTGGCTGACTGACTGCATAAAACCGTTCCACGATGTCTTCTTGTGCCACTGAAAACACCGAATAAAAGCTGTTAAACCAAACTCCGTATAATGTAATATTCCTGCGGCCAACACGCTGTAAAACACATTATGGACTCCAGTTTCTTTTTCCCCTGTGCATGAGCGCAAAGATAAATATTTCTCTTAGTTGCGGGACCGCAAATTGATGTTGCCATTAGGAACGAGCTCCAAAAGCACACACACATACTCGAAAACACACACTGTTAGACGATTAGCCGTGTGTATACCGCATCCCACGGGTGAGGGGAACTTTAGCAACCCACAATTCCACAGCTCTCTCTTCCTCTCTTGATATATCCGTTTGTCTCTGACTATATGTTTCGCTAATAATCTGATCTGTCTCTCT
This sequence comes from Cirrhinus mrigala, assembly GCA_036247105.1. Lineage (NCBI taxonomy): Eukaryota > Metazoa > Chordata > Actinopteri > Cypriniformes > Cyprinidae > Cirrhinus > Cirrhinus mrigala. The sequence continues at coordinate 11,402,302 of CM070018.1, read as the reverse complement.
TTTTTCGCAATTCGTATATTTGTAGAGTAATGAGACTTGGAGGAGAATGTGGCAGAGGTTTGAGCAGTGAGTTTGGCTGGAGAAAAACAAACACTCCGTGAGAAGGGGAAATCGACGTGATTTCTCTTCCTTCCTCTTCTATGAAGAAAAAAACAGCCGTTAGAGGGGTGAAAAATTATTGACTTTTCACTAGATATTGTCGAGGGATAGTTCCACCAAAAAAAAAAAAAAAAAAAATGTAATCATCTTTTACTCTCATTTTGTTCAAAACCTGAAAGGCTTTCTATCTTATGTGCAAAAATAAAAAATAAATAAACAAATGTACACACATATACATATATATACATATATATATATATATATATATACATATATATATATATATATATATATTATATATATATATATATATATATATTTTATATGCAATGGGGTCCAAAAGAACAACAACAACAAAAAAAAAATATATAATAATTTTTTTTTACAAATACCTACATGCAGGTTTATAACAACATGAGAGTGAATAAATTATGCAAAAAAAAAAAAGAAAAAAAAAATCATCACTGACTTTTCACTAGACATTGTCGAGGGATAGTTTTTGTTCAAAACCTGAAAGAGTTTGTCTTTTTTGGTAAAATAAAATAAAATAAAATAAAATAAAATATTTTTTAAGCATACAATGAAAGTCAATAGTGTCAAAAACAACAACAAAAAAATAATAAAAAAAAGGTTAAAAAAGAAGATCTACATGCAGGTTTATAATAACATGAGAGTGAATAAATGAAGATTTTCATTATTAGAGGGGTGAAAAAAAAAATTTCGCTAGACATTGTCGAGGGATAGTTCACATAAAAAAATAAAAATTCTGTCATTATTGTTTTCTCTCATTTTGTTCAAAACCTGAAAGACGTTCTGCCTTCTTTAGGGAAATAAAAAAAAATTAAATTAAATTAAATAAAAATGTAAAAAATAACTTATTTATTTATTTATTTATTTATTTTAACATACAATGAAAGTCAATAGGGACCAAAACAACTCAAAAAAAAAAAAAAAAGGATTAAAAAGAAGATCTACATGCAGGTTTATAATAACATGAGAGTGAATAAATGACAATTTGGGGTGAAAAAAAAAAAAATTTTACTAGACATTGTCGAGGGATAGTTCACTTAAAAAATAAAAATTCTGTCATTATCGTTTTCTTTTCTTTCTATTTTGTTCAAAACCTGAAAGACTTTCTTCTTTGGGGAAATAAAATAAAGTAAAATAAAATAAAATAAATCTAATTTAAAAAATAACTTATTTATTTATTTATTTATTTTTTAACATATAATTAAAGCCAATAGGGGCCAAAACAACTCCAAAAAAAAAAAAAAAAAAAAAAAAAAGAAAGGATAAAAAAGAAGATCTACATGCAGGTTTATAACAACATGAGAGTGAATAAATGACAATTTTCATTATTTGAGGGGTGAAAAAAAATATATATATATATATATCACTGACTTCTCACTAGACATTGTCGAGAGATAGTTCACCTAAAAAAATAAAAATTCTGTCATCATCGTTTTCTCTCATTTTGTTCAAAACCTGAAATACTTTCTATCTTCTTTGGGGAGATAAAAAAAAAAATAATAAAATAAAATAAAATAAAATAAAATAAAACTTATTTTAAAAATATCTTGTTTATTTTTGAACATCCAAATTAAAGTCAGTGGGCTCCAAAACAACTGTGACTGTGAAGGGCATTTTTAAAAATATCTACTTTTGTGTTACACAGCAAAACAAAAGATTTGTAGGTTTAGAACAACATGAGAATGCATAAATAATGATGATTTTCATTTCTGGGTAAACTATCCCTCTAACAGTGGTATTATTTTAATTGCTAAATGCAACAGTACACAAAATATTGACACCAAGATACATTACATTCAGATCTTGGGTCATCATGTGCAATAAAACTATATACTTGAAGCGTAGCATGAATTATAGTCAGTTATTCTTTTGTATGCAGCGCTTTAGATACATGTCTACTTAATGAGGTGCTAATTAATTATCACACGCTTTAATGAGGACGCTGACATTCTGTAAATTGAGGGTGTAGCTGTGAAAAACAGGCGTTTGGGAAGGCGAAGAAAACCTTAAATAAATAAATAACTAGACTCCGTGCTTACGAACACAGCTTCGTTCTCATAATGATATAAAATATTCTTCCCCCGTTTAAGGCCCTATTAACAATTTAAATGACCCTGACGCCAAGCTTTTCCACAGGCCTGCTCTAGTTAAAGATCCAGATCCCCAAGGCCCATTTAACAAGGATATTACTAAAATCCATAACAGCGCAATCATTACCGATGAGCTGGTTTTAATGCAGACTCTTTAACTGATTGCTGACCACAACTTGTGAACGAGATCTCTGTTCTGACTGCGATACTGTAGAGTAGAACTGTGCCAATACTATCGAATTCCAAATTAGCATTATTCTTTCACACGATATTAAACTGCCTGTTTATTTATGTGGTATCATGTATTGCATTTTTACCAATAACCACAAATCAACAGAATGTGGACTCAAGCACATGGTTTATTTTACCTCATCTAGTGTACTGATTTATTATAGGCTATATAATATATCAATTAATATCAAAGACTTAGTTATGCACGCTCTCTGTCAACATTATAAAAACTGGTTAAACAAACAAAATGTTATAACAGTCAAATTCCTAACAGTAATTCCAAATTGCATGCTCCTCTATTAAGACAACAGCGGTTGACTAAGTGCAGTTATACAGCAACCACAATTACAAACAAAATAATCAAGATCTTATGACAGAACACAGACATGCTGAATGACACTTTCATTTAAGCTGAACATCTTACATGAAGATCGCTAAACTTCAGCTTACTTGTTTGTCTGTGGTTTCAGATCATTATTGGTGCTTTCATAATGAATAGCGAGGCTGCCAGATTGTTAAAATTAAGCAAAACACTACGCAGAAATATGTACCCTTTTAAAAGAGAAGCTCTGATTTGCAGATTTAATAGTATTTTAATAATATTTTGCCTCCTTTATTTTGCATGTGGTTGACAGATTGCAAAAATTACGTAAAGCACCGAACAGAAAAAAGTATTCTTTTAACAGAGAAGCTCTGGTTTGTGGATTTGAACTTTTGATATCTGGCAACTGCACACATGAAAGCTTGCATAGTACAGCTGTCCGCAATAATATTTTGTCTTCTTTCTTTTTGCGCATGATTGCGCAAAGCACCTGGCAGAAAAGTAGTAATGCATATACAGCACTCCGCAATAATATTTTGTCTCCTTTATTTTTCGCAGAGTTGCCAGATTGAAAAAATTACGCAAAACACTGGTCAGAAAATGCATCCTTTTAACAAAGAAGCTCTGATTTGCAGATTTGAGCTCTTGATATCTGGCAACCACACACATGAAAGCTCACATAGTAGAGGCATGTATAGCAGTCCGCAATAATATTTAATCTCCTTTATTTTGCACATGGTTGCCAGATTGCAAAAATTACGCAAAACACTGGACTTCCTGTTAACAGAGAAGCTATGATTTGCAGATTTGAACTATTGATATTTGGCAACCACACACATGAAAGCTCACACAGTAGAGGCATGTACAGCAGTTCGCAATAATATTTCATCTCCTTTATTTTGCACATGGTTGCCAGACTGCAAAAATTACGCAAAACACCGGACAGAAAAGGTATCCTTTTAACAGAGAAGCTCTGATTTCCAGACTTGAAATCTTTATTTTTGGCAACCACACACATGAAAGCTCACATAGTAGAGGCATGTAAAGCAGTTCACAATAATATTTAATCTTCTTTATTTTGTGCATGGTTGCCAGATTGCAAAAATTACGCAAAACACCGGACAGAAAAGGTATCCTTTTAACAGAGAAGCTCTGATTTGCAGATTTGAATTCTGGATATCTGGCAACCACACACGAAAGCTCACATAGTAGAGGCACGTACAGCAGTCCACAATAATATTTCATCTCCTTTATTTTGCGCATGGTTGCCAGATTGCAAAAAATACGCAAAACACCGGACAGAAAATGCATCCTTTTAACAGAGAAGCTCTGATTTACAGATTTGAACTCTTGATATCTGGCAACCACACACGAAAGCTCACATAGTAGAGGCACGTACAGCAGTCTGCAATAATATTTCATCTCCTTTATTTTGCGCATGGTTGCCAGATTGCAAAAACTGCACAAAACACCGGACAGAAAAGGTATCCTTTTAACAAAGAAGCTCTGATTCGAAGATCTGAACTCTTCATATCTGGCAACCGAACACATGAAAGCTTGCGTAGTAGAGGCATGTACAGCAGTCCTTGATAATATTTTATTTTTAATTGTTTTTTTTTCTATGAGAGTATATAGTTTTAATTTTTTTTAAATACATTTTAGTCTCGTCTTTTATTGTCAACAATATTGTGTGTTGATATAGTCACAGTTAATATTTATAGACCTTGTCGTCTTGTCATTGTCTTGTTTTAGTCACGGGAAAAAAAAGCATGTCATTGGACACTTTTTGTCATGGTTTTCGTTAATTAAATTAATATGACTTCATATATGAGAAAAATGAACTGAAATGAACTGGAAATGGATCAGGTCCACTCAAATTGAGAGCTTGTATCAAAACAGATCAGGAAATCTGTATCAATACCCAGCCCTACTTTACAGATGAATTATGATTCAGCGCAAGAACTCTCTAAAACACCTTGAGACATCATGAAGACTCAGTGTTTAATTACCAGTGGTTCCTTTAGCTGTTGTTAATTTCTTTTTATCTTCTTTTTTATCACGTTTCCATCTATTCTGAGTGTATTGCTTCTACTTTCCTACTTTTCCCATCCCTACACGGCTGAAACATTGTGTTAGTGCAGTCAAAGTTTCTTTCATCTTTCGGTCTGTCTGTCTTTCCCTTCTGTGACTGACCGTGCCTGTCTGCCTTTGAGCTTGGCCTGCAGGAACATCAAATCACTCAGGACATCTCGGAGGTCCGAATGTCACTCGTTTTCATCCCCCTCTTCCTGCCAGCCGTTGGCAGCAAGATGGAGGCAGAACACACCGGGGAAGAAGCGTTTTCCACCTCTCCGTTCCCTCGTCCTTCTATCCGTCCATCCACCTCCCCTCAGCAGACACGTATAATTGGGCACATCATCAATTTTACAGCAGCTGTTTGAGTGTGAGTCCTCTCTGAGTTGTCTGAAGCCCTCTGTCTGTCCCCAGAGCTGAAAGGGTACATGCCCTGACACAGGCTCACTCCCAGGCTTCGGACTGCTTTTTATTACAGAGTTGCAGCCACTTTTTGAAGGTTACCACACACACTTCTATCTGGACACAATCCACAGACACAGCCAAATGAGAGCAAAAGCGCCCAGGGGAAGAGTAAAGGCAGGTCCAACACCGACTGTCCCACACAGATACACACACACAAAGAGCAACGCAGAAACACAGTTCCTTTCCCTTTATTTTAGACAAGTTATTCCCCTGTCTGGGAGCAAAGTGCTGATGGCACTTTTATTATTCTTGCTATTTGTTTACAGTATTCGACTGCTGACCCACCAAACTTGAGCATCCTCTCTTTTGTAGAATAAACAAACGTAATTATGAAAAAAAAGAAGGAAAATTCATTATTTACTTAACCAAAGCAAACACTTTTCTTTCTTATGTGCATCAATAAAAATAGATTTTGAAGAATCTTCAAAAACTGCTAAAACAAATCAGTCGGTTCATTGACAAGAACTGGCACAAAAGAACGATTCATTTACTAATCCTGTTCCCGACTGAGATGAGTGGAAGTTAGATATGTAAACCAATTCTAATAAATAAATAAGAATTCTTAAAAATAAATAAATAAATAAATAAATAAAAAAAGGGATAGCTTGTAACTTTTAAAATATATTTTTAAATTCTATATTATAAAACTTTAAAACACTTAAAGCTATTATTATCACTTATTTCTAATTTTTAAGAACGCAGAAAGGTTACATTTTCCAGAATTATTTCAATTTGGCCTTTTACCCTAACCAGAATTTTTCACTTCCCTCTATAATTTATTTATTAAAAAGTATTAAGTATCCTTTTAAAAGAGAAGCTCTGATTTGCAGATTTGCAATCTTGATATCTGGCAACCACACATGAACGCACCCATAGTAGAGGTATGTACAGAAATCCGCAATAATATTTTGTCTTCTTTATTCTGCGCATGGTTGCCAGCTGCAAAAATTACGCAAAGCACCGGGCAGAAAAAAGTATCCTTTTAACAGAGAAGCTCTGATTTGCGGATTTGAACTTTTGATATCTGGCAACCGAAGACATGAAAGCTCACATAGCAGAGGCATGTTCAGCAGTAAACAATATTTCATCTCCTTTATTTTGCGCATGGTTGCCAGATTGCAAAAAATATTCAAAACCCTGGACAGAAAAGGTATCCTTTTAATAGAAAAGCTCTGATTTGGGGATTTGAACTCTTGATAACTGGCAACCACACACATGAAAGCTCACGTAGCAGAGGCATGTACATCATTCCGCAATAATATTTTGTCTCCTTTATTTTGTGCATGGTTGCCAGATTGCATAAATTACGCAAAGCTTGTAACTTTAAAAAATAATTTTAGATAAAACTTATTGTACAAATTCTATATTTTAAATCTTAAAAACACCTAAAGTTATTATTATCACTTAAATCACTTATTTCTAATTTTTAAGAGAGCCGAAAGGTTAAATTTGCCAGAATTATTTAAATTTGGCCTATTGCCCTAACCAGAATTTTTGACTTTCTCTCTATAATTTATTTATTTATTTAAAAAATTAAATAAATAAAATTATGACTCTAAAACTTTTAAAACTGTATTTTCAAACTCATTTTCAAACTTTTTTAACATTGAAAAAATGCATTTAATTATAAGATTATTGCATCATAATTTGATAATATTAAGTTCAAATTGTGAACCATATTGTTTATTACTATACATATATATTGTAATTATATATTGTAAATATTTAAAAATATCTTGCTTAAAATAACATTTTATTCCTGTGACCAGTTAAATCATTTGAATCATTGCAAACGAAAGTTTTGATCCAATTTGTGAACCATATTGCTCATAAACTCTACTATATGGCTTCAGAATGCATGAAATGTAGTCCACAAGTTGTATGAAGCGCTACGATGTTTTTACAGACATAGTGATTTACCGGCTTGTACGTTAAAGACCCATGAAAACTCTTTAAAAATGTTCCTTTATATTTATAATCATTTTCACGTGCACTATTGCTTTTAGCATCAATTTAAGGTAAAATCATCAACCTTAAGCTGAATTTGGGCCTAGTCTTGTTCAAACATGCAATTATGTTACAAGTAAGGGTTTAAATGCCTTGACAGACAGAGGATGGTCAGAATAATATGGATAGATTTCAAAGAGATGAATGAGAGAGACAGAGAGAAATAAGGTAAGGGCCACATCCTGTCTGCGCAAGAGCAAGTGCTGGGTAATCAGGCCCCATTTCGCTGGCCTTTTTTCACTCCGCTGGGCTCTGTTTTATTCATTGGCTCAGCCCTGACCCTGGCGCGCTTCTGCTCTGACAAATCACTTCTGATTAAGACAAATCTTTATTAGCCGGCCACTCAACTTTCCCTATTAATCATTCTGTTCTCTCTCTCTCTCTCTCTCTCTCTCTCTCTCTTCCTAGCTCACACACAGCACATCTCACACACTCTTCTGAAGGTCTGATTACTGGCGATTGTTATGTGTGGAGATGTGAGGGCTTCCTCTGGCTGATAAGACACAGGTTTAATGGGTATGAATGACCATGCCAAAGGGAGAGTGTGCGCTAATAGAACCATTTGTTTAAGCTGGGGGGAGGACAGAGAAAATGAACACTGATTTGCCCTCCTACTTGCACTTCTCTGAGATTGAGAACTCAAAGGGAAGACTCTCAGAGGCTATGGATGGACCGGAGGACAAGGCACGCTGGAGAACGGGTTCTACAGCAGAATGGCCTTATGAACTCAAAAACAAGCAAAGATGTGAGAAACATCCTAGTAACATCAATGTCTTGTATCAGAGGGACTACAGCTGAAATAAACGCAGATATGGGAGATTCCACAATTAAAAGAACTTTTCTGTCCTCTAGAAAAATTAATAAATAAAATTAAAGGGATGCTTCACCCAAAAATAAAAAATGCTGTCATTAACTACTCACCCTCATGTTGTTCCAAACCTACAAGACCGTTGTCCATCTTCGGAACACAAAATATGTTTTTTAAGAAGCTACAAGAATACTTTTTGTGAGCAAAGGAAACAAATACAATGACTTTATTCAACAATAAAATTAAGGTTGAATCACTGGACTATTTTAACAATGTCTTTACTACCTTTCTGGGCCTTGAACGTGGTAGTTGTGTTGCTGTCTATGCAGGGTCAGAAAGCTCTCAGATTTCATCAAAAATATTTGTGTTCTGAAGATGAAGGTCTTATGGGTTTGCAACAACATGAGGGTTAGACAGATTTTTCATTTTTGGGTGAAGTATCCCTTTAAATAAAAAAAAATAGAATTAATAATAATAATAATAATAAACTTAAGAGGATAGCCCATAAAAAACAAAACAAAACAAAACAAAAAAAAGGTTAAACTTGCCACAATTATTGCAATTTAGCCAAATAGACTTTTTGATATCCCACTATAATTTATTTAAAAAATGTTAAAATTCAGACTATGAACCTTTTGAAACCATATTTTCACACTCATTTGGTATTTATGTGTAAAAATTAGGATTTCTTATAACATAGAATCACTGATGCAATTAATTGCAATATTTTTGCATCATGATTTGACAGTGGTCATATTTTTACTCTAGCAAATCAAACCTTTATTTCACCAAATGTGATGTTTTAACATAAATTAGCTGCATTTTTCAAGATTATAAGTACTTAAAAGTACCCATAATAATTGAGGAATCACCCATAAACTAAGCAAAAAAGGAAATCCAATATGGAGTCAAATCGATGCCAAATCAATGTGCTTTTCGCAAACAAAAAAAAAAAGAATTGCAAAAGAAAATTAAGTACTGCGAGAAAAAAAAAAAAAAAATGGAAAAAATGGCCATAGCTACTCATTTATTTGCACTTGACAAAAATGAAGAATTGCAATGCCAGAAAGTGAAACGTACAGAAACATGAATTGCAAAGGGAAAAAACGGTATCACGAGCTCACACTTGACTGAAACGCAAAATAAAAGAGTGTGTGAAATAAATTTCATTTATATTCTGCAATTCTTTATTTTTGTTTGCAATTTTTTTTTTCCCCTCGCAATACTTTTGCAAGTAAATATGGCATTGATTTGACTCCATAGATCCATTTCTGTTCAATGCCACTGTTTCTTACCTAACACAGCCCAAACAACAGCACTTACAGTAAAGCCTAACCGCTTTCGACGCGGTGGGTGGGAAAGGTGTAGGGTGGTTAGTTTTTCTTACAGCAAATTGCTTCAATTTAATCAACTGGCATTACTGAAGCATCCAAATGAAAACTAATAGAGTCTGGGGCAGGTCTTGATTGCCTCACTTACAAAAAGTGCAGGCTGCCCACCGCTTTCAGGTTCCTCAATTAAACAGGCAGAATTTCCATGGGCCACTGGAGAGCCATACATCTACCGCGCCCGAACCGGTCAATCCGCACCCATCAAATGGACCTCGTTCACTCGTTCGCTTCATTCTTTCGGAGCAGGAAATGATTTCTTCGTGCCGATTAGGCCCCGGCTGAGCTGAAATGTGCACCAAACGTGACCGAGCAAAATTAATAAACAGTGGTCCACTGTCAGTCGACTTTATTAATATTGATGCATGTGCCGCCACTTTATTTGGTGCATTTTTCTAGCGCTTTCAGAGTGCAAAAGATTAGTCTTTGTGTACAGTCACCGCCGTTCAAAGCAAGCAAGAAAACACACGCATTTGTCTTCATATGTCATGATAAACACGGATCATACTTCAGTGCTACAAATCCGCATTTTTTGGCTGACAATGTCACGGATTCAGATGAAAAGCGTGTTATTAAATACGAAATATGAAATGTGAATAGGAGATACGTGCTGTAATTCACTCTGAGCTGAAAAGGAGAATAGAAAGGAAGAAGCAAAGAGCTTAAAAGAGAAGAAAAAAGTGAGAACCAGATAAACGCAAGCTGGCGTGGCTGTTGCAGTGGGAGGCCTGCTCTTATAATCACCTCACTTCCTCCTAATCACATGCTGCACATCATTTACTGAACACCAGCAAACTTCACACCCTGCCAGACTCACGAGCTCCAATGTGTCGGACTGGAAGAAAATCCTGACGTTCTTTTAAACAGTTTAGGAACGTTAATGATCCCATTACTGTTGATTAAAGCCTGTAACGCCTCTAATCAGAAAGTTGACAGGCAGATCAAACAGCCAAACACAAATTTTGCCTTTTAATTATCTGTAAAACACAACACCTCGGGGTGTTCATCCCTGCCTATCTCTGACAAAAACCTCCGTCGAAACGATGCCAAGATCTAACACTTCCTAACAGTTCATTATCCAATAAGAAAAAAAAAGCAAACAAAAACCCAACGAGCATTCAGATCTTAAAAGCAATCTTCACAATTAGCAGAGCGCTTGGGGAGCCCTGCAGTCCTGTGTATCGCAGGACTCCAAATTGAAACACCTTAATTATATTTGTCAAAACAATGTGCCGTCACCCTCATTTGCATGTTTTGACAGCCGCCCCCGAGTAGCGCTCAAGACTTTAGCGCATTTAAACACCTACTGATTTTAGTTTTCACTTGCTCTCTCTTTTTAAATTAATCCACCGATTCACTTTTGTTTAAATGCTCTCTTCTTTCCACAGTAATCCACACAAGACAATAGGAACGAATGAAGAATAGTGCCTGGACTTGTTATCTGATAGTGCAGATTCATATTAAAGCGCTAATCTTTGAATGGCATATACAGAACAAGCTCTACCTGTGCCTAGAGTGAAAAAACAATGCTCTTTTAGCCTACAGGTGGTCAGATGTGCTTCGATTGTTGGTTGTAATAGTATGGAAACAAAGAGAGTTCCACTGATTTGTCATTATCGATTTTGGCCGAGTATTCGCATTACCTGCTGTGTAAGAAAACTGTCACAGGTTTTTGATTCATAGCACACAGCAGAAAAGTCACAGACCTTTCAGAGCCATCAGAGCCACAGGAACATGTGTCATGAGCCTAAATCATAAGAAATCGGAGAAACTATATATTTTAAAGGGACAGTTCAACTAAAAGTAATTTAAAAAAATCTGTAAACAATTACTCAAATTGTTCCAAACCTGTACGCATTTCCTTCTTATGTGGATCACAAAAGATGTTTTGAAATATGATTTACACTTACAATTACATTTAGTCATTTAGCATAAACTTCTATAAAAACAAATTACAAATGATGACAATAGAAGCAATCAAACCAACAAAAGAGCAACAATATGTACAGTAAGTGCTGTGACAAGTCCCAGTTAATTTTAAAACAGTACACATAGTAAGGTTTTTTTATATAACAAATAAAAAGAAAACAAGTAAAAAACAAAACAAAACAAAACAAAACAAAAAAACAAGTAGAATAGAAAAAGAATTTAGAGTGTCATTTTTTATAATAAATGAAAAGAAAATTAGACTAGAAATAGAATAGAAAGTGCTAGAGGGTCAAGTTTCTTTATAATAAACAAAAGAAAACAAGTATATAGAATAGAATTGAGAGTGCTAGTGTTAGAGGCTAATTTTTTGATTAATAAAAAGAACAGATAAAGAATAAAGAACGCTAATGTTAGAGGGTCAAGGTTTTTTATAATAAATAAAAAATAATAAGTAGAAAGAATAAAAATAGAATTGAGAGTGCAAGTGTTAGAGAGTCATTTTTTTAAAGAATAAAATTTAATAGAATAGATTAGAAAAGAGAGTGCTAGTTTTAGAGGCTTATTTTTTGTATAATACATAAAAGAAAACAAGTGGATAGAATAGAAATAGAATTGAGAGTGCTAGAGTTAGAGGGTCAAGTTTTTTAATAAATAAAAATAAATCTAGATAGATATAGAAATAGAGTGCTAGTGTTAGAGGGTCAAGTTTCTTTATAATAAACAAAAGAAAACAAGTAGATAGAATAGAAATAGAATTGAGAGTGCTAGTGTTAGAGGGTCATTTTTTGATTAATAATTTTTTATAATAAATAAGAAAATTAGAATAGAAATAGAATAAGGAGTGAGTGTTAAAGGGTCAAGGTTTTTTATAATAAATAAAAAATAAGTAGAAAGAATAAAAATAGAATTAGTGCTAGTGTTAGTCATTTTTTAATGAATAAAATTTGCTAGAATAGAAATAGAGGAGAGTGCTAATAAGTTTTTTTATAATAAATAAAAGAAACAAGTAGATAAAACAGAAATAGAATTGAGAGTGCATTCAGGGTCATTTTGTAATGAATAAAAATAATTGATAGAATAGAAATATAATATGAGTGCTAGTAAAATAGAAAACAAGTACATAGAACAGAAGCAGAATATAGAGTGCTAGTATTAGAGGGTCAAGTTTTTTAAAATAAATAAAAGAAAACAAGTACATAGAATGGAAATAGAATTGAGAGTGCTAGTATTAGAGGGTCATTTTTCAAAGAATAAAAAACTTAGAATAGATATAGAATAGAGAGTGTTAGAGGGTCAGGTTTTTTTATAATAAATAAAAGAAAACGAGTATGTAGAATATAATTAGAACGGAGAGTGCTAGTGTTAGAGGGTCAAGATTTTTATAATACATAAAAGAAAGCAAGTTAATAGAATAGAAATAGAATTGAGAGTGCTAGTTCTAGAGGGTTAATTTTGTGTATAATACATAAAAGAAAACAAGTGGACAGAATAGAAATAGAATTAAGAGTGCTAGAGTTAGAGGGTCAAGTTTTTTTAATAAATAAAAATAAATCTAGATAGATATAGAAATAGAATTGAGGGTGCTAGTGTTAGAGTGTCAAGATTTTGTATAATACATAAAATAAAAAAAGTGGATAGAATAGAAATAGAATTGAGAGTGCTAGAGTTAGGGGGTCAAGTTTTTATATAATACATAAAAGAAAAAAGAACAGAATAGAAATAGAATTGAGAGTGCTAGTGTTAAAGGTTCAAGTTTTTATAATAAATAACAGAAAACAAGTATGTAGAATAGAAATAGAACAGAGTGCTAGTGTTAGAGGGTCAAATTATTTGAATAAATAAAACAAAACAAGTACATAGAATAGAAATAGAATAGAGTGTCAGTGTTGAAGGGTCATTTTTAATTAAAAAAAACAATAGAAATAGAGAATGCTAGTGTTAGAGGGTCATGTTTTAATAAATAAAAAGAAAACTAGATGGAATAGAAATAGAATAAAGAGTGCTAGTGTTAGATGGTCAAGTTTTGTATAATAAATGAAAGAAAACAAGTACGTAGAATGGAAATAGAACTGAGAGTGCTAGTGTTAGAGAGTCATTTTTTTAAAGACAAAAAAAAATAGAATAGAAATAGAGAGCACTAGTGTTAAAGAATCAAGGTTTTTCTCTAATAAATAAAAACAAGTAGTCAGAATACAGTTAAAAGTTGATGTCCACACAATGCAAGACACTGGGGTCAAAATAACCTTGGACCCCACTGACTTTCATTGCACGGATGGGCAAAAAAAAATAAAAATAAAAAATTACTTTGAAAAAAATATTTTCTTTTTTTTTTTTGTCTTTTATGTCTCATAGAAGAAAAAGAGTTATATACAGGGTTGGAACAACATAAGAGTGAGTAAATAATTACAGAATTCTCTTTTTTTTTGTGAGCTATGTGCTTGATGTTTTTTATGTTATGTTTAATTTTTTTTTTTATGTAAATAAAACGTAAAAAAATATGGCTATTAGCTCTCAAACACAAAAACGGTTCCTTATCTGACCTATAAAACAGAAAGCAGAGGAGAGACGATGGCGATTATGCCTGTGTGACAGACTGATCTCTGCGGGACAGCAGAGTTCTCCAAGGGCTCGGGGTCCTCGATTCATGCTTCATTATTTAGAACGTCTTCACAAAGCCCTGTCAGGTCTCTTACAAAGACAGCCCTGATTCAGCCAAAACCCAAGCAAAAATCCGTCAAGAAAAAAATCTCTCTCTCTCTTTCTCAGCTTATATGCTGCTAAATACATCAGCGACGTGCCGATGATATGTAAAATATGTATTCTCACAAAACAAACAAAAATTCTCGGGAGAATTAGGACTGTCTGCAGTAATTTGGCTTAAGCAGAAATGGAGGGCGTGAAAGCAAGACATCAAACATGAGTTTGAATCGGAAGCACGCGGCGGCACGCTACTCTGTGCTGTTAGGATTCGTAGTGCTGACAGAATCTGACAGTTACCAACACTTAGGGATTCTCCCACTCGAGCTTTGAGTTCATTAATACTCATGAGCCGAACAGTTGTCTCATAACACACAGAAAATGCACTGGTTAAACATGTTTACCGATCAGCTTATATAAAGCTGCGGTTGAAATGGACCCACTTTCGGGAAAAAAAAAAAGCCACTGCAAACTGAGAAGCTTTTAAAAATTAAATGAGCAACGCTTTATGGGAACCTGGGGGAGATCAAGACGTAATCTACTTGATGTAAATTGATGTTTTTAAGAAGGGACATTTTTGTTCTACACTTTGTAAAGTTTTATAATGCCGTTAACACAAGTTAAAGTACTGTAACAGTAGAAATGACTATTTCTGATTCTGATTTGATTCAAATTCCAATTCAATTTGATTCAATATCAATTATTATGGACATACAGCAGGTACAGTACATGCCAAATTTTCTCCAGGAAAAAAAAAATCTAGTAACTAATGCTGTAAAATATAAATGGAAGCGTTTTTATAAGTTTTTTTATAATAATAAAGTTACAACTGCATACTTATATTTCTACTCCCAATTTTTTCCACATTTAAATGGCTTTCAGAAAAACCTGACAGATTTATTTAAACATAATTTAAACTTTGAAGAACAGTAAAAAACTATTATTATGTTGTTTGGTGCATATATTTAGCAAAATGCTCCTCTCTAGAGTTTGTGGTCATCAAACATGTTTTTTCTGAGGTAAATGTGACGTTACATGACATTGTTTACAAGCTATATCGACGTCTTTACGTGATTGAAATACAGATTGAGCGACTACATGAGACAGGATACAGATTTCAGTAAGTTGTACGCTTTCTTTTAACATATCTTTGAATGTTCATTCATGTTTATTTTGTGATGAAACAGATGCTACAGCAATCTGTCATTCCACATTAAACAGTGCCAAAACTACATTTATTGTTTAAATACCATAAAAAAAAAAAAAAAAAAAAAAAAAAGAAGAGAATTTGCAATCTGACTTTGTTTTATATCAAAAGTAACAAAGCACAAAGCTTACTGCGTGGGAGACTCGCTACGATGATCCGTTCATTAAATGAAAACAGGCTAGACTAATCGATTCTTGGGATTTATGAAACAATATAATTTCATAATTACAGCTGCAAGCAGCGTTGAAAGGGCCCGGGCTCACCACCACCTGGTGGCTTTAGAAAATTAGTGAACGTATATAAAGTCATTTAAATGTACCAAACTTCCTGCTACCAGGTGCTGGTGCTATGACTATAACTGGATATATTATGGATATACAACTGGATAAAGTAGTCTGCTGTGGATATGAGATGTATGATTTTTGTTGTTGTTGTTGTTGTTGTTGTTATTATAAAACAAAGCACTTGGGTGTTTTAGTGTTTTTTTGTGCTTGTCCTTGTTTGTTGTTTTATTTTTATTTTTTCATGTTTTTTCTAAGAAGATCTGGCAACACATTTTACCACAGGGCTCATGAGCACAACTAGCCTCATGTCAAAATGCGCTAAGGTTAAGACTTCATTCACTGTTATTTTCTTGCATTTCACATACAGACGAAGACACATTTCTGATGCATGTTTAAGTACGTCATTAACAACTAGTTGTTCATTTCAGTTCCGTACACACTGCATAAAATTTCTGTAAATGCGGTTGTCTCTACCTGTATTTTTCGGGAGTTAATGCGGTTGTCGAATGCGGTTGCTATTCCCGTATATTTTCCCATGCATTTCAGTAAATTATGTGTAAAAGGGTGAACCGACAACTGAATTTAGCTGCAGTGTGTATGTGGCTTATAAGGGGTTCGTTAAAACATAAAACACGCCACTTTCTGTTGCCAGCAGGTGGCACTATGGCTATAACTGAATATGGTCATGGGCATGTGTTCAGGACAGGACTCTTATCAAACATGTAAATTTTGGTGCAGATCAGACATTGTATGCCTGAATTATAACAACTTCCTTTTCATTGGCGAAACATCAAAATTTGTCAGGCCGCCATGGACACACCCTTCAACGAAAAATCTAAAAATCTTCACAATTTAATATCACAAAGGGCTTTAGATTACACTGACCAAATTTGGTGTTGATCTGTTTAAATCTCCAGGAGGGGCTCGTTTGAATAAAACGCCTGAAAATGGCAAAAACGGCACAAAATTTGCTGAGAAAATTAAAAATAACAGACTTCCTGTTGGGTTTTGGACTTTGTACCATGGGGCTTTTTTGTAGGTACTGGTATGTTACATGTGTCTACTGAATTTCGTACATGTATGTGAAACCTAGCTCAAGGTTTATAGGTGGCGCTCTCAAGCCATTTTGCCACACCCACTTCTTAAACCCATATTAGATGTAAATTTCCACTACTTTTGGCGTGTGTGAAAAGTTTTCGAGCATGTTTAGGCCATCAAAAATGCGATTCCTTTTGGAGAAGAAAAATAATCTGAGCAATTCCAATAGGGACTTTGCACCACTGGTGCTCGGGTGCTAAAAATGAGAAAATGAGGAAAAAAAAAAAAAAAATATATATATATATATATATATATATAGAAATCTATATATATATTTTTTTTTTTACTCAGCACTAATTACCATACTTCCCATATTTAAGCAACACTATACGATAATTTTCATGCAAATGTCCTGGGCATCTTCTTGCAGTGTTCACTGTTTTAGCCAGTACGTGGCAAAAAACAAGTTGCAGAATTACTTATTTGACTGATTTGTTCAAAACCACTGATTCCTTCTCAAAGAAACAGGTTGATTCAGTAACGATTCTAGCGTCTTTGTGAGTGAGTCATTTAATCATTCACTCAACTGATTAGTTTAAAAACTCATTCACTGGTTCAGAAATAAAACAAGAGTCTTCATAAGCAAGTCACTGAATCATTTACTTAAATGAATCATTCAGAAATAGTTTCATTTAACAACATCACTGTGTTTTGCTAGGAGACGTGCAACAGATTCTGCTGTGGGTGGTTTTGAACTATTTTCGATGGCAAAACAGACAAAATAATTGGCAAATTTATGACTAAAATTAGTTTCTTAGTATTAACTTATTGTATTGTTTATTGGACTTTCGTATAAAATCAATATCAGTGTTCTGGTTTCTGGTAGCTGCTAACAAGGTCTTCTTTTCTTGCTTAAAATATTGTACTCTTCACGTGGTTTTGGTGGCGATGTAATTATGTCTTTGTCCTTCTGTATTTCTTTTTTTTGTTTTGTTTTTTTAAGTACAAGGTTTCCTCTGCTTTTTTTTCTATTGCAAAAAGCCAGGGTGTCTGCTTGCCAGAACACTACTGCTTTATCAGCCCAAACAACACCAGTTTGTCTGTTTCTTTAGGTTAATACCAACACACTTCCCATCACTAGACAACGGCAAATAAAAACACTATTATAAGGAGGAGATGAGGCATGGCGGGAGCGCACAAAAGAGATGCATCATGCGGCTCATTTAACAATAGCCACGGCTATCCTGATGAAGAGAGATTATTGTCAGATGCCAGAATGAAAATACACAACATAACATCAGCAGAGAGGGCAGGACTACACAATATATATTTGTGTGCATGTTTTAACCATAATGGAACAACAGGTTTGAATCTAAGTAATGTCAAGGCCCAAGTTCCAATCTTCGATTGCTTTGTCTTTTATGACAATTTTCTCATTTTGCACCTCCTTTGCTACTTAAAATACTTACAACTTACAACCTACAATGCATACCAAGGACCAATAAAGAAAATGACTGATGATGCCTGTGTCTAGACAACATTTTCTGAATTAAATGTAATTATTCAATCACAAATGGTATGAGCTGTGGCAAACAGTCAAGGTAAAACTGAAGAGAGCATGCTAAGAAAACACACTGATTGAACAAGGTTGGAAAATGATAACAAAAACATCATAAACTTACAAGTGTGCAATTGAAACCAATGTTTGAGGAGTTCACTGGATTACTTTTTGCTATAATAGACCTACAGGTGTATGTTTTTAATGTGTTTCAGTCAAATGAAAATTCTGTCATTATTATTCACCCTCATGTCATTCCAAACCAGTAAGACCTTCATTCATCTTCAAAACACAAATTAAGATATTTTTGATGAAATCTGACAGTTTTCTGACCCTGCATATGGGTAGTTGACAAATAGCCAGTAAATTTATTTATTTTTTTTAAAAGACCATTTTTGATAAAGAATTTATGTTATTTATTTTATATAAAATTATAATTAACATCATTGTTTCCTTATGACTTGTCAGACAGTTTCAAGACTATTGCAAATTCCCTCTTGCAATACTCAACTTTTTTTTTTTTTTTTTTTTTTTTAGATATTTTGAGATTAAAACAAATCTGTGGTTTCTTTATGCGTGTCACACCATAGGACATTAAGTCTCACTATAGGACAGAAATGGTTATTAAAGTTATTTTAATTGTTTGTAAAAGTATTTGTAATTAATTTTAAACATGTCAAATGAGAAAGAAAGTTTAATTTTGATACAAACAATATCAACATGTTTTTTTAAACAAAATTTTCATCAACAAAATTCAGTCTCATAGTCAATCAGTATGTTACTGAAACTCTTCTAGACCCCATGCTGCATGTGCGGCACAGCTAAATATGACTGATATTTATGATACAGCTAAATATTATTGCTATATGATTGAAACTGTATTCATTAATATGTGAATGAATTTCTTAAAACTACGTAGATACTCTTTTTAAGGGATAATTTTGATTCTATTTACTTTCTACTTTTAAGATCTCCTCCCTTCTGGTGAATACCTGTTAATTTTCTGTCTAGATTTCTATTTCCTCTCTCTTTCACTAATTTCTCTCCCTCAATTCTTTCTGTTTCAAAAACAAAGTGTCACATTTTACACTTATTTTCATGACACTTTATAACAATACAAGTTTCCTGCAAAAACAAAAATGTTTAATTAATGTAATTATTGCATTTAAGAACACTGAACAATGATAAAAATAGGAGTTAAACAAATACTAATCATTTAAAACACTTTTTAAAGAGACCTTGCCCTCTGGTGTGACATCTTTGTCCTATGGTGTGACAGTACAGGCGTGTCAATGGACGTCTTCTGTCACACCATAGGATGTTTCAGCCTTTCGTGTCAATTGCTATTCCGAGCTAACCTGTCATTAGTGGCCTGCAAGACACATTTGCATAATTTTCCATGATTATGTAGTTTAACTTACAGTTTTTAAAAAAATATAATTTACTGGTGTCACACCAAAGGACAACAAAACGTAAACACTTTTGACCATGTGCACATCATGGGCGTAACATGGGGCTTCAGTAACACGACCATGAATGGGGTCCTTCAACTAATAAAAGTTTTTCTCGAATTGGCCGATTTAAAATCAGGATATGGCGTCACACCAGAGGACATGGTTTTCAGAGACAAAATGTACTAAGTTCCTACACTTTCAGAAATATATGACTGAACAAAAATATTGCCATTTACTAAAGTAGACACTTGTACAATTATGCCGGAGATATTTATGAAAATTTTTATGCTTTTCTTTTTGAATTTATAAAAGTTGTAATTTACTGAACAATGCTTGAGACAGTCACACCATTTACAAAAAAAAAATAAAATAAAAAAAAAAAATCTAATAGCACTGCAGCCTTTATAACAAAAGTTCCATGTAGAACAAAGAAAATGAAAATGATTTACAACATTTTAAATAACGATAATATTAAATTATATTCATTTTTATCTTGTGGGACAGTGAAAATGCCATGTCACGTCAACAACCCATATACAGCAACGCAACTACCACATTAAAGGCCCAGAACGGTAGTAAGAACATTGCAAAAATAGTCCATGTGACATCAGCGGTTCAACCATAATTTTATGACGCTACAAGAATACTTTTGTGCACATAGAAAGAGACTTTAACCATTTCTTCTCATGCGTGTCAGTCTTCGACGTCAGTCTCTAAACAAAAATCATTCAGAAAGTGCCTTAAGTTGAAGAAACACCTACCTACAAACTGAATGTTTCATCACCATGGACCCCAGGAACCTTGACTGTCTTCATTACACTGAAAGACTTCAATGGTATTCAAGGCTGTGGGATCTACATGGTTTTAAATTATGTCAAATGCAAAAGAATGCATTGGACTGAATATCAGCCATGGTGAATGAAAGTCGGCATGTAATCAGTGGCAAAGAGAGAAAATCCTCCTGAATTACTCGTGAATTAACTGCTACAGCCCTGGCAGGCCAAGCAACGTCCCTGCCATCTCATCCACTAATGAAGCATATCTAACTTTTTGGACATGGCAGAACTAATTTAATCTAACTTCTGAGAGTGCGGTGCCATCAAATTAATTATTCATAAAGGACAGGATATTATAACTCAATTGTCAACTCGTCGCTGTCCTTTTCAAATCCCTCTGTCTGCCTCCTCGCTTTTGTCTTGCGTCTTCATCTTTTTCTCGCACTTGTACTTTTAATCTATTACAGAGACTTACACATTGTCATGGCCGCAGTTGAACAAAATAATTTGCTTGTGTTTTTTGAAGTTGGTCGGTGGTGGTCGGTGGTTTTATTCGGGAGTGGATCCCCACGGGTGTCTGGAATGCGACTGCGGGGCCAACTCCACCAAAGCACGGAGGCACGATACGGGTAATAACAAAACGCATATACCTTTACTGCTTACATGAATAATACATGTCATCTAAGAGAGCCCACCTTTCCTTTATGTTGCTTGGATCAGTGGGCAGGAAGAAGTGATGAGTTTGGTAGCACTCACAGCAGCCTGTTGCCCCACACACACACACACACACACACATACACACACACACTCTCTCTCTCTCTCTAGTCAGCATGATGGAATGTGACCCCAGCGTGAGTGACGGGAGGAGAAGACGTGGTTTCATCAGGACTTCCCGCAGACATCAGATCTCAAAGCCACACAGTACAGGTGAGACACTTGCAGGGCCAGATGGGACACACGCATACACACAAAGCTGCATTAAGATTCAGATTAACAGAGAAACCAGTTTGTAGGTGTTTTAGCTTGCAGAACCTACATAACATTCATACACATTATTGCAAATGAAAGAAGCAACTCAAGCTGCAAATGTTGAGCTTTTGCACAAATGTAAATTCTGTCATCATTTAGTCACTCTAATGTCATTCCAAGCTTGTATGACTTTCGTCAGTATGACAAATGCAAATGGTGATATTCTGAAGAATGTTCAAGCTGCTTTTTACCATACAATTAAAGTAAATGATGAACACTGTTAAGCTCCAAAATAAATGAAAAAGAGACCCCAAATTCTGTATGATCATCCCATTAAGACATAAAATAGAAATTAAAAGTGTAATAAATGTGTGTTAAACTTTATCTGGTAAAGAATTATATAATATTAATATACACTATACTTTTTTTTTCTTCCCACCATAGAAGGAAGTGTGAGATGTATAAACCTATAAATAATTATGATTTATTTCATGATTTTTGACCAGTGTTTACAAAAAAAAAAAAAGAAAAAAAAAAAAAAAAAAATGAAAACAGCTATTTCAAATGTCTTATTCTATTTGAATGCAAATGTGGGGTCAGTATGATTTGTTTAAAACAACAACAAATAAATACATTTCTATTCAAATAAATGAATAATCACAGTTTCCACATAAATACTGTATTATTTGACCACTTTCTAATGATTTCTGATGGATTGTGTGCCACTAATGCATAAATGATTTTAAAATTTCAGAAAAATCAAAACTAGTTGTTTTAAAAATAGTTATTTTAAATTGTAATACTATTTTACAACATTACTGTTTTTACTGTAGTTTTATCAAATATATGCAGCCTTGGTGAGCATAAGAGACTTCTTTCAAAACAATTACAAAATAATACAGATTCCAAACAACTGAATGCCAGTCAACAAAAATCAATCAGAAAGTGCCTTAAGTTGAAAAAACATCTACCTACAAATCACAGACAATGTTTCATTATTATGGACCCCAAGAACTTTGACCATCTTCATAAGCGAAGCATTACACTGAAAGACTTCAATGGTATTCAAGGCTGTGGGATCTGCATGGTTTTAAGTGATGTTAAATGCAAAAGCATGCACTGGACTGAATATCAGCCATGGTGAATGAAAGTTACTCAAGCCTTTTTACTATACAATTAAAATAAATAATAACCACTGTTAAGCTCAAAAATATATGAAAAAGAGTCCCCAAATTCTGTATGATGATCCTATTAAAACATGAAATAGAAATTAAAAATACAATAAATGTGTGTTAAACTTTATCTGGTAAAGAATTGTATAATATTAATATACACTACATCTTTTTTCTTCCCACCATAAAAGATAGTGGGGATAAACCTATAAATAATTATGATTTATTTCATGATTTTTGACCAGTGTTTGCAAAAAATAAAAAATACAAAAAAATACAACAAAAAAGAAAGAAAGAAAGAAAGAAAGAAAGAAAACAGCTATTATTTTATTTCAGTGTAAAGGTGGGGTCAGTAAGATTTGTTTTTAAACAAACAAACAAACAAAAAAACTTTTTTAAACAAATAACTTTCTATTTATCAAATAAATAATTAAACTGACCACAAAATCAGCATACTGTAATTATTTCTGATGGATTGTGAGCCATTAATGAATAACTGACATTTTAAAATGTCAAATAAAAATAGAAATAGAACAAATAAAATAGAAAACAGTTATTTTAAATTGTAATAATATTTTACAACATTACTGTTTTTACTGTAGTTTTATCAAATATATGCAGTTCATTTTATTTTATTTTGGTAACACATTTTATTTTATCTTTTTTTTTTTAAATCTTTTTATTCTCTGAATTCGGATATTTGACGGCTACACTAACAGCCAGAAGTTTTTGAACAGTACGATTTTTAATGTTTTTTTATTTTTTTTTATTTTAGTCTCTTCTGCTCACCAAGCCTGCATTTTATTTGATCCAAAGTACAGCAAAACCAGTAAAATTGTGAAATATTTTTATTATTTAAAACAACTGTTTTCTACTTGAATATATTTTAAAATGTAATTTATTCCTGTGATTTCAAAGCTGCATTTTTAGCATCATTACTCCAGTCACATGATCCTTCAGAAAACATTAATCATTCTAATATTCTAATTTGCTGCTCAAAATTATACCCACAGCTGAGTATATATTTTTTTTTTAGGTTTTTTGATGAATAGAAAGTTCAGAAGAACAGAATTTATCTGAATTAGAAATCTTTTCTAACATTATAAATGTCATTATCATTACTTTTGATCAATTTAAAGCATCCTTGCTAAATAAAAGTATTAATTTCTATGCAAAAACGTTTGATTGCATACTCAAGAATTTACTCTGCTCCTCACACAAATCTCTTGTACATCTTCTTAAAATATAGTATATGACATGACATGATGGTAAACAAATGATGACAGAATTTTACTATTCTGGTAAACTAAACCTTTAAATGAAAAAAAAAAAAATTGCAAGGAAACTAAAAAGAACGTGCACACAGTCACTGTTGGAAACACACACACACACAGTGACACACAGATCTGCGAGACAACAGCTGTGTGGTCATGTAAGACAGGGGCCCTGCTGTCAGTGATACGCTGCTGTTTATGGACTGACAACAGCCTCACAAACAGAACCCAGTACCAGGACCACAAGCTGCCCCGAACATCGCCTAACAAAGACGTGACTGTCTCCAGCCTTGGCCTACCAAAACCACACATTGTTCCTCTGCTGGCCGGAGATATGACTGGGGAGGCAGACGAAAAGTGAATTGGTTGACCACACAACAATGAAAAAAACACATCAGGGTTTCAGCTTTTGCTTTAAACGAAACAGTACATGTCCTTTCACACATCATATTCATATCACGGCTCTTTTCACACATCCTTCTCACTTTGCACCTTTTTAGCCTTTATTTATTAATTGATCTTTTTTTCCCCCAAGTTTAGTGGGAATTGGAGTGATTGTACTGTACCAAGGTAAGAGCTCTTTTGTCCTGAAAACCAGTTCTCTCATGTAATTGCTTTGCCCAGCACAAAAACATATCACATAAAGCAACAGGAAAGCACGTTCCATCTAGTTTCACTCACAGAGAGAACGTTTCTCAAGGTTAATGTAAACAGGTCTCTTTGTATTAGTCCCAGCGTAGGGAAATGAAGAGAGCTAAAGAGAGTTAAGGAAACTCAAAAGAGGCTTTTTTCACCACATATCACTATCTGCTGAGTGTGTTAAGGTCAAACAGAGAGTATTTGACTTCGCTCATAAAGAACGGTCCTCCTATGTGGTAAATTCTATAAGCATGTATTTTCTAGTGGACTGAAAAAGTGGAGGAGCTTCCTGTAAACCTATTGCACTAATGCTCTTTTCATTCAGGAAGCAAAATGTAGGACTGTTTTTCTAGTGCATTAATATATTATCACTATGGTCTGTTTGAGTTTGCGTGCGTAACAGCACAATAGTATGACGGTAAAGGATGTGTGTGTGTGTCTGTTACCAGGGGTCAGCTGCACTATCCGTGGTGTGTACCAGCTGATTGTAATTGGTGCTGACGCGTGACAGGCCCCTGCTCCCTGCTATGCGGTGACCGTGGCAGGGGGCACTGACAAGGGGCTCACTTAGGGTGGCACAGTGTCCTGGCCTGGGCTGGCATGGTACCCCAACCCCGGGAGAAGTGCCCACCCCTGTCAAGAGACGCCAGTGGGGCTAACGAGGGTGAGGACGTGCTGTTTAAAAATTCCTCCACATCAAGGATTCCATGAGGGATTGTCAGTCTCTGTGTACACCTAGATTTAAGGGTGGTCTATGTGGCCAAAGAATATATATGATATATATATGAACCTATAGGATGAAACAGGCTTATGCATTTATTTTGAGGAGAACAGATGAACAGATGAGACTGCATAACTTTTCATGTTCAAGGCCACAACCCGCAGTTACCCTGATTTTAATATATTCTAATTTTTATGAACCAGTTTGTAAATCCCAATCGATCTTTTGGTCTATGATGTTTGTTTTCGGTTGATGAATGAACAGTACGTTACATTGTACGTTACAGTGCGCCTCCCGTCCAATAAATCGCAATAGGCTAGGCTTTGTGTTACTTTTGATATGACACAAAGTCTCAGATTTCAAATTCTGTCCATTTCATTTAGAAATTCAAGCAATAAATACCGTTTTGGTGCTCTTTAATGTGGCGTGATGGATCGTTGTAGCTTCTGGGTACTCGCCTGTGCGTAATCAAACGCAACGCAAAAGATTCGTGACAGTTTCGTTTTTGTTCTGGATCCCGTGCTGTGCTGCCACACTGGAGCGCACTCGCCACCAACTGGACAGTGGTGGGAATTACAGTTACAAGTTACAATAGATCACCCACAGTGTAATCTGTCAAAGTGATGGACGGCCTTCAGATTTTTCCGTCACTGCTAAAAAAAAATTGTCAATGATGGACAGTTTTTGGTTAACGCGACCTCTGATACACTCATTAGGCTCCATAATGAATAAGCCCAAGAAAAATATGTTACACCCTAGGGTTTCTGTATTTTATACGTACAAATATCAAGCATATATTAATAATACATTAAGTAACTATTCAATGGTTGAGAAGTCTGGGGTCAGAAAGTTTTTTTTTTTTTTTTTAAAGCTTTTAAAGGTATTTTCTATGAAAGCCCGTTTTCACCACTGAATAAAAAAAAAAATTGGAAAAGATAATTGTGACTTTTTATCTCACAATTCTGACTTTTTCTTGCAATTCCAAGTTCATATCTCGCAATTATGAATTTATTTCTCAGAATTGTGATATATAAACTCGCAATTGCGTGTTATGAAGTCAGAATTGCGAGATATTAAGTCACAATTCTGACTTTTTTTTTTTTTTTTAGAATTGTGGGATGTAAACTCAAAATCGAGAGAAAAAGATTTTTTCCACACAATTGGGGGTTTGTATCTCACAATTCTGACTTTTTTCTCAAAATTGCATGATACAAACTTTGATACTACAACTTTTTTCTCAGAATTGTGAGATATGAACTCGCAATTGTATGTTATAAAGTCAGAATTGTGAGATATCAACTAGCAACTGCATGTTATAAAGGCAGAATTGTGAGATATAAACTTGCAATACTGACTTTTTTTTTCTCAGAATTGTGTTCTTTTTCCTAAGACTTTTTCCTTGCAATTTGTGGCTTTGTATCTCGCAATTGCGAGTTTATATATTGCATTGTGAGATTTGTGAGATATAAACGTAGAGTTATAAAGTCCATTTTTGAGGGAAAAAAAAAAAAAACATACTTGCAATTGCAAAAAGTCTGAATTGTGAGTTTATATCTTGCAATTCTGACTTTATAACTTGCAATTGCAAGCAAATCCTAAGAAAATAGTCAGAATTGCAAGATGCAAGAACTCGCAAAAAGTCAGAATTGTGAGATTAAAAAGCCACAATTTTTATTTTGTATTAAGTGCCAGAAATGGGCTCACCATGCAGCTGCATTTATTTGATCAAATTACAATAAATAAATAAAAACTATAACTGAGTAAAATATTAATTTAAAAGAATTTTTATTTAATTTAAGGATTGTTTTCTATTTTAATATATTTTAAGATCTTATTTATTCCTCAAATGGCAAAGCTGAAATTTCATCTGTTATTACTCTAGTCTCTTGCATCACGCAAAACTACAATTATTTTTAATATGCTAAATACTGCTTAATATTTGATACTCAAGAAACATTACTTATAATTAGCAATGTTGAAAACAGTTGTGCTGCTTAATATTTTTTGTGGAAATGGTGATATTTAAAAAACAACTGACAAATAATTATTTACATTATACATGTCCTTACTGTCATTTTTGATCAATTAAATGCATTCTAGCTGAAAAATATTATTTTTCAAAAATTACTGATGGTGAAATATTAATTTTTAAGTGTTAAAGTGTTGTGTCACATGATACTGCAATTATTTTGCTAAATATAGCTTAACATTTGATACTTAAGAAATATTTCTTATTATTATCAATACTGAAAAAAGCTGTGCTGCCTAATATTTTTTGTGGAAATGGAGATACTTTTTTTTTATTTTAAATAAATAAATAAATACATAAATACACACATACATATTTTTATATATTATATATCTATTATATATATATATATATATATATATATATATATTATATTATATATTATATATATACACACACACACACACAC
Source organism: Cirrhinus mrigala (assembly GCA_036247105.1). Lineage (NCBI taxonomy): Eukaryota > Metazoa > Chordata > Actinopteri > Cypriniformes > Cyprinidae > Cirrhinus > Cirrhinus mrigala. Next base: position 11,374,633 of record CM070018.1, on the reverse strand, counting down.
ACACACATTTTGATCAACAAAATGTAAAAAATTACTGACCCCAAATTTTTGAACAGCACTGTATAATTAAACTTAAATGAAAATAAATATAATTTAATGCATATAATAAAATAATCTGACATTTGGATTAAATGCATTCTTTTCACTAAACCAATTCAATGGTCAGTGTTCACTAACTTGAACTTTACTAAGCCTTCCACAAGGTCAAAGGAGAGAGGAAAAAAAAAAAAAAAACCCACACCTTTAACTGACTCTTACCATGCATTCAATAACTGCTGATGTCTATCAAATGCTCCATCAGACCTCTAGTGTGTAGGTGCCCTAAATTATTCCCACTATAATCAATGAGCCACTGAAGTAACCAATACAACCTAGTCTGCAATGTGAACTTTTTAGGCTTGCCAGATTTTTTTAAGACCACTGATATCCCTATATGAAACAATACAGCATAAACTCTGTTCAAATATTTCAATCATTTTATATATTCAATATAAAGAGGATGGTGTACTTCCTGCCTGAAACATTCATACAGCCGTTACTGATATGAAATAGATGCTATTACATTCTGAAAGCTTCATCCGACTCTACTGTGTTGGTGCACGGTCATATCTGATCTTAAGAGAACCACAGGGACTCAAAAGCGGTCCGAGAAACTGCGCACCAAGACCAGTGGTACAAATTAAACTTTCCCAAAGTGGAACTACTGAGATGTATAATTAAAAGGGAATGGTGAGAGTCATGTTTTTCTCCATGCTAAATTAAGCAAAAAACTAATAATTCTCCCACCAGGAACGGAGCGGAAGACCAACTCCGGGTCCAGAAGACGAGAAAGCCCATTTGGGAAGATCCGCCTCGCGCGGACATTGATACGCTACAACTAATTCCAGTGTAAATCTCAGATGCCGTTCAAAACATCAAGGTTCACAGCATCATCGTCCGTCTTCCTCCAAAGCTTAAATTAGCAAAGATTTAAGATCACGGCTGATTTTTTTCCTCAGATATAAAAAATGGATTAAATGAAGCTGAAGTCGGCTTTAATGAGCCCAGTCGGGACATGCTGAGAGCTTTGAGGAGAAGCAAGCGCCGGAACACCTCCCAAAGCTGCATCCGCTCTTGGCGTCAGCAACCACAGCAATGCCACAGGCCAAAGTCCAGAGAACACACTCCACCTGGAAACACACTCTCTCTCTCTGGTGTCGTGCGGCCTGGTTGATGCATATAGAGTTAGTACGGCTTTCAGGTCACTCGCAGATCCACACCAAAAGCCAGAAGAAAAGAAATTGCTTTCTTTGCACACAGAAAGTACATTACGGTTGAACCGCTGATGTCACATGGACTATTTTAACAATGTTCTTACTACCTTTCTAGGCCTTGAACGTGGTAGCTGCGTTGCTGTCTATGCAGGGTCAAAAAGCTTTCGGATTTCATCAAAAATATCTTTGATCTTTGAGATATGGGTCATATGGGTTTGGAACGACATAAGGATGAGTAATTAATGACAGAATTTTCATCAATGATTAATAAAATAGAAACCTTTTGTAAATGAATGTGACTAGTTAAATACAAAAAGAACCAATTAAACAACTTTTACACTTAAAGCAAAAGATGTGGCATGTCAAAACTGACACACTCTCATTATTATGAACTAGGCTGTCCACTCCACTATACTGTATATACAATTTAACCAGGGTTAGAAGGGGATGACGAAAAAAGGTGAAAGACTGGGCACAAGAAAAATGAGGTTGGAGAGATGGAGATGAGGTGAGGGGGAACGGGGCCCTCGCAGGTAGCCCTGGACCAAAGCCAGGGAGAGGTCTGGCACATTCCTCAGCTACTTTTCCTGTCAACGATTAGCACCTGTCAGAGCCCCTTGTGCTGTCATTTACAAATAGCCCAGATTAAAATACCTCGCCTTAATAGCACGCACCAAACGTGCTGGCCTCTGTGGCATGACGGGGAAATGCGGGACAGGGGAGGGGGAAGTGGAAAACGGGTCTGAAACAGGTACAGAATGAGATATTGAAAGCACCATTGAAAGCTTATTGAAAGCTTTATCTTTAGCTGCAAATTTTAATGTGACTGAGGACAAATAAGCTAAACTAAACTAAACTAAAATAATTAAATAATAATATTAAATAATAATTAAATGAATAAATAAAACTAAATAATATAATAAAAAATAAATAAAATAATAGATTAAAATACAATAAAATGCATTGAAATTAAATGGAAAAAAAATGTAATTAAAAAATAAAATAACCTCAAATAAAATAATTAATATACAAATTGAAATAAAATAAAAAAAGAAAAGAAAAGAAAAGAAAAACAATAAATGCAACTAAATGAAATGAAATAAAAAAATAAATTTAAATAATATAATATAAAAATGAAAAGAAATAAAAATAAAATTAAAATTAAATTAAATAAAATTATTTTTAAAAGTAAATAAAATAAAAAAAATAGATAAAAAAACAATAAAATAAAATAAAATAAAATAATAGATACTATAATAATAAATACAATTAAATGAATTCAAATTAAATGGAAACAATCAAATAAAAAATGTAAATAAATTAAATAAAAATACAGTTTAATGAATTCAAATTGAATGGAAAAAAAATAAATTAAAAAAATAATATTTTATATAAAAATTGAGAAATGTAAAAAAAAAAAAAAAAAAATCAATCAAATAAATAAAAAAATAAAAATAAGAAAATAAAATAAATAAATAAATACAACTAAATAAAATAAATAAAAATAAATAAAATAATATAATATAAGAATGAAATGAAATAAAAACTAAAAAGAAAAAAGAAAATAAATACAATTGAATATTAAAATAATTTTTAAAAACAGTGATTAAAAGCAATTAAATGAAATTAAACTAAATGGAAAAATAAATAAAAAATAAATTTAAATTAAATGGAAAAAATAAAATGAACAAAAATAAAAAAATAAATCAAATAAAGTAATAGATTAAAAATACAATTCTTGTGCAATTCTTAAAAATACAAGGCATTCAAATGAAATGGAAAAAAAAATAAAAAAAATAAAAATAAAAAATGTTATATAAAAAAAAAAAAAAAAAATCAAATTAAAAAACACAACAAAACGAAATGAAATTAAATTAAATTAAATGGAAAAACTAAATAAACAAATATTCTTATGTAAATATAATCTAATAACAATATTCATAATTGCCATACATTTTATATTAATATAGCTGGTCCAATATGGTAGAGAAATTTCTGTCAAATGGCCCAAAACTCTCACACATTGGCTCTATCCATTGGTCCATTCTAATTGTTGACCTGTTTATAATCATTCAGGAAAGAGTTTGGTAGGGACCTGAATGAAAACTTGCTGTTCAGCCGTAAAATAACCCGACGTAGTGTGGCACCAGAGCTAAAAATCAAGTTAGCAGAGATGACACAAGATTACACTTCCTCACCATCCCTCCGTCAAACAGAATGACAGACCCCACTATCAGGCCTCCAGCTATCATTACGACGAGCCTGAGAAAGGACGACAGTGAAGGGGTGGAGAAACGAGAGGAAGAAAAAAGAAAAGATCTAAATTGCCACACTACACCGACACACACGGGAAGCATATGCTAAAACCGGCTTAATGAATAAGGTGTGGGAGTGCGTGTGTGCATGTGACAGAAGTAATGCTAGCTCCCGACACTGAAAAATGACCTGTCTGTCCAGCCCAGGCTTGTGTCTGCCTAGCAACTTGCCACTCAAGAAAACACAGCCTATGACAGTCTGCATCATCCCTTCATTACAATCACCAGCCCATCTATTCTTTAACTACGCCACGTGTGCGTATATGTGCGGGTCTAGACATAGGATAGGCTTTCTGCTGGCAGATACTGTTGATGGAGCATGAAAACGTAACTATGGACAAGGATTCTCAATGAAGCGTTTACCCTGAGAAACACTGGGTGACGTTAGAGTGCAAAAGTGTCTCCCATGAGCGATATATATATATATTTTTAGTGTCTGAGAAGTTGTATTAGTCTAGGAAGAAGAGGGCCATGTCACACTTAAACAACATGGGTGATCGATCTAGTAAGACATGCAAAAACTACTGCAAGCTACTCTGCAAGCTGATATAGAAGACTTCTGTAAAGCCTGTATTTGAGTTTTAAAACAGCAAAAGCAAAAGGTGGGAATAAAATAAAATAAAATAAAATAAAAAATAAAATAAAATAAAATATATATATAAAAATTGAAATGAAATAAAAACCAAAAAGAAAATAAATAAAACTGAATAATAAATTAAAATATAATATAATATAAATATAAATTAATAAAGCCTGTATTGTCACAATATTTGGGTTTTAAAACAGCAGGTACATATGGTAGAAATAAAATGTAAAAATAAAATAAAAATATTAAAATAAATAAAAAAATAAATAAATAAAATAAAATAAAATTAAAGCATATAAAGCACCAAATGAGTGACAAAAGGTCTCCCAAAAAAAATAAAAATAAATAAAAACCCTGTATTGTCAAAATATTCAGGTTTTAAAATGGTGTGAAAGGTGAAACTAAACTAAACTGAAATAAAATACAATAAAATAAAATAAAACAATATGTAGAGAAATGAAACAGAATGAAACATATAAAGTAAAAATATTTACATACATATAAAGCACCAAAAGAATGATGAATGGGCTCAAAAAAAGCCTGTATTGTCACATTATTTGGGTTATAAAACCGCAAGAGCATATGGTAGATAAATAAAATAAAAAAAAATAAATAAATAACAAATAAAATAAAATAAAATGAAAATAAAATAAAATAAATGTAGAGAAATAAAATAGATCGATATATATAAAAAATACAAATATATACATAAATATAAAGCACAAAATGCATGATCTGTGTGTGTGTGTGTCTATATATATATATATATATATATATATATATATATATATATATATAAATAAATATTATATAATGTTAACATCTCAAGGGAAAATACATTTTTATTATAGATATATAATATAAATAACAATCAAAATATTTATATTATATTATATTATGTTATATTATATTATAAAATTTGCTGGAAAAAGAATGCAAATGATCCATAAGGTAAAAACAGAAGAGCATATGGTGGTGCCTGTGACGTACAGAAAGCTGTGGTTCATTTTCAAACTTAGCGAGGGGACAACTCATATTTCTTCCTGAAGGCCAGACAGTGCTTATCATTACCAGCTCCACACTGCCTGTGAGACAGAGAGAAGGAGAGAGATAAAAGCCTGCCCTGACCTGCTGCTTCTGTACATAAACACCTGATTGTTATCAGTGAGACTGTCATGTTCCATCACTCCATTACAGCAAGTGCCTCTGGGACACAAACACTACACACATCATTCATTCAATCACTCACTTACTTACTCCACACCCTGTCTCCAGCAAAACCACACCAGACGCTTAATAAACACACTCTGAAATACTGTACTCAAAACACTCATACACGCCACATACACAATATCACTTAAAAAAAATGCATAGCTGACGTAACGTGTCAAGTAGTCTTTAGCAGTAGTGTGACATAGTATACTTCTGTGAAATTAACGAAAACTGCATAATAATTATAAAATAAAAGACAACGACTATGACATCATATTAACCAAGTGACTATAAGGAGTATTTGTACTCCAAAAATAAAAATGCTCAGCAAAACGTAATGAGGAAAGCAATTCTACGAAAACTTAAAATGCCATTTTTTTCTATTTTTTTTAAAAAAATAAAATAAAACATAAAATGAAAAAAAAAGCATAATTATTACAAAATAAAAGACAACTGTTATGACCTCAGTTATGAACGAAATGAGAAAAATAATTCCACAAACATTTTAAATGCCATGCCAAAAAGTATCACACTTTCCATAAAAAATAAAATAAAATAAAATAAAACAAAACAATAATATACAAGAATTTTAATGCATTTTAAAAAATGCTAAATAAATACATTAAACACAGTAAAATAAAAGTTTCCACAAAAATATTAATAAAATATAAAATAAAAAATAAATAAAATGAATGAAATAACATTAAAAAAAAAATATAATACATAAAATAAAATAAAAATTAAATGAAAAATAAATAAATAAATAAATAAAACAAAACACAATAAAGTAAAATAGTTTCCACAAAAATATGAATCAAAAATTTATAAAATAAAATAAAAGCAAATAAATAATAATATTAAAAATAAAATAAAATAAAATAAAAAATGGGGGGGGGGGGGGGTGGAAGAGAAAAAGAAATAAAATAAAATAGTTTCCAAAAACGTATTAATTAAAAACTCTATAAAATAAAATAACATCAAATAAAAAGCTTTTAAACAAAAATTTAATAAAATGAAAAAAATAAATAATTTAATTAGTTAAATAAAAGTTTCCAGAAAATTATTATCGTGTCAAAGAAGCACAGAATGATTTCTGAAGGATCAAATTTTTTTTTTGTGCCATCACAGGAATCACAGGAATAAACTACATTTAAAAAATATATTAAAATAGTAAACAGTTATTTTAAATTGTAATAATATTTCAGAATATTTCTGATTTTTTATTTATTTATTTATTTTAAATTGTATTTTAATCAAATAAAGGCAGCCTTGGTAAGCATAAGAGATTATTTTTCAAAAACATTTAAAAAAAATAATAAAAATAATTAAACAAATAAATTAATTTATATTCCCAACACAAATGGATAGTATACTGTAAATTTACTTCACTCTGAATTTTTAAATTGGTACAACTTCATTTCGTTAAGAGCTGTTGTTTATCTTAACTAACTAAACTTTGCTCAGAATGTCTTAAAGTCAACAAGGAATAAAAACCAACATTATTTATTTACTTTATTCAGGTTCCAGCTTTTAAAGAGAATAATGAATGTACATTATTCCAGAAAAAATAATATTTCTCTTACACACATACATGCATTTTACACTAAATTCTAAAGTTCACGTGCATGATTTTGCCAAAAAATCCTACAGGTTTCAAAACTACTACCTGTATAATTTAAACACCTCCACCTTCAGCCTTAGTGAGAACAAAATATCCCCACCTGGTGGTGGGAGGACTTAAGCTACCATGAATTCACACAAAGACCCCTACAACAATGAAAACACCTCTGACATTATTCATACCAAGCATCTCCATGATGATCATCTCTATAATGTATAATACATATCAGAGCCTCCCACTTCACACACACACACACATTCGTACACACATGTACATAGCCAGATGTATGTATATATATGCGTCGGACTGAGGTATATGTACGGTAGAAGGATGAGTGTGACCCTTGCAGCTGCTCTCCAGGGCATAAATAAACATGCCGGTGCTGGGCACCCCTCTAATCACAGGCCCCGAATCAAATTTATTCCAGCATTAATATTTTAGCACACAGCCATGTGAGAGAGCATGAATGATTAATTTAGACATCACCTCTGTCACAATGCGTTACCCATCTGGCCCCTGATCCACCTTTGAGAATACTAAACAAAGACTTTTTTTGAGTTTTGGCATTAATGTCTAGCTTTTGGGGGGACTGACATTTTGGGAATGTATATTCATCTACTCTACTTCCATTGCAAAATATATACATGCAAGGAGAATAACAGCACCAACAAGAAATTATACTGACTCTAAAGATCGTTATCAGCAACATCATTGGCTGATGATATTCCAAAGAAAAAAGCAATTCTGTCTGTAATGTTTCGAAATGCAATCATCTGCTACGTCTCTAAAACAACGTTCCTTATTGGCTCATGACACCAAGCTTGCTTGAGATTCAACCAATGGGACTCAGCAGTTTTTTAGTAGGGGAGAGGTCAAACTCTGGAACACCCACAATTCAATGGATTGAATGATGTTAAAATTCTGGCAAAAAAAAGTTTTAATTATTTTTTAATATAATAAAAGGTCTATACTATTTTATCAAAATAAATAAAAAATAAAAATAAAAATGCTATACTATTTTATCCAAATAAATGTAATTAAAATGCTATACTATTTCATTCAAATAAATGAAAACAAAATAAAAACAATTAATTCTAATTAATTTTAAATAAAGGTTAATCAGCAGTGTTCAAACAGGGAAGAGGGAAATCTCCTATAACACCCACAATTGATGTTAAAATTCTGGCCAAACTTTTTTAATAATAATAAAAGGTCTATTAAATCTCTCTCTCCTCTCCCTCCCCTCCCTCTCCCTCTCCCTCTCTCTCTCTCTCTCTCTATCTCTATCTCTCTCTATCTCTCACTCTCACTCTCACTCTCACTCTCATCCAAACAATTTATATAAAAGATTTTTACATTAAAATGCAATAATATTTTATCCAAATAAATAAATACAAAAAAATAAAAATAACAAAATGCTATACTATTTTATCCAAACAATTTAAAATAAAATATTTTAAAAATGCTATATATATATATATATATATATATACATATATATATATATATATATATATATATATTCATAAATTAGAAAAATCATCTAAAATATTCTTTTTAATTAAAATGCTATACTATATTATCCAAATAAATGAAAACAAAACAAAATAAAAACAATTCATTCTAATTAATTCTACATAAAGATAAATCAGCAGTGTTCAAACAGGGGAGTGGTGAAACTCCTATAACACCCACAACTGATGTTAAAATTCTGGCCAAAATGTATTTACATTTTTTTTTTATATATATAATAAAAGGTCTATACTATTAAATCAAATAAAAATAAAATAAAATAAAATATTTTAAAAAGGCTATACTATTTTATCCTAATAAATTGTAAAAGTCATCTAATTTTTTGAAATGCTATAATATTATATCCAAATAAATAAATAAAAAATAATAAAAATAATAAAATGCTCTACTATTTTATCAAAATAAATTAAAAATAAAATAATTGAAATTTCTATACAATTTTGATCAAATAAATGAAAATAAAACAAAATAAAAACAATTAATTCTAACTAATTCTACATAAAGATAAATCACTCCTACAACACGCACAACTGATGCTACAATTCTGGCCAAAATGTATTTAAATTTTTTTTTTTTAATAATAAAAGGTCTATACTACTAAATCAAATAAAAATAAAAATACAATAAAAAAAACATACGATTTAGCAAAATAAATTAAAAATAAAACAAAATATATATAAAAAAACTATACTGTTTTATCCAAGTAAATTAAAAATAAAATAAAGTGTTTTAAAAAGGCTATACTATTTTATGCCTATATATATAGGCATAAAATAGTATAGCCTTTTTAAAACACTTTATTTTATTTTATTTTATTTTATTTTTAATATATTATATTTTTAACAATTAAAAAGCTATACTATATTATCCAAATAAATGAAAATAAAATAATTACAATTTCTATACAATTTTGATCATATAAATCAAAATAAAAACAATTAATTCTAATTCATTCTAAATGAAGATAAAGCAAAATATTTAAAAATAATTAAAATGCTATAATATTTTGCGCAAATAAATAAAAAAATTAAGGTAAAATCAAAAACAATACATATTCTATAATATTTCGTCCAAATAAATTAAACAAATATTCTTCCAAAAAATAATATTAAAGACAGCTTAAGAAATAAAACTAAAATCAATCCTTTTAAATTTGAAGTGAATATGGGCACTAAAATACAGTACAACACCCATCTTCCAATGCAAAATATATACATTTCAAGTAGAATGACACCACTAAAAGAAAATGATACTTCTATTGTTGATCGTTATCATTTTAATTAACAGACGAGGATCTATCGCCTTAAATTTTGACATTTACGCCACTGAGCACTCGCGTATCCTATCTTAGTTCTTCGCAAATGGGTTATCCTGTCCAAAAGTTATCATCATACCGTTGCAGCCCCTGGCTGTGCGCCGTGTCCTTGGCAAACTCTCTCGGTGTGAGACACACACACACACACACTCTTACACTTCTCAACAAGCACTGATTGGGTTTAGCTTTGGGTCCTGCTTGTCTAGTAAGCAGAGATCACAGATAACACAGAAACACAATCATGCCACCTCTGCCATCTCAAGGGCCTGAGGGTTTGGGCAACACCGCAAACGTGTGTGTGTGTGCGGAACCTGTCGAGACAGAAGCCGTCATGAGAGGAGGAGGAAGGTGTCACTGTAGTGATGTGTTGGCATGTGCCCTCAGGTGCTTTTAAGTTGGTTGTCATTTTGTTATTCCTTTCCGTCTCTCGGCCCATTATTGAAATAAATAACAAAAAAAATTAGTCGTGTCATTCAGAGCCGAGAAAGACGGAGGAAATCACACTGACACTTGTCACAAACACACCTCGCGTCTGCGCCTCTTCGACAGCCCTCTCTGGAGACCTTAGCTTAGCATTAGCCACAACCAGCCTCCCCGGAGTATAACAGCGAGGCCTAGCACCTCCCAGAGGCGTGATTCCTCCACGCCGTATCACGAGGTTAAGCTCGAACAGCCTTGAATTCGCACCAGGCGCATGATGCGAAGATCTGGAGGGAAGTAAATAATTTTCTTAAAAGTCTACAACGAACGTCTTCAGAGACATCTCACGCTACAATGTGGGAAACATGAAAATGAAAAAGGCGGAACGGCGTGAAAAGAAAATCTACATCGACAATAGAGCGCAGCGGGGTCAGGGAGCTAGTGAGAGCCATCCTAGTGGAAATGTGTGGGACCGGGAACAGAGGAAGGCCTAGCGCTCTGCTCTGCCCAAACGGGAAGTGGATCGATATGTCATCCGCTAGCGCGTTACTGGATGATCTTCTGCCAGGGGTTACCCTCATTCTCTGACAAAGCAGAGGAGGTGGATCCAGAAGAAAGGCCAGCGAGGAGGATAAGAGGAGGAGAAAAACTAAAAACTCTATCCGTCTCGCTCTTTTCTTGTGTGAGTGCGGTGCGGAAGCCGCGGTAATGGATTTTGACATAGAGCCGGCAGGCCGAAGTGAAAAGAGGGAGCCGAGTGTTCAGTCGATATCTGAGTAGTGCGGATGGGCTAAACCCCTGGCACTCGCGCGGGCTGACCAGTGATCATTAGAAAGTCAATGAGTCCTCCAGTGCTTCGAGCCAACTTTCAGAGGGACAGAGAGAGGCGCTAGCCTTGCACGGCGCGCCGCACGGATGCACGGTAAACATACAAACAAGCACAACCTGCTGCGTACGAGTCTGGACGTGCTCAAGAACGTAAAAGAGAACTGAAATCCACAACACTGATATAAAGAGACAGATGCTAGTCTTTAAAGTCAATGTAATATCTAAATCAACCATAATTCTGATTTTTTTGGTTTTCTTGATCGACTCTGTGGTGCACGTCAACCCCAAGAAAGAAAAAAAAAAAAAAATCACTTTTAAGTCTAAATCACCTCTTAAACAACTTTTCTTTCAGATGATGTCACCAAGCATGGAGCGCATTTCGAATAGGGGAGTCGTTAAACTGTTCAATGAATGAGATTAGGAAAGCACTGATAAATTAGATTATTAGAATATTAGAATTCAATACCATTTTGTCTATATAAATGTAAAGTGAAGCTGAATATTTAATAATTGTTTCAAAAATTATTTGGTAAAAATTAATAACATTAAAAGACATTATACATTGTACCTTGATAAGCACCTGATGAAAATAAAACCAAAAAAAAATAAATAAATTTAAAATATAATAAAAAGTTAATTTACGTATCACTTTACATTAAAAAAAATTAACATCATAACATTATACACAATTATGTTAAAAAAAAAAAAAAAAAAAAAAAAAAACATATACATGTAAATAAATAGCATAACATTACAAATGAAAAAAATAAAATCACCTGGCTTTATTTCATTTCTGTACCATCTGTTAAAATAACATAAAATAAAGTAATATATATATATATATATATATATATATATATATATATATATATATATATATATATATATATATATATATATATATATATATAAGAGATTCTATAGAAAATTAAAATGAACTACATATAAAACATTAAAAACTACTACAAGTAAATTTATGCTCCAATATACATACTGTCTTACAATAATGAAAGTAATGATAAATAATTGATATTTAAAATAAAATAAAATAAAAATGAACAAGTGAATTTAGGTATCACTTTACGTTAAAATAACAACATAACATAAATAAATAACATAACATTATACACAAAAAAATATATGTAAATAAATAAGATCAAAATTAAGAAACTAAAAACCAAAATCAACTGTGAATTCAGGCTTTATTATATACTGTACCTTGATAATGACAGATAACAATAACAAAAAAAAATAAATAAATAAAAATTCTATACCCTTATGATAAAATACATATGAGATATATATACAATTATATAAAATTGAACACAAAAAAAAAACTACTACAAGTAAATTTAGGCTCCAATATATATCATGTCTTGAAAAATGACCAGTAATGAAAGCAATGAGAAAGCAATGAGCAATGATAACTGATATTTAAAAACTGATATTTAAAAAAAATAAAATAAAATTTAAATTAAAATAAACTACAAGTGAATTTAGGTATCACTTTATGTTTCAAAAATGGCCAATAATGAAAGCAATGCTAAATAAATAAATAAATAAATAAATAAATAAATAAAAGAAAACTACAAATGAATTTAGGCATCACTTTACATTGAAGTATCATTATAAACCATTAAAAAAATATATATAAACAATTTTAAAAAATACTTGTAAAATTGATATTTGTTTTGAGGTTTGTTAAAAATTACATTTAACGGTGTTAAGTCATGTTATTAAAGATTAAAGATTTTTATTCAAAAATAAGGAAAGAGAGTATGCTCAATTAACTATCAACTGAGCCAAAATCTGTAAAATTGGTTGATATAACCAACATGGTGATGAAACCAAGGCCCGCCCTACATTTTTCTTGTAGAAATCCTGTTTCACTCAGAAATGTCACGTTGTGGAAGTAAAATGGGTCGTTTCATCGACTTTAAGAACATGGTGGCACTGAGGACAGGTCTTAATTGAACACATCTTTTACATTATTGAGTATCTCCTGTCCTGCCCTGTGCAGCAGACACAGAGGTCTCCGGAGAGGCCTGCAGAGCTGATCCAAGGTCAGATCAGACGTGGCCTTTCACCTGCACCCATGTATATTTAACAGGCTCACCTCCAGCCTCCAACTCTCCTTAACTAAACTTACAGCGGCAGGCGCTCGACTGCAGAAAACAGCGCTCTGTTTTAATTAGCTTTAGAAAAGCACCTCGCAACTTCAAGCACAACAAAGACACTCATCAATCAGATGGGGCTGCTGCGTTGAGGTTGATTTGCAGAGCGCGTGAGCAGAGAGACAGGTGTTTGCATCGCGCTGGATGGGATGTGATGTGACTGGAAGCTTCTACTCGGTTTTCAACCCTCAGGGCCACCTTAGGTCTCTACCTAGTCTTTCAGCTAATGGGCTGCATAATGGCAAGTTTGACAGAGAGGGAGAGAGAGAGAGAGAGGAAGAAAGAGAGAGAGAGAGCTGCGTTCACAGGGCTTAGTGAGTGACGTTTATTACCCGACTACTGTTGAGCTCTATGACTAAAACATGCTCCGTTCGGGCCTGCTCTCATGAACTCGTCTACGCAGACTCCCGATTCGAGACTTTGGGGGGAACGGGGACCGTGTTAGGAAGAGGCTCCATTTGATGAGATTAAAGTATTATGTCCACAGGTCAGTCTCAAATCTGTCGTGGTGTTTACTGAACGTGCTTCCCTGATCTGTGAGCCTGGCTCGGCTTACGTGGGTTGTTTAAACACGGCTCACTCTGGAGTGATAAAGTAAATATGCCAAGACTATCACGCCTGATCACGAAAACCCAAAGGGCAAATAAAAGGATTCTGCTGGTGAGAGTAACAATATGCAGTGATCACTGGAGCTGAAAGAACAACCTTTGGATATTGGGATCGTCTGTGGGCGGTTGGATCAACATAATATGGCAGCAACTAGGCAGACAGGATGTTAGTTTTTACCTGTTAATGTGTAGATGTGTATAAACACCAAGTGATTTCCAAGTGAAACAACATTTAAGTATTAAAGTAGGGCCCTATGATTTCCACTATGCCGAAAACGCAAACTGGAATTGTGGAACCCACTCGTAAAAAATTAATTTACTGTAGAACATGGAATGTCATGGAATTTGCTGAACTTTGGATGAATAAAATACCATTTAAATATGAATCCTGCATGTTCTGCTTGTGAATGAATGGTGCAGACGCTTGCAGTGTTATCAGTCTCTGCCGCCTCAATATTTGAGTATATGAACAGCTGTGAGAGTCACTTCATGAGCATTTTACAATTTCTTGTGAGAAAAAAAAAAGTCATATACAAACAGAAACTTAAAGGTCTTCACAGCAAAACATCAAAATAAAAGCTTGGTTTAACTTGAAGAAACTGTGACAGAAATATATTACTTAATATAATGATAGTACTACTACTAATAATTATTAAAATTACATTTTTGAGGAATATTTACCAGAAAACTATTCACCAGAGTTTATATACTAGAAACATGTAAATACACAACACAGTATTTCTAAGAAAAATAAATAAATAAATAAAAAAAATAAATAAATATATTTATTTTTTTTTTTATAAAATCAATTAATTAGATATGCTTTTTATTATTAAAATTTAATTAAACCATGGAATCCAGAAAATTAATGGAAAACAGAGAGTTTGGTAAAAGTAAAACTGAATTTCATAGGACATTAAGACGCAAATTTGTTAAACCTTTAATAAATTGCTGCTAAATTGTGTACACTTCATGATTTCAATTAATTAGACATGCTTTAACATTACTTTAAAACAGAGTCTAGAAAAATTAAAAACTGAAAAAAATGGAATTTGGAAAAAATTAAAATGGAATTTGGGGAAAAATAAAATGAATGGTAAATTTAAAAAAAAAAAAAAAAGAAAAAAATCAAATGGATGTAAAAACCAGGCATTCCAAAAACTATTTACCAGAATATATATACTACAAAACAAAATTTAATACACAACACAGTATTTCTGAAAATAAATAAATAAAAAATAATAAATGAATTTTTAAAATAAAATGAATTAATTAGGGATGCTTTTGATTATTAAAATTTAATTAAACCATTAAAAAGGAATCCAGACAATTAATGGAAAACAGAATTTGGTAAAAATAAAACTTAATTTGAGAAAAAAATAAAACGCATTTCATAAGGCATTAAAATGTAATTTTGTTAAACTCTTAATAAATTGCTGTTAAATTGCGCACACTTCATGATTTCAATTAATTAGACATGCTTTAGTATTACTTTAAAACACAGTCTAGAAAAATTAAAATGGAAAAAATGGAATTTAGAAAAAATTAAAATGGAATTTGTGGAAAAAAATAAAATGGATGGTAAATTTACAAAAAAAATAAAAATAAAAATAAAAAACAGACATTCCATAACCTGAATGAGAGTTTGCAGGCGATTGTGAAGAATTAATGCATTGTGAATGGCATAGTTAAAGTTAAAAAAAATAAATAAATAATAATAATAATAATAATTATTGATTAAGTTGAATTGAAGAAATGACTGATTGAATGAAATTATGCATTAAATTAATCAAAAAGGACAGTAAAAAATAATAATAATAAAAATAATAATAATAATAATAATAATAATATTATTTCAAATAAATGTTGTTCTTTTGAATTGTTTTCTAATAATTTTATAATCCTGAAAAAAATGCATCACTGTTTACACAAAAATATGAAAAAGAACAACTGTTTTCAACCGTATGCATTGAGGAAAATTACTGAGCACCAAATCACCAAACTAGACTGAAGGATCATCTGACACTGAAAACTGCAGTAATGGCTGCGAAAAATTCAACTTTGCCATCACAGGAATAAATTACATAATATATTCAAATAGAAAAGAGTTTAGAAAAAGGAATATTTCACAGTATTACTATTTTTACTGTATTTTTGCAGCCTTGGTGTGCACAAGTAACTTCCTTCAGAAAGAGTTTATCAAATCTTACCAACCCCAAATGTTTGACCATACAAATTTTGAGACTGCCTCGATTACGTCATTCACAACGCTTCATAGGAGTAGGCAATCTCTGCTGAGCTCTTTCAACACGATTTTTTCTTCAGAATTCATGGGTTCTTCCAGGTTCTTCACCTGGAATTTGGCTATTAAAATATTTGAACAGAACAGAAGCATATGCAACACTACATCAATGTGGATTTCATGTTGACCATCTAATTGACATATCAAAAAGTGTTTGCTTGTTTGCTTATGTGTATGCATATTAAAGTGTCATCATGTATGTCTGTTCATGTGTTGACAATAGCGGGGTTCTCTCATGTGCGGCGGTGTTTGTAATTGCGGCTGATTCAGGTTGGGGAGGGCGGAGCATCCAGCTCTGCTGCTAACAAGGGGATTCAGACTCATTGAGGCCCCACTGATGCCGCGCCATCCCTTTGAAGGGATTATTAACACATTTTGATTACTGTGGTCCAGTTGTCACAGAAAATATAACCTCCATCAGAGTATGAAACAGACAGCCTTTCTGCCCTCTTTTTCATCTCTTACCCACTCTCAGCCCAGCGTGGCCCACTCAAAGCAATTCACTAATTACCACAGCAGCCATCTTAAAAACACACTAATGCTGTATTAGCTTGATGGAGAAATTAGTTAGCCCCTCTCGTGTCTCCTTCGTGAAAAAGCCACGGTTATTTTCACACACTGGATCAAATCAATGACAATGTTCTCGGACCATAGCACAAAGAGATGGAAATAATTATGCTACTGTTTCCCATTTTTAATAATCAGTCTAGAAACTATTCAGGAGTATGCAGAGATGTTTTCTTTATATTTATGTATATAATGACTCCATTTAGGATGACTCCACAAGCTTCAAGAAATTCCATATAGCTTCAAATAGCTTTCTTAGGACAAAGATGACTCCACAAGCTTCAAATGGCTCCATAAGATGACTCACCAAGATGACTCATCAAAATGACTCCCCAAGCTGACTCCACAGGCTTCAAATGGCTCCATAAGTTAACTCTATTTAAGATGACTCTTTAAAATGATTCCCTAAGATGACTCGGTAAGCTTCAAATGGCTCCATAAGATGACTCCATAATGTGACTCATCAAAATGATTCCCTAAGATGACTCGGTAAGCTTCAAATGGCTCCATAAGATGACTCCATGAGCTTCAAATGGGTCCATAAGATGACTCACCAAGATAATTCAACAAAATGACTCCCTAAGATGACTCCGTAAGCTTCAAATGGCTCCATAAGATGACTCCATGAGTTTCAAATGGGCCCATAAAATGACTCAGCAAAACGATTCATCAAAATGACTCCCTAAGATGACTCTGCAAACTGCAATTGGCTCCATAAGATGATTCACCAAGATGGCTCACCAAAATGACTCCCTGAGATTACTCAACAAGCTTCAAATGGCTCCACAAGATGACTCAACAAGTTGATTCAACAAATTGATTCCCTAAGATGACTCCACAAGCTTAAAATGGCTCCATATGATGACTCCATCAAAATGACTCTTCAAGATGACTCCACAAGCTTCAAATGCATCCTTATAAGATGATTAATCAAAATGACTCCTTAAGATGACCCCACAAGCTTCAAATGGCTCCATAAGATGACTCCATGAGTTTCAAATGGGCCCATAAAATGACTCAGCAAAACGATTCATCAAAATGACTCCCTAAGATGACTCTGCAAGCTGCAATTGGCTCCATAAGATGATTCACCAAGATGGCTCACCAAAATGACTCCCTGAGATTACTCAACAAGCTTCAAATGGCTCCACAAGATGACTCACAAGTTGATTCAACAAATTGATTCCCTAAGATGACTCCACAAGCTTAAAATGGGCCCATAAGATGACTCAACAAGTTGATTCAACAAAATGATTCCCTAAAATGACACAACAAGCTTAAAATGGCTCCATAAGATGACTCCATCAAAATGACTCTTCAAGATGACTCCACAAGCTTCAAATGGGCCCATAAGATGACTCAACAAGTTGATTCAACAAAATGATTCCCTAAAATGACACAACAAGCTTAAAATGGCTCCATAAGATGACTCCATCAAAATGACTCTTCAAGATGACTCCACAAGTTTCAAATGGGTCCATAAGATGACTCACCAAGATGATTCATCAAAATGACTCCCTAAGATGACTCAGCAAGCTTTGAATGGCCCCATAAGATGCCTCCACATAAGATAATTTATCAAAATGATTCCCTAAGATGACTCCACAAGCTCCAATTGGCTCCGTAAGATGACTTACCAAGATGACTCACCAAAATTACTCGCTAAGATGACTCCACAAGCTTCAAATGGCTTTGTAAGATGACTCAATATAAGATGATTCATCAAAATGACTACTTAAGATGACTCCATAAACTTCAAATGACTTCATAAGATGACTCCATCAAAATGACTCCTTAAGGTGACTCCACAAGCTTCAAAAGGCTCCACAAAATGATTCCATCAAAATAACTCCACAAGCTTCAAGTGGCTCCTTAAGATGAATCCATATCAGATAATTCATCAAAATGAGTGCCTAAGATGACTCCAATGGCTCCATAAGACTCTATATAAAATGACTCCCTGAGATGACTTCACAAACTTCACACGACTCCATGAGTGACTCTATAAGATGCCTCCACAATCTTCAACTGACTCCAGACAAGTTAACTCACTAAGATGACTCATAAGCTCACTTTAGATGACTCATAAACTCACTAAATGTAAGATGCATCCACAAGCTCCAAAAAACTCCATATAAAATGACTCACCAAGTTGACTAATCAAAATGACTCTCTAAGATGACTCCACAAGCTTCAAACGGCTTCATATGATGACTCCCTGACATGTATCCACTAGCTTCAAAAGGTTCCATGAGACGGCTCTAAAATATAACTTCATATAAGATGATTTATCTAAATTATTTACCTAAATGACTCCACAAGCTTCATAAATCTCCATAATATGACTTTATACAGGATGACTTTCTATATGACTCTTTCACACAGCTTCACAAAGGTTCATAAAGTGCAATAAAGTGACTACAAGCTTTTCAGATAGCTCCATAAGAATGTTCTGTGACTTTACATGAAATGAAGAAAGGCTACAGGTGCTTAGTAAATTGAGCAAGGAGACTCTTTCCCAGTAACAAGAACAGCATGAACTGAACCATTACAGAGCTGTTAGACTGCACAAGTAATCAACAGAGCAATGAGTCCCTGTATGCTACTCTCAATTTGGATCACTTACAGTTAACACTTGGTCTGAAGGCCTAGGGATATTTCCAGACGGAAGACAAGTCAGCTGTTAGACACCTTTCACAAGCAGTAGATTATTTCTTTCTTTTATCATCCTTTATAAAAATATACTTTACAATGCCTTTGGAGCTTACAAAAGAAAAACAGATGGTGTGCTTATGTATCAATGCACCACCTTTTCATGTGGCGTCCTTTAAAGAAATCTGCAATATTATAAGAACGCAACACCTGCTACACAGTCTCAATTTTAAAAATAATGTAAATAAGAATAAAAGCATCTAAAAAAGTGACTCATCCGAATGCACCGTTGTATTCTGGACTGCACGTGTGACTGTTCACTAAATATCCGTTTGTGAAACATATCCCCGTAAACATGAGACGATGTGAGAGAAACAGAGTGTGAAGTGTGCAGATGATCTGTGGCTGGCTAAGTAGCTCAAATCAAAGGGCAGGATGGGCCGGAGTTAAGTAGGACAGGGCAGGACCGCTGAGAGGGGGGATGTTAAAAGAGGGCGAGCGAGATAGGGACAGACTGGGAGAGAGGAAGAAAGTCGGGGATGAACGTGGTGATCAGGTGTGAGTTGTGAAGAGGCAGCTTCTGTTCACCGCAGTCCTCCTGGACAGGCAGGGCCCAGACGGACAGAGCGGTGTTGGCCCAAATAAATCCAGGTGGCCCAGGATGCTAAAGCTATTCTGAATTTTCATTTTCTCTTTAGGACCTGATTTAGCTAAACGTCTTCAGAAGCATAGACGGCACCGAAAGCATTTAGTCTAAGTGTGCTTTTGCTGACGTAATAAGAATCCTGGGAATATTCTGAGATGATTTTAAGATACAACACATACAAATAATACTTTATTTGTCTGTCTCTAGACTTCTTTCCTGACTATTTTTATCTGACTGAGTGAATCATAAAAAGAAGCTGGCAATCTCTGGCAGGCTGAGGACTTGGGATTGCGTTTTTTCATGTGTAATCGAAATGAGTATGCAGCAGCAGATGGCATTGGGTGTTTCGTGTGAGATTTTTCAGAAATCACCTCACCATGGTCAATGCGGTTATGCACGGCAACTCAGCCTTATGGGTTTGTTGATGAAAACAAGTTCGCTGAACACTGGACGAAAATCTATAGCATGAGAACAACTTTAAAATAGGCCAGAAAATATACCACCTACATAAAAATATATAAGTTTCTTTAAAAAAAAAATTATAATGAAATTAGTTTGGAAAATTGATAATACTATATCTATTTAGAAAATTCTAAACAGAATTTAGAAAAAAAGAAATCATCTGACTTCTCTTAAAAATAAATAAATAAATAAATAAAATAAAATAAAATAAACAGAAAATATCCCACTTAAATAAAAATATGAAAATGTTCCATTTAAAAAAATGACTATTTAAAAAAAAATTATAGTAAAACTTTTATATAAGCATGAAAAAAGCTTTTGTGATGAAAATTACATTTTGTAAAATAAAAAAAAAAATTAAATAGAAATTAAATAGAAATTACAACAAACTAATTGGCAACTGAAACTGAATTCAAATGAACTTTAGATATTTATACATTATATTTTATTATAATATATTTTCATGCAATAAATTCAAATTATTTGTTATTTTTAATTATTCCAATTTGTTACTATTTTTATTTTTTTATTTCAACAATTAGAATAGAAATTAAATAGAAATTAAAACAAACTAACTGGCATCTAAAATTAAAAAATGAACCCTAGATATTTATATATTATATTTTATCATAATATATTTTCATACTTTAAATTCAAATTAATTGTTATTTGTTGTTTTTAATTATTCTAATTTGTTATTTTTTATTTTAATAATAAGAATAGAAATTAAACAGAAATTAAAATGAACGAACTGGCAACTAAAATTAGATTAAAACATTTAAAAGGAACTCTTAAAATGTTTGTTTTCTTAAACAATAAATTAAAATGACTTTATTTTTAATTATCTTAATTCGTTACTATCTTTATATTTTCATTTCAATAATTAGAATAGAAATTAAAATGAACTAACTGGCAACTAAAATTAAAGCATTAAATATTAAACCTAGAAATTTATATATTATATTTTCATACAATAAATTCAAATTAATTGTTCTTTTTAATAGTTCTAATTTGTTATTTTTCAATTTTTATACTTATGATTTAAGAGAAGTCAGATGATTATTTATTTCATTTTTTCTAAATTCGATAGATAGATAGATAGATAGATAGATAGATTAATTACATCCAATCATAATAATTCTATAATAATTCCATATTATAACTCTAAAATAATTCTATAAAACAATTCTTTTTTTCTTTTTTTTTTTTTTTTTTTTTAGAAATAATTCAACACATTTACAACAATCACTTGCATCTATATATCCTCCAACTCTGTCTTATATTTCTCTTGGATACAATTGCCAGTGGAATTACACCATGTACAAATGAAAATTCTTTTTCAGTCTTTCAATCAAGTACATTAAAAAGCATTTTATACAAACTCATTGCAAACATCTAGTGCAAAATGGATCTGCTTGCTAAAGAAATCTTTACACAACATATAAAAAAAGAGCAAATTAAATGAAATAACTCTATGAAGACTCCTCACATATCTTACATAAAGAGGAATTATAACAATATCCATAAAGAGTGAAGTGATTAAGATGATGCGCAAATGTTCATAAGTCATTTCTCAGCTGCTATGAATTACATTCCTACAGTAATAATAAATCATACCTACTCTTATTAGATCAGCTTGAATTCAACAAGCTTTTCAATTCAAATTTAGAGGTTAATGCAGTACTTGAACGATCTATATTAAAAAGCCCGTCTTTCTAAAAGCTCCCTACCAAACAAAAAGACTTCCCTTGATCCTATTTTCAAAACGATTATGATTGTGACTAGAAGTCAAGGCACCAAACCACTTAAGCACGACACTAAGACTAAAAATCATTTGCTCACAGGCAAAATCTCAAATTAAATTAACCTTGACAATGCTGTATCCCAATATGTGGACACAGCGGCAAAAAAAAAGGGTTGAAATATTTACAAAATGAATGTGAAACTTTCCACAGAGTATCATCTTGTTAAATTCAAATTGACATCAGAGGTGATGTGACAAATCCAGTCGGGGCGAATAATAATAGCTGAAATATCACGCTGCTGATGTTCAGTATCGCCCCTACACACAGATCTGAAAATACTGATGCTCTCAGCAGGGATTCAGCACTGCGCACAAACACACTCGTTCGCTCCTGCTCTCTTTCTCAAACACACACACATAAAAACACAGTGCTAAATAAATAAAACTCAAATGAGCTCCTAGAGTTGCGAGCAAAGCTTATCTTTTCAGGAACTTTCAGCACCAGGAGAAACATCCAAAGCGGAGAGAGTTGAGTGGTGGAGGCCTCTTGTCCCCCAGTGTGGAGACGATTCTTTGAGCCCGTTCTTTTTACGGTGGCTCAAGGGCGCAGCCTATCTGCCAAAGCGAAGATTGCAACCTCCAATCTCCTGGCTATAATCACTCTAACCAAAAGGGAGATTCATTTACGCGACAGTCAAACTGCAAAACAGTCTTGTGAGTGAGTTTGGAGGTGGAATAAACATCTATACATTTCCTATAAATAAAAAAAAAATCTAAACCTGTACAGTACTTAAAAACACAAAGCACCCTCTTAAAAAGGCTCTGCTTCAATAACAGTCTTGCAACTATTATTAATTATGTCAGGACGATGGCAGCGCAATGCAAAACGGGGTACGCGGCAGCCCCCCCGTCGTATTTGCCCGACTCCCTCCCCAGACAAAAGTGAAGCTGTCCCACTGACTGACAGATGGAGCCCCCAGCTGACAGATCGGGCGATGTGTTTCATGTTCAGTGGGCGTCCTGGGCCCACGGCCGCACCGGCCCAGGGCGCGGCCCGCCGAGGAGGAAGCCACTTTGAGGGACGGTGTGACACAAGCAGCCGCGGAGGGACAGACGGACAACACTAATGATGGGCTTTTTTTTTTTTTTTTTTAAATATGTGCCGCAAACTGTGGGGTGGTCAGCGTTGAGATACGCTAAGCGTCACACATTGAGCCATATTTAATCTGAAAACAAATAAGATTATCTGTGCTGGGTTAACTATCCATAACAAAGCAGGTCCGGCAGCTGTTCAAACTCAGGAGGATGAAGCCAGGATTGTGTTAATAGCTATTAAGTCGTTAATAAAAAAATATGACTGAACAACAGGGACTGAAAGATACACTGTTGCTTAATATAAAAAAAAGTGTTTGACAGAAATGTTCAACTTTGTTGACATTAAATAAAAATAAAATAAAACTACATATATTTTAAATATAAGTTAGGATGTTGCTATAAAGATTTACATTATTACAACACAGTGGAGCACTTTTTTTCTTTTTTTTCTTTCTTTGCACACTGATCAAAAATAAAGCAACTAAGACAATAATTATACTTTACATTATATTTAAATTCAAATTATATTAAATAAATACATTTGAATAAATTATATATTCTTTAAGTTTGATTACAATTATAATACAAATGATAATATTTTTATATAGGACATTGTTGAAAATAAATATTTAAAATTCAGTACATCATTAATACATTCAATTTCATTTTGACATTTTTAAATTTACGTTGACTACAATTAATATTTTTATTATTATTTTATTATTACTACATCATTGCTTTATATTATATAACAGAATATTGTATTGTTTCAATTAAGAGATTATTGAAAATCTTTAAAAAAAAAAACAAGTTCTCAGTATATTATTAATTGCACTCAGTTTCATTTTTTAAATTGACATTTTATTGTTATTAAATTATACTGAACAATATAGAAATACTAAATCCATTTATTGTGTGTGTGTGTGTGTGTGTGTGTGTGTGTGTGTGTGTGCGTGTTTGTATGCGTGTATATACTATAAAATATTTAATCAATATGATTTTAATGCCAATTTAATAAAAAAAAATTAGACATTCTGTAAGTTAAATTACAATTATAATACAAAACTTATTTTTATTTATTTATATTATTTATTGTTATTTGTTACTATTTTTATTTTTTCATTTCAATAATTAGAATAGAAATTTAAATGAATTAATTGCCAACTAAAAGTAAATTAAAACATTAAATATCTAGATATTTACATTATATTTTAATATTATATATTCACACAATAAATTCAAATGATTTATTATTTTTAATTATTTTTAATTATCTAATTTGTTGCTATTTTTTTCATTTCAATAATTCGAATAGAATTAAATAGATTTAAATATCTATATTATTTATTGTTTAAGTCTTTAATGTGAGTTTTCAGCTTTGATAGACATTTCATCACTGTTAAAAAAATCTATTCCTGCATCTAAACAAACATTTTTACTGTAATGTAACACTTTACAATAAGATTCATTAGTTAACTACATTAGTTATCATGAACTAAGAATGAACAATACTTCCACAGCATTTATAAATATTAATGTTAATTTCAGCATTTACTAATGTATTTTCAAAATCACAAGCTGTGCTTGTTAACTTTAGTTAATGCACTGTGAACTAACATGAACAAACAATGAACGACTGTATTTTTATTAACTAACATTAACAAAGATTAATAAATAACGCAATAAATGTATGGTTCATTGTTTGTTCATGTTAGTTAACACATTAACTAATGTTAACAAATGACACCTTATTGTAAAGCGTTACCCTAAAAATCAAATATTTAGCAAAGTCAAAATAATTTTTCAGGGTTAGAAGGAATATCATCTACAAAAGCAACAAAAATTTCCATTATAATGCGGTACTCTGAGTAGGACCGTTTCCGGTCCAACGCACCAGGAGACATAAATACGACGAGAACAAACAAAACTGGAAGCAGAAGTGAAGCCTAAACCGCTGCCCTTCTGTACCCACTCCGCCTGTGTTTTCAGAGCTCAGTCTGACTAGTTTCCTCTCTTAATCTCAGCCACCCAACTCTCTACGACTCCTTAGTGAATTACGCTTGCTTTTCAACTGCCTTCAATCTGCTGTCATCAGCGTGTCACTCCCATCACACAATTACCGTTTATGATCCTCATTCCGCAGTGACAAGGTACTGCCACTCTCTCTTCCCCCCTCTCCACTTTTTCCTTTTACTTCATTTCACTTTTTCTCTCTGCTTTTTGATATTGCGGCGCCTCAGATGTGCCAGCTCTTTAAAGCGGCCGATGAGGAAGCGCCCATGGGGGTCCTGGGTATTCGCTTTTGTCTTCCATTTCCTTCCAAAACAGTTTTATTTAACGCCATCCAGCTCGAGTGCCCTCTTTCACTCTCTCTCCGTCAACCAAAGGTCAATGAAAGACTGTTTGTGTGCGTCTGATATAAATAGACACATATGATCTGAAATTAAAATGTATTTTCTGCTTCTTTCTCTCTCTCTCTCTCTCTCCATGTTTCTGACAAGTTACTTCAAAAACATTTTGAGCCATTAATGTTGCAAACAAATTATGAGAAAATAAAATAAGCCAATAATAAAATAAAACTGGTCACATTTTACATTACAGTGCTTTGAAATTGTGCATTTAAGTAGTCAAGTAATTGAATATAGCAAGACTAATGAAGTACATGTAATAAACTAAAATAAGCATTATATATCTGGTTACAGTAAGGTTCATTAGTTAACATTAGTTAACTACATTAGTTAACATGAACTAAGAATGAACAATAATTTTATAGCATTTATTAATTTTAGTTAATGTTAATTTTAGCATTTTCTAATGCATTATTAAAATCACAATTTGTGTTCATTAACATTAGTTAATGCACTGTGAACTAACAATGAACAATGAACAACTGTATTTTTATCATTTAACATTAACAAAGATTAACGAATACTGCTATAAATGTATTGTTCATTGTTTGTCCATGTTAATTAAAACATTAATGTTAACAAATGACACCCTATTGTAAAGTGTTACCATATATTTAAATACATTTATTACAAATTTTATAGAATTAAGTAATATGTATAACATGGATGTACAAAATAATAAACAGAAATACAAATGACGCAATTAACGTAATTATTATATAACCAATATGTAATTAACATAACTAAAAAAAAAACATACTAAAATGTATAACAGGGATATGCTAATGTAGTAAATTAGTAAATACAGAAATACTAATGATGCAAATAACGTAGTTATTATGTAATTAATATGTAATTAATATAATATTAGAATACAACAATAATAATAACAATAATAATAATAATAATAATAATAATAATAATAATTAAAATAAGCATTATTTTTATTTTATTTTATGTCATGTAGTAAACATTAAATGCAGCAATACTAATGCAATTAATATGTAATTAACAATTATAATAGCAATAATACTACCTAATTAAAATAAAATGTATGTATTAATATAAATTTTATTCAGTATAGAATTAAGTAATATCCATAACATGGACACTGTAAAGTAATAAATAAAAACATTAATACAAATGTAGTAATGCACTTAAAATAATAACAATAATTAAAAATTAAAAATAATAATAAAACTTAAAAGTAAATATTAATCTAAATTCAGTTCAAATATTATAGAACTTGCATACTGATAAGTAGTAAATACAAACATGTACTTGTACTATAATAATAATTTAAAATAAAATGTATATTAATATATTTCATTTTATTAAAAATATTATATAATTAAGCACTACACAAGTGTTACTGTACATTTTATTTACATTATAACCATAAGTTTAATGTTATGGAATTGCCTCTTCACACATTTAATATTTTTTCTCAGCAACTACAATGACAAAAACGTTATTGTTATATATACCCAGTGTATATTTTACACATTTCTGGGCTTCAGTCCCACAAACCTAGCTTTGCTGTCTAAATTCTGCTCTTCTCCTACTTTAGTTTGAACTCAGTCCTGAGAATACTGGAGATTTTGATGCATCTAGCTGGTGGCAAGTGTTGCTGGAGAGGCTCATTCAATAGATGCAAGTGGGAAGCTTACCTCTCAATCTGTCACTCAATAGTTTATCTAGAAAAATGGATCTGCTCCCCATCACCCCAAAGGAAAAAAAAAAAAAAACCTCTCAAACTGCGTTAGGCGACCCAACAGTCAATGATCGCACTTAACATGAGCAAATATCGTAATACCGATTTGGAATACATCAACAAGTCGACACCTGCACAACAAACACACGCAAGTTTGTTGGTTCAGCTCTCGCATTAAGAGCCTGTTTGCGCGCTTCGCCATTGTGAAAGTTTGGCCCTTTGTCTAGACGCGCCGAAATCAGTGAGTGCACCTCGGCCACCGCAATTCAAGCGTAAACACTTTTGTGTGTCCCCATATAATACTGTTGCACACAGACCCCAAAATCCTTGGAACAGCTGAGTCCTTCGGTGTCAAAGATAATGGCGATTTATTGCAATGTGAGGCTTTTTTTCAGGCACCCCCCTTCCTCCTCCCTCGCTCAAACCGATTAAAATTAAGCCGTAAACATGTGAGGACAGAATTAGCACATTTAGCGAGCCTCCTCTCCCACATCCCATTTTCGCTCCGGAGCGGCTGATCCCTGCAGCCGAACGCGGGTGCAATTTTAATGACGGGGACCGTTTTTGAAGTCCAGATGAAAAAAGCGGCGCTTGCCGTTTGTGGCGGCGCTAGATACGGCGAGGCCGGGTCCGGCGTGATTGGGGGGGAGCGACACAAACTCGGACTCTGGGCTCTTCGATAGTATCGGTGTCATTTTCCTCTCCACGATAAGACGCCTCGCTGACAAGGCCCGATTAGGAGAGAAAAAAAATCATTATTACATCGCCTTTCATCCGCCGGGGGGTTTCACGATAAACAGCTCACCCGTAGGTAGATTTACAGAGTCGAAAACCTTATATTGCGCTCACGCGCACATCCCATCGCTTATATACATATTTCTTTAAATCAATGTTTTACGAGTGGTTTACATTGTGTATTCATATTTAAAAAGCTCTAACATACATGAGTTCAAACTTCTGAAGTGCAGGCTTAAGTTGTAGCTCAAAAAAAGAGAAAAATCATACATTTTCAATGAGAAAATGCCCTCATTACAACACAAAAACCCACCATTGTCTTTAGAAAATCCACTCTAGCTAAGTTCTCCTTTCTGCATATCTGCAAACTCTGCTATTGAAATATTTAACTCTTGTGGCTCTGCTCCATGAATCAAACAATTATCAAATAACGGCATATTCTTTTTGAAACACAATACGGCATTCAGATTTCAGCAAACTACAAAAACCCAAGTTATTTGGTATGCTATACCTCGAGGAAATCCACTTCACCAAATTGTCCTCATTAAAGGGAGAACAGTAGCGATGTGCTGAAACTTTAAACACCACTATACAATGAAGGAAATCAACTGGAACAGCTAGGCTGAAATAAATAATGAAAGGCAATGAAACAATTAATTACAGAGGAGCTATTACTTGTACAGCAAATTGGATAGAGTGTGATAAAAAAAAAAAAAAATGAAACAGCATAAAACAGCTATAAATTATTATTATTATTACTATGTAACTTATTATACCTAAATATATAATTTTAGTTGAAGAGACTATGCATATATTGTTTAACAATAGCAGCAACCTTTCAGTACATTAATGAACACATTCAATTTCATTCCTACATTTTTTATGTATTTATGTATTATTACTATTATTAAACCTACTACAACAAATTATATAACAATTATATAACTCAATATATTCTTTAAAGAGATTACTGAAAATAAATATTTAAAAATTAAACAGCAAATTGAATATAATGTGATAAAATACATTTTAACCAGTATAAAACAGCTATTTACAGCAATAATTATCATTATTGTTTTATTATTATTATTATTATATTTTTAATTTACTTACTATTATTATTATTAAATCTACTACTACAAATTATATAACAATTATAACTAAATAATTTATTTCAAGAGATTATTGAAAATAAATATTTAAAATGTAAAAAGCAAATTTAAAACTTTAACCAGCATAAAACAGCTATAAATTATTATTATTATTGTTGTTGTTGTTGTTGTTGTTGTTGTTGTTGTTGTTGTTATTATTATTATTATTATTATTATTATTATTATTATTATTATTATTATTAAATCTACTACTACAAATTATATAATAATTATAAAACTAAATATATTCTTTTAAGAGATTATTGAAAATAAATATTTACATTTTAACCAGCATAAAACAGTTATAAATTATTATTATTATTAATAAGACATGCTGTGTCAGCTGTGTCAGGCTGTATTATTATTAATTTTTTACAGTATATCACTGAATGCATTAAATTTTTATTGTCATTTTTAATTTACTATTATTATTATTATTACATAAATTCAATTTCATTTTGACATTTTTAAATTTACTTTTATTATTATTATTATTCATATTTAAAATAAAAATATTTTTACAGTATATCACAATGCAATTTCATTTTGACATTTTTAATTTACTACTAATATTACTACATCAGTTCAATTTCAATTTGTCATTTTTAATTTATTATTATTATTATTATTACTACAACAACATCACTTTATATTATATAACTAAATATAATATACGTTTAAGAGATTATTGGAAATATATATTAAAAAACAACTTTTCAGTACTTTATTGAATGCTCTAACTTTAATTTTTACATTTTTAATTTTATTATTATTAATGTTATTAATTACACTAAATAATAATAATAATAGTTTCAACTACTTGAGAAGAAAAGGCCATGGCAACACAAAGAAACGACAGTTAAGAAAAAAAAGGGAATTCCATTCAAAGAACCAAGTTATCAGTTTCATAAAATGGTCGAAAACAACCAGAAAGTGTGGAGGAGAGAGATGAAGGAAAGAAAATGAAAGAACGATAACATGGAGGAGAAAGAAAAAGAGCTAGAGGCAGCGAAACGGAGAGACGGAGACAATCGCGTGTCTGTTACTGGGACACTCTGACACCCATGGACTGACACAGCATGTCATAAAGCCGTGCTCACGCTCAAAAGGCGCAGCGTTGCTTCATGTTTACAAAACATATTTATTTATTTCTTCATTCGATCATTTATTTTCTTATTTATTTCTATCGGGGGCACTCTCGGCTTCTCCGTAAAGCCCGCGACAACAATAACTACTCTCCCCCCTCGCATGCTCTTTTAATACCGCTGCAGAAAAAAATCAAACCGCTCTCAAACAAATTGATGTACTCTTTAATACAGTCGTCACATCATCACAGGGTCCTTGCGTCGTCTGCCTTGGTGACAACTGCAGGGCTGCTTAGCTTAGCCGCCATGGCTACTGCTTTGTTGGTCGCTTCAATGATTTATCACAAAAAAGGAAGGAGAGAGAGAAAGAAAAGAAGGGCCTCTCGATTGAGTCATTGGCACCTTTGATTGACAAGGCCTAATCAGCTTATCTGGGTGCTAATAAAGATGATGGCCTGCGGAGACGCTCTCTACCTGGCTCTGCGTGAACTTTGGGCCCTGGTGAGGGCCCCAGGGGCCAGGCCCCGACCCACTCTGCTTATCTAAACACTGCTGAAATCAATCCCTAATGAGCTGGTTTCATTTTGCCCCATCGATCCGCTGCCACAGCGGCTGCTGTGTATTCAAAGGCCACCGCTCTGCTCCTTACGGACCCCGCTCTCGCGGCTCGTTCGTTTATATCGGACACTCCGTTAAAATTCATTTGGATTAATTAATAGATTTTAGATGAGGTCATTCTACAAATTAAATAGTTTTCTTAAGAAAAAAAAAAAAAAAATATTTAGAGAAATTCCAACGATTTCAAATGTGACTGCAAATAACAGAATTACACTCCCTAGGTATTTTATTTTCCTCTGCACAAAACATCTTTTGCCCACTTCCTTGGCTTTCATAAACAGCCGGGAACTTCTTTGATTAGGGTTTATTTAATGCTCGTGGGCTCTGGGACATCTCTGATTTAAATGCCTTTAAATTGGCTGCTTTGCTCCCTCCTACTGTACTCCAGGCTCTCTTCAGGCCGCGTGCCTCTGGTTCAGGCAGCTTTAAAGTGGGTGCCCTCTCCTAATGAAGACCCATACTTTATTTATGAGACAAACAGTTTGGTAAAAAGCTCTGCATGTCCAGAGAGCACTCTCAATATCTCTCTGAGGGCCTGGAGTGCTCCTGACATGTTGCAAGTGCTGGACTGAACGCACTACACATTAAAACACCCTTAAAACGCACAAACACGCACACACACACACAGTCTTCTCACTGTGTAGGTGCAATCAAAAAAAATCAGATTTAAAAATCACATAAAAATATATAAATAAATAATAATAAAAAAATATAACAAATAAAACATAGAACTGTTTTTTTGCATTATAATCAAAAATCCAAGAATTAAGTCAATTTGTACCACAAAAAACAAAACAACAAAAAAAATGTTATTTGGTCAAAGAGCAGGTTGTTTTAAAAAAATAATAATAATTTAAAATAATAAAACTTAATTAAATATTAAGCAATTTTGTAGATTATTAGCGCTCAGTGCTACAGAAAAGAAACTACATGAAGCACATGTAGTGCTACATGAAATTTTTTTTTAATTATATATACGATTTCCACACTGATTTTATTTTGATTCTATGTTTTTACTTTAATGACTTTAAATCTAAAAAGTTAATACACATATTGACACTCTATTACTTTATAATAGCAAAATGTTTGAAGTAATAATGCATAAACAAACATACGGCATGTTTAGATTTGAAGTAAGCAATTTAATTTAAAAAAAAAGTGATGTATATAAATTTTGTTTTAATATATATATATATTATTTTATTTAATATAAAACAATACAACAAATGTATTGTGTGTATTACTGTTTGTATACTCATACTACATTCATATAGTCTTAAAATAATAGCATAACTTAAGTAAAAACAACATTTTTGTGACTCCAGTCATAAGGGTCAGTTTTTGGAATTTGAGATTTATACATCATCTCAAAGCTGAATAAATAAGCTTTCTATTGATGTATGGTTTGTTAGGACAACAATATTTGGCAGAGATACAACTATTTGAAAACTATATTGCGAAAAATCGCCTTTAAAGTTGTCTTAATGAAGTTCTTAGTAATGCATATTACAAACCAAAATTTTTTTAAATTAAAAGTTTTGATATATTTCCGGTAAGAAATTCACAAAATGGATGGAAAATTCACATTGAACATGAACTTAATTTCCTAATGATTTTTGGCATAAAATAAAAATAGATCATTTTGACCCATACAGTGTATTGTGGCTATTGATACAAATATACATGTGCAACTTACTACTTACGACTAGTTTTGTCGTCCAGGGTCACATTTTTAAATAAACAAAATAAACAGCACAAAAAAAAAAAAAAAATTCTAAATAAATTAATAAATTAAATATTATACAAAATAACCGTAACACTTTATAATAAGGTGTCATTTGTTAACATATTAACGAACATGAACGAACAATGAACAATATTTATTACACTATTTAACAATCATTGTTAATGTTAGTTAATAAAAAGTCATTTTTTTGTTTGTTCATGTTAGTTCACAATAATAGCATGCATTAATAATGCATTAGTAAATGCTGAAATTAACATTAACTAAGAATAATAAATGCTGTAGAAGTATTGTTCATTCTTAGCTCATGTTAACTAATGAACCTTATTGTAAAATGTTACCTAAATGACTAATTATTATTTTATAAAATAGAAAAACTATATAAAATACATATAATAGATATATAAATACAAAATATTTTTTATTATACATTTTTTAGTAATTATAGAATTACTTATTTTTTATACTAATTTAGAATTGCTTTGTTTTGTTACAAGACAGCAGAAACCCGAACGGCCGGCGCTGTAGCAGGTGTGGATTGCCGCTCGAGTGAATTTCAACACACGGTCCATAAACTGGCCGATCCGCCTCAGTGTGACACGAAGAGCGAGGGTCATCGCCGCAACCCAAACAAAGCGCATCTATCCCTGTAGCTCCTCCACAGCCACCGAAGCGGGTCTGTGTTTACCCCAGCAATCGCTGTGCCCAAATCCCAAAAGTACAGGGTTTGTCCTTCCTGGGCCACTTCAGTTTAGGACTACCTGCCGCTACGCTTTTAAGACGCAGGTGTGCGTGCACGTGAGCGTTGGGGTGGTCGGTGGGGTACGGGGTCAGGGATTAGGATCACAGGAGTGAGACGCACAGGCCGAGTTGCGCTTTAACGCGGTTAGAGAAGGGCTGAGTAAACAGGCATTGTTCTGCGCTTGCGGCTCCCACACTGAGCGGTGCGGCATTGTGACGGGTCTCAGAAGCAGAAACCGTCCTTTATGGGGGGAAAACTCCTCTCAGAGGGGGTTTGATCCCGCCGTTGGAGTGTACGGGCTTCCGCTTTGGTATCTAGGCAATTCAATTGGGCAGACATAAGTAAAAAAATATGTCTGAATAGCAGAAAAACAAAGGGCCTTCATTCGGTGAACTGAATATATGTATATATATATATATATATATATATATATATATATATATATATATATATATATATATATATATATAAATCTTATGCAGGGCAGGAAAGAAAAAAAAAAAAAAGCATGGGCTTGAGAGGATCCAAAATAAATGAAACTAAATTTTTCAGCAGAGGATGCAGATTGCATTTATGAATTTGTGAGTTGTTCTTGCGAGACTTCAAACGCCAGTGGTCTCTGCAACCCTTTCTTGATTTGAATTATTAACTGTGTCGACGTCGCGCGCAAGCCACCCTGCCATTATAGTGTAAATTAACAAACTTTTCAAAACTAAGGCAGAAGCCAAAGAAAGCCAGTAGCTTCTTGAAGAACGAGCTTTGATACGTCTCTGAGGAATACACTCTGCTTCAACAACACGGTGACAGTCAGGCTAAAAAAAAAAAAAAAAAAAAAAGCTTGCTGATTCAATCTATTTCAGATCTAAATTAGTTCATTTTCTTGTATTTAAAGATAAAAACTAACCTTCAGACAGGTGCGAATCAGGTGACGTCTAAGGTGCTTTATTTAGAAATGGTTTATTAAAAGATCTCAGTCTTTATTTAGCTTTAAAAAAAAAAAAATTGCAGGACGGTTGGAGGCAGGGTGTTGTTGTTTATTCTAGTCGACACGGCATCATTTGGTACCCATATTAAAACTCTTTCTCTCTCGCTCTCTCTCTCTCTCTCTAACACACAGGTAGGTGAATGGAAATAAGGTGGTGTGTTTTGTGTGAGCCTAACAGTACTGCGGCTGCTGCTCTACACCTCTCTCTCCCTTGCTTCTCTTTGATGTGCTCCTGAAAATGTCACCAGTCGTCAAGGCGTTTTTTTTTTCCCACTCTCTCTCTCTTTTTAGCTCGCATACGAGCGAGACAATTTGCTGTCGCTCACCCCCCTACCCAGAATGCCTACCGGTTTCCACCGCTATCTGGTAGCCAGCTTCCAGCCTCCGAGATGACCTTTCCAGCCTCTCTGTGTTGTCCAACAGATGTGCTCTCTGAAAACAAACCACAGATGGAAAGAAAACAATGAGAGTGATTGAGAAGACTGGCACATTATTTACAGAGACACAATAATAGACACACTAAGACAAAAGGGTACGGACCACTTCGTTTTAATTTAACTTATACATTGATTTGAGAACGTCTAATTATGAGTTGCGTTTTCATAAATTGGACTGATCTTCGTGCAAATTCCAAAGCAAGAAAGGACGGAGCTCCAATCTAACACCTTTCCTTCTTTTTAATTGAGGCTTCCTTCTTGTAGTGGCTTTGTTCTGAAGGTGTTGCCAGATCTCATTACCTCACATTTAGAACCAGGGCAAAGATTAGCATGGGAGGGATGGCTAATTGAGCTGTAATATATTTTCAAATGCCGCTTTAGATTACCCAATATCTGTTAGTTGGACAAGTTCAGGATCGCACTGTAAACCTTGTTACATGGTTTTTTATTTGTTGTGTACACTCTCACAAAAGATTGTCAATTAGGGCTTGTTTTTGACACAAATTTCACAATTTGATTTGATTCGTTATCGATTATTTTGGATATATATTAGGTAAAGTACATGCCAAATTTTCTCAAGGAAAAAAAAATTCTCTCACCTCATTCTGTAAAATATACACCAGAGTCAGTTGGTATGACATTACTATAATACTGATGGTTAAAATGAACTGATTTGTACACAAACGCTTAAATTACACTAAATTAAGATTATATGTGGCCCTGGACCACAAAACCAGTCATAAGTGTCAATTTTTCAAAATTGAGATTTATATATCATCCAAAAGCTGAATAAATAGGCACTATTTGGCCGAGATACAACTATTTAAAAATCTGGAATCTCAATTCAAAAATCTAAATATTACGAAAATCGCCTTTAAAATTGTTCAAGTTCTTAGCAATGTATATCACTAATCAAAAATTACATTTTGATATATTTACAGTAGGAAATTCACAAAATATCTTCACGGAACATGATCTTTACTTAATATCCTAATGATTTTTGTCATAACTGAAAAATTTATAATTTCGACCCATAAAATGTATTTTTGGCTATTGCTACAAATATATCCGACTGGTTTGTGGTCCAGGGTCACGTAAAATGATAAAGTTAATAATAATTTTCTATTCCAATTCATTTTTTAAAATATAAACATTTAAGTGGTGGCTGTCATAAAAATGTGGCAGATTTATTCAAACATATACAAAAATTATAATGAATGTGTTATATGGTGCATATATTTAGCAAAATACTCCTCTCTAGAGTTAATTTTTCTAGTTGACTATTGAAATTATGGTCATCTGTTACATTAATGTCTTCACGTGGTTGAAACATGATATGGATTTTGGTAAGTTGTACTCATTCTTATATCTGCAGTTACATATGTTCAGATGCTTATTCATGTTTATTTCGTGCTGAAACTAGTATTAAAGCGGAGGACATGATCAGTTCACGCATGCTTCGAGTTGCCGCTTTTTCAAACTGAGGCGCTACAGCAATCTGTCACTCCACATTAAACAGCACCAAAACAGCATTTATTGTTTGAATACTGTAATAAAATAGACATAATTTGAAATCTGGGACTTTGTTTCATATCAAAAGTAACAAAGCACAAAGCTTATTGAGATTAATTAGTCAGGAGACGTGCTGCAATTTTTTTTTAACTGAAAACAGGCTAGGCTAATCGATTCTTGGGATTCAATAATTGAAAAATCGGTTTAATAATCAAATAAATCAATTAAAAAAAAAAAAAGTTTATTTAGATTTTTTTTAAAGTTTTTCAAAAATCATGTTTTTTATTATGTTATCATGTTTTTATTGTGTTTTATTGTGTTAGTTAGTTGTATTTTTTAGTTATTTTAACTTAAAATAACCCAACAGCAGTTTGATTGAAATGAATTGGAATGCACAATGAAAAAAAAAAAAACATGATTTCTGAAAATGGTTAAAAACGGAGTTATCAGTTATCTGTTAACTCCTCAATTGTTCCATTTAAGGCATTCTTTAATGGCACTGATGTGAAAAAAACCCTTTTAAAACCTGTATTTTGAGTGCATGCTGACACTCCAGTCTAAAACACTTGCTGGTTTCTCTACAGTGCAGTTTGGATGTTTTAGGGGTCGCTGTAAATAATGCAAACCAATGAGGCGTGTAAACTTTTTCAAGAAAAGGTTGGTATGTCTTGTGGTGAGCTACAGATGTACAAAGCGAGAAGTCATAAATGTAAGATTAAAATAAACATCACGGTCAAGGGCCAGACGCATTAATATTGCACATTGTGGGCAGCATTTATGTCCTTCAAATGATGACAACTAATTTCATAAGAATTATAACCTTGGCCATCCCGAAAACACTGAAGTGTTCTCAGACTCATGTTTTGAGAACATCACAACATAAAAATACAATAAAATAACAACAGTTACAATTTAAAGAATCCATTTTAAAATAAATAGATTAAATATAAACTAAAATAGTAAATAAAGTAAAATGTGATGGCATATGTGACGACTAACAAATAATTTCTTAATATCATCACAGTTTGAAAAAAGTGCTGCTTAATATTTGTGTGGAATGAATTGGAAGTTCAAAAACTAAATAAATAAAAATCTTACTGACCCCAAAATTTTGAATGGTAGTGTATTTTATGTAGACCTTCCCTAGTAAAAAAGTTATAATTTAAAATGCATTTTTATACTAAGTATAATTCAAGTCTATTAACATATTTACTGACATATCACTCGAGACTTACTGATATAAAGTAATTAAACTTTATTTGGAGTACTACTAGTCCACAATGCACATTTTTTAATATTAAGCCTAAAATATGTTTTAATGTCACTATTGATGAGGATTGTGTGATCTTTAAATAATACCAGTCTTTAATTGCAAAATATTTAAAGTGTACCTAAAGTATACTTGCAACAGTTCCGCTTTAGCACAATTAAATATACTTAAATATTTCTTTAGTTGGAATTCAGAACACAAGTTGTTCCAAGACTTTAAATATACCACTTTAGTACACTAAAAGTAGAATTGCAGTGTATTTTTATTAAGTACATAATATGTAAATGTATTTGTAGTATACTTAGCATGAAATAAATGTATATTAAACATTTTAATTAGGGCTGTCAAACGATTAATCGCGATTAATCGCACACAAAATAAAAGTTTGAGTTTCCCTATGTGTGTGTACTGTGTGCAATTATCATGAATACACACAAATTAATGTATATATTTATAAGAAATTTGTCATTTATGTATAAAATATTTGTATTTATATATAATATAAATTAGATAAAAATTATAATAAATACATACACTTGTAAACATTTCATAAATATATACATGAACGTGTTTGTATTTATATATACACACACACATCATAATTACACACAGTACACACACATATGTTAGGCAAACGTTTATTTTGTGTGCGATTAATCACGATTAATCGTTTGACAGCCCTAATTTTAATATATTTAAATTTCTCATAAATGTAAATATATAAGTGCTAAATAAAATTACAGTGGGGTCCAAAAGTTCACTTGTGAAAATGCTTTAATTTATTTAAGTTTTTTCATTACTATTTATAGTATACAAGCATAAATTTAAGTAAAAAAAATTGAACTGAAAAATTAAAATGAATATCAGAATGTCTTCAGTTCGTCCACATTTTCTCCCTTTAAAACATGACAATCATGCAATTCAGAATGATCTGTGAACGATCCAAAAGTTTCTTGTGTATCAACGGACCATCAATAGTTAGTACAAAGAATGATCAATTTCACAAATTTACACTTACTTTCTTACAAATTGTTCAAAATCTAAAATATTTCTTATTCATTTCACATCATGCCATTTCTAAAACTTCCTTAAAACTTACTCTGAAACTTTTGAACCCCACTCCAACTACTCCAAACTACAATTAATGCACTATTTTCTAGTAAGTCACATCATTTATGAGTGTGAACACTGAAATGAGTCCACCGCATTTCTATTTGCCAATAAATAACAGAGAGCGGTAACTATATTTCTAAAGGACATTAACCTTTATTCCTATTTACATGCGCAGAAAGAATAAAGGCGGAGGAAAAAGCGAGAGACACAAGTTTCGAGTTCTAGTTAAGCTGTCAAAATACGTAGCGGCTAATCACTCCAAGGAAATGAAATGAAAAATAGACGACATTCCACTTTTCAAAGTTTGACAATCACAGAGAAGTGAAAGAGAGAGAGGAAAAAAAAAAAAAAAAAAAACTGTGTCTGAACTTTTTTTCTTCTCCTCCTCTCGGTTGACAGATGTCATTTAAAATAGCTGAAATACTTTTTAATAGTTTAAGGGAGGGGGTGTTAGTGGGAGATAGAGGGAGGGAGAGAGAGAGAGAGAGAGAGAGAAAGAGAGAGAGAACGGGGGTGGGAGTGCGTATGGGGAAAAGGGAGCCATCTCTGCCTAATGAGCCCCTCTGGATCAGCTGAGATGGAGGGGACGTATTGACATGCACCGCTTAAACTAATACACCTAGACCAGGGATGTGCCTGTGTGCCTGGAAGCACAAGGCAGCCGGGGATACTGACAGAGTAGCTCGCTCCCCCGTCTTCAAAGAGCTCAAGTGATTAGTATGTTATCATTACCATTCGAAACGTGATTTTCCTATTCCCTCTCGGCAAAGGTGACACGTCTCGGGGAGACGGCCAGCAGACTCGCGCGCCGGAAAGCCACTTCAAAGCTTTTTCTTGAATTTCTCTCCCTCGCTCACTCTCACTCCCTCAGTCGGTCTATTTTTCCGAGGGTGGTGGGGGCTGTTGATGTCTATTGTGCGCGTGTGTGGGGTGCGAGGGAATAGGGGTGACACACAGCGAAGGTGGCCGCGTAGGTGCGGTGACGACAGCGTGGAGGAACGGCGACTTCCTGAAAAACGGCGGCTATCAAAACGAATTATGTTTTCGATAAACGCCCCACGTGTGAATCCAAACGCAGATGATTATGAGCAACAAAGCACGTTAGATATAACATATCACATATTTAAAACAAAAAGCCCTAGATGCATATCACTCAAAATGACCTGAATAAAAGAAACCTTTTTTTTCTTGATTTATTCACTGTTGGAGCAGCAGGACTGTCAAAATTGTCTTTTTTGGTCTTATGGAGTTCAACAGAAACTGCTTTTAAAGAGGGCATGATAAATATTGGTGCGCTTGCGACCGCCTCTGCGCGCGCCCCTTCTCATTTGTGCCAATGCATGTATGCCTTTTTATCTGACACCTACTTTTTCTACAAAGACGTTCTTAGATACTATAAACGAGATTTTTTTTGTTTTTTTCAAGAAGAACCGCACTTCAGTTGTAAGTTATTAACATGGAACCCAGGAACAATGCGAATGTGACTCAAAAGAATCGTCTTCCCTTCTCTCTCCCCTTTTTTCAATATCAAACACGAGCGCTTACAATCGCAATTTTCTAAAGTTTTGATGATTCCTTATTATTTAAAATGGGGGGGGGGGGGGGGGGGGGTGGGCGGGTGTTAGAGTCAAAGTGAATAATGATGACAGCTATGATTCAGACTGACTATGTGATCTTCTCCACCGTTTGTTTGGGACTTGTAAGAAAAGGAATTACAAGTGTCAAACAGCTGTGAATAAGGGTGCTAAATATTTAAACATGTTTTCCAGCTGAGGAAAAGTACAGTTTTAAAAAGCAGGCTAAGTGTGTATAAGCTGCACAGGCTTTGATTTAAATTCAGTAAAATGGGAGATTGAAAAAAAAAAAAAAAAAAAAAAAAAAAAGTGCGATTCTGGGCGGATGAGCACACCGAAGGTGTCTTTTGACCCACGGCTGAAAAAAAAAAAAATGCTATACTCCCATTTTGTTTGGCCATGTGGGAAAAACAATAACAAAAAAAGGAGGAGAAACACACAAGTCAAGGTAGCAAAGAACGCAGAAGGGGCTGTAAATTATAAATGCAGGAGGTGGTGTGGCTCGACAAATGGGATTATTCAGCAATAGGAAGTGAAGAAATCTAAACAATATACTGATGCTCACACAAACATGGAGACAGGAGAGTCTACAAAGATCCTCTGAACCAGCGGCACTGCTGAATTTCTTTTCCTATTTGGGCTAAGAGCATCTTCTAGCACGCTATGTATTGTTTACTTGGATGTTTCTGGTGTAGCTTTTGAGTAAAGAAAATTATCAGGCACTTTAGATCATTACTCTTGAATCTGTGTTGTTGTTTTTTACAGTACATAACAGGATGACACATACAGTAGCTATGAATTAGTAAAATGATGCAAGTGTCATTTTCCGTTCATGAGATGACAAGCCAAAGATAAGTTTTTTCTTTTTTTTTCCGTCCATAAATATTTAACGCGCCTTTACAATTTCTTCCAGATCAGAAATTTGCATTGTAAATACTGTTATCTTCAAAGATAAGCAATCACTTACTAAACATCTTTACAAAGGGAGGCAGAAAGCATGATGCAGTGCTATCCAGTCCTCCACTGAGAGGAGGCTTCCTTTATGAATGAAGATCTTCAGATATTGTAGTCTGTGTGTGTCTGCATGTGTCTATGAATAGGGGAATCCCAAGTCCAAACAACAAAACACACACACACACACACACACACTTACAACCCTAGACAGGAGATGAAGATACTGGCGAGCGAATGTACACACAAACACACGCAGATCGAGACGACGGCCTTTTTTGCCGTAATCCACATACATGCTCAGTTCCGAGACGGATGAATGGTACAAATACAAAAAGACATTACAAATCGTTTCCTTATCTCGGACTAAAAGGCAGGCTATTGTATTCTCATCCGCTGAGTGGGGGAAACGTCTGTGGGCTGCTTCCTAACGTTGCACAAAGAAAACTTAGCAGTTGGTTGTAAACGCACAATTCTGGTTAATTTAGAGCTGTGTATGAAAATTTAAAAAGTGAAAACAAACACCTAAATGTACATAATTTTATGTTGTAAATGAGTTAAGGAGTTTAAAGGAGTTTATACCTGCTGTACACTACTTGAGTACGAAAATAACTACTTATTTTCAAAATAAATGTTTTAGAAAACATGAAGAGTTCATTTGCAAAAACAGATAACTCAAGCAAACTCCAGTTGGGTTATTTTGATATAGAATAAAAATAACTCAAAACTAACACAGTAAAACACAATAAAAACATGATAACATAAT
Source organism: Cirrhinus mrigala (assembly GCA_036247105.1). Lineage (NCBI taxonomy): Eukaryota > Metazoa > Chordata > Actinopteri > Cypriniformes > Cyprinidae > Cirrhinus > Cirrhinus mrigala. The sequence continues at coordinate 11,332,495 of CM070018.1, read as the reverse complement.
AAAAAATATGATTTTTGAAAATTAAAAAAACTGAGTTATCTGTTTTTGCAAATAGATATTCCAAAAGTGATCTAAATGCACATAACAAATCATTCTAAAGTTTGGGGACGGCAAGATTTTTTTTTATTGTTTCTGAAAAGACTGCATTTATTTGATCGAAACTACAGTAAAAACAGTAATATTGTGAAATATTAATACAATTATATTATATTATATTATATTATATTATATTATTCCTGTGATGGAATCAGTGTCACCTGATTCTTCAGAAAACATTCATATCTTGATTTCAGGGTTGCCAGGTTTTCAAAACAAAACCCACCCAACTGCTACACAAAACTAGCCCAAACGTAGCCCAACCGCATTTCGAGGTAAAAATCACGTTCCGGGGGGCAAAATACATGTTTTTAGGCACGGTTCCCCTAGTAAAATTAGCATTCCAGGGGCTAAATATTACATTATTGTGATTGCTTCAACCCACAAACATGAAAAACTACCCGCAGCAACAGTGTTAAAGTAACCCAATCGCATTTCGAGGTAAAAATCGCGTTACGGGGGGCAAAATACACGTTTTTGGTAGGGTTCCACTATATATTATATTATATAATATTATATTATATTATGTTTTATTTATATATATATATATATTTATATATATATATATATATATATATATATATATGACCCTTGACCACAAAACAAGTCATAAGGGTCAATTTTTCAAAATTGAGATTTATGCATAATCTAACTGAATAAATAAGCTTTCCATTGATGTATGGTTTGTTATGATAGGACAATATGTGGACAAGATACAACTATATGAATATCTGGAATCTGAGGACACAAAAAAAAAAAAAAAAAAAAAAATCAAAACATTGAGAAAATTGTCTTTAAAGTTGCCCAAATGAAGCTCTTAGCAATGCATATTACTAATCAAAAATTAAGTTTTGATATAACCGTAGGAAATGTATAAAATATCTTCATGGAACATGATCTTTACGTAATATCTTAATGACTTTTGGCATTAAAGAAAAAATTTTACCCATACAATGTATTTTTGGCTTTTTTTAATATATATATTGTATATATTGTGTGTGTATTTATATTACTTTTGCTGTCATTATAACACCTTTCCTCACCTTTCCTTAAAAAACTAACATTTTGTTTAAAATAACCTTTAATAAATCTCAAAATTAATAGCCATTTTCACTGATTGTTTTTTTTTAAGTTTAGTTTACAACTTATATTTAGTGTTTTATTGTTTAAAATTTAAGACAAAACAGCACAAAATATAATAATGGCCTTATGAGATGCGTCTATGTGTTCAAAAACAGCTAGACAGTTAAATGAAACAGTGAAAACATTTTACTATTTTTAACTTGCCATTTTAAAAAATATATATTGTTTAAACATAGTCACAATTTTACTAAGCAGACTACTTAAGAGCTAAAGCACAGCATGCTAATGAAAAAAATACTTAACCTAATTTACTAGTGTTGGACGAACAGCCGACCATCATGACCCATCACTAAAAGAAAATAAAAGCATACCCAGATCTCCCCCTCCCATTTTATTATAACAGCATGTCTCATTGCGTTTTCATATTGGGTGAATGTTTTGACAAGCTGATTAAATCTTTTAAGGTTTGGTGTGAAACAGCTTTGATTCAGTTCCTCATAGAGCAGTATGTAGAAATGAGCCTCATTTTGAGCTCAATCAAAAGAGACTTTAAAATCAGATTAGGCCTTTTTTATTCCGACGAAGGGGGAAAATGAATGGAGGATCGGCGGGGAAAAAAAGAGAAGACCAAAACGGGAAGGAAGAGCAGCACTTACCTCTTCACGTAACTTTATCAACTGCCACATGAAGGCACAAAATAGAGGGAGGGAGGAAAAAGAGAGGGAGGGAGAAAGAGAGTGAGAGAGATAGATAAAAAGCCGAGACATGGCAGGAAGCAGATCAGTCATGCGGCTGGATACAGAATTAACCTTGACGATTTATCTGTTTGCATGTTTAGCATTTAGAAATCACAGACAAACACATTAAAAGAAGCTAAACACGAGACTCATGCCGACTTTTTTGAACAAACAAAGATCAAGTTCTCGTGCTGTCACATTAAACAAAGAGACTAGGAATGGATTTCTCAACTCACGACGTCTAAACTATCATCATCAAGGAAGAGGGGGAGAGAAACAGTCACATCACAGCACTTGATATGGCATAAGGGGGGAAAAAACACTAGCTTTCAGTCGGTACAGTAGGATAATACAGATTTCGTACAGTAAGGATGGAGGCTTTGAGGATTTAGGCTGCTTAACAACAACTCTACAGGATTCCTACTTCTGGGCTAAGAAACGGAAAGTGACACCGAGCAATGCTCCTTTTTTTATTATTACAGGACGTGCCCATCACTTCTGACTCGCTATCAGTGTCAAATTAGAGTGTATTATGCATTAGGCCCGTGAGGGGCCAACGTGTATACATAAACATAAAGCCAAGCGGTTGCATCTTATTATGGAAACAACCTACCACGGAAAACACAAAAGAAATCGCATGCATGGGTTATTCATTTTTGATGAAAGGGAATCGCATATTAAAACTAGTAAAACAAAGAACGCACGTCTTTCTGTGAATTCGACGGCTCTTGAATGGTCGCTAACTTAATCAAGTACATTAAGCATTTAAAGAAGCTCTTTATTACAGCCTCTTTATGTAACAAGCATTCTCTGCAAAAGGTGAGGAGTTGCTTATCGGCAGCGCGCAACATATTCAGAAGAGGAGGGGAAGGACAAGTTTCTTAATTTGTCAGCCGTTGCAGGTGATTTTTTAATCTCCATTTCTTGCCAGAGATTAAAGGTTAGCAGATCTAAGGGGAAGCTCTGGGCCATTATTAAAGGCCTCTCATCTCTTTTTGTGTGCGCTGGTCATTTTGAATTTCGCTATTTTTAAATCATATCAGAAAAGAGACAGAACTCGGATCATGAATTATAAACTTAATACCTCACTAAAAAGGCTGAATCTATGGTCGTGATGTTAAACCGCGGCGGTGGCCGCTGTCGGCGGGGGGACGGCGTGTCTCAAATCTTTTTTCCCCATCTGCCGTGGGTTCAAAACAAAGCTGTGGTTGAAGCTCATCTTGAAGTACGTCAGTAAACGCAACGGTTCTGATATAACAAAGTGCCTTTTGCAAAAAATAAGTAAATAAGGACTAAAAGGAAAAGCATAAAAAGAAAGCAAAAACATGTACTCATGTAAATAAAAATGTAGCTAAATTGTGCATGATAAACTAAGTTACAATTAAAATGTAGGAAATAAAATTATTATTATAACAAATTAATAAAATAAACATGAAATACATTTTTTTTTAAATAATTAAATAATTATGGTTGTGTGCCTAAAGAATAAAAGCAGCATTACAATGAGCATTAAAATAAAATAAAATAAAATAATAAAAAGTAGGAAAAAATTACATTGCAGCTCCAAGCTGTGTATTATTTTTGTAGCATTAATGCGTTGTCTGCATTATTAGTAACTATTAGTATTAGTATTAGTAACTTGTGCAAAAAAATAAATAAGGTCTAAAAGAAAAAGAATAAAATAAAATAAAAACATGTATTCATGTGAATAAAAATGTAACTAAATTGTGCACGATAAACTAAATTACATTTAAAATGTAGTAAAAAAAATTACTATTATAAAAAAATCGAAATAAAATAAAATAAACATAAAATAAATGTAAAAAATAATTCAATAATTGGGGTTGTGTGCCTGAAGAATATAACCTGCATTACATACATCCACAATGAGCATTAAAATAAAATAAAATAAAATAAAAAATAAAATAAAATAAAAATTAAGAAGGAAAAAATTACATTGCAGCTCTTAATTGTGTATTATTTTTGTAGCATTATTAATGCGTTGCCTGCATTATTCTCTGATATAACAAAGTACATTTTGCAAATAAAAAAAAATGAATAAATAAGGACTAAAAAGAAAAACATAAAATGAAAATAAAAATGTATTCATGTGAATAAAAATGTAAATAAATTGTGCACGATAAACTAAACTACAATTAAAATGTAGGAAATAAAATTATTATTATAAAAAAAATTTAAATAAGAATATGAAATACATTTTTTAAAAAATTAAATAATTAGGGCTGTGTGTTTGAAGAATTCACAACGAGCATTAAAAATAACATAAAATAAAATAAAATAAAATAAAATAAAATTTAGGAAAAAAATTACATTGCAGTTCCTAGCTGTGTATTATTTTTGTAGTATTATTAATGCGTTGCCTGCACTATTCAAAAGGCCAAAGTTTGTGAATACGCTATAGAAGTGGCTATTTAGATTCGCTGTGAGCCCACCCGAGCTAAACACAACCCTGCAGACCGTCTCAATGAACACCAAACAAACCTTGTTCTATCATATTTGTGCTGCTTGGACGATTGCGAGCTCTCGCCGAGGATTTACCAAGAGAATCTGGAAGACTTTAAGCTTGCTGTTGTTCTTTTCTACTGTGTTTTTCCTCTTTAAACCAAACCAGACAACCAGCCTTTTATTGCTTCACCTGAACTCGCAAGCATTTCTCGCAAAAAAAAAAAAATCGCGAAATTGTTTAATTATGTTGTGATGAGTTCATTCCTTCGTTTTTCTTTATGTGGTTGTTATTCGAAACTGCACTGCTGCAATTTTTTCTGTTATGATAATCAGCGGATTTTCAAACAAAGATTTTTTTTTTCCAATACGGAACTCGATACAAGTGGTAATCTGCTTCCTTTGTAGCCTGTAAAATCTGGTCCATGCCGGCTCAAACCTGCCCAATCTCTCGTGGCCATGCCTTCTGCTGTGTCTGAAATCGAAACTATTCCGCAGAGTATTCGCGTGCGAAAAAAAGTGTGTGCGCTCGCACGAGAACGTGTGTGGTAAAAAAATGTGTGCGTTTCGGGTTGGAAAGGGTAGGGGGAGGGATGTTGAAGAAAAAAGTGCAACGGTAGACCACCACATTATTAAAAAAAAAAAAAAAAGAGCGATAGCGCCAATTCAGTCTCTGTCCGCATACAGATAACGAATAAATGCCGAACTCTATTAAACCGTCCTTTAGCTATTATCGCCGGGCCAACACGCTATTTTCAGAACTTATGACGGCTCCCTATTTACTTAGCTATAAATCCTCGCCATGTAACGAACAGATTTGTGACTGGTAATGATCTGCTCAGCCAGGGCTATATGAAATGATCCTGACCTCTTTTAGATCGTCAGGAATTAAATTGACCGACTCACCCCAGTCGCCCCCCCACCAACCCTGCATCTCTTTCCCTCCGCTCTATCGCTCCTGTCTCGCTCGATAAAAAACCCTGAAGTTCCGACCACTCCACTCACAGCAAGTCTTGTGTTAGCGTCCCTAGTTTAATTCATTATTTTTCTTTAAATGGAAACGAAGTTAATTCAACACCTGAGGTCTGATCAGGAAGAAAACTGGTCCTTCTGTTCCCCTTTAAGAAAATATATATGGACATTTAAAATGCATGTGTAGAACTGATACAGAACATAAATGTCTAGGAGATTTTCCCCCCCTATTTGATGGAAAATGGAATAAAACTCTTTTTTTTTTTTTTTTAAATATCACTCAATTGTAAATTTCTGCAAAATGAGAAAATGGATAACATATAAATAAGGCATTAATATAATATAATATAATATAGATATTTAGTACATTGATTTAAATAATGTTTCAAAATAATTTTTATAATTTATAATGTATATAATTTCTTTGTGTGCGTTTATATATAAACAAATATTTAAATATTTATATACAAATTTTGTGCATGCTAAATATCACTGTTAGACATTTCGGCAAAATGAGAAAATGGATAAAAATAATTAAGTAATGCATTAATAATATAATATAATATAATATAATATAATATAATATAATATAATATAATATAATATAATATAATGTTATATAATGTGTTTATATAACAATTTTTATAATATATAGAATTTATTTGTGTGTGTTTATATATAAACAAATATATAAATAAAATAATAAAACAAAAAATGTAAATATTTATATACAAAAAACTTTCTGCAAAATTAGAAAATGGATAAACTATAAATAAACAATGCATTAATAATATAAAATAATATAATATAATACAGATTTTTAGTACACTGATACAAATACTTGTGTTAATATAATATTTTTTATAATTTATATTATATATTATTTATTTGTGTGTGTTTATATATACACATATACAGACACACATATACATATATGTGTGTGTGTGTGTGTGTGTGTTTGAGAGAAAATGAGAAAATGTAAATGTAAATAATGCATTCTTAATATAATATAATATAATATAATATAATATAAATATTTAATACACTGATACAAATGATGTGTTAAAATAATAATTTTTATCATTTAAAATATATATAATTTATTTGTGCGTTTATATATAAACGAATATATAAATAAAATAATAAAACAATAACAAATTAAAATATTTATATACAAATTTATATACAAATTGTGTGCATGGCTAAGCATCACTAAGTTTCTGTGAAATTAGAAGACGTATAACATAACATAACATAACATAACATATAATATAATATAATATAATATTTAAATACAGATATTAAGTACACCGTTACAAATTATTGTTTTATTACAATGATTTTTTATAATTTATAATATATATACAATGTTTTTGTGTGTATTTACAAACATAAATAGATATGTAATTAATACTACAAATATATAAATAAAATAAAACTATATTATATATATATATATATATATATATATATATATATATATATATATATATATATATATATATATATATATATATATATATTTGTTTATTTATTTATTTGTATACCAATTTAGTACATGGCTCATCCTTATACCCTCTTGTGCGTATTGTTTGTGTCTCTGTGTGAAAAGAGGATTTTGATATTGTAGGTGACAGAGAGTGGGGAGCTTGACTGCGTCTCAGGCAATAAATATAACAACATCCCAAAGCACTTCATCCGTTTACCAGATCAATGGCTGCAATCTAACATAAAACATATCTCTTGTTATTGTCTCTAATGTCTTGTTATTAGGCGAATTATCTTAAGTGTTTAGAGAAGGGCTAATATGAAAAAGAATACGAAAACTTCAGGAACTGAAATATAATCCTTTTAAACTATTGTCCTATTGTTCAAACGCCACTAAAGTGAATAAAGTATGAAAGCCTGCATCTTAAAAATCCATATCAAATGAGCTATTGTGCCATCCACGACAATTCATAATTATTTTTGATAAAAGAAGCTGTCATTGAATGCAGTTTGAATAACAACTCAAGTAATGTGATTTGTCATAAACTGATTCTATAAAAGGAAAGAAGGGAGTCAATGAAAAAAAAAAGAAAAACAAAAGCAAGTTATAATTTTTCTTTCCTTTGGCAAGAATTTGATAAAACCATCAATGTCTAGCTGTGGGTTTGACAGCTCGAGGGACACTTCTACTCTCAACTTCGTATGAAGTGTCACACACATTTTTTGGTGTCCCACTAATTTGGTGAGAATATGCATATCAATTACTCATCACGGCTAACGCTACATATGTTTGTAAGATGTGCGGGGCAAAGGTCAGCTGTGAAATGCTAATAAGGGGGGAAAAGACAAAAAAACAAAAACACAACTTGAACAGTTACGAATGATCTCACGACTCGTTCACAAGGTGCCTGTGGATACACTCACTTGGAGTGTGTGTGTGTTGACATGTGGCATATTCGATAAATATAGCAAGATAATTAAATGCAGTAATTATTCAAAGGAAAGTATTGTGGGGTCTGCCTTTTAAAAACTGCTGTGTAGGTGATTAAATTGCAAAAAGGAAATGATTAAATAGTGTGAATATAATATAATATAATATAATATAATATAATATAATATAATATAATGTGTGTGAACACAATAAACGCATAGAAAAAAATACATTACACATACATTACATACACACAAATGTTATTTAATTTAATTGTTATTACCTTATATGTAATTTAAATTGTTAAAAATATTATTAGATATTACATGTATTTAGAAATATTTAAAAACGTATTTAAGTAACACACACATGCATACACACACATATATATAGATGAAGTGTGTGTGTGTGTGTGTGTGTGTGTGTGTGTGTGTGTGTGTGTGTGTGTGTGTGTGATTTAATACCCATCAACTTCTTGCCGATATCCGACAAAACATATCAACAATATTGTACATTTATTGTATGTATATTTATTTTAATTGTTATTAAATTATATGTAATTTACATTGTAGTAAATATCTTTAAATATTCTTAAATATTAATTGTATTTAGAAATATTTTAAAAAGTATGTGTTTACTGTGTGTGTCATTATATTTAAATACTTTTGAACAAAAACACATAATACCCATCAACTTCTTGACGATATTTGACAAAAGATATAACAACAATATTATATATTTATTGTATGTATATTTATTTAATCGTTATTAAATTATATGTAATTTAAATTGTTGTAAATATGTTTAAATATTACATGTATTTAAAAATAATTAATAAAGCATTTAAATAACACACACATATATATTTATTTAATATATTTATTTAAATTCATATATTTACATTTAAATATAGAAAAAAAAATTGAAGCTCATTAATATATGTATATGTGTGTGTGATTATATTTAAACACTTTTGTACAGAAACATACCTATCAACTTCTTGTCGATATCTGACAAAAAAAAAAAAAAATCAATATCAAGAATATTGTATATATATTTATTTGAATTGTTATTAAATTGTTTGTTTTAAATATTTTTTTTAGATATTTCATGCATTTAGAAATAATTTATAAAGTATTTAAATATACACATACTACATTATATGTATATGTGTGTGTGTGTGTGTAAATATATATATATATATATATATATATATATATATATATATATATATATATATATATATATATATATATATATATATATATATATATATATATATATATATATGTGTGTGTGTGTGTGTGTGTGTGTGTGTGATTATACTTAAATTATATTTTAATACTTTTTATATTTAAATACTTTTGAACAGAAACATAATAGCTATCAGCTTCTTGTCGATATCTGACAAAAAATAAAATATTTAAACTATATAAAAACATACATTATATATATATATATATATATATATATATATATATAAATAAATAGTATCTATATATATATATATATATATATATATATATATATATATATATATATATATATATATATATATATATATATATATATATATATAAATAGTATCTATATATATACATTTTTATACATATAATGTATATAAATTATAACAACAACTAACTTCCTTTTTAAATAATAATTAATCCCATAATAATCATTAAATAATACCTTTGTTTTTTTATTTACATAGTTTTTGACCAACACTCTGTTTAAGGAACTTTGAAAGCATTTTTTTTGGAGGGGGTTTGGAGGGGTCATTTTTAAAAGAATAAGGACTGAGGCGGATGGTGAACAGCTGGGAGAAAGCGGGAATTTACCCCAATCTGGTGCTGCCCAGACGCCGGTTAGCGCCTAAAGCCCATTCAGCATTGGGCAGCTTTGCATTAAACAGTGTTGCTTCTGCATGACTGGGTGCCAATGCCTGCCTCTCTCTGCCCCTCGTGGCCCTGACCCGTCCTCACCCCGAGCAGCCACCCACACTGGGAAAGCACAGCCCCTGATTAACACCCTACCTGACTCTCCGAGGAGCTCCCATCATCCCCCAGGAGCTCGTTCCGCACCTCATCACTGTAGGCAATACGTGACCTTTTCTGCAACGGGAAGAGGTTGAGAGAGAGGAAAAAGAGAGAAAGTGAAGAGATCGAGAAGGAAAAAGAAGAGGGGCAAGGGGAGAAAGAAAGAAAAAACAAGCATTAGTTCACTTGACTTGAAAAATCACACATTTCTAAAGCACGAGAGCCCCCTGTTGGATCAGCAAACGAAACAAAATATACTTACACCAGGTGATACGCTGAAGCGAGTGAACGTGTGTGTTGTGGAAAGAGAGGAAGTGTGTGTGTAATCTAGTTCTAGTGTGGCTTGAGTGAACCGGAGCCCTCGGATACAATAGCAAAAGCCCCCCTTTCACTTAAATAAATAAAAAGTGTAGAATGGCGGACCGTAGTACAAGACAGAGGCAGGGAGCGTATTAGGAAAGTATCAGTTGTCAGAGGGAAATGTGTTCTGGGGGCTGTCACTGCTGTCAGTCCTGTTCTCTGGCAGACCCTGTGATAATACCAAGCCAGGGAGCTAGACAGAGAATAATTCATCACCCAGGTCGACGCGATTGGCGTGCCATCAGATTTGGGCTCGTTCCCCCGTCTCCCCTCCGCTACGCAGTTGGGAAAAAGAATGCTGTGTCCAAAAAAGAAAACACACACACTCACACACACACACACCCAACACTTCAGAGCGTGCCACCTCCGATTCAGCGAGCGCAGACGCCGAGTATGGCATGTTTACAAACACACCCGACCTCTTCAAATACCCTCCAAACTAAACACACACTGGTGGTGCGGAGGAGAAAAAAAAAACACACTGAGATAGCGTTTACCAAGAGCCCTTTGCTTCCCTCTGTTCGCTTTTCCTGCGGGCTGGCAGTCTTCGGGATGATGAGAGCGGGGAAAGGTGCAGGCGAGCCACGGGAAAACTAAACAGCAAAATAACTGCTATCCAAGAACTACATTTTGTGATGCAATGCTGTGTCACAATTTCTCGCAGAGGATGCGGTCAAATCCTGGAGGATAGGACGTGAAAATATATTAAGAATAAAAAGTAGAGTTTGTTCGCCGAGTTTTATCAGAGTCATCAACGAGCATTTTAACTTTTGAAAATGTCTACTAGTGAATTAGCACCATGCTGAATTTTTAAAAATATCTATCTATCTATCTATCCATCTATCTATCCATCCATCTATCGATCTATCTCTATTATCAGTATTAGTAGTATTTTATTAAATAAATATATATATATATACACTCGCTGTTTAAAGAATTTCGAAAGCAGCATTTTCCCACAATTTCTTTGGGTACTTTATAATAAGGTTCATTAGGTAACATTAGTTAACTACATTAGTTAACATCAACTAAGAAAAATATATAAATTCTAACCACTAACTTAGTTTTTATATCCTTATATCTATATGAAATAATACTAACATATATTTTTTACATGGTTTTTACAAACTCTCTGTTTAAAGAACTTCAAAAGCAGCATTTTTTTCCCCCTAAATTTTATGGTTAACACTTTACAATAAGCTTCATTAGTTAACATTAGTTAACATCAACTAAGAAAAATATATAAATTCTTACCACTAACTTACTTTTTCTATCCTTATATATCTGTGAAATAATAACACATTTTTACATAGTTTTTCCACACTCTCCATTTCAAAAACGCTTCAAATGCAGCATTTTTTTCTTCTCAATTTTTTTGGGGTAACACTTTACAATACGGTTCATTAGTTAACTACATTAGTTAACATGAACTAAGAAAAATATATTAATTCGGTAGCACTTTACAATAAGGTGTCATTTGTTAACATTAGTTAATGTATTAACTTCCATGAAGAAACTGTGAACAAAATATTTATTACAGTATTTATTAATCTTTGTTAATGTTAGTTTATAAAAATACAGTTGTTCATTGTTAATTCATGTTAGTTCACAGTGCATTAACTAATGTTAACAAACACAACCTGTGTTTTTAACAATGCATTAGTACATGCTGAAATTCACATTAACTAAGATTAGTAAAGGGAGTAGAAATATTGTTCATTCTTAGTTCATGTTAATTAATATAGTTAACTAATGTTAATTAATGAACCTTATTGTAAAGTATTAACATTAATTCTAACAACTTACTTTTTATATCCCTATATCTATGTGAAATAATACTAACCTACCATTTTTTTTTTTTTTCTTTACATTTTTTCCACACTCTGTTTAAAAAATGCTTCAACAGCAGCTTGTTGTTTTTTTTTTTTTTTTTCAACAATTTTTGGGGTAACATTTAATTCATTAGTTAACATTAGTTAACCACATTTAGTTAACATGAACTAAGAAAAATATATAAATTCGGTAACACTTTACAATAAGGTTCATTAGTTAACTACGTTAAGAATGAACAATACTTCTACACCATTTACTAATCTTAGTTAATGTGAATTTCAGCATTTACTAATGCATTATTCAAAACATTATTAAAAAGAAAGTTTATTAAAAAGTTGTGTTTGTTAACATTAGTTAATGCACTGTGAACTAACATGAATTAACAATGAACAACTGTATTCTTATTAACTAACATTAACAAAGATTAATACATAGTGTAATAAATGTTTTGTTCATAGTTTGTTCATGTCAGTTAATACATTAATTAATGTTAACAAATGACACCTTATTGTAAAGTGTTACCATAAATTCTAACCACTAACTTACTTTTTATATCCTTATATCTATGTGAAATAATACTAACATATTTTTTTACATGGTTTTTACAAACTCTCTCTTTAAAGAACTTCAAAAGCAGCATTTTTTTTATTAGTAAAAAAAAATATGGTTCATTAGTTAACATTAGTTAACTACATTAGATAAAAAAAATGCACTTAGTTTTTATATCCTTATATCTATGTAAAATAATACTAACATACATTTTTTACAGTTTTTTCATACTCTCTGTCTCCAAAATGCTTCAAAAGCAGAATTTTTTCCTAAATTATTTTGGGCTAACACTTTACAATAAGGTTAATTAATTAACATGAATTAACTATATTAGTTAACATGAACTAAGAACAATATATCAACTCTAACCACTAACTTACTTTTTATATCCTTATATCTATGTGAAATAATACTAACAGATTTTTTTTTTTTTTACATAGTTTTTCCACACTCTGTTTAAAGAACTTCGAAAGCAGCATTTTTTTTCTACATTTTTAGGGTAAAACTTTACAATAAGGTTAGTTACAATAGTTAACATGAAGTAAGAAAAAAAACAATACTTATACAGCATTTTTTTAAATCCAGTTAATGTTAATTTCAGCATTTACTAATGCATTATTAAAATCAAAATTAAAGTTCTGTTTGTTAACATTAGTTAATGCACTGAACTACAAAGAAACAATGAACAAATTTATTTTATAGTTAACAAAATGAATAGATAGTGTAATAAATGTACTGTTCATTGTTTGTTTATGTTAATTAATACATTAATAGACCATGTTACTATTTTTGGAACTGAATGCAGCAATCATAATATTTTGATCACAAACAAAACTAGTTAATATAAAGCGCAAATGTAGGAACTGAGATTTCTAAAAAGGAGCCTGACAGATCATTGGGTTTTAAAATATAAGTGTCATATCGTGTCATTTCTGATTTAACCGATCAGCAATCGTTTGCATTTGTCTGCACATTATTTCACAAACGAGCACCACAAACAAAGCGCATCTTCTGACGCGGAAAAAAAAAGAAAACACACACCCACATGTTCCATCTTAGTCGAGTTTCATCTTAAAGAACAGCCGAGGAACTTTGGGGAATGTCGGCATGTTCATAATTGAAAACGGAAGCCTTGGAGATGCCTTCATTTGAATGCACACACTATCGTCTTCAAACCCTATTTTTGTTTCATTCTTCTTCTTCTAAATAGCTGTTTGTTGTAGCTGAGAGCATCAACCACTTTCACGATGTAACCTTTGAGTGCATCTCGCACAAAAAGAATGGCAAATGCAGCCTTAAGTCTTCGAAGGGGAAAACTAGTCATAGAAACAAAGCGAGACGCCTCTCCCAGCCCGTTTACACCATTTTGCAACTCCCCCTGCAGTAAAACAAGCCTCACACTGATTATTCTCCCTTCATCTGCTGCTATAGCACAGCAGCTGGGCAATATTGACTGCTTAACCCTAGGAAATACTTTGATTGGTACTTTGCATTGGACCGGAGCCGAGTTATAGGTTATTAGAATTATTTATTTTCCCACTTACTTATCTCCTATACGCCATGCATTAATAAAGCAGAGCTATTTATTTTGATCGTCGGGGTATTGCATATTTAACCACGACCTAAAGTGACCTAAAATCGATTGGAACGATATGAAATGTTGTTTTAGAAAATAACAAGTTCTCGCTTTTTAAAAAACAGAAGAAATAATCAATGGATTTTAAAGTTCGTACATATTGCATAGCGCTCAAATATAAAAATCGCACTAAAACATAAAAACCCAGAGAAGGCTTTGTAATCGCAAGAATGAAGATACCTTATTGCTACAGAAAAAAAAAAAAAAAAAAAAAAAAAAAAAGGCGAAATCTTTTTTAATCTGTTTGAAAGGTCTTTCTCTTGTCACTTGTTTTAATCTTGGGTGAGATTTTGCTTCTATTCCCGGAAGCATAGGGAAAAAGTACAAAGATCCGTCTTAACTTTATGCAAAGTGGTCTGACTGCCTTTTAAAACAGACATGTCTCATCAAACCGGAGACGAGGGTTTTTGTGTCCTGTCAAAAATGTGTGTTGTAAGTCTGTTGACATGATGCATGACGTTCAGCCAAAGCATAATTGCATATGCAATGTGCATGCTAAATATTTATATCAGCTAGAAAAATAGTTTGCAAAATGACGATATGAACAAAACAGCAGGAGATATGAGTTAAATAATTTTTTAAAAATTATTTACACCATCCAAACAACCTATGTGGCTTCTGTTGGAAAAATAAGATTAATTAAAAGGATTTAAGTCATAATTTAAAAAAAAAAAACAAACAAAAAAAAAACTAACCTTTAGCTCGAAGGGCAGGAAAAAGTAAAATAATGAAATAATTACTAGAAAAATATCTTATTATAAATCAACTGCTATCTCTTATTGTTCATCATTATTATCGCATTATTTTTTTTACCCCACTGCACACTGACAGCAAACGGCAACACAAGGACGCAAATAATAATGGAACCTGAACTGCAGCAAAAGTAAACAGTTCATTAGATAGGCATTAAAAGGCATAAAAATACCCAGGGGCAGAGTTTAATGAGAGGCCCTGAAGTGACACTGCCAAAGCTTTTTCCTCCACTTTTCCACTCGGAAACCACACGGCTGGTGGCAAACCGTGAAGAGTAATTAATGATATTTAATTTATAAAGTGTGTTTCATTAAGTATTTCTCACCAGTGGGAAAATGTCTGGCCAGTTCTGATTTCGAGTTAATGGGACTTTAGTCAAACACAATGTGGCTGCCTCAAATTGCCATTTAACCTTTTCTTTCTGCAGCTAATAATCTGCTGAAAATGTTTAAGGGGAGCTGACGATTCAAGTGGGGGAAAAAAAAATTAAAAAAAATATTCACCTCATACTGGTAAAATCTAGAAGGCAAATGAGGAAAAAGACTATGACTAACAATGAATGGCATTTAAATATAAAGAAATGTGAATTGTGTGTTTTGTGATGTTTTGCAACTGTGGACAAAGCGTCATGTGTTTTTCTGAGTGCTAGAATAAAGTGCTGTAGTGGTTGAAGAAAGCAAAGACCTTTTCAAGCAGGCTCCAGTATCACAACAGTCTTAAATAATGCATCTCATCCTAGCAGGGGTCTAACACCATCCGCAAGCAGAAAGAATACTATTCACACACGCACAGGAAGCTTTACATCCACCCGCACACACACATAATCTTGCTTTTCTCTTAACATCTAGGAAATAAATTGTAGGTGGTTGTGCACTTGATATCAGATAAAGGCACAAAGTAATGACGGTCGCAGGAGGGTCTTTGTGCCTCTGTGATTTGTTCTTTAGTCTTTGGTAACATCAAATCTGTCGTATGGGTGATAGACGGACAGATGCGTTTGGTTTAGTGTGCGTCGGTGTGACATTTACGTTCGGTAAAAATCGCAGGAGCTGTGGACTGATATCAGCATGGTGTCTCTCATTAGCACACAGGTTACTGGTGTGTGCCTTTAATTCATGAAGCATTGTGTATTAAAAAAAAACAAAGCATGAAGAAGAAAAAAAAAAAAAATCAGGAACAAATGGAGGCCATGGAGATTAATATCACATGAAATATGTTGTGATATACCAATGCAGACTGGAATATTGCTCTATGTATAAATAAAAAAAAAATGCATAATAAAAAAAAAAAAAAGTGTAATAAAAAAAGAAAATGTAGAATTTACAACTAATATAATATTAATAGTTATGATATCATTCCTTTAACAAAATATTTAAATTGCAAATTACTGTAGCTAAATCCCATAAAAAAAATGGTAAATTAGCACACTAAATAATTTTATTAACATTACAAAAGTAATTTTTATAAAGCACTATTAACAAATTATGGGTGACACTTTACAATAAGGTGTAATTTTAGTGTAACATTGGTTAATGTATTAACTAACATGAACAAACAATGAACAATACATTTACTACACCATTTATTAATATTTGTTAATGTTAGTTTATACAAATACAGTGCATTAACTAATGTTAAGAAAACTTGTGATTCTAATAATGCATTAGTAAATGCTGAAATTAACATTAAGATTAATAAATGCTGTAGAAGCATTGTTCATGCTTAGTTTATGTTAACTAATATAGTTAACTAATGAATCTTTTTGTAATGTGTTACCGAATTCTGTAACTAAAATATTATTATATTCTAAATTATATAAATAAATAATTAAAATAAAATTATGTAGCTAGATATGTAGGTATTATAAATTTGTAGCTATTATAAACATATTTAATTTTAATAATATTTAATAATAGTAATTTTTATGACTAAAAAATTCTTTTATAATGTGTTACCGAATTCTGTAACTAAAACACACACACACACAGACACACACACACACACATACATATATTATATATAAAAATATAAAATTTATTCTAAATAAAATAATTTCAATTTAATTTAAATACTATTTTATGCTATTCTGAATGCAGTTATGGAACAGTTTTCATTATTTTATCATTAAAATAATATTATTTCATAAATCATCTAATAAGTCCAAATATTATAAAAATATAATAAAACAAAAATTATAAATAATAATAATAATAATAATAATAATAATAATAATAATAATAATAATAATAATAATTACTATCTCTAAAAAAAGATAAAACATCACACTTTTTTTTTTCTTTTCTTTTTTTTTTTTTTTTTTAAAAGAAGAAGGTGGTTGAGGGAAAAAAAAAAATATAATTTAAAATTTAGAAAAAGAAAATGTTCTAAATAATATAAATAATATAATAAAACAGTTCAATCCAGCCATGGATATTTCTGTCAATGTCATGTTGGAAACGGCAAGTGCAGTCAATAAACCTAACGACTCTGCCCACATACAGAGAGCGAGGGAAAACCGACTGCAAGTGAACTCCCAACAAAAGAGCAAATTCAAGCAGCTTTGATTGAAGAAACGGCATATACTTCTTGAAGGCCGGGGAGTCGCTGTGAATGGTTATTTCTTTAAGGCATAAGCGCCGATTAAACCCAATATTAAAATATGGAAGCAGTTCTAATGAAAAATCAAAGCCTGTTTCTCTGGCTGCCGAGCGTTTTCTCACATTAATGCTGGGTTGGGAGCGGGGCCGGTGCGGGCACTGGTAGAGCAGACCCCGGCTAGGCAAGAGTGGAGAAATCAATAGAGAAGAGCCGGTGGGGAGGGAGACTGCCAGAGCTGGCAGGGCTGGGCCGGCTCCCATCACAGCACTCTCCTCTGGCGTGCAGTGGGGAATGAAACGGGCCTCCCTGGGTCAGCACCAGAGAAAAGGTGAGATTAGAGGAAATGGAGGAGGGATTTCTGAGGCACAAGATACCTGGCGAGCCAGGGACCAATCGCCCATTAGCCTGTGGCTACCTACATATGGTTCACTGAACCCTGCACAGAAAATAACTTCTTTTTTTCTTGTCTTTCTTCACCTCCCCCGAACCATCTTTCTCTCTCTAACTCTCTCCTTCTGGAAAAAAAAAAAAAGAAAAGACTTGTTTTTTTTTCCTTCTGACCTAAGTTCATGCCATATTTAGTATCCGATGTCTGTTCTGACTGTTTCATCTCAAAACACTCCGACGCAACCAGTCATAAAGAGAGCCGAGCTTATATGCTATTATTGTGTCGAATACACGCGGGAATGAATGGCTACGCGCTGAATAACGCCTCGCTCGGTCTCTCCCTCTCCTCCTCGCGACGCGACTATTGTCTGGGATGAATGTTCGTGTCATTAGCATAAAAATACCCAAACACACACAGCAGCTTAACCACATCATTAATTCTATACATGTATGTATATTTGTCACTGCCCTATGTGCACCAAATTCAAATGCAGATTTAAACAAAGGCCTCATCCACCGTCACAATGAAGTGCGGTCCTGTGAAATCAACTGCGACCATTCATCACAATAGAGCTCAAGACGGAAGTTCAAGACAAGATATTTATCCGTGGCCTCTGCTAATCCTTTCTGTATATATCTCGGGCGGAAAAGAGATGATCTCTAAACTCATTTACTCTTTGGTTTTGTTTGTGCGTGTGTGGTAATTAAGAAATATATTTAAATACAATTATATAATTGACTAATTTAACAATGTAAAATATTATAATTATATAATTGATTCATTAAATAAAAAAAAGAAAAAATACAAAAATATATTGAGATGATACAATTGCCAATGCATTTCAAATAAACGAATCCTTATATATATAGAATATAGAATAAAAATTAACACTGAATAAAAGAAATAAAGCACAAGAATATAAAAACTGTACTTCTACAAATAGAAATAGATATAAATAATAGAATAATAATAAATCTAACAACAAAACCATTTTCTCTGCATTATGTAGAAAGAATTCATTTAAAATACATACATCAAAACTATTATGGGCTTGGGCAACATTCTAAAATTATTTACAAATAAATATTCCTTTCATATTTCCAATTTTTTTCTAATTAATATAATTCTGATTTAATTTGAACACTATATTAATATAGCATACAAATTGTTTTCATTATTGTTTTATTATTACAATTTACTATTTAATTTAATAAATCATACAATACGTCCAAATACTATGCTATAAAATTAGGATTTCAATATTGCTTTTAAATTTCCAATTTTTTTTCTAATTAATAAAATTCTGATTTAATTTGAATACTATATTAATATAGTACACAAATTGTTTTCATTATTGTTTTATTATTACAATTTACTATTTATTTAATAAATCACACAATATGTCCAAATACTGTTAGAAAATTAGGATTTCAATTAGGACCGGTTCTAGTTTTCTGGTTTGAGTGCATTATGTAGAAAGAAATTAATTTAAAATGCATATATTACGAAACAATCTAATTATTTAAATCAAGCGTTTTTGAATTTTTTAATTTAAAAAAAAAACCACAAACTTCAAAAAATTGCTTGCTACCAAAACCTATTCTTTCTGTGAGCTTTTAATGTATTCTGTTGTTTTGTTTTTTTTAAGTGTAATATGACATCAAATTTTAGATTTCCCTAATTTTAATCAACGACAAAAAGCAAATTTCCACCCCAGGCTTTCACCGTCATTTTAACTCCAGCCAAAATCCTCCCAGAAAGCCAAAATAACTCTCTCGTCCTCATTACTGAGAAAAACTCAGCAATAATTTACAGATTTCATATGCACTGTAAATATATCACTCCATTAAGGGGGAGGACCAGTTGATGTCTATGGAGTCTGAGACGTCAAAGTTTTCTCTCTCTCTCTGTCTTTCTCTCTTTTTGGGGCGTGCATTTTAAAAGAGGGGGGAAAAAAAACCAAGCCAATGATTCATAATACATTTCATAAATACTTCATGATTTTTCATACTTAAGCTGGTCTGGCAAATCAAAAATTTTTTGTCACCCTTTTTCGTCCCTCATGTCAGTTCATCATTTTCCGGGGGTGTCACATGTCACTTTCACTTTACAGGAGCGATAGGAACAGGCCGAGAGAGAAGACAGCTCCGCTGTGTCTGATTATCCAGCCACTCTCAAAAAGACACACACACACACACAGAAACATGGAAGTGTTTGTCCTGAATTGAAAAGCTCTACCTGATCTGTGTCAAGGATAACTATGGAGACAAATAGGAGATTATCCATTAAAATAACCAATCTAAGACCCAAAAACAAAGCACAATTATCAATAAATTATCTAAAAAAATAAATTCTTGTATGAAGATGTGTTGCTAAATTCTAATAATAAATTTGCAATTACTACAGATTTTTATTTTAATAATTTATAAAGTTTTTTTTTTTTTTTTTTAAATACAATTTTTTTAAATAAATAAATAAATGTGACCCTGGAACACAAAACCAGTCATAAGGGTCTATTTCTTTTCAATTTACACACAACATGACAATATTTGGCCGAGATACAACTATTTGTAAATCTAGAATCTGAGGTTGCAAAAAAATCTAAATATTGAGAAAATCACCTTTAAAGTTGTCCAAATGAAGTTTTTAGCAATGCATATTACTAAACAAAAATTAACTTTTGATACATTTATGGTAGGAAATTTACAAAATATCTTCATGAAACATGATCTTTACTTAATATCCTAATGATTTTTGGCACGAAAGAAAAAAAAATGATCATTTTGACCAACACAATGTATTTTTGGCTATTGCTACAAATATACATGTGCTACTTAAGACTGGTTTTGTGCTCCAGGGTCACAAATATTCCTTTGATATATTTCCAATTTTTCTAATTGCTATAATTCATTTTATTTTTACATTTTTAAGTGTTTAATTTTTATCATTGTTTTATTATTACAATTTACTATTTATTTAATAAATCATATAATACGTCCAAATACTATGCTATAAAATTAGGATTTCAAATACACTCAGACCAGTTTTCTACTTTGAGAGGAAAAAAAAAAAAAAAATCCACTTCTTATTAAGTACATGGGCTGTTCATTCCCAGCCATGGAGGCTTGATTTTCTCCTTCGAGTGACACAGTCCTTCACCTCATCATCGTCCCATCACTGCGATTAGAGCACGCGCCACAGCGCTGATCTCTGCAAAGCCCCACAATCCCATCTCAGAGTAGCAACCAATCCGCGAGACGCCCCGCGTAAAACAACTCCATATTAAAAGACGTGTTCAAAAGATCAATTTAGTCCCTTCTTAAATCGGTACCATCTCAGAAAAAGAATCCCATCAATCCGTGAGATTTCCATAATAAACACAGAAGGTTTGTAATCAGGGAGTGTGATTGGACTTGGGCATCATAGGAGGCTTGCTAAACTCAAAGGACACAACTATCCTAATCTGCATTACCTTCTTAGCGCCATGAAACAATCAGGCAACAATCAAGAGTTTTTCCGAGCGCGCGTTCGGCTCTAATTTAAGGCGATTAAAAGTGTCGAACATCCAGGTCAAGTATGTCTGTCATGCTTCGCTTTTGTGGAAGCTGCTGTAATAGATGACTTGGTTGGTATAACAAGAACTCTAAGAAACAAGTTTCGAGTTTTGATTCTGAAAGATTCAAAAGGCTTATTTGGAAAGTATGCTGTGTGTGTAAAACTTGACATAGCGCACTAAAGGCTGCAACAAGTCTGCAGATGAGAAGAGCTAGACGATTAAAAGTTTAACTTGGGGAAGTGCAACAAAGTTTTATTGAAGTCATTGGATTTCATCAAGATGATTGACAAACCTGTGTTCAGTTCACTTATCCGACAAACCCCTGAAGGGATTTAACAAACTCCAACAAAGTTTTACACAATCTGTGACCTGGACCTTGACCGGTGATTTTATAACGTAAAACTGTCTGTTGACAAATTGTTAAAGAAAGACTTTTTGATAAATGTCACAAATCATTCAAAGGCGTCCATTTACCCTTGCAAGACAATTTTAAGAAAATAACAAAGCTGCCTGCAATCTGACATTTTTAACAACTAGGGCAAATTTACCACTGGAAAACTAGGTCACATTGTATATTTTCAGCGTAAATGCTTAATATTAGTCATATTATCAAATGCCTTTGATAAATCTGATTAAATCCTTCATGTTTTCTGTTATTGGTCATAATATACTATTCTTAGATCTTACAAAATGGCTCAGCAAACCATTGAGGTCAGAGAAGGCCCTGAAAAGGTATTCTTCAAGAATTACTAAATAGATATAAAGCAAAATATCTTCTATATAATATAGTTTTTTATAGTGTATTAATGTTAACATTCAACATTTTATTTCAAGGTCATTTGAACTTCATTTACAATCACAACACCTATAAAAAAAATCATCTGCTTTGATAAACAATGTTTGAATTGATTCAATGCCAAACATTGATAACAGCAACTTGATAAATGCTTTGGGGTTCTTGAATACTAATAGCTAGAGTCATGAAAACAATTTACCTATTGCTTGAAGGAATTATTCGAGCAATTGTCATGATTTTGAATAGGGACATCATAATTGTCTTGTGTGTACAAAAATTAAAAAAGCACATATGACAATTATAATCTATAGAACGACCAAACAAGCTAAATGACATTTTTTTTTTGCACATATCTGGCTTAGGAGTGCATGCTTTTTATACATTTTCTCTATATCTAGAAAATAAAATAGCATAAAATAAAAGCTAATAGTGCTAAATGTTGTCATGTTAACACAACTGTATTACTATTAAACTCTGCATTAATATAGCTAAAATATTCACAATTTATTCAAACTAAAAATGTAGATTTTGTCAAAATATAAACAGAAAAAACTAATAATTAATCTAAAATAACTGCACATTCATAAATGCTTATGCAAATGTGATGCCAGCAGCTAAAACACTATTAGTCTCAAAAGTCAGTCCATTAAAAGAGCACAGTTCATAAAGATTAAACCACTATAGCGCTGAGAGCAAAGCAGAACACTTGAGCAGAAGTCTTTGAGTGTAGAAAGGTGGGAGAGACCTGTACTCAAACATTCACCCCAGTCGCTCTGCCCACAAGCTCTACTTGCCCTCCAAATGAGCAAACAAGTACCCCATCACCCAGAATATTCACAGCGTTTAATCTCAGAGTTCCTCAAAGGAGAAAAGTCAAAAGAAGACCAATGGTCTATCTATATCTAAGAAAACGGCTTTGATTAGCAATTGCCTAAAAGCGGTGATGAGCGAGGATTTCTTCCTGATACCTTGAACAATGTCGCCATCTGTCGTTCACAGAAGGAAATGTGCAGTTTAGCTAGGTTTATCATCTCTGTGTTGATGTGACAAAATCAAAAGAGAAAACGAAGTATTTTTCTACTTGAAAATATATTTAGCTTTGTATCCAAATTATTCTTAAACGTGGAAGTGAGTCTATGAGCGAGACTTCCGCTTTATTAGAAAAAGAACGAGAAGAATAACAACGTGCAGTAAACGGTAAAACTGTTCCACTACAAAACAGCGTGTTCATAAAAGATGATGATACATTAAAATAATACGGTAAGACACACCAATATCAATATCAAGCAGCAAAACGAGCTGTTTTGTACATCTAAAAACTGCTAGACCGTGGATGAGACCGGAAGCTCGCTCTTACGGGACAAATAAGGCGGATAAACAAGGTAACTCCATCAAATGAATCAATATACCACCCATAAATCGTTTAATTAATATTTCCTATAAATACTGTGGTGATTAAAAGTATAGGAAATTAATTTAGGATTTATTTTAATAGATTAAATAAATTATCAATAAAAGTGGATCATGTAACATCTTAATATACGGTCAAACCAAAATTATTTATTTATTTTTTTTCTAGTAGGTATAGTTCATTTATGTAAGTGAGGATAGCAAAATAAAGTAAACTGTGACATAGTATACCCAGTAAAATTGATAAAAACTGTAACCTTGAAACCCAAAACGGTCTTAAGTAACTCGGGTATATTTGTAGCAATGGTAAAAAATCATTGTATGGGTCAAAATTATTAGTTTTTTTCTTTTATGCCAAAAATCATTAGGATATTAAATAAAAATCATCTTCCACTAAGATATTTTGTACATTTTGAACCATGAAAATATCAAAACTTAATTTTTGATTAGTAATATGTGTTGCTAAGAACATCATTTGGACATCTTTAAAGGCAATTTATTTTTTATTTATTTTTTTATTTTTTTGCACCCTCAGATTCAAGATTTTTAAATAGTTGCATCTCAGCCAAATATTGTCCAGTCATAACAGAACTTACATCAATTGAAAGCTTATTTATTGAACTTTTTTATTATTTTTTATTATTTATTGAAGTACAGATGATGTATAAATCTCAAAAATATTCACCCTTATGGCTGGTTTTGTGGTCTAGGGTCACAATTTGGGATCAAAAATTTGATTTGACACTTTGACCTGACCATGTTTTGTTACATACACCTTTCTATCAAAGTTATCTGACATTCTCAATAATTTGTACTGACACAGTTTAACTCTTGAGTTCTTGTCATATTTATTACCATTTTCTAAACTGTAGTGAATAAACTATGATAATGTGAGAAACTTTGAAGGTGTCTCAAATTTTGGTTTGACTGTAATTTGTGATTATCAAGATGAATTTGTTCTGACACAGTTTAACTAAATTTTGATTTGACTGTAAATAACAGAGTGGACAGATATGAAGCATAGGCGACAAACAAATTTCACTAGCTTTAAAGATATTTTTCCCAGTTGCTTTTATTAAATTACGCATCTATCACATTTTTTTGACCAATCAAATGCGCCGCTAAGAGGCTCTAGCTTAAACAGCCCCTGACTGACTTCCAGCCAAACACAAATAAGCTTCGCATTTCATTTCGTTTTGTGAGCATGTGCTTGTTTTTATATCTTTAGCACTCTGGCTTTTTTGCTAATATAAGGCCTCCGCGGGGGTTCTCGGCTTTAAGACCCGGCGCCCCCATTATCAAAATGAAGCCATCATGAAGGGAGCATACCTTCGGGATGTCCTTCTGATATCTGCCTACTTTCTCTTGAAAAATGGCAGGGTTAAGAGGTCGGCCGGTCCCCGTCTGCCGCCGAACAGGAGGCTTAGTCTGGCGAGTGGGATGGAGCGAAGACTTCAAACCGGGGGTGAACGGGTGAGTGAGAACGAGGGTAAAGAGAGAGAAGCTCCAGGGAGGCCAGAGGAGGGGAAGGGCAGGACAAGGCCTTGATTTCCCGTGGAAGCACAACAAAGCCTCTGCTTTTTTAGAGAAAGCAGCGATGGCCCTCTCCCTGACACCTCTTAGAAGTGTGCGTGTGTGCTCACGTTGCGTGGCAGAGAGGATAAGCCATCCACGCTAAAGCATTTGGCACTTCTGAGGAGCCAGCTGAATCTCCCGGCTTTAGGACAAGTTTCTGGGGTTTGCTATCACCGCCGGCTTCAGGGGGATCTGTTCTTCAAATGCACGTAAACTCAAAGCAGCAAGGAGAAAAAACAGTGTTCAATCAAAACAATTACTAACTCATTCTATGAACACAAAAACATCTGTCTGATTGAAAAATATATAAATATATATTCTATTTTTTTTAAAATATTTACTACTGTAAATAATTGAATTGTTATTACTATCAAGCCCAGTGAATTTTAAGCTCTTCAATTTTCAGAAAATGTTAAAACATTTGATCTACTCAACTGAGTTTGGAAAGCACAAAACACATGACGGCTTACAATGTTTAAAAGCACCCAACATCTTGCATATCCACGATTAGTTTGCACAGAAATACATGCCCAAAAAAAACGAGGTGAAAGGCAAAGGAATGCAACCATGAACGGTGCACTAAACCCTTTCACAGCGGGTGTTAATTGCATGCTAATTAAGCACGGCAACAGTCAAGCAGGAGAAGCTAAAGATTAATCATCGGCCAATTAAATGCCCACGGTGAGGAACGTGAGGCCCCTCGGAGACGAGAGATCTCCACTGTGATCTGAGCTATCAGCACAGCGGCACAACATCAGATCACTGGCAAAAGATCCTTTTCAAAAAATCTCCTCATTTATGTCAGCCTTTTTGGAATCGTTGTGGATGCCGTAGCCATCTGGTAATTGATATCAAGAGCACCTTGAGTTAGGTGCAGGTGCTGGGTTTGAAAGCAGTGACTTCAGATGAAGAGAATTTGCTGCGTGCTGAGACTTCATATGGTGGCATCACCGAATGGAGTGGATTGCAAAGAGAACAAGGCTACAGAGGGACTGAAATGCCTTGAAATGGTTTAATACCAATGTGATATATACTATAGATGATTATATTCTTTAAATCCTTTTCAAAAGGACACATATATACATATGTTATCCTTCCATATGAATTACATAAATAAACAGTTAATATTTATTTAGTTAGTTCTTTTATTTAATGATTTTATTAATATTATTATATTTATTATAATATAGTATTTCATTTATATATATATATATATATATATATATTATATATATATATATATATATATATATATATATAAAAAATATTATTAGTTTTTAATTTATTTATAAATATTTTGTATGTATATATATATATATATATATATATATATATATATATATATATATATATATATATATATATATATATGTATATGATAACTAACTACATAAAAACTTTATTTATATACTTAATGTGGAAAGATAACACATTTAATTTGCTAATATATATGTAATATGTATATTATACACTGGACCACAAAACCAGTCATAAGAGTTAATTTTTTGAAATTGAGATTTATACATCATCAGAAAGCTGAATATATAAGCTTTCCACAGATGTACGGTTTATTAGAACAATATTTGGCCAAGATACAACTATTTCAATGTGGAACCTGAGGGTGCAAAAAGATCAAAATATTGAGAAAATCACCTTTAAAGTTGTCCAAATTAAGATCTTAGCAATGCATATTACTAATCAAAAATTAATTTTTCATATATTTACAGTATAATTTTACAAAATATCTTCATGGAACATGATCTTTACTTAATTTCCCAATGATTTTTGGCATAAAAGAAAAATCTATAATTTTGACCCATACAATGTATTTTTGGCTATTGCTACAAATATACCCCAACAACTTAAGACTGGTTTTGTGGTCCAGGGTCACATATATAATGTTTATATTCATGTGGAAGGATGACAGACGATAAAAATTTAAGCTAATTAAAGAAATATAGGTAACACTTTACAATAAGGTTCATTAGTTAACGTTATTTATCTACTTTAACTGACATGAACTAAGAATGAACAATGCTTTTACAGCAATTATTAATCTTAGTTAATATTAATTTATTAATATTTACTAACATTTACTAATGCATTATTATACTCTAGATTTGCTTGTTAACATTAACATGTGAACTAACATGAACTAACAATGAACAACTGTATTTTTATTAACCAACGTTAACAAAGATGAATGAGTACTGTAATACATCTATTGTTCATTGTTTCTTCATGTTAGTTAATACATTAATGTTAACAGTTATTTGTTTTATATACTTATTTTACATTTCTTATATATTTACATTTAATAAATATTGATACATGCTTAATTATATTTTTATTCATTTTATATATGCATATACACACGCACACAGAGTGGGGATGAAAACATTTGAACAAAATGAAGATGTCCAAATTTTTCTTATTTTGTTGAAATATAATTTTTTTCCATTTAGTACAGCCCTTTGGAAGCAACAGAAGATACTTGCATGTTTTCCGGGAGACAAATTAAGTACAATATACCTCAATCCTCAAATTCAAAAAGTTTTCACCCCGGGCTCTTAATGCATCGTGCTTCTGGAGCATCAGTGAATGTTTGAACCTTTTTTAATAGTTGTGTTTGAGTTCCTCAGTTGTCCTAACTGTGAAAAACTGCTGGCAAGGGTTCAAATATGCAAAAGAAGCTGAAAAGCCAAAGAATCTGCAGGACCTGATGGATTTTTCTGAAGAACAATGCTCAGTTTAACTGTTCAGAACAAACAACGACTCATAAACAACTACAAAACAAAAAAAAAGTCGTAAATCATCCAGGTAACAACACGCAGTATGAAGAACCAAGGGTTCCCCAACTTTTGAAGGGGGTTATTTTAATAATTTCAGCTATTTGTTGGTCTTGTGGACTATATGTAAACGTCTTTTTTGCAAAATATCTTACTCAGGACAATACTAAATAAAAAAATAACATGGATTTTGTATGATCTCTCTTATTTTGCTAAAACTATTCACATTTTCACAGATTCTACAAGGGGTTCCCAGACTTTCACATAAAACTATATATATATTTTTTTTTTTACTGAAACACAAGAGGGTTTACTAGAAACAGGGAACGTAGTATATTAACCTGGTCTCAGAAACTCCTACAAGACAAAAGGCAAGGCCAACACCTCATATTCTAAATATCACAGAATCAAAGTTTGTTTACTGTGTTTAGTTTATCCTCTCCTTACCCAATATAACGTAATTGTGACCACCTCAGGGAAAACAAAAAGACGTGTATTTGAATAGGACTATTACAGCATGGGAGTAAGAAAGACAAACATGGTGATGTAAAACAAGCAAAGGAAAAATTTGGCTTCAGAGGAAAAGCGCCTCATTAAGGTTTGATGTGTGTGGGGCGGATTCTTCATGGGCAGGTAGAGTTATGAATAACTAAACAAGGACATCTGGCGAAAAATACAGGTCTGCTCTCCTTGGCCCAAGTGGTAGTTGCAAAAAATACACTGTGAATTAACCACAGTGGAAATGTCAATGACCTTCAGTGGTTTTAGAGTTGAAGAAGCAAGCTTCGGACCACGTGCGTATGCGCGCGTGTTGACGTGAAGATGAAGAAGAAAGCGGCCCATGAAAGTATTCACGCAATACATGTGTGCTTTGTTTGGTGTAGGGACGTTTTTAATACTCACGAAATCTTTCTCAAGTTTCTCCATCTCTTGCTTGTAGCTCTTCAGACGGCTGTTGTACATGCCTCGGCTCTGAATCGGGATCTCTCTGACCTCCAGGTCCATCTGCTCGAGCTGGAAACATCAATTAAAATTCAGTGTAAACAATCAAATCTTGATACAAAAACAATTAAACTGTCTAGCTTGTTTATTGTCAACTGGAGGCAGCGCAGAGGCATCGATTCAGGCAGCCGGCAAATCAAGTCATGTTAGGAGGTGCCGCTTCATTAAAACCTCTGGCGCGGTTGAGCTCTGACAACTACGACATGTGTCCGTGTCACATGTGAGCAAACCGGCGTGCACAAAAGGGCCCTGCTGATTTACACTGTCCAATCAACATGACATGATGGGACAATTTACATGCGACACACATCCCTCCTTTCGGCACCTGCCACGGCGCCTTCCCCCAATAATGGCGTGAAATGTGTCGCGCGGTGTCACTTAAAAGCGCATTATGTGGATGTGATCACACCGTTAGCACCGAGCAGCCTTCAGCCAGATGAAGAGTGTCTCATGTCACCGGCGACATTGCAGGTGTTGTTTATGCAGGGGGGAAATTTTTCCAAATTCATTATTTAGAAAACGAGTGAGTGGAAATTACTGATCAAAGACCCACCAACTCTCTGACTTCTTCAAGCTGTTTGTCGACATTTAGAACCAGCTGTGTCTTCTCCTCTGAAAGAGAAAAAGAGGAAAACATATTGATCAGTGGATGGAGGAGCTGTGCTTCATGACAACAGCCCGACTCCCCCGCAACAACAAGGGAGCAAATAAAAACAAGCCTGCATTTGAAGATATATTTACACATTCTCAACGCACAAAGATCCATATTTGATGTGTCTTATTTTTCCACGTGTAAACGCCTTTGTTAGTTCGTGAAGGAGCGCCGAGACGCCTCTTGGCAACTCAAAAGAGGAGAGAGATGTCAGCTCCGCCAAACTCTGCCGTTCTGCCACCCACTCGGAACGACTACAATGAGGTTGTACTGGTTTTTATCCACTGGTACGAGCCAGGCCAAAGTATAGAGCGTGACCGAATTTCTCTTTCCTAATTTGCATCTACATCACCTCACTGTTTTTTTAAGATTTATTTTTGGCGTTTTTATGCCTTTTATTAGATAGGACAGTGTAGGTGGAAAAGAATGGGGGTGGGATCAAACTCGGGAAGCCCACAGCGCAATGGTGCTATACCACGAGGCTACTGGCACCAACATCACCTCACTGTTTACATTTTTTTTTGGAAAATTAAATACCTACAGTACATCGTATCAAACTCTCCAAGCATGTTCATTAAGCTTTTTCTAAAAATAAAAGAGGCTGTAATCTTGGGGGGTGTTGTTAGGAACCACATCAAATGCCAAAAATGACAACAATATTATAAATCTGTACTACTTTGTTGAATAAAAAAATAAATAATAAATATCATGCATTAATATAAGCCATTTTTATGCTACAAGTAATTTTTAGGCATCATCGCATTATGATGTGCAGTATTTGACTGAAAATAATGAATAATGAAACAATCAAATAATTCCATCAAACAATAAATCAATCAAATAATGAATAAGGAATAATGAATAATTAAATCATAAAAATGTTTAAAAAAATTATCAAAAATAAAATACGTTAAGTAAGATAAATAATAAAAGAAATTAATATAAACAATTTTCAAGTAATTACAAGTAATTTTTAGGCATCAGTGCATTATAATGTGTAGCATTTGACTGAAAATAATGATAGAATAATTAAATCATAAAAATGTTTCATACGTAAATCATAAAGAAATTATCAAAAATTAAATAAGTTTTTGTTAAGTAAGATAAATAATAAAAAGAAATTAATATAAACCATTTTTATGCTACAAGTATTTGACTAAACATAATGATAGAATAATAAAATAATAAAAAATAAATTATAATGTCTAGTATTTGACTGAAAAAAATGATACAATAACAAAAGTTTAAAAACAATTTGTCAAAAATAAAATAAAATTAGTTTTGGTTAAGAAAGATAAATAATAAATAAAACATTAATATAAACCACTTTTATGCTACAATTAATTTTTAGGCGTCAGTACATTATAATGTATAGTATTTGACTGAAAATAATGATGAAATAATTCAATCATAAAAATGTTTTAAAAAATATTATCAAAAATAAAATAAAATTAGTTTTTGTTAAATAAGATAAATAATAAATAAAACAAATTAATATAAACCATTTTTATGCTACAAGTCATTTTTAGGCAGTAGTGTAATATAATGTCTAGTATTTGACTGAAAATAATGATAGAATAATAAAATAATAAAAATATTAAAAAAGAAATTATCAAAAATAAAATTAGTTTTGGTTAAGAAAGTTAAATAATAATTAAAAAAAAAAATGCATTAATATAAACCACTTATGCTACAAGCAATTTTAGGCAACAGTGCATCATAAAGTCTAGTATTTGACTGAAAATATTGATAGAATAATAAAAACGCAAAAATAAAAAAAAAAAAATGTAAAAAAATCTGAAATAAAATAAAATTAGTTTTGGTTAAGAAAGATAAATAATAAATAAAACACATGAATATAAACCACTTTAATGTTAAATAATTTTTAGCCATCCGTGTATTACAACATATAATATTTGACTGAAAATAATGATAGATAGAATAGAATGATAAAATTAAAAAAAAAAAAATGATCAAAAATAAAATAAAATTAGTTTTGGTTAAGTAAGATAAGTAATAAATAAAACATAATAAGCCATTTTGATGCTACAAGCAATTTTTTAGCCATCAGTGCATTATAACTTTGTAGTATTAGACTGAAAATAATGTTAGAATAATAAAATATATATACACACACATTTAAAAAAAATTGTTTGGGTTAAGTAAGATTTAAAAAAAGAAAAATAATACATTTATAAATAAATAAATAAATAAACAGCTGTTTTCAACATTGATAATATAAAGAGTTCATTTGCAAAAACAGATAACTTAATTTTCAAAAATCATGTTTTTTTGTTGTGCATTTCAGTTAATCTCAATCAAACTGCAGTTGGGTTATTTTGGTTAAGTAAAAATAACAAAAAGAAAATACAGCTAACTAACACAATAAAACACAACAAAAACATGATAACATAATAAAAAAACATGATTTTTGAACATTTAAAAAAAATTTCAGAAATCTGCAAAAAAAAAAAAAAATTCTTGGCAAAAATCTGTTTTTGCAAATAAACTCTTCATATGAATTGTTTCTTGAGCACCAAATAATTTTACAATATAATACTTAAGTTACTTCAAATTGAACTGCACTTGAATTTTAACTGCATTATTTAATACAATCGTATTTGATTTTACATGAAAACCTAGTCTTGATAGCCGTTACATCATCATGTCTTTTAGCACAGCTGAAATGCGGTCTTGAACAGTTAGCACCCAGAGCCAGAACTATTCATTTATAATATAAATTGTGTAATGATAGAAGCAAGCTATAAATAAATAACCCTGCGAAAGAACATCAGTACATCTACTGATCAAACAAGACCAGCGAAGCACATCAAACCATGTCAAGCAATAGCACTAATCATGACGAAAAAAAACATCAAGCGATATCAAACGGGAAGCTGTCAATAAGCTGGAAACTAAAGTGAACTTCTGTTTTGCCCTTTGGCTTTCCAATGTCTTTTGGTGGTCATCAATCCATTTTTAAAATCCGTGTGCAACCTCACAGCCCACACAGTGTAAACAGCCAGGGGCGATTCTCTACAAGGTGAGCAAACACTGGGGCCTCTCTATTCACCCCTGGCATAGGGCAGGTTGAAATATATATCTCACTATTGCAGGTGCATGGGGCAGCACCACAAGGTCAGCTGCTCTTTGGGCAAAGCGTTGCATTGAGAAAAGTTCGACTCGCAGACGTATCTTTGCATCTCTGCTCAATTTTTCATTGAGACTGATTGACAGCTCATTCTCTTTGTGCAAATCTACCTACAAAAAACACACACATTTATGTTTAATGGAGCAAGGCCTTGCATTATTTTCAAATTCATGTTTCACAACTACAAGTTTTGCGCTGTTCAACAAAACAAAACATCTTGGAGATTCTCAAGTGAATCAATTCGCTCGGTTTGGGCGGGAACAAATGGCCAAGGGCATTATATCTGTCCACTGGTTTTTATCAATGTTTCTACACATGTGACACTGTACAATGCCACGAGAACAACAGCGTAAGCTGCTTTGTTGAAGCCATTGTTGGTCGCAAACAAATATGTGTACCTACGAAAGAGGAAAAAGCGCTTTTTATGGCCATAATTGAGATTTGAGAGCCCAACTCCTCTGGCAAAAGCGAGGAAGGTTTGGCCATCGTTAATGAGCATGCTTTGCTTATGGCTTTGTTCATATTCAGTCGACTTATTTAAATACATTTAGCAGCTGGTGGTGGGCCGGTCTGATGACACACGGTTTGTTTCTGCCAAGCTCTGAAGAAGCAATTTAAGCTTCAACAATTCACCACATTCTCAGTCTTTTCAATATGCTTGAATAATGCAAAGAAAAGCCAATCGGGTTTGCAATTGTTTGACAGCGCTCACCCAACTGAGCGCTCGCCGCCGTACGATTTTGAATAAGTGATTAATCCCTCTCACCTTTTGTTGACATACAATAGAAGCACCGAGCGAGTACATCAGGTTATTATGAGACCAGACCTCTGAGGTTTAATACTGACTGAAAGCAATCATTTATATTAAAAGTCACCAGGCTGTATGAAAGTAACCTTTCATTGCCTTTCACTGACTTTTAGTTTCAGAACAGGATCTTGGATACTTTTTTTTTGTATTGAATTTTGAACTGAAACTGAACTATATTTCTGAAGTTCACAATGTGAGCAAAACAAAAAAGTTGTATCAACATCAAAAGTATCCTGAGGAGAATTTCCAGAGGATAGACCATATCTAGCAATACCACACTTTGGCTTCCCTGAACAGTTCAAAAAGGGCAAACAAGCATACAGAAACACTGAAAACAATAAACTCAAGCAAACATTGGCATTTCTCTCGGCCATAAGGCCTGTGTCGGACATCTCAGAGGATTCGGTCTCTTTAAAATGATGTAAAATCAATCAATAAATGAATTAATAGAAATAATATTGGTAACTTAATTTCAGCATTTACTAATGCATTATTAAAATCAAAATGAAAGATTAATAAATGCTGCAATAAATGTATTGTTTCATTGTTTATATTAGTTAATACATTAACTAATGTTATCACCTTATTGTAAAGTGTTACCATAATATCTACTCAATTATTACAAGAAAGCATCAAAATATCAAGATATAAACCAATTTGCAAGAGTGCAACAACAGAATCAGCATCATTTAAACATATGGACAGTAGGGAAAGTGATTTATGCCTAAAATGCAATCATTATATTAGCAGGACAATGTACACTAACATTCAAAAGTTTGGAGCAATAAAATCATTAAGAAATGAATTAGGTCAGTAACAAATTAATGCTGTTGTTCATCAAGAAAGTAATAAATTAATCAAAAGTAAAGATATTCTACTTCAAATAAATGATATTGAAATTTCTTTTAACTTTTATCAATTTATTAATGAAACAAAAATCATTGTTTCCACAAAAATAAATTAATTAATTAATTAATTAATTAAATAAAATAAAAAATGTTTTCAACATTGAAAATAATATGAATATTTCTTGAGCATCATATCAGCATATTAATGATTTCTCAAGGATCATGTGACACTAAAGAGTGGAGTAATGATGCTTAAATTTAGCTTTCCCGTAACAGAAATGTCATTTTAATACATATTAAAATAGAAACCAGTTATTTTAAATTGAAATAATTTTACAATATTACTATTTTATTGTATTTTTGATTAAATACATCCAGTCTTGGTGATAATAAGAGACAACAATCAATGTTAGACAACATTAAAAAATTAAATAAAAAATCTTACCGACCCCTAACGTTTACTTTGCAAAATAAATGAGTATTAAAAGGAATTAATATAATGTATTTCAGGCAGCTTATTCTTTTGTTATCTATTCATACAAACCTCTGCTATCATTCTACCATGCATCCAAATAATATCAGACCCTAACAGCATGAAACATTTTCCTCATGGGACACTGTTATGACTGGAAAGAAGATCCTTTAAATACACAGGTTTGATGACATAATAAGGTTATTTTTAAACCCTCTCAGCTTTCTCTTACCTATCCACCATCACAATCTCATCTCATAGAATTGTCCCCATGGCAACCTATTCATCTGTTTTGAGTAATTAAAAGCACACAACAACAAATGAAACAGCAGTAGTTTTACAGATGTAGATGTAGACTTATGACAACTTGCAATCCTAAAAAGTTTGAGCTGGAAATCATTTTTAACATGTAACTAAACAGTCTAGTGTTTAGCATAGATATTTTGACATGAACTGCCTCTGTGTACATATCCGGTATGTGAATACAGTACATAATCTATGCTGACCTAGTAAAGGGTGATACAACAGGGGTCCATGACCTCTAGAGGGTCCATGGTGGTACTGCAGGGGACCAAGTGAATTTTCAGCATCATTACTCCAGTCTTCAATATCACATGATTCTTCAAAAATCATTTCAATATGCTGATTTTTTGCTCATTTGTATTGGTGTCAGTCCCTAGTCTTCAGTGACACATGGTCATTCAGTAATCTTCCAATATGCTGATTTTTGCTCAATTATTATTAGTTTTTATTGGTGTCAGTCTCCAGTCTTTAATGTCACATCATGATCCTTCAGTAATCATTCCAATATGCTTTTTCTTCTTGATTATTATCAGTTTATTAAATAATAATAATGGATGTTATTATCAATGTTTAACAGTTTTGCTTACTTTATATTTTTGTGTAAACTGTGATACCTTTTTCAGCATTCGTTGATCAATAGAAGATTAAATTAAATTGAAAATAGTTATTTAAAGTGGAAATCTTTTGGAACATTACAAATGTCTTCACTGTCATTTATTATAATTTTAGAGTACTTGGTGAATAAAAGTATTTTTAATAGCACTGTATCACTATTTTTACAAACATATTGGGTAACAAAAACTGTTTTAAACATTGACAGTAGTAAGAAATATTTCTTGAGCACCAAATCAGCATAATAGAATGATTAAAATAGAAAGATTATGTGACAAATCCTGATGGGTCACGTAATAAGGGTCATGTAAGGGTCAATTTTTTTTTTTTTAATTGGACAATAATAGGACCATATTTGGCTGATATACAACTATTTGAAAATCTGGAATCTGAAGGTGCAAAAATAAAATAAAATTTAAAAAGAAATATATATAAAAAAATTAAATGTTGTTTAAAAAAAAATCACCTTTAAAGCTGTCCAAATAAAGTTCTTAGCAATGCATACATATTACTAATCAAAAATTAAGTTTTAATATATTTACGGTAGGAAATTTACAAAATATCTAAATGGAATATGATCTTTACTTAATATCCTAATGATTTTTGGCATAAAAGAAAAATCGATAATTTTGACCCATACTAATAATATTGTTGGATATTGCTACAAATATACCTATGGTACTTATGACTGGTTTTGTGGACTGTTTTTCAGTGTTCAACACTGAAACATATTAAGTGAAATTAAAATGTAATGCAAACGTATATATGGCTAATGTAAGCATCTTAATAAAGTGTAAGCGTAAATACAACTTAATACTACAAAAATTAGACAACCATGTTTGAAATGCAAAACTAATTTTTACACAATAAGTCACTGAGGGTCCCTGTCCCATCTCTCAATCCTTGGCCTGAAATATGTAAAAGATTTCTGATATATTGTATCCAAGTCTTTAGGTCTGGCAACAATTTTTGGCAAGTGTTTTTTGTGGGTTTATGTTCATAACAGCAGCTTAATGGCATTTTATGTTTAGTCTATTTAATAACGGAAGTAATGAAGACAATTAACCCCAAAAATGATGTCAACAACACAAACAGGTGTCAAAGCAGGATCCTGCATCCTTGTCTCACTGTATACTGTCTGCTGTTTAATGCTAGGAGCTCCAAATTTACATTCTTCTCTACTTCATCCAATTCTTTAACTCCAACAAACACAACATGACATCCAAGATTCAGGTCACCTAAATCCTGTATCCTCAGACATCACTGGAGACTCATCTGACACAGTGGATATCTGACACCATGACCCTCATGAAACCATAGCTTAATTGACAAATGATATGGGACGTTTCTAAATAATATACCAACTAGACACACCAGCAGTAGGAATGAATCATTAAATGCGTTGTTTATGTCTTCCTGACATCAATGTTTTGCTAGTAGCTCATATACCAGCCACTTACCACCGGCTAGTTTGGGTATTCTTCCAATTTTGTTGGTTATTTCCGCAGTGAGGGTGCCAAAGTCCTGCTCGTACGCTTCAAAATCCGAAGACATGTTGTATTTTTGTTTTAAAAGATTAAAAGAGGGATAAACTGTGCTGCGTTACACACTGTTGCTTGTGTCTGCTTCTTATTGACGTCCGCGTCACTTCCGGGTGGTGTCACGGGAATTTGTTCACGATCTCTTCCTGTCAATGGTTCCGCTGAGGTGTGATTCGCGCGTGTATTTGTATTGTCTTTCTCGTTGAATTATGCTTTTGTTGTTTTTAAAAAAAGATTTCGGTTTTGACAATATTACGGGTGTCAAATAGCAAGTTATTTGCTTCATATTAAGCGTGGCTGTCAGTTTTTCTTGGACTGTGATCGCACAAGGAAATGTCGAGGTATGTGTTAACGATGATTTTTTCGTTTTAAAACAATCTCCTCAGTAATCAAAGCTATAAATGTTGCTGCCGTCATAATGAAAGATACAAAACTTGATATATGTCTCTATTAGTAACCTTGACCTTTTTCGAGACATGTGTCATTGGTAAGGTCTAACGTTAATATCATACGGATTGGTCTTTTTAAAGATAAAGCTAATTTCTGCAACTAAACTCTTTTAGACTTTTTTTTTGTATTTTAATGTAATATATATATGTAGAATCGAATTGAATGTATTCTGAAATCAGATTGCATTTAAACAGGATGTTGAGTAACAGAGAACCGGTCAGTTCATATAAACTGACAACAACTTGATGGAGTTTCTGAGTTTCTTCTGGTACTGGACATCTTGTTCTTTTACGTGTGTGCTTGTTTAACCACAACCCAAAGCTAATAATAATCAGACCAAGTACGTTTAACCTAAATTATGTAATACAGGAGCATAGAAACAAAGCTTTGGGTGTGCCACAAGAACACAAGGAGTGCAGCCACTGAAGCACAATAATTGACATTTAACATTAACCACTGCATTCTCTTCATAATCCTGATTTTTCTTTAATCCTGCTTTATATTATAATGACATTACTAAACAAACTGGGATTAATAACAATGTAGAGCACAAATGGATAAGCAAAGAATTATTGCATTTTGTGTTGTGAAGACAACTGGCCTAGCCTTTAGCAGAACTGTATTTTTAGAACTAGACAGTGTCACATTTAAATTTATTCACATTTCATATTAAAAAAAGCCAGTGGAGTGACAGTGACAAGTATAGATGTGAGAAAATAATGAATATTCAGTTACAAGAAATACCAAAGTAGGTGTAGTGTCATCACAGTAGATAAATAGATAGATAGATAGATAGATTTTTTACTATTTAAACTGTTTTCTATTTGAATATATTTTAAAATGTATTTTAATCCTGTGATTTCAAAGCTGATTTTTAGCATCATTACTCACATGATCCTTGAGAAATCATTCTAATATTCTGATTTGCTGCTCAAAAAACATTTATTATTATTATTGTTGAAAACAACTGAGTAGAATTTTCTTTGATGAATAGAAAGTTCAGAAGAACAGCATTTTTTCTGAAATAGAAATCTTTTTTAACATTTTAAATGTTTATCATCACTTTTGATCAATTTAAGCATGCTTGCTGAATAAAAGTATTAATTTCTATAATTTCTTTCTCAGAAAATAAGAAATGGTATAGTGTATAATGTCACAAAAGCTTTTTATTTCAGATAAATGCTGATCTTTGGATCTTTGTATTCATCAAAGAAAAAATGTACTCAACTGTTTTAAATATTATTATTATTATTATTATTAATATTACTAATAATAAATGTTTCTTGACCAGCAAATCAGCATATAAGAATCATTTCTGAAGGATCATGTGACACTGAAGACTAGAGTAATGATGCTGAAAATGTAGCTGTGATCACAGAAATAAATTACATTTTAAAATACAAACAGCTATTTTAAATAGTAAAAATATTTCACAATATTACTGCTTTTGCTGTACTTTGGATCAAATAAATGCAGGCTTGATGAGCAGAAGAGAAATCTTACTGTTCAAAAACATGGTTACCATGTTCACATTTTGTGTGAGATGAGTCATTTGTATTCTATCTTCCTCCTCCATGTTCCTTATTTCTCCACCTGTTTTCTCTTCAGATGGATGGCTGGCTTTAGCTCGAGGATAGGGCGATCAGAGGATTAGTACGGAAGGATGCCACACGCTGACAGAGTCTGGAACTCTAGGAAACGGCTGGCCCCTGTGACTGGTGACGTAGCCGATCGCTGGTTGTTTCGGAGAAGACAGAAAAGATGCCCTTTGACCTCTATAAGTCACTGCAGTAAACATAGACAACTTGCCTGACTACTTCATCTGTTACATTGAGGACCTTAAAGACACTGAAATCCACTG
Organism: Cirrhinus mrigala; assembly: GCA_036247105.1. Taxonomy (NCBI): domain Eukaryota; kingdom Metazoa; phylum Chordata; class Actinopteri; order Cypriniformes; family Cyprinidae; genus Cirrhinus; species Cirrhinus mrigala. Next base: position 11,292,746 of record CM070018.1, on the reverse strand, counting down.
AAACAATGAATATTCTGTCTGCTATAATCGTGTTTGAGAACCTCCATGAGGTCAAGAGGCTGTTCCACTGGGGTCCGATAATCGCTCTGACGGTCATCGGCGTTTGCTCCTCCATGGCCATACTGGACTCCATAATCTGGTACTGGCCGCTAGACACCACTGGAGGCAGCATTAACTTCATCATGCTCATTAACTGGACTGTCCTCATTCTGTACAACTACTTCAATGCCATGTTTGTAGGCCCAGGTTACATTCCTCTGGAGTGGAAACCGGTAAGTCTGTTTTGAGATGTTTTCAGAAGGTTACATTTGTTGAAAGAAGCCTGTTATGCTCACCAAAAGTTGTTCAAAAGTTTAGGATCAGTAAGATTTTAAATGTTTTTTAAAGAAGGTTCTTATGCTCATGAAGGCTACATTTACTTGATCAAAAATCCAGAAAAAACAGTAATATTGTAAAATATTATTTCAATGTACAATAACTGTTTTCTATGTGAATATATTTTAAAATGTAATTTATTCCTGTGATGCAAAGCTGAATTTTCAGCATCATTACTCCAGTCTTCAGTGTCACATGATCCTTCAGAAATCATTCTAATATGCAGATTTATTATCAGTGCTGGAAACATTTGTGCTGCTTAAGATTTTGTTGAAACCTGTGATACTTTTTTCCAGGATTTTTTTAATGAACAAAAAGTTAAAGAACAGCATTTATTTAAAATATAAATATTTTGTAACCATATAAACTACCATTTAAACGTTTGTGTTCAGTATATTTTTATTCTTTCTTTTTTTGAAAGAAAGAAATTAATACTTTTACTCACCAACAATGTGTTAAACTGATAAAAAGTGATAGCAAAGACTTATATTGTTAGAAAAGATTTCTATTTTGAATAAATTCTGTTCTTTTTAACTTTTATAAATTAAAGAATCCTGAAAAAAGAATCACAGGTTCCAAAAATATATATAACTATAAATAAAGTCATAATAAGTAGCATAACTGTTTCCAGCATTGATAATAAAAGTAATAAATCAGCATATTAGAATGATTTTTGAAGGATCATGTGACACTGAAGACTGGAGTAATGGCTGATGAAAATCCAGCCTTGCATCACAGGAATAAATTATATTTTAAAAATATACATTAAAACAGAAAACCATTATTTCAAACTGTAATAATATTTTTAGGGCTGTCAAATGATTAATCGCGATTAATCGCATACAAAATAAAAGTCTGTGTTTATATAAAATATATGTGTGTACTGTGTATATTTATTATGTATATATAAATACACACAGATGAATGTATATATTTAAGAAAAATATGTCATATTTATATAGAAAATTTGTACATATAAACTATATGTAAATATAAATACTTTTAAATTACATACATGTATGTGTGTGTATTTATGTATACATAATTAATATACACATTACGCACACATATTTTATATAAACACAAACTTTTATTTTGCATGCGATTAATCACAATTGTTGACAGCCCTAAATATTTTACAATATTACTGGGTTTTTTTTCTGTATTTTTGATCAAGTAAATGCAGCCTTAATGAGCATAAGAGAATTCTTTAAAAAAAAAAACAAAACTTTTGAACGGCAGTGTATTTGATAAAAAATATAGTAAACCAGTAATGTGAAAATCTGTGAGATTTTCTTCAGGATTTTTGATGAATAGAGTTCAAAAGAACAGCATTTCTTTGAAACAGAACTATTTTGTAACATTATAAAAGTCTTTACCGTCACTTTTAATTAATTTAATGCATCCGTGCTGAATAAAACTATTAATTTCTTTCCAGCAAAATCTTACTGACCCCAAACCTTTTAACAGTACCGTATACAAAGATTTTAAAGCATGTGTCTGTTGTACGATATTGTCTGTCAGCATGTCTAATAAGACTTATTTTGTTGTTTGTGTTTTCTAACAGGAGAATCAACAAGATATAATGTACTTACAGTTCTGTAGACTGTGCCAAGGCTATAAAGCCCCAAGGTCACATCACTGTCGCAAATGTAACAGGTAGATTTTTTTAAAAAGCTGGTTTCTATTACTACAGATACATTTTAAAGCTGAAGTGTGAAAAAAAAAAAATCCCATCCCTCTTTAATATGTCATTTGTAAGTTAATTTACCTCAAAAATGCCATCTTAACCTGCCAAACACAGCAACATTGGCTCAACCAATGGTGTTAGTTTGGGGCGGGACTATACCATTTCAAGTATTTGAGAAACCTGTTTGAAAACAATCATTGTTGCATTTTCAGTTTGATGACACTAGATGCGCATTACAGACTTCAGCTTTAAAGGGATAGTTGAGCCAAAATTGTAAAATTTTATTCATGTTGTTCCAAACCTGTAGACCCAAACGTTCCTGAAAATAGTCATACAGGTTTGAAACTATGTGTAAATGTTTATTTGTGACTGTTTATTTGAATGAAATTTCATTTTAAGTTGAACTGTCTCTTTAAGGATTAATTTATTAATAAACCACTATGTGCTTAGATGTATACATGTATAATTAATATAAAAATGGTTTCTTGTCTCAGGTGTGTGATGAAGATGGATCATCATTGTCCCTGGATCAACAACTGCTGTGGTCATTTGAATCATGCGTACTTTACCAGCTTCCTCCTGCTTGCTCCACTGGGCTGTATACATGCGGCGCTAATATTTATCATGACCATGTACACTCAACTTTATGATCGGGTAAGTGTTTTCTCACATCGTTTTTTCTTATTTTTGTTGTAATTAATTGTAATAACAAGCAATAGATGTGGCATGGACATGTAATTTAAAACATTACCTGAAAACATTAATTCAGGAAGGGCTAGGCTAAGCTAAGATAAGCTTCTGTTGAAATGTTCATACATTCATTTCATGATGACTAATTCTCAGGCTGAGTTTTCTTACTCATGGTTGGTGTGGTGAATGTTCTGCACATTTTCTTGGCTTTAGATCTCGTTTGGCTGGAGCTCAGTGAAGATTGACATGAGCGCCGCACGGCATATCCACCATCCCATCATGCCTTTCAGCATTGCAGCATTTGCAGCCACTCTCTTTGCTCTGGGATTGGCACTGGGTACTACTATTGCTGTTGGGATGTTGTTTTTTATCCAGGTAGGATATGATTTGTCATTTTGCTTCTTTATTTTCTTTCACAAAAAATGTTTAATCCTTAGTTTGCTTGTAAGGATGTTTCCTATAAGTGCATTTCGATCTGAAATTTTCTCTTTTCTTTTAGATGAAGGTGATTCTTCGAAACAAAACCTCAATTGAAGCGTGGATTGAAGAGAAAGTAAGCTTGTTTACAGTGTGCTTGTCAGCTAAATGAGGTGACATAATCCAATATTCCTTCCCTAATCCAATACACAACAACACTCTTTCAGGAATAGTCTTTTAAAGACTTCCCTAAACTATGAGCACTTAATGTCATTACAATCTACACACATAGAGGTGCTGAAAGTCTTTTTACTTGACCAGTACCTCAAATTTAAGAATCTAGACAGGAAATCAATGTACAGTGCTGTTCAAATGTTTGGAGTCTTATAAGATGTTTTACATTATTTTGAAAGAAGTCTCTTATTTTCAACAAGACTGCATTTCTTTGATTAAAATTACAGTAAAACCAGTTATATTGTAAAATATTATTACAAATTAATTTATAATTTAATTTTATGTATTTATTTTATTTAAAACATTTTGTTTTATTATTTTTTATTCTATTTTTATTTTTGGTAACTTGGTCCTCAAAAAACATTCTTACTCATATCATTGTTGGAAACAGTTTTGCCGCTTAATATTTTGTGAAAATTTAGATACTTTTTCAAGATTTTTTGATGAATAAAAACTTCAAAAGGACAGAATTTATTTGAAAGTATTTGAAATCCTTAAACATTTTAAAAGTCTTCATTCTCATTTCTGATCAATTTAATGTATCTTTGCTAAATAAAAGTATTAATTTCTTTAAAAAAAAAAACAACTTTTGAACAGTAGTGTAATCATTCAGAATTTAAGTAATTTTGAAATGTACTTTAAATGTAATTGTGGATGTCCGTTTCTGCCACTTAATTAAAAAATAAAAAAGGTAATTGTGATCGTGATACAAACACAATTATGACTTTTAGTCACCATTTCGAGTTAACAATCTCACAATTTTAACTTTTCTCTCAGATTTGCTTAATATGAACACACAATTCAGACTTTTTTTTTTTTCTCACAATTTCGAGTTTACGATCTGGCATTTCTAACTTTTTCTTAGAATTGCATGATACAAACACAATTCTGACTTTTTTCGCAATTTCGAATTTGTGATCTCGCAATACTAACTTTTTTCTCAGAATTGCATGATACAAACACACAATTCTGACTTTTTTCGCAATTTCGAGTTTACAATCTCGCAATTATAACTTTTTTTCTCAGAATTGCTTGATGCAAACACACAATTCTGGCTTTTTTCACAATTTCGAAGTTACAATCTCGCAATTATAACTTTTTTCTTAGAATTGCATGATACAAACAATTCTGACTTTTTTTCGCAATATCGAGTTTGCGATCTCGCAATTCTAACTTTTTTCTCAGAATTGCATGATACAAACAAAATTCTGACTTTTTTTTGCAATTTCGAGTATACAAACTCGCATTTCTAACCTTTTCTCAGAATTGCGTGATACAAACACAATTCTGACTTTTTTCGCAATTTCAAATTTACGATCTCGCAATTATAACTTTTTTCTTAAAATTGCATGATACAAACACAATTCTGACTTTTTTTCGCAATATCAAGTTTGCAATCTCGCAATTCTAACTTGTTCTCTGAATTGCTTGATACAAACACACAATTCTGGCTTTTTTCGCAATTTCAAATTTACGATCTCGCAATTATAACTTTTTTCTTAGAATTGCATGATACAAACACAATCCTGACTTTTTTTCGCAATATCGAGTTTACGATCTCGCAAATATAACTTTTTTTTCTCAGAATTGCATGATACAAACAAAATTCTGACTTTTTTTTTGCAATTTCGAGTATACAATCTCGCATTTCTAACTTTTTCTTAGAATTCCGTGATACAGACAGGTCTGATCTTTTTTCGCAATTTCGAGTTTGTAATCTCGCAATTCTAACTTTTTTCTCAGAATTTCATGAAACAAACACAATTCTGACTTTTTTTTCGCAATTTTGAGTTTGATTTCGCAATTGTAACTTTTCTTCTTAGAACTGCATGATACAAACACAATTCTGACTTTTTTTGCAGTTTTGAATTTATGATCTCGCAATTCTAACTTTTTTCTTAGAATTGCATGATACAAACCAAATTCTGACTTTTTTTTTCGCAATTTCAAGTTTACAATCTCGCAGTTATAACTTTATTTTAGAACTGTATGATACGAACACAATTCTGACTTTTTTTCGCAATTTCGAGTTTATGATTTCGAATTGTAACTTTTCTTCTTAGAATTGCATGATACAAACACAATTCTGACTTTTTCACAATTTTGAGTTTACAAACTCGCAGTTCTAACTTTTTTCTCAGAATTGCGTGAAACAAACACAATTCTGACTTTTTTTCTGCAATTTCGAGTTTACAGTCTCACAATTCTAACTTTTTTCTCAGAATTACATTATACAAACACACAATTCTGATTTTTTCAAAATTGTGAGATATACACCCGCAATTGTAAGGAAAAACTGTGAGAATTGTGAGAGAAACTCCGAATTGCAAGAAAAAAAGTCACAATTGCGAGATACCAACTCAGAATTCCAAGAAAAAAAAAGTCAGAATTGCAAGATACAAACACGCATTTGTGAAAAAAATTCCGAATTGTAAGTTTATCTGTTTCTTGCAGTTGTTTGTTTATATCCCGTTATTCTGACTTTATAACTCGCAATTGCGAGTTGATATACAATTCTGAAAAAAAAGAATTGCGAGTTTATCTCATAATTCTGACTTTATACCTCTCAATTCTGAGTTTGTATAATGCAATTCTGAGAAAAAAAGATGAAACCTTATGGAAGCATAGGACAAAAGACCACCTGTGAATTCACCAAGTCTTTTTTGTTGTATTTACATTAAAGCATGAATCTCTGTGTTCCCAGGCCAAAGATAGAATACAGTACTACCAAACGGGTGAAGAATTCATCTTCCCCTATGACCTGGGCAGTCGTTGGGAGAACTTCAAACAGGTGCTCACCTGGTCCGGCTCCCCCATAGGAGATGGAATCGAATGGCCTGTGCATGAGAAGTGTAACCAGTACACTCTAACCGTATGTACTCATAACATAATACATATAACTAATCATTCAATAAATATTACATTACAGTCTTATACAGTTCTATAGCTCATTTTGTAATGATATTTTTGTTTCTACTTTATTCAGATTGAGCAGCTGAAGCAAAAACATGATAAACGCCAGAGGAGTGTAAGTATTGCCGTAATCACTTTTAAACACAAGAGGGCAGCATTTACTAAAGATCTGACACAATGGTGACCGTCCGCTTCACAGGTGGAGTACAGAGTGGTGGAGGACTACAATGGTGCTTGTTGCCCCTTGGGAAAGGGTCTAAATACTTTCTTTAGGACACCTTGTACGGAGGAACCAAGGATTCAACTCACAAAGGGAGAGACCATTTTTGCTACGAGAGGAACAAAGTGAGCCATCTTTTTTTAGTTGTTTTAAAGGGACAGTTCACCCAAAAATGAAAATTTACCCTCATTAATTATTCACCCTCATGTCGTTCCAAACCCGTAAGACCTTTGTTCACCTTCAGAACACAAATTAAGATATTTTTGATCAAATCCGAGAGCTTTCTGATCATAAAATTACAGTTAAACCACTGATGTCACATGGATGTTAGCATAAAAAGGTTAAAAAAAAAAATATGTTCTTTTTAATTAACAGGTGGTGGATGTATGGAGACAAAGTTTTGAATGAGGAACAGGCTAAAGGTAAAGTTTTGGACATGTTATATGATCAAATTCAGTAATTAAAAGTGTTTCATAAGCTTGATGATTAAAATTATATCTCTCCCTATAGCTGGAGTGCGAATTAGAGGATGGTTTCCGCGCCGCTGTGTTGAGAAGTGTCATTATGACTCTGCGAATAATTCGACAAGTGAAGAAAAGAAAGAGCAATGATACAGAATTATATATTTTCACAGCTCGCTTCACAGAGGACCTAATATTAGGGTCTGAACCCTGCTGAGATGCAAATTTCTTTCTGATTCTTTTGTAAAGCTGTTCAATGGCACCAGCGCTAAGTGTTGAAGCAAACCGATACTGACAGACGCCCCAAAGTTATTAACTTGCGTAACTTAATAACATTTCATTTCCAAAGAACAGCTGCCAGAGAAACTGGCAAATGAGAAAGAAATAGGGGTTTTATAAAAAAAAAAACAACAAAAAAACAGGATTGGGGCATATGGCAGTATATTCTTAAAAGGGTGTTATTAAGATGTCTACTTGAAACTTATTTCTTCTTCTTGCCTTTCTCTTACTCGCTTGCTCTCTCTTGATCGTCGATGCCCACACTGATTATGCAAAGCCTTTTTTCCAATTGTAACAAGGTCTTTGTCATGCAAATTGTCTGAATTGTTTATATAATTGAAATAACAATTTGATTTTATTTTTGATGGCTTACTTTTTTGTAAAACTGATGTCAACCTCGCTGAAGTTTTCTGAAACAAATAAACAGCCGTGATCTGTATAGTAATTTCGTAAGTTTATTTTCTTCGTATTTTTAATGGAAAGCAACCACAAAATTTGTTTCTACTCCACAAAGCACCTGTATGTAAATATAATTGTTTATTTAATTGATGTACTGACATTGGCATATTAATGTTTTCACATTTTCTTCCTTGGAAAAAAAAATAAATTAACATTCTTTGGTATTCATTAAATCTTTATGTTTGTACATTTGTTTTATAATAACATATCCACGCAAATCATATGTCTTTTTGACTGACAATGAGAGTCTCTTGGGCACAGATTGATACAGTGCTTACAAAATATTTAATCTTTGAGGAAATATAGAAAAACATCACAATACAAACATCACTCATAAATACATGGTCACACCTCAGTATATCCTCAGCACTACATGTTAGCATAAAGATTCTCAATCTGAACTTTAAAGAATTTTGTGAGTTCTGCCCGCTTGGCTTTCAGTGTTGGAGTGAGGAGACCATTTTCTACTGTGAACATGTCGGGATGCAGGTACAGGTCTTTTACCTTAAAAAGAGAACATAACTATATTAGACCAGGGTCAGACAACAAATAACGCTTGTGGCAAAATGCCCCATAAATGCAAGATAATGGGGCAGTAAAACTTGCCCCTGGACAATTAAACAATGTATTTCGGCAGTTATCATTAAAATTAAATGTGAAAATGAATGAAAAGTGACAATTCGCGGAAATGCTTTTAGATATGCTCACCGCATCAGCGTTGAGCCTTTTAACCAATCAAACGCGTTTCTGTTGAATTTAGGAATACATTGGCCAATCAGAGGCGCTTAGATTAGTCACCGCTGAAAACAATGGAGCCGTTGATGAGTGCGCACGATCGCGAATTCCCTAATCATAAACAACAGTGCAGATACGATGTAAATAAAATATTAATAATTTCTTAGTTTTAGTGATTATAACGGGAGTTTTTGCATAACTTGTGCTGTGCTAGACTAGGCTAACGTTATGAACCAACATATTTGTCTCTGAAGCCAGAATGTGACGTGCCCAAAACGAAACTGTTTTCTATATCGATATTAATAAACATTATTACAATATAAAAAGCAATAATCTACGATGATGGTTTTTGTCTTAATATTTCAGCCCTGTGAGCTCCTGTTTTTACATGTATAATATAGATACAATTTTAAACAGTCTATTGATATTGACAACAATTTAAAATTTTGATTAAAGTAATTGGGTAAATTTAAGTGGCTATTTGACATTAAAGACAACATACTAGGCTACGGTGAAAATAATAATAAGGTGATTATAAAAATTGACTTTGGATCAATTGTAGGGGGCAAATATTCCCCCTCAATGGAAAAGTTCATTTCTGACCTTGTATTAGACATAAAATTAAATGAAAAGAAAACCACACGATGCATCAGAATAACATCAAAATTCACTTGTTTATTTAAAAATGTTTTGGACTGTTTTCCCTTGTAAATGGTGCTTGATCTGTGCATATATCTTCAGATGAGATGTCTCATTAAAAGTTAAAAATGTCTTGATAGATTACTAAAAACATTTTTTTTGCTTCACAAGACGTTAATTGATCAAATGGAGTTGTGTTGTGGATTATTGTGATGTTTTTATCAGCCGTTTGGACTTTCATTCTGTCGGCGCCCATTTAAAAATTTGTATTTTGGAAGAACTATTCTATTAACACTGATATATGCTAAGAATAGCCTAAAGAATCATAAAATTGCTTACTTGTTCAAATGACTTCAGCCCTGCTTCACGTCCCAGCTTGTTGAGGTCAGAGATGATTGCTTTCTTGACTTCCTAAAATACAATGAAGATTATTGAGCAAAACTTTTTGGTTGAAGTGTTATAAAAGTAAACTAGCAAAAATCTTATCAAAATCTAAGTTTTGCATGTGCTAAGGTAAAGTATGTAAATATACACAACGTACCTGATTTTTACAAAGCTCCTCAAGTGAACCTTTCACTCCTAGTTTTTCTGCAAAACCTGGCAATACTTCTGGGTCTGGCACCACTATGGCCACCAAAGTGGACTGGACACATTCAATTTGAAGATATTAGGCTACACATTAATAAATATAAAACCAGAATTTTATATCAGAAATAGCATAAATTTCACCTGTAAACTGTCACCATGCACAAACACTTGGGCGACTGGAGCGCTCCGAATGTAAACGTTTTCGATCTTTTCTGGTGCAATGTATTCGCCTTGAGCCAGTTTGAAGATGTTTTTCTTTCTGTCGATGATCTTCAGCACTCCACTCTTGAAAATGAACAGAAAACATAACTTCCATAAACATTAATGTAGCATTTTATTCTATTTCTTACAAATACACTAAAGTGTATGCAGCCATTGATTTTTTTGGCACACTCAGATTCCAGATTTTCAAATAGTTGTATCTCGGCCAAATATTGTTCTATCCTTCAGCTTTCAGATGAGGTACAAATTTCAAAATATTGATCCCTATGACTGGTTTTGTGGTCCAGGGTCACATATTTTATTCCAAACAAGGGATCTTACAGGCAGCCATTTGCCGATATCTCCAGTGTGCAGCCATCCATCTTTGTCCAAAGCCTCTGCTGTCTTTTCTGGGTCGTTGAGATATCCACGAAACACATTCTTCCCTTTGACACAAACCTAAAATGAAACACCACAGCTATAAGATGTTTCAATGACATTTTAGTTCATGGTTTATAAAATGACGTTCCATTACCTCTCCTTCACCATTGGATGCAAAGTAATTCATTTCATCCACATCAACAAGTTTGATAATATTGCATGAAATAGGAACTCCAACATGACCTGAAATCAACAGGATATATAATAAATCAGTGCTAAGTGTTTTTACACAGAAAAAAAAAAGATTTTCAGTTAAAGGAACCCACCAGTATTCCAGTCTCCCGGTATGGAAAAAGTGCAACCCGCAGTGCATTCTGTCTGGCCATATGCCTCGAATATCTGGAAGTAGGCCAGTGATAAAGGGGTCAGGACTGGGTCACTGTGACACCAGATCAATACATACACACCCTGCTTTGACAGTGGCCATGTTTATTAAATGGATAGTTCGCCCAAAAATGAAAATGAACCCACAATTTACTCATGCTCAAGCTATCCTAGGTGTACATGACTTTGTTCTTTCAGACGAATACAACTGGAGTTATATTTAAAGATGTCCTGGCACTTCCAAGCTTTATAATGGCAGTGAATGGGTGTTGATTTTTTGAAGTCCAATAAAATTCACCCATCCATCATAAAAAAAAGTACTCAACATGACTCTAGAAGTTTATAAAGACCTCTTCAAGCGAACTGATGTGTTTGTGTAAGAAAAATGTCCATATTTAAAACTTTGACGTAGGACGTAGGTGTAAGCTCTGTTGAGAATATGCATGAGAATCCAGATTTGTTTAAAGCATACAAGCCAGGACAAACTAGTCTCCTTTATTAGCCTTTATTAACCCCCTGGAGCTATGTGGAGTACTTTTTATGATTGATGGATGCACTTTATTGGACTTCAAAATCTCAAGAGCCATTCACTGCCATTATAAAGCTTGGAAGAACCAGGACATTTTTTAATATAACTTGTAAAGATTGTATTCGTCTGAAGGAAGAAAGTCATTTACACCTAGGACGGCTTGAGGGTGAGTAAATCAGGGGGTAATTTTCATTTTTGGGTGAACTATCCCACAATAAAGCACCACTCCATCGAATTGTCTTTTATAAGCCAAAACAGAAGCTATATAGTTCATCATACCTGGCACCCAAGGCTTGCCCGGAGAAATGTGAGCACAGTTGCAGAAATGGGAGCAGCCCCTGTCACCATCACCCTCACACGACCCCCCAGAGATTCCTGCAGAACACATTTCAAAACTTTCCAGAACCATTCCTCACAGGAGCTCCACTCTTCCCCAACAAATACAAAAACCCTCCCATCTGGTCTGTTGGGGATACCTGCACTTTGTGAAATATGAGTTTGTCCCATATGCTGTCGTTCCTGATAATGCCCTGTTTGACCTCTGCACATTTCTTCTCAATGGCAAAGTTCAGAAGCCATTTCTTAAATGGAGTCTGGGCACCACTCTGGACCTGGAAGTCAGCCGAGAGTAAAAAGGTAAAGGCTTAAAGAGCATTTTATTGGTGATCTGTGTGTAAATGTACAAATAAATGCATATAGTAGTCAACATTGGAGATGGATCAAAAAAAAGTTCATCAAAGTTGTCCTAAGACAAGAACAGGTATTGTTTTGGTTTTAGGACTATTTTGATGAAACGGTTTGATCCACTTCAAATGTTGACTAGTGTATACCAAACTCTTCAGTGAACTTAAATACTGGCAGGTAACGCATCCCACATGTTTGTGCTATGAATGTGATTTAAAACTCCTTAATATAAGTCTGAAGAAGTTCACTTCCAGAACAAAAATTTACTCACCCCTTTGTTATCCAAGATGTTCATGTCTTCTTTTCTTCAGTCATAAAGAAATTATGTTTCTTGAGGAAAACATTTCAGAAATGTTCTCCATATAGTGAACTTCTATGGTGCCCCTGAGTTTGAACTTCCAAAATGCAGTTTAAATGTGGCTTCAAAGGGCTCTAAATAATCCCAGCTGAGGAAGAAGCGTCTTATCTAGCAAAACAATTGGTTATTTAGAAAAAAACAAAGAATTTACATACGTTTTAACCTCAAATGCTCATCTTGTCTAGCTCTGCGTGAACTCTGTGTATTCCAGTTCATGACAGTTAGGGTATGTCGAAAAACTCCCATCTCATTTTCTTCTCCAAATTCAAAATCGTCCTACATCGCTGTTTTACCTTTTTTTGCAAAGGACGTTTGATCTTCTTTGCATGTTTACTTTGTAAACACTGGGTCGGTACTTCTGCAGCAATATAGGACGTTTTTGAAGATGGAGGAGAAAATGAGATGGGAGTTTTTTGACCTACTTTAACGGTAGTGAACAGGAATACACAGAGTTTACGCAGAGCTAGACAAGACGGGCATTTGAGGTCAAAAAGTATCTAAATTGTTCATTCTTGTAGAAAATAATCAATCGTATCACTAAATAAGACCCTTCTTTCTCTGCGTTTAGAGCCCTTTAAAGCTGCATTTAAACTGCAGTTTGGAAGTTCAAACTCGCAGGCACCATAGAAGTCCACTATACGGAGAGAAATCCTGAAATGTTTTCCTCAGAAAACATTATTTCTTTACAACAGAAGAAAGAAAGTCATGAACATCTTGAATTACAAAGGCGTGAGTAAATTATCTGTAAATTTTTGTTCTGGAAGTGAACTTCTCCTTTAACACTGTGACAAATCATGAGCTACAGAACATTTTGTCAATTGGTTGGTTTGTCTTACTACAGTGTTGTGCTTTGTAACTCCACCCACTTGTTTTATTAGTCCATAATCTGAGTAACACAATCACTCACACTTTAGTTTAGGGACCAATTCTCACTTCTGACTATTACTAACTTTTTCTACTAAATATTAACTACAACTTTCACCTCAATAAACTCCTGATTCACTGCTTATTAATAGCTACTAAGGTAGTTGCTTAAGGGATAGTTCACCCAAAAATTAAAATTCTGTCATTAATTAGTCACTTTCATGTCGTTTCAAATCCGTAAAACCTTCATTCATCTTACGAATACAAATTAAGATAATATTGGTTTAAATCCGAGAGCTTTCTGACCCTGGTGTCGTGAATGCGTGCAGAATGCTGATGCGCAAAAGAAGAAATTGTTGAAAAAAGTTGTTATTTTTGTTTTCTTTGTGCAGAAAAAAGTATTCTTGTAGCTTCATAAAATTATGGTTAAACCACTGATGTCACATGGACTATTTTAGCGACAATTTTAGTCCTTATTACCTTTCTGGGCCTCGAATGTGGCAGCTGCGTTGCTGTCTATGCAGGGTTAGAAAGCACTCAGATTTAATCAAAAATATCTTAATTTTGCTCCAAAAATGTCTTACAGGTTTGGAATGACATGATGGTGAGTATTAAATGACAGAATTATAATTTTTGGATGAACTATCCCTTTCTCTAGAGAGGAAATTACTATATACTCTCTCTCTCTCTCTCTCTCTCTCTCTCTCTCTCTTCTATCTATATCTATTATATATATATATATATATATATATATATATATATATATATATATATATATATATATATATATATATGTGAAATCATGTCTAAAACCTTTACTTTCTTATTACATACACACACTACTGAGAGAATGCATAGAGGCCCATCTATAAAAAATGATAACAAGCTATGTGAATTAGGCAACGCCCCCAAGAGTGACTGTGTGTGTAGTTTCATACCTTGTCGTAAACACGATTCAGAAGACGTGGAACCACTGGGAATACAGTAGGCTGCAGGGTTTTCATATCGTCTGGTAGAAGTCTGATATCACCTTGGAAAAACCCAACTCTTCCCCCTACACTGTACAGCACTGTCTGATACACATGAATGAGAACAAGCAACCATAACTTCAGTTTTCTTCTTCTGTAAAAGAATTTCATCTATGTGATTTATAAAAGATTCTAGTACATGACACTGAAAATTTGAAAGACCTTCAGCAATGTTTCATCAAAGATGATGGTGAGCATCAGATATGAAAGAGCGGCTTACCTGTACAACTCTTTCAAACATGTGCGCCAGCGGCAAAAACGAGATGGACACGTCGGATGGAACGGGCACAAAGACGCTCTGAAGAAACATGGGTTTGGCATCCAACATTAAAAACCTACACTCCCACAGAGACTTTGTAAAAATCATGTAGCCATCATACTGACATACAGTACCTCAAAGGTCTTAACCACGCCAGCTGCATCTGCAACCACATTTTCATGGGTCAGCATGGCTCCCTTTGGATCCCCTGAAGCAGAGAATACAGGATGAAAGCTCACACACATACAGTAGAACACAACACAATATTCACTAGAGGTGGAGCAGCATTCACTTCACAGAAATAAATGTGGCCTGTAGTGTTTTTGCAGTCGTGAAACAATAGAATAGATTACATCACTTACCTGTGGTTCCACTTGTAAAGCAAATAATACTTAGGTCTTCTGGTTTTGGTGGCTGAAAAAAAAAAAAAAAAAAAACACAGCACAATGAGATTGTGAAACACATTGATAAATACTATTTGCTAAATGCATTTCAATTCACGATTAACCAATTACTCACAACAGGCTTGTGATGGTTGTCTTTTCCCAATGCCTAAAAAATTCACAAATGTTTTTAAATATATATTCTGTTCTCTGACTTTGAAAGATATCAGAGCCTTTAATATTTTGTATTTTCGTTTTATTATTTATTACTGATCAAATGGTGCTGTCAGTGTACCTCTACATCTTTCAGGGACAGGATGTCCACACCGATCTTAGAGCCTCTATCAATCAATGCAGAATCATAGGGGTCCATGAGAATGATGGTTTTCAAGACAGGTGTGAGGTTTTTCTCACAGTTATCCAGCAACGTTTCTGCCTTGTCCTGCTTATCACATATCACTGTGGATATCTTTGCTGCGGAGATAAATATAATACTTAAAGGTGACATATCATGAAAATGTGACTTTTTCCATGTTTAAGTGCTATAATCGATTCCCCGGTGCATGTACCAACCCAGAAAATGTGAAATTTGGATTTATTGATTTATTTACTGTATATTACGCTGCTGCCTCGCAGATCTAATGTAAACGTGATTTCTTTCCCAGCTGTTTACCTTCTTAGACATAACCGACTGTTTTTGTAACTCTTGCGTGTTTTTAACATAAACTTGTGCATATTTGACAGTTTAAGCGCAATAAGACATGAAAGAGAAAAAGAACTTTAAGTTAATATTCACATGCCATGTGACAGCTGCTTTCTGTGCGCATGCTTCGAATGTGTATATCAGAAATTTAAACTAATATGGCTTTAAATGCATGATTTCATCATGATAGACATGATAATCAAATCCAAATAGATGTTTTTTGGCAGAGCATCTGAAGTACGAGCTGTATAGTCACAGCCCTATTCTGAAAAAGGGGGCGGGGAGCAGCAGCTCATTTGCATTTAAAGATACAGGTACGAAAACAGCGTATCTCTGCTTCCACTCAAAATAAGCATTTTCAAAATGATATAATAAATTATCTGTGAGGTATTTTGAGCTGAAACTTCACAGACACATTCTGGACACCTGAGACTGTAGCACAAAATTACTATGGTATTAAATAGTAACTTAAATTAAGTATGTTAAATTGGGAAGTTATAGCGTAAGTATAAAGGTAACAAACAAACACGGCATTGTTGTAATAGCTCTGCTCCACAGATCCTCAATATTTTTACAAAATTAATCTAAGAATGGCTTAAAGTAATTTTCTCTGCATATTAAAGGGGTCATCGGATGCAAAGTTCACTTTTACATGTTGTTTAAACATTAATGTGTGTTGGCAGTGTATGTACAAATCTAGTCAAAGTCAAAGTCAATTTTGCCATATGTGCCAGACATACAGAGACATACATCTACCCTATAATGATACAAATCCATGCAGTGGTTTTTAATTAATCTGTAAAAATAATATCCCCTTTTTCTAATCAAGCCATTCTCACGCTCCCACGATAGTTGATTGACATAAGCGTCTTACCTCAGACCCGCCCTAAATCAGCTGTAACAGTCTGATCGCCATTATTTCGATGCCGGAGCAGGGATGTAAGTTAGACAAGAATATCTCCGATTGAACGATTGTGTTGCTGGATGTAATAATGAACATAGTGGTCGTCATTTACTCTCGACATCTGAGCCGCTGAAGATGCAGTGGATTATGTTTGTTTGTGAAGGGAATGCGCCTCACGATCTACATATATCAGTCTATGTTCACGCGAATCATTTGTGATCTAGCTTCACTTACAGCAGAAGTGAGTATAAGGTTTTTTTTATGAATCTTTGCGATCGCCTTTCCTAATAACGTGGTAGTTAGCAAGTTTAGCGGCTAAATGCGGCTAACAGAAACAGGCTCGTCACTCCACAGAGAGAAGAGAGGGGCGGGGTGAGCAGAGCTCATTAACATTTAAAGCAACCTCGACCAGAACAGGATGATTTTTGCAGAGCTGATTTTGACAAGGTAAAAAGGGTGTTGTTTTACACTACCATTGAGAATTTTTAACCAAAGTATATTATAGACTTTTCATTAAGACCCTAAAGAATCATATCAACTTGTGGAAAATGGGCATCTGATGACCCCTTTAAAGGATTAGTTCACTTCCAGAACAAAAATTTACAGATAATGTACTCACCCCTTGTCATCCAAGATGTTCATGTCTTTCTTTCTTCAGTCATAAAGAAATTATGTTTTTTGAGGAAAACGTTGCGGGATTTCTCTCCATGTAATGGACTTCTATGGTGCCCCCAAATTTGAACTTCCAAAATGCAGTTTAAATGCAGCTTCACAGCGCTCTAAACGATCCCAGCTGAGGAAGAAGGGTTTTATCTAGCGAAACAAATTTGGGGGCATCACAGAAGTCCATTATATGGAGAGAAATCCTGAAATGTTTTCCTCAAAAAACATAATTACCTTACGACTGAAGACAGAAGAGTACATTATCTGTAAATTTTTGTTCTGGAAGTGAACTAATCCTTTAAACAGCCATAGGAGAAGTATTTCGACTTCAAAAAAATAACACACTACACCTTTAATTATAATTATATTATATAACTATAATCTGTCATTAGTTAGAGAATTAGAAAAAGAGTTATACGATTATGCAGAGGTAAGCAAAGCAGCTTGAACTCCTGGGGTAAAAGTAGCAAGGTCACTGAGGTCATTAAAACAATAAAGTCGTCAACATCTGAAGGATTATATAAGTCAGCAGAGTTCAGCAGGTGTGATTACTAAAGCTCCTCTGACGAACACCTCTAATGAAGCAAGCAAGCAAGCAGACTTAAGTACCTCTATTAATGATGAACACAAGGGCCTCAGATCCCAAGGTGTCGTAAAGAGGCACTGCCACCATGGAATAGGTATAGCAGGCCAGTTCTCCAATAATCCACTGAAAAGAGGGATTTAAACAGCCTTGTTTTATTGGGTATAAATTTGCCACATATATTTTGTGTTGTTAAGTGTATAAAAATGCATAAAACAAGAAAAGATTCTAAACTGAGTAAGAAAAATGAACAAGGCTTAATTTAAAGACATTTACCGCATTTAAAAGATGTTTAGATATTTTTAGTGGGAAAATAAGACTGATATATCAGTTTTGATTTTGATTAGACTCATTATGTCACCTCTGGCCGGTTCTGGGCAAAGATGCCAATAAACGATTCCTGCGATGGCTTCTGGCCGCGATGGATAAGTCCGGACCCCAAGAATTCAGCTCTGTCTGAAACCTGAGACAATCAGAAGAAAGCACTGAAACAAAAACCTCAGTTTTCCTCACTTTTGAGTTCAAAATTATGTTTGTGGTTGGTACAAATACCTGTTTGTATTTAAGCCATTGATAAGGTTGCCCCTTCTTTCTGAACCCCAAGCATGGTCCATTTCCTGCACGGCACAGATGAAATATCTCAGAGACTAATCACATGCAACTAAGATTAGATGTTAACTAACATAGCTAGCATAAAATCAGGACTTGATTTGATTTTAAAAGAATTTCAATATTCTGTGTTGCTGTAAATTTTGACCTCATGACCTCTCACCTGAGACACGTAGTCCTCTTTGAAAAACCTCATATAGAGTTTTGGCATCCTCATATAAGTACGAGATCAAGTTGTCATCTTTCAAGAGTGTTGTTTTTCTAGCACCACCCTGTAAATAAAAAATGGCCATTAATATGAAGTGCTTAAACAAATTTAGAACCATCAAAAATCATGCACGAGGACCTGTGAAATGATAAACACACGCATTGTAGTACATACAAAACTATTCAAAGGTTTGGGGTCAGTGAGAATTTTATTTTGAAAGAAACTGCGGTAGTACTTCTATTCAGCAAGGATGCTGAACAACTGAACAAAAGTGACAGTAAATTCTTTTACATTGTCACAAACAATCTATTATTTAAAAAATGTCATTCTTCTGAAAAAATGTACTATGGTTTTCACAAAAAAATTTAACAGAACAACCGCTTTCAACATTAAAAGATTAGTTCAATTTCAGAATTAAAATGTTCTGATGATTTACTCACCCCCATGTCATGTAAGATGTTCATTTCTTTCTTTCTTTCCTTCTTCAGTCGAAAAGAAATTAAGGTTTTTGAAGAAAACATTCCATATAGTGGACTTCAATGGGAACTAACAGGTTGAAGGTCCAAACTGCAGTTTCAATGCAGCTTCAAAAGCCTCTACGTAATCCCAGCAGAGGAATGAGGATCTCATCTAGCGAAACGATTAGACATTTTCTAAAAAAATACAACTTTATATACTTTTTAACCACATATGCTCATCTTGCACTAGCTCTGCGATGCACATGGTTAGTTCTTCGTCTATGTACTCCGGTTAAAAAAGTTAGGGCAGGGCAAAAAACTTTTTCATTTTCATTTCATTTCATTTTCTCCTTTAACTTCAAAATCGTTCAACATCGTTGTTTACCTTTTTTTGTAAAGGGTGTTTGACTTTCTTTGCATATGGGTTGGTACTTCTAAGTCACGCATGACCTTTTCTAATGTGATGTAATGCGTAAGGTCAAGCTAGTGCAAGACAGCATTTGTGTAAAAAAGATAAGGCCCTTATTCCTCGGCTGGGATCACGTAGAGCCCTTTAAAGCTCTATTGAAACTGCAATTTGGACATTCAACCCATTGTCTCCCATTTAAGTCCACTATATTAAGAAATGTTTTTCTTTATTTCTTTTTAACAAGAGAAAGAAAGACATGAACATCTTGGATGACATCGGGGTGACATCTGGAAGTGAACTAATCCTTTAATACTAACAATAATAATAATAAATGTTCCTTAAGCATCAGGAAATCAGTATATTAGAATGATTTTTGAAGGACAAAACTAGACATTCAGACTATATTACTCAAAATGTGTTTTAGAAGACAAATTATTGATTTATAACACAAGTTATATTGCATAAAGCTGACATAAGAACACACCGCTATGCCAACAGTCTGGTGGTTGAGGTCTGTGGGTGGCTGCAGTGGTTTCGGCCTTGTGTTGAGATGGACCAGAGCTACAGCTGCGAGGCTGAACAGAAAAACCAGTCCTGAAGTGGACAGCGGGGTAAACAGGAACTCAAATAAGAATTCCATAATGCACAGGATCTGTAAAAAAAAAAAAAAAAATCTAGAATAACATGGAGGGTCAGTATCATACACAACATAGTATTTTGATGTACTTTTATGTGGTCATCATATTTATATAGGTGAATTTACACAAAGTTCAAGGTTCCTGTAATCACATTAGTGCTGTTTTGACGCTACACTGATTAGAAGGTATTGATGAAGACAAATATCAGTATGACCTTAGGCGGGGTGAAGGTTAGAGTGCATTGTTGAAGTTTGTTCAAAGGTTGAAGAGCACAATAGAAGAGCAAAATACAATATGTGTCTGACAGTTATGCATTTTTTCTGTGAAATTCTTTCTTAACATTCTCCAGTGTTACCCTTCAACACCTGTTGCTGTTCCTTCAGGATACTGTATGATCTCCAGTGTTAATAATGCTATTGCGATTTGGTACATTATCTACCTAGCCATACATTTATGGAGGCCAAAGTCTAGCAAAGGTAATATAACCCTTTTCAGCCTCAAGAGCATCAGCTACCCTTTGTAAAAAAAAAAAAAAAAAAAAAGCATGCATGAAATGTTTATATATATATATATATATATATATATATATATATATATATACACATTTTCTATGTATATATTTATATATTTGAGCATATACTGTAAAAAAAATGAAAATTGTTTCAAAAAGTTGTTTCAACTTAAAATAATTTGTTACCCCGACGACTTACAATTTTTTGTTTAGTCAACTTGAAATTTTAAGTTACTTAATGTTAATGTAAGTGACAACTGAAATATTTTAGTTGACAAACTAAAACACTGAAGGCAGTGGGGTAACAAATTATTTTAAGTTGAAACAACTTTTTTTTTTTTTTTTTACAGGTTAATACATTAAGCGCCATTTTATTTATTGATCAGAACATCTAACTGTTCAAAACATCTGACTTAAGTCACAATGACAAGAAACCAAACAGATTTCCGAATGCAATTTCCTCTATGGACAGACACAAGACCTATTTGAATGCAAAACATTCCTACTAGTCCTATTTTTTAAATTAAAAAACGCATCTGCATCATGCAGTTTTTGTTTTAAACATGCATAACAATACATACGCATTTTTATCAGCACACCAAAATCATAATTTAATTCAATTCAAGTTTATTTGTATAGCGCTTTTCACAATACAAATTTTTGCAAATCAGCTTTACAGAAAATTAAAGTTTCTACAATATATTTAGTAGTAGCTTACTAGTGGTGACTATGTTAAGATTTTTAAAGCAAGTACCTGGATAACCGGCTGGAGTCCGGTGCGTCTGTCAGATGATGGCACTGGAAGAAAAAGTCCTGTGAGACCCTTGCACAGGTTTGCTAAAGCCACAAGAAGACTGAGAAGGAAGGCATGGTCTCAGGTCCAATAAAGCAAGCACATGAGTGACCTTTGAACCAATTGCTGCTATCTGTTCCCTGATAATACAAATGACCGCACATAAACAGAATCATGGCTATACGGCTAAATCCTGCAAAGTAAATGTGTGTTGCACAAGATTCACAAGTCTGTGCTTTAACGTCTACATGCTGAAAAGTACAACTACACAGTGCTAGCACAAAAGGTGGACTATGACATTTGCCTTTGCTGGTCAGCGTGACATTGAATTGCATGCAGTGTAAAAGTTCGGCTGAAAGTTGCTCCCATTCAAATACTGAGGTTTTTATCATCATTACTTATTACTCTGGCGGTTTGCAGAAACATTTTGCTGATTCAGGTTAAAGCGACTATCAGGGACCCTAAAACCCTTGTTAGCAAGAGAAGGTTACCCATGTCACACCTCCTATTAGCAGCCTCACTTAAGCATGACACAACATGATCTTACAAACACACACTGTTTTCTAACCTCATCTGCCTCAGCATCATTATCACAGCAGTTTAGGAAGGACGTTCCAGCTGAACTTTGACATTTGACTGTAATGACAGATAAGATGTGAGCACCTTTGGATTTTGTAATCTGTTCTGATAATAGACAATGAAATTAAAAGAATGAAAGCCGTCAAGGCCTCTGTGGATCTGAGTGTTGTCGACTGAAGTCAGAGTTGGTCAATTTAGGTCAAAGTTGAAGTGATACACATACTCAAAAAAGAAAAAATACAGATCTACATACAAACCTTCCTCCGCTTTCCACATTTAGTATGCAGCTTACAGAATGACACATTTCAATTCAATTTGGATGCTTGGACATAGATAGATAGATAAGATTGTTACCTTTTTTTTTTACCTTCTGTTGCTTTAAATGCAGCAGAACTTGAGCTGGAATGAACTGCAACAAGTTTGTTTACAACCTGATCCATCCCAGCAAGATTTGAATGAACCTAATTTCATATGGTCATGCTAGTGAAAATGAGCTGAGAACGTGCAAAACGTGTACTACGGGTGCTAAGTGCTCGTTCTCCAGAGAAACCCCTTGATTAGAATTAATTTCCCCAGGGAAGACAGAGTCCATTTAAATCCACCTGTATGTCTTAAAGCCGATCAATGTGACTGAGTTTTACGCAGGTAGGATGTCAGGAGGATTAGATTTAGACATAAGTGGACCCACACGATGGTGGGCGCTGATTTTTGTTTCTTTATCAGCTCTTACAAACTCTGTCATTTGCAACAAATCAACCCAGTACAAGCTTACGGTTGGCCTTCAAGCTCCTCGGAACATTTCCTACCCTTTCAGTTTGCTTAGGTTGGGGTCTGCAATGCAGATAGCCATAGACAAGATCAACGCAAATCCATCTCTGAGTGGAAATTTCACCTTTGACTTCGTGTACGTAGACACAGACTGTAACGCAAAACTTTCACTTCAGGGATTCATCGATCAAGTAATAAACCAAAATGTGTCAGCGCTATTTGGTCCACCCTGTCCTGAGGAGGCTGAGGTAAGTGTCTTTATTTGAAATTTAATACATTTTTTATTATTACTACTACTACTATTATTATTATTATTATTATTATTATTATTATTATTATTATTAAGTGAATTACGGGGTAGAATGGCTAATTAAGACGATTAATGTTTCAACCGTGTTATTAAACGTTGAGTGCTAAATGTTAGCATATGTCACCTGTCGCTAAATATGCTCATAAACAGTAGCTTTCACCAGAGAAGGTAACCATTTCTGTTATTGCGATTTTCTTTTTTTTTTTTTTTTTTTTTTTTTTTTTTGACGGATTAGATTGGTCAATAAATTATTATCATAAATCATTGTTACTTAAAGTGATAGTTCACCCAAAATAAAAGTTTTGTCATCATTTACTCACCCTCAAGTTGTTTCAAACCTGTGTGAATTTCTTTCAGCTGTTGAACACAAAAGAAGATATTTTGAAGAATGTTGGTAATCAAACAGTTAATGGTAGCTATTGACTTGGGGGGAAAAAAAGCTATGGAGCGCATAAGAGGACATAATGGGAAAAAAATGTAACGAGAGAATAAAAATATAGCAAAAACTACCAGTTTTTTAATGTTTTTTAAAAACGTCTCTTCTGCTCACCAAGCCTGCATTTATTTGATCCAAAGTACAGCAAGAACAGTAAAATTTCGAAATATTTTTACTATTTAAAATAACTATTTTCAATTTGAATCTATTTTAAAATGTAATTTATTCCTGTGATCAAAGCTAAATTTTTAGCATCATTACTCTAGTCTTCAGTGTCACATGATCCTTCAGAAATCATTTTAATATGCTGATTTGCTGTTCAAGAAACATTTATTATTATTATTATTATTATTATTATTATTATTATTATTATTATTATTATTATCAATATTTAAAACAGTCGAGTACAATTTTTCAGTATATGATGAATATAATGAATAGAAAGGTCCAAACATCAGTATTTATCTGAAATAAAAAGCTTTTGTAACATTACACACTTTACCATTCAAAAGCTTGGAGTCAATATATATATATATATATATATATATATATATATATATATATATATATATATATATAAAAATTATAGAAATTAATACTTTTATTTAGCAAGAATGCTTTGATTTGATCAAAAGTGATGAAAAAGACATTTATAATGTTACAAATGATTTTTATTTCAGATAAATGCTGTTCTTCTGAACTTTCTATTCATCAAAGAAACCTGAAAAAAAAAAAAAAATCAACTCCGCTGTTTTCAGCATAATAATAATAATAATGTTTTTGAGCAGCAAATCAGAATGTTAGAATGATTTCTGAAGGATCATGTGACTGGAGTAATGATGCTAAAAATTCAGCTTTGAAATCACAGGAATAAATTACATTTTAAAATATATTCAGTTTGAAAACTGTTATTTTAAATAGTAAACATATTTCAAAATATTATTGTTTTGTTGTTCTTTGAATCAAATAAATGCAGGCTTAGTGAGTGGAAGACACTTCTTTAAAAAACATTAAAAATCTTACTGTTCAAAAACTTTTGAAATATTTTGCATTCTCTTGTTTTCTTTAATTTAAAAAGATGTTTTATAATTCTATGAAACAGCTAAAATTCTTTTAAAAATAGCCCATCCTTGAAATGATCAAATCTGCACACTGTTTAAATATGTATAAATAATATAAATACTTATATAAATATACATTTTTAATATTTAAATATAAAGTTTTTGCTTATGTCCTTCAGGTCACTGGGCTAATAGCATCCACATGGAACATTCCCATGTTCGGCTTTGTTGGCCAGACACCAAAAATGGATAACATTCTGGTGTATGACACCTATGTAAAAATTGTACCTCCACTTAAACGAGTTGGAGAAATCCTTCTTAAAACACTGGAATTCTTTGAATGGAAGTATGTTGGTATGATCGGAGGAGGTTCGGATTCAAACACATGGGACAGTGTTGATGCTCTTTGGAAGTCTGTTGAACAGCAACTCAGGTCCAAAGTGACACTGACAGCTGGCATCAAGTTTGATACCAGTGACCCAGAATTGGTACAGAGAAACTTGCAGATCATCTCTAAAGTTGCAAGAGGTGAGCCAATAAGCAGTACTTATCTTTCAGCTCTTGGGTGGAGTTTACACCTCATTATCTAAAATGTGTAAGATCACAAATGTATCTTGCCCTTACGCCCTCATCGCCTGTTCATCTGCACTTTAACTGTCATAATATCAAAGTCTCTAATAAACATGTTGTTATCAAGCTACATTTCCTAAACTGCAGGATATGTTTGCTATTCCACTGATTACAAATAGGATCTGATACCTCTTGTGTGATAACAATGTACAGCTTCTGCATACTACAGTATATGCATAACATTTAAGACTAAATAATGTTTCTATGAGATTATAAGATGTTATTCTGTTCGTTCTAGTGGTGGTTGTGCTTGCTAATGCTGAAGACACCACATCTTTGATGATAGAAGCTCAGAAACAAGGCCTAATGAATGGAGAGTATATTTTCCTTCTGGTTCAGCAGTTTGAGGTCAGTGGCACAGTGGTGAGTAAATAGTACACAGAAAATGCAGGTGACTCTCAATTTTTCACTGAATAACGTGTAATGATGCTTACATTATGACCTTTTTTTAAAGGTTAAAAATTAAGAAAAAAAAACTGATAAATGCTGTCACGATTCCTCGATTCTTGACTGCAATTTGCTTGCATCGAGTAACCAGCAAAATACCGGAAGTGGCACAATTCAAGGATGAAACGCTTATTAGACCGTTTTCCATAGATGTATGGTGTATTAAACCCATTTAAACAACATAATAAAGAATAATGCTATTCATAAACGCTACGTTTCAATTAAATAAATATATGCGATGCATGTTTAAAACGCAGTGTAAAAACAATCGTCAGGCCGTTGGCGCCCTCTGCAGTCATTTGTTATAATGCGTAATGTGCATTAGTTGTATTGTTTATAATACAACATGTATTTTAACAATTTCAATTCCGTGACAGTTGAGCTAAAAACTATAAATTTGACACCTGCACAGTCAATGGTCAGTTCTGTGTGTGGAAATGTACGTTATTGACCAACCTTTTCCACTTTTGATGTCCTTCCTAGCTCAGTCCACTCAGTAATATCTCTTTATTTAGATGTAGCTCTGTCTGTTTAAGTTTAGATCATTAAACTACCTTCATATGCAAACATTGCCTGCAAAATCATTTCCTGATAGGGCAGCGAGGCAACAAATCAGCTGGCTAAGCTGTTGGATGCAGCCAATATCACTGTAATTTAAAAAAAACAAAACAAAGTATGTAATTCAGACATGTATTGAGTTAGTGGACATTTGTGTATATGTCTAGGCATTTAAAACTGAATCAGATTACTATTATGACAATTCTTATTTACCTAAACTCTCAACTTTTCGCTCATTAGGACAACCTGTGGAAGTCCTTGGGTGATTCAAATAAAACAGCAATGCTGAAGGCTTTTGACATGGTGTTTGTACTCGCTCAGAAGTCTTATGAAGGGTATGACTACTATGACTTCTTCGAACAGGCTTATGAGAGAATAAAAGGTGCTCCTTTTTACAGCAACCTGTCATCAGAAAAAGAGGTGAGAATATTTTATTAAAAAAAAAACTTTTTTTGTGATTTTGATCAACATTTAGTTCATTTTATATTGTCTATTCAATGTTTTAGGTAAGCTCATACGCTGCCTATTTACATGACGCTGTTCTACTTTATGCCATGGGCCTTAAAGAAGCCTTTAAAAATGGTAAAGACATCCGTCATGGAAGAGAGATTCTCCAGAAGCTCAGAGACAGGACTAACATTAGGTTTTATGGTAATTTTGCACAGCAAGGGTAAAATCTTTGCATGGCAGGGGCAGCTGCCACAAAAACCTGCCACTTGACCCGTCACCGCCACAGGCAGCTGCCACTCCACCCGCCACCGCTATACGCGCCTGCCACTCCACCCGCCACCGCCAGATATGCATCAATCGGAGTGTATACAGTGGAGATGTTGAGGCAGGCGCGACGCTTCGGTGCTGCGCGCGCCATTGTGGATTTAAAGGGAGGAATAAAACATAAGTTAAGGTAGCAAATATGTAAATAAATGTAAACTTGCACTGTTTGTTTATATGCATCAATCGGAGTGTATACAGTCAGAGATGTTGAGGCAGGCGCGATGCTTCGGTGCTGCGTGCCCCTTATGGATTTAAAAACCTAAAGTAACGTAACAAATAGGTAAGTATAGAATTGCACGGTCTGTTTACTTAAGTGCATCAACCGAAGTGTAAACAGTAAGAGGGAGCTGCCACAAAACCTGCCATAACGTACCTTGTTTTATTCCTTGCTGCCTTAACTTATGCTTTATTTCTCCCTTTAAATCAATAATGGCGCGCGCAGCACCGAAGAGTCGCGCCTGCCTCAACATCTCTCACTGTTTACAGTGATTCCGATTGATGCATATAAACAAACATACAGTGCAATTCTACATTTATTTATGTATTTGCCACCTTAACTTATGCTTTATTTCTCCCTTTAAATCCAAAATGGCTCGCGCAGCACCGAAGCGTCGCGCCTGCCTCAACATCTCGCACTGTTTACACTCCGATTGATGTATATAAACCAACCGACAGTGCAATTCTACATTTATTTACATATTTGCCATCTTAACCTATGCTTTATTTCTCCCTTTAAATCCATAATGGCGCGCGCAGCACCGAAGCGTCGCGCCTGCCTCAACATCTCTCACTGTTTACACTCCGATTGATGCATATAAACAAACATACAGTGCAATTCTACATTTATTTATTTGCCACCTTAACTTATGCTTTATTTCTCCCTTTAAATCCATAATGGCGCGCGCAGCACCGAAGCGTCGCGCCTGCCTCAACATCTCTCACTGTTTACACTCCGATTGATGCATATAAACAAACATACGGTGCAATTCTACATTTATTTATTTGCCACCTTAACTTATGCTTTATTTCTCCCTTTAAATCCATAATGGCGCGCGCAGCATCGAAGAGTCGCGCCTGCCTCAGCATCTCTGACTGTTTACACTCTGATTGATGCATATAAACAAACACACAGTGCAATTCTACATTTATTTACATATTTATTACCTTACTTTTTTATTCTTTTTTATTTTTCTCTATTCTTCTGTTGAAATCCATGCACGCAGCACTGTACACTGTTCACACTCCGGTTGATGCAGGTAAGCAAACAGACCTTGCAATTCTACACTTATTTGCCACATTATCTCATGTTTAATCCATAATAGAACACACAGCGCCTACGCGTCGCGCCACGTGTTTGCTATAGCGGTGACGGGTCGCGAGGCAAGCCCATTCAGTGGTGGCGGGTCGAGTGGCAGGCGCAAATATCGCAGACGGGTCCAGTGGCAGGCGCACATAGCAGTGGCAGGTCTTTGTGGCAGCTGCCCCTGCCACGCAAAGATTTTACTCTCTCTCTAATTTTGTCTCACATGCATGTTTGTATTTTTCCTATTAATTGTAAATAACCAAAATAACCCTTTTTTTTTTTTTCAACAGGGGCTTCAGGTCTGGTTCACTTTGATGAATATGGAGAGCGGAACCTTGACTATTCAGTATATGATCTACAACAAACAGAAACTATCACAAAATTTGTCTCTGTTTTGGATTTTGACAGCCATACGAAAATTATCAAGTAAGACCAAAATACTGCATATGTTAGCATTAGTAATATTCAACAGTGCTGACTGTTTGAAAAATACCTGTTTTGCAGAACCACATCAAGGTTTTCTAACATCGTTTGGCAAAGTGGAAAACCTCCACTAGATAATCCAGCCTGTGGATTCAATAATGAGCTCTGTGAATGGTTAGACAATGGTAAATGGACATTACTAGATGCTAAGTTTTGCTAAAATTCTATTCACATAAGTTCAGTCTTCTTTTTATGTATTTGAAATGACATAACATCTTTTCACTTGATTCCAGAGATATCTTTGCTAGTTCTGCTGGTGGCTTTGCCTCTGTTTGGAGTGGCAGCAGTGGCCTTGATCACTTTGCTGACTCTACAGAAGACCCGTCTACAATCTCGCCTGGATGAGTCCAACTGGTGGCTTATAGACTACAGTGACATAACTATACTCAGAGAGCCCAAAGTAAGATGAATTTGTCCTTTTTATTTTATTTAACTTTTTTTATTATTTATTCTGTTTTGCTTAACAACAATAGGTTAATAAAGCACCAAACCAACTAGCAATACCATTAATGTAGATGTAACATCTAAATGTAGCATAAACCAAAACCGACCAACATACTAGTGTAAATAGCTCTATGCTGTTTTTTTTAAGCAAGGTAAGTAAAAAGTGCCTCAAAAACATATACACACACATGTAGACATACTGCAATGTACATATACTATGCAAATGCCGTTATATTTCAATGACAGAACATTAACACATAAAAAAAAAATCAATTGTGGTTTTTACAGGGAATGCAAACACTGTCTGTAAGCACAACGCCAAGCAAATGTGGAAGTGGTGGCTCTCAGTCCATGCTCTCCTCCAACAGCTGTAGTACTAAAGAAGCCATCTACACTACTGTTGGACTCTATCAGGTACAAATTCTGAATCACTTTGGAAAATAACACCTTGCATGTTAAACCCAAATATTTCAGCTAACACACTCTGCTCATGGTGCAGGGAAATGAGGTGGGCATCAAGTATTTGAAAAATCAGTTACTTAGTGATATTAAGAAACCATCAATCATCGCAGAGCTCAACATGGTAAAATTTCTGATATTTTCAGAGAATCAGTTTTTAAGATACAGGCCAATAGTTTGCTAACGCTTGTGTTTATCTCTGCTGTAGCTGAAAGAAATGAAACACGAGAATCTAGTACAGTTCTTCGGGGTGTGTATTGACCCACCAAATGTCTGTATCGTCATGCAGTACTGCAAGAAAGGAAGCTTGAAGGTGTGTATACAATACACTATAAAAAAAATATTTTTCAAAGTTACTATTTTTACTAAAATACTAATAAGTAAATATTATTTCAGTTTTTCTACTTGCTATGTTTAATTCAATATGTTCATTTCAGTTTCTTTGTAATTGTGAAATTTACTAGGAGTAAAAATTTTTACTAGAGTAAAAATTGTTTCTACATCCAGTTTTTTTTCAATGTAGGAGAACCATTCCAATAATTAAAAAAAAAACATTACAGGAGCACATCTGTTCTTCTTGATAATTTAGACAATTTGACCAGAGGATCTGATTGTTTGTTGACAACAGATAATTTTTAGTGAATCGAAAATGTCTTGGTTACTTGTGTAACCCTCGTTCCCTAAAGGAGGGAACAGAAACATCACGTCAGTGACTGATGAATTAGGAATCTCGCCAATTTGTCAGCCACCGACATAACAGCAAAAGTGACTGACTGAAAGGAAACGTCTCAGGTACTTGTGTAACCCTCGTTCCCTGAAGGAGGGAACGGAGACATGATGTCAACGATCGACGAATTGGGAATCTCGCTAATTTCTCGATCACTGATGTGACGCCGAAAGAGACCAACTGAAAGGGAACGTCTTGGTTGCTTGTGTAACCCTCGTTCCCTGAAGGAGGGAATGGAGACATCACATTGGTGACCGATGAACTGGGAGTCTCGCCAATTTGTCGGTCACTGACATGATGCTGAAAGGGAACATCTCGGTTACTTGTGTAACCCACGTTCCCTGAAGAAGGGAACAGAGACGTCACATCAATGAATTGGGAGTCTCGCCAATTTGTCAGTCATCGACGTGACGCTGAAAGGGAACATCTCAGTTACTTGTGTAACGACGTTCCCTGAAGATGGGAACAGAGACGTCACATCGATAAATTGGGAGTCTCGCCAATTTGTGGGTCAAACCTGATGCCGAACGTGACTGACTGAAAGGGAACATCTCAGTCACCTGTGTAACCCACGTCCCCTGAAGGAGGGAATTGAGATGTCACATTGATGAATTGGGAATCTCGCCAATTTGTCAGTCACTGACGTGATGGTGAAAGTGACCAACTGAAAGGGAACATTTGGTTGCTTGTGTAACCCTTGTTCCCTGAAGGAGGGAACGGAGATGTCACGTCAGTGACCGATGAATTGAGAGTCTCGCCAATTTCTTGGTCACCGACTTGATGCAGAATGTGACTGACTGAAAGGGAACATCTCATTCACCTGTGTAACCCACGTTCCCTGAAGGAGGGAACGGAGACGTCACATCGATGAATTGGGCCAATTTGTCATGTCATCAATGTGACCGACTGAAACCGAACATCTCAGTTGCTTGTGTAACCCTTGTTCCCTGAAGGAGGGAATGGAGATGTCACGTCAGTGACCAATGAATTGGGAATTTCACCGATTGGTCAGTCACCGACGTGACACCAGATGTGACCGACTGAAAGGCAATGTCTCGGTTGCTTGTGTAACCCTCGTTCCCTGATGGAGGGAATGGAGACATCACATCGATGACTGACGAATTGGGAATCTCGCCAATTTGTCGGTCACTAAAGTAACGCAGAAAGTGACCGAATTATGAATTATGAAATTATTTTAAATTATCTCATTGTTTGTCAAAAGAAATTGTATTTCTTCAGCCATTTGATTCGTTATGATTCCCATCACTCGTAGCCTAATTAGAATAATCTTTGAAACATATATGTCCTCATCATCAGACTCTCAGTATATTTGTTATTCTACTTTTAAAACATCAGGATGTTTTCGGGAACAGTGAAATTGAGCTGGACTGGATGTTCAAACTGTCCTTTGCCTATGACATTGTTAATGTGAGTATGTACTTTCAATGTAATATCCTTTATTGCATTATATTTTCCAGTTTTCTAGTTTGCATATCCATTAGGAAATCTTGATTTGGAACACGACTGGTCCAAAAGTGAGACTTTTCATTGTGGTATGTTCTCAACAGGGCATGGAGTACATACATAAGAGCAGTCTAAAGTCCCATGGAAATCTGAGGCCTAGTACATGTCTGGTGGACAGCAGGCTGCAGATCAAACTTTCTGGCTTTGGCCTGTGGGAGTTCAAACACGGTACCAAACACAGACTGATCCCGCTGGAAAATCCAAAGTATGAAGAGATGTACTACACAGCTCCTGAGTTTTTGAGAGAGGTCTACTATCCATCCAATGGGACCCAGAAAGGAGACGTCTTTAGCTTTGCCATAATTATGCGAGAGCTGATATACAGTACAGAGGTGGGTCCGTATCACGACGTTCATCTGGAACCAAAAGGTAATGCTTGTGTTGTGTTTCTTAGCATATATCAGTCTGGATTAAGTTTGGCCTCTCAGATTGTGTTTTTTATTTGATTCATTAGAGATTATCAAGCAGTTGAGGACCCCTATGAGCGAGGAGCCCCTTAGACCAACCTTGTCTGTTGACATCTGTGATGAACGTCTCATCCCTTTGATAAAAGCTTGCTGGAGTGAGAACCCAGACCACAGACCCCCATTCGCCAGTATAAGGAGGCAACTGCGTGATGCATGCCCTGAAAGGTGCATGTTCAGTGAAGCTGTTTGTTTAATGATCTTGACACTCCTAAATATATTCAATTTTATTCAATCTGGGCTGTTTTATCAATTTCCCAGCCATGCCAACATCCTGGATAATATGGTAAACAAGCTGGAGAAATATGCCAATCATCTGGAAGAAGTCGTGGAGGAGAGAACCAATCAGCTCACAGCAGAAAAGAGCAGAGCTGATAAGCTTCTATCTAGCATGCTGCCAAAGTAAACAATCCTTGATAGTAGCATTAGGACAATAACGTTTTGTTAATGCATTTTTCATTACTCTTCTTATCAGCTAGCAAAAAAAATGTACATAAAAACAGAGTTAAATACTAGATGGTCATATAGTTTATATGGGTAGTTGACCTGAAACACTTCAGATAATCTAAGTGTATTTTATGTTTTAAAAATATGCCCAAATTGTATTATTGTTATACATGTAGTTTTTATTATTCAGGAAGCCCTATCAATTATTAATGCTTTTTTTAAAAATTAATTTATTATACTATAGAGTCATTTTAAACAGTGGTTCCCAATCCTGGTCCTCGGGGACCCCTGCTCTGCACATTTTGTATGTCTCATTTATTTAACACACAGTTCAGTTCATGGATCTCCTCGAAATTTCGAATGCGTTTTTTCGTATTCGTCGAAATTCGTCATGCACAGAATGTCGCAGTGGCTCAGAATTGTCAAAACACCACTCAAAATGCTTGCTACAGATGCGAAAAATGCAGAAAATTAAACCCGAAACAATTTTTTTTATAATAGACAAAAGTTTCGAAAGCAGTGTGTAAACGTGATTGACACAACGTGAGGTCGTATTTATTTTTTAACATGCAAAAATTTCGGGAATTTCTGACTCAGTGTGCAAGGACCTAAAGAATTTTAAAAAAGTTACAGGATCTGAGATACAAATTTTTACAGATCCCCTAAAACAACACGATGGTAAGAAAAATGAGATGGGAAGAAAAATTGATATTTGAATGCTTTTGCTTTTTTTTTTTTGCAAAACTTTTGCGTTCCCCTCAAAAATTGCACTCTTGTGCAATAGTATTGCTATCCTTTCACCTCCACATCCCCTTAGGAACTTTGTACACTGTCTCTCATACATTAATATACATTTTAACCTAAAAATCACAGTGTTGATGATAACTCATGGACATGTTATGGGTTAGCTGATGATGGTGTGTCCTTACAGGTATATTGCTGATCAGCTAATGTCTGGAAAACCAGTGGAGCCCACAAGTTACGACATGGTGACCATTTTCTTCTCTGACATTGTGGGTTTCACCACAATGTGCTCCATTAGCTCGGCTCTGGAGGTGGTCACCCTCCTCAACGACCTCTACAGTCTTTTCGATGAGATCATTAAGCTATATGATGTCTACAAGGTAAACCAAGCAATACTTACTTTGATATGCAACAACTTTGACCATGGCTGTCAGAATATTCAGATTAAATGCATAATTCTGAGTAAATGTTTGCTCCTCATTATTTATAATTTGCCTCAAAAATGCTGTGTGAATAAACAACCAGATTTGCATTCATGTGACATGAATGGATGAAGGACTTAAGGAATGCTTTTGATTTTTTATAACTGTTTTAATGAGAGTTATTTCATGCTATATATATGTTATTTCTCTGGTAGGTGGAGACTATAGGAGATGCATATATGGTGGCCAGTGGGCTGCCTATCAGTAACGGTACTCGTCACGCTGAGGAGATCTCTACTATGGCGCTCCACTTCCTATCCGCCATCAAAAGGTTCAAAATTAGGCATCTGCCTAATGAGAAATTGGCCCTACGGATTGGGATCAATTCTGGTATGCAAGTACATGCTATAAATATATTGTTGGCTGTTGAAGAGATGTACAAGAAAGATATATAACAAATTATACTCAAAAAACTCTTAATCTTTGCATACACAGGCCCAGTGGTTGCTGGAGTTGTGGGTAGTACAATGCCAAGGTACTGTTTATTTGGCGATACAGTGAACACAGCTTCTAGGATGGAGAGCAACAGTCTACGTATGGACTTTTCTCATTTTTAATGGATTAGCTCACTTCCAGAATAAGAATTTACTCACTCCAATGTCATCAAAGATGTCTTTCTTCAGTTGAAAAGAAATTAAGGTTTTTGAGGAAAGCAACCATATAGTGGACTTCAGTGGTGGCCAACAGGTGGAAGGTCCAAATTGCAGTTTCAAAGGGCTCTACACAATCTCAGCCGAGAAATAAGGGTCTTATGTAGTGAAACAATCAGTAATTTTCTAGAAAAAAAAAAAAACTTTTTAACCACAAATGCTCATCTTGCACTAGCTCTGCTAGTAATACGTCTTTTAAAAATAAAGGTGCTTCACGATGCCATAGAAAAACATTTTTTGTTTAAATGGTTCCGTAAAGAACTTTTAACATCTGAAGAACCTTTCTATTGCACAAAAGGTTCTTTGTGGCAAAAGAAGGTTCTTTAGATCATAAAATGGTAAGAAAGAGATGGTCCTTAAAGAACCTTTGACTGAATGGTTCTTTGTGGAACCAAAAAAAAGGTTCTTCTGTGGCATCGCTGTGAAGAACCTTTTAAAGCACCTTTATTTTTAAGAGTGTACTTAATCATGTTGGAAAAGTCACACGTTAGTTCTTCGTCTGTGTACTTTGGTTCAAAAAGGTAGGGTAGGGCAAAAAACGCCATCTCATTTTCTCCTCCAACTTCAAAACCTTTGTTTTGTAAAGGGCGTTTGACTTTCTTTACATGTTCGCTTTGTAAACACTGGGTCGGTGCTTCCGCCTACATCACACTTTCGTGCAAGATGAGCCTTTGTTGTTAAAAATATATACATTTTTTTTTTTAAAAAATGACCAATCGGTTTGCTAAGTAAGACCCTTATTCCTTGGCTGGGATCATGTAGAGCCCTTTAAAGCTGCATTGAAACTGCAATTTGGACCTTTAACCCATTGGCCACCATTGAGGTCCACTATACAGAGAAAAATTCTGGAATGCTTTCCTCGAAAACCTTCATTTCTTTCCGACTGAAGAAAGAAAGACATGAACATCTTGGATGACAAGGGAGTAGGTAAATCATCAAGAGATTCTTATTCTGGAAGTGAACTAATCCATAAACACCTATATTTAATCAGTCAACATTTATAATAATATATCAAA
Source organism: Cirrhinus mrigala (assembly GCA_036247105.1). NCBI lineage: Eukaryota > Metazoa > Chordata > Actinopteri > Cypriniformes > Cyprinidae > Cirrhinus > Cirrhinus mrigala. The sequence goes on along the minus strand of CM070018.1, from coordinate 11,257,190 downwards.
AAATGTATTGAAATGCTTGAAATGCTTGAAATACTTGCTGATTTTCTTCTCAGCACTGAGAATCCATGTCTCCCAGAGCACTGCTGATATTCTCTTAAAGATGGGAAATTTTGAACTGGAAGAGAGAGGCGATATTGAAATAAAGGTATAATGTGAAATAATTATGAAATAATTGTATAATGCCACTTTTTATACAGTGGGATCCAAATGTCTAAATGTCTATTTTTTTCCATTTAAACCTGAAAATAAACTGTTTTAGGATGCTTTTAGGATGTTTTAGGATTGTGAACAATGCAAAACAAAAAAATATTATGACATATATGATATCAATTAATTTCTTTTTAATATAGTGCCCTCAAACTTGTATATAAACAGTGTCTACTGTTATGCCATGCCTGTGCATCTAAACATACCTCTGTTGTGCTTTCTAGGGAAAGGGGACACAGAAAACTTTCTGGTTGTTAAGCAAATCTGGATTTAGTTTTCCACCCACTGGACTGGACTGTGATGCAAGTCCTAAATCAGGAACGGATGTAAGTATCAAGCTACATGATTGTAGCACAGTTTGAGGTGTTCGTGCTAATTAAAGGGAAGTGCTATATGGAGACCTGACACACTGTATATGGACAGTCTTGTCCTGTCATATCTAATCAGGAGAAAACCAAAGCACCCCCACTGAATGATGGAGACAGAAGACCAATCCAGCGGACCTCTGCCATGGCTAAGATGACAGAAATGCACACACTTACTGTACCCGATATCTAGTTTGACTGTGATTTTTATATATGAAGAGTTCAGATGCAAAACCAGCTAAAAATGAGATATTGATACTGAGTGAATGCTCCTGATACATAGTATACATCCATCAAATACTTTTACTTCAAACTCACTAAATTCCAGCCTCAGCCCAATCAGAAGTACCAGTACTTACATAGAAACCTATACAAAGTAGCCAGAAAGAAATGCTAATTTTAAAGAAATACATCTAATGAATTTAGAGGCTTTTGCATCTGAACTCTTCATATACTCTTGGATAATAGGGCATTATCACAAAAAAACAATTTTATTTTAAAATGTAATTTATAAAAAAATACAAAAAAAAGAAAATGCCAAAACAAAATCTTTTAAAAGAATTTAATTACTAAAAATATTTAAAAATATTTTTACACGTATAATGTAAGACAAAAACAAGAATATGTCTCTGTCAAACTAAAGATTAACAATTGATAATACTTGCTTCAGAGATTATTTTCTTGTTCTACCAATATTTATGCAAGGAATACACAAATAAAAAAAATGTTAAAAAAATTGCAAGTGAACATTTAAAGGAAAGTGTCGATACACTCCCTGAGACACGTATGATTGCCGTGTGTGGGTGTGTGCATGCATGCGTGTCTATTTTTAAGTATTGTATGTAATTGTATGAGTGCAAAGGCATGTTTCATTGCATTCGAATGACCCACATCTGGCCCCATTACCAAGTGAAGTATCCTAAAAATTCATTCAGTAGAAATATGGACAGCAGACACAGAAACGGGCCTGTAAAACAGAAGGATAAGGAGAGAAAATCTTAGCATTATATCAAAAATAAATCTAATTTTTTTATAAAATGAATATAAAAGCAGCCATAATGCTGTAAAACTGTGGTGTACTTTGAAACAACTATATCAATATAAAAATACATTTATGTGTTCTGCACTGCATAGTTCAAACATACCTGCGGGATGGATATAACTAGAGGAGTGTTGTGCTGTAAACAGAGTTTAAGGATTTAAAAACATGTTATTGAATATCAAACTAAATATGCAGAAGTGAAAATGCTAAATACCTCTAACTTGAAACTCCATGGTCAGGATGCCTCCATTTGGATCCGGTTCAAATTCAGTGCTTCTTGATGTACATGGAGTCTTGGATAGAGTTCAGAAGAGTTTCAGTGGAGCCAGAAATCTGTTTGAAACTACAACAGCATTAAACTGATACTGATACTCACCGGTTGACAGAATAGCTTCTCCCCGTCACATACTTGGACCTCACAGTGGAGCCACACGGTGGACACTTTCTCTAGCCGCTGAAAGCGGAACGAGTTGAACTTGAACATTGACCGACTATCTTTGGCATTTTCAAATATGGTGACTGTGTTGTCTAAGGAGCAACTGTGAACCAGGAGCAAATATATTATCCAGTGAGCAGTATTTAATTATTCACAATGACACCTAATATGTTTGAACTGACAATAAAACCTTACCTGTTCTGAATTAAAGTCCACCGTTTCCTGTCTGTTGAATATGGAGTGGGTGTCGCCCAGCAATTTGTTATTACTACTTTGAATCTATAAACATTAAATAGAGAGCCTTTTACACTATGAATTTGCATATTTGTTCAAATCTACACTATTTTCTTTTGAACAACTTACCGATTACTCAGTCCTTTTGCTTCAATGCCAATGAACACCTCAGATCCAATCTCAGATGTATCAATCACATATGGTGCATCTTTTGCATAGAGAAACTTTGAGTTCTACAAACCACAAAGTTCAAAAACAAAAAACGCAAATTCAGTGTTACTATTCCTAAAACAAAAAAATGTATTATTATATTATTTGTTTTATTTTACAAATATATACAAACACAAAACTACAATTTTGTAATTTATTATTATATTATATTATTTTATTATATATTTATTAGGGCATTTTTTTATGGAAGCCTGTTTTCACCACTGAATAAAAAATAAAATGTTATTGTGACTTTTTATCTCACAATTTTGACTTTTTTCAGAATTGCGAGATGCAATTCTGACTTTTTCTCCCCATAGCAAGTTTATATCTCACTATTCTGAATTTTTGTCGCAATTGTGAGTTTAGATCTCGCAATTCTGACTTTGTTCTCGCAAATGCGAGTTTATGTTTTGCAATTCTGGCTTTTTTCTCGCAAACGCAAGTTAGTATCTCTCAATTCTGACTTTTTTTTTTACCCACAATTATAAGTTTATATCTCGTAATTGTGACTTTTTGTCGCAATTGCGAGTTTATATCTTGCAATTCTGACCTTTTCTCACAATTGTAAGTTTATATCTTGCAATTCTGAATTTTTTCTCACAACTGTAAATTTATATTTCGCAATTCTGACTTTTTTCTCACCAATGTGAATTAGTATCTCTCCATTCTGACCTTTTCTCACAAATGTAAGTTTATATCTTGCAATTCTGACTTATTTCTCGCAATTGTAAGTTTATATCTTGCAATTCTGAATTTTTCTCGCAAATGCGTGTTTATATCTCGCAATTATGACCTTTTTTCTCGCAATTGCAAGTTTATATCCAGCAATTCTTACTTTTTTCTCTCAAATGTGAGTTAGTATCTCTCAATTCTGACTTTTTCTCACAACTGTAAGTTTATCTCGCAATTCTGACTTTTTTTCTCGCAAATGTGAGTTAGTATCTCTCAATTCTGACCTTTTCTCACATTTGTAAGTTTATCTCGCAATTCTGACTTTTTCTCGCAACTGTAAGTTTATATCTCGCAATTCTGACTTTTTCTTGCAAAACGTGAGTATCTCGCAATACTGACTTTTTTCGCGAATGCGAGTTTATATGTCGCAATTCGGAATTTGTGTCTCACAATTCTGACTCTTTACTTGCGAACGCAAGTTTGTATCTCGCAATTAATAATATATATTTTATATATTAATTATATTATAAAGTCCAATTTTGAAGGGAAAAAACTGTGTTTATCTCACAATTCTGACTTAACACAATTATTATAAACCTGCAATTGTGACTTTTTTTAATCAGAATTGTGTGATATAAACTTGCAATTCTGAGAAAAAGCCAGAATTGAGTTTATATCTCAAAATTCTGACTTTATTTCTCAGAAATGTGAGTTTATGTCTCACAATCCTGACTTTATAACTCACAATTGCAAGTTTATATCACGCATGTAAACTCGCGAATTGCGAGAATCAGAATCGTAAGATAAAAAGTTGCAATTACCTTTTTTATTTTATATTTAGTGGTGGAAACGGGTTTCCATAATTTTCAGTAATTGTTGGGAAAACAATCGCACAAATAACATGGAAAGTAAATTTCCCTTTCGTATATACGTCATCACTGGACGCTTTTAAGGAAAGTGGTAAGTACTCACTGTGAACACATTCATAGACAACTGAGACTTAAAAGAACCTAAACTCCCGTTGTTGACATAAACTGTTGCCACTCTGGAAGAAGCAAAGGGTTTAGTAAAGACGCTGCAAGTCAACGGTCAGAATGAACAGGCTCTATAAAATCTACACCTACTAGACTTGACGTCAATGTAACGGGGTCTACCTTTGGCTAAAAACGGCATTGTTGACCAGATAAGCCGCTTTGTAAGTGCAACTGAATGTGTAGTTGACGGGCTGGTTCCGGACCGTGAGAGAGGAGTCGTTGGACACTATAGAGTTGTAGAATATGTACCGTGGGTCTTTGCCTCCTACATACTAAGAAAAAGGTAAAAACAGATTAATTTTTAGCTCTTTTCTAGTTAGGATACATTAAACCAATCAAACGTCTCACCTCAGACAGGGTGCCGCAGTACGAGTGATTTTTAGGAGTCAGGTCTGGAATGGTGAAACGATAAAAGCCCGGGGTGTTAATGCCGGTGTAGCACACGCCGCCCAGGGACAGCTGGCTGATCTCCCATCCATATGGACATTCTGGCACGTTCGCAATGATGGCATTGGGAAAACATGACACCATGACGTAATCTGAAACAGATGACAAATCGGTCTGTCAGGATTATCTAGCTGATTAAATTGCGCCAACAATAAATACAAAGCTCTTTGATCCACAATTAGAAAAAATATTACCAGCTTTTTGAGGTGCACAGGCCCACGTCACGGGGAGGACAATGAAGAGAATACCAACAGCTGCCATTTCATAAAGCTGAACAAAGAGAATTGTTTATTTTGCATTGTTATATCTGCCTAAAATATTTCCGTTTAAGATTTTATATCTGATACAAGTTCACTCATGACCTGAACTGTCTATATTTATTAATAACATAGTTATTTTTAATACAAAAGAAGAATAATATTTGAATTAGAATTAATCTTCGTACCATCCCAATACAGAATCCAGAAGAAGTGTTGGCTCAGGTCTCTAGCAGAAGGTTTGCATGGTTCCTGTGTGGTTCTTCTGCAGGTAAATGATGATAAATCCTAAAAGCAGAGTTCATTGAAGTCGCACAAGAGCTGCTTTATAGGTCCACAGGTAGGCAGTAACCCCCCTCGCTTCTTTGGTCAGCCAGTCTGGTGAAGCCTTTTGGTGATAGCATTGTGAAGGAAAGCACAAAAGCTCTCTGTGCTAGCCAGACATTGACTTTTAAATGACCAGTGTCTCAAGGGGAAGACCATTTTCTCAGCTTTTAATTAAAAACGTGGTCGTTCCGTCCATTACGTCTTCATTTTCATGTAAAAAATAAACTCCCAGCAACATCTCAGCCCTCCAAATGAGTTTCTAATAGGAACTCTATGTTATCAAAGGTCAATCCTACTTGCAAATTCTGTTTTCTACTCAAAGATCTAACAGAAATGGGCTTCTTTTGGGGAGTTTGAAAACCAGCTTCCAATTTACGCTCATTCCAGGTTATGTAATACTTCTCGTCTCTGCCAGGCAGCCATGCTGATCAGTGGATTGCCATCAGTAGTTATCTAATGCGCGCTAGTCGTGCCAGACTGACTCTTGAAGAGGCACAGTGTCATTAAGGTCAGTCTCGCTGAGCTTAGCCAAAACAGTAATACAGCTGTGCATCTCAATGCTGTTTATCTTGAGGGAAAGGACAGTAATGGGCATCATTAAAGAAACAGATAACCTGAAGATGTAGATGAGTTAGCTTCTTCTTTGAAAGAGATTTGGAGAAATTTAGCATCACTTGCTTAGTCCAAACAGCTGATAAAATCTAGGGCTGCGACGATAAATTAAAGCATTGTGATTCGTGGATCAATTCTGAGATTTTCCGATTGCATCATGATCCTCTTTGGAATCAGTTCTAAGCTTAGTTTTTACCAGCAGATGGTGCTCTAATCTAGTATTTAGCCACACACTTAAATGCTCACGAAAAAGCTAAAGAGCGAATGCATTTATGACGCAAGATTAATGTAAACACTATGGAAGCCCATTTCCGCCACCAAATAAAAAAAGTAAAATAAAAGGTTATTGCGACTTTTTACCTCACAGTTCTAAATTTTTTCACAGAACTGTGATACAAACTCGCAATTACGACTTTTTTCTCAGAATTGTGAAAAAATAAACTCGCAATTAAGAGTTATAAAAGCACAATTGCAAGATACAAATTCGAAATTGCGAGTCATAAAGTCAGAATTGCAAGATATATACAGAATTATGACTTTTTTCCTCAGAATTGCGTGATATAAACTCACAGTTGTGAGAAATAAAGACTCGCAATTCTGACTTTTTTCTCGCAGTTGTGAGTTTGTATCGCAATTCTGACTTTTTTCTTGCAAATGCGAGTTTGTACCTCACAATTCTGACTTTTTCTCGCAAATGCGAGTTTGTATCTCACAATTCTGACTTTTTTCTCACAACTGCGAGTTTGTATCTCACAATTCTGACTTCTTTTCTCAGAACTGTGAAAAAATAAACTCGCAATTGCAAGTTATAAAGGCACAATTGCAAGATATAAACTCGAAATTGCGAGAATTGCAAGATATATACAGAAAGACTTATTTTTTTCAGAACTGCGTGATATAAACTCACAATTGCGAGAAATGAAGTTCTGCAATTCTTACTTTTTTCTCACAATTGTGAGCATATATCAATTGTGAGTCAGAATTCCGAGATGAAAACTTTCTCATTTGTGAGAAAAAAGTCGAAATTGTGAGATACAAACTCACCGTTGCGAGAAAAAAGTCTAGATACAAACTCGCAATTGTGAGAAAAAAGTCAGAATTGTCTCTTTTTTCTTGCAAATGCGAGTTTGTATCTCACAATTCTGACTTTCTCACAATTGCGAGTTTGTATCTCAACTTTTTTCTAGCAAATGTGAGTTTGTATCTTGCAATTCTGACTTTTTTTCACAAATGTAAGTTTATATCTCGCAATTCTGATTTTTTCTCACAATTCTGACTTTTTTTCTTAGAATTGTGTGAGATAAACTCGCAATTGTGAGTTTTGGGGGGGGGGAATTACATGTTCTTTATATATCTCACAATTCTGACTTAATAACTCGCAGTTGCATGTTATAAAGTCAGAATTTCGAGATATAAACTGGCAAATCTGAGAAAAGAAATCAGAATTGAGTCAATATCTTGCAGTTCTGACTTTATTTCTCAGAATTGCGACTTTATGTCTCACAATTCTGACTTTATAACTCGCAGTTGCGAGTTTATATCACGCAATTCACAATTCTGAGAAAAAAGTCAGAATTGAAAGTTTGTGTCACGCAATTTTTGAGAGAAAATGTCAGAATTGCGAGATAAAAATTTCGCAATTCCCATGTTATTTTTTTATTCAGTGGCAGAAACAGCCTCACTGTGAACACCCTTGTAATTCACTTCAACCTTTTTGAACTTTACAAATTATTTTATTTTTTTAGGTTCAAGTTTGTATGAGGAGCAGCAAGCATACAGAGTATGGCTGTTTGTAAAGCATGCACTGACATCTGCTGTTCAAAACTAAGCTCAGAATCGATTCGAGAGAGAATCACGATGTATGCGTAAAATCTCAGAATCGATTGCATCGATATATTTTCCCAGACTTAAAAGAAACATCACAATAATATTGTAGCCAGAAGCAATGGTTTGACGTTAAAACTTATGGATTTGTTTATCACAATATACAAGCAATTCATACAACTTAAGTCCATTAATTAAAGTTACATGTTTGTAATGTTTTTATCAGCTGTTTGATCTCTCATTCTGATGGCACCCATTCACAGCAGAGGATCATTGCTGAGCAAGTAACACTGCTAATTTTCTCAGATAAAGAAACAAACTCATCTAGAATGGCCATTTTCAACCATTTTTTTTATATTCGGGTGAACTATTCTTTTAAAATTACAAGAAGTTTCCAAACTGGTTCGTTTCCATTTCTGTAGAGTGCTAAAAAAGAGCAAAATGTCAAAACAATGACACAGCATTGTACTATAGACAACCCCAAACTCTTTTCAGGAAGTTACAATGCAATGTAGGTCAGGAAACAAGCTTTTTCCGGAACCACATGTCAGACTGATAATCATTCATGGCGGCAGGAGCACTTAGATCCAAAATATACCACCCATGAACTGGCACCGTCACACACCCGAAAACATCACACTGGGGAACGGATGCACAAAGAGCCTTTAAGATTTCCGTGACCGAACATACGAAGGGGAATGTATAGATGGGGCCTGTATAGATCAAGATGGGCCCCCGGATAAGGTAAGAAGCCTGAAGACAAGCACACAAAATCTGATAGTCAAAGGATGTGCCATTCACAGAGATTGTGTTTCAGCCTCTAAGGAAAGCAGGGCACTTAGAGAAGCAGCATTTATCCTCAGACAGTGTGTCTCCTTAAATTTGAGGACAGGCGACTATCCCCGTTTAGCCTTTCTTCATGTGTATGAATCATGAATACAAGGTCAGCCAGTTCAGTTTGGTCACAGTGATGTCAACAGGTTTAACACAATTAAAACTTAATCTCTGTGTGGAAGCCCTCATAGACAGATGTGTTTTAAACCCCCATGAGACACTGTGTTCATTTATAAAAAGCAAAGTTATAGCATGGTTTATTATGATGTGGAGTAGACAGTAATGTTTTAATATTAATATAACATATTTAACAATAGTACAATAGTAATGAATGCTCATTAAGTATCAGCATCTGTCAGAAAAAAATAATAAAATAAAAGGTTATTGTGACTTTTTTCTCAGAATTGTGATATAAACTCGCAAATGTATTATAAAGTAAAAATCGCAATATATAAACTCACAATTCTGACTTTTTTCTCAGATTTGCGTGATACGAACTCAGAGAAAAAGTCAAAATTGCAAGATAAAAACTTTTTTCTCACAAATCCAAGTTTGTATCTCGCAAATATGACATTTTCTTGCAATTGTAAGTTTACATCTCGCAATTCTGACTTTTTTTCTTAGAACTGCATGATGCAAACTCGCAATTTTGCATGATACAAACTCTCAGAATTGTGAGATACAAACTCGCAAATCTGACTTTTTTCTCAGAATTGTGAAATAAAAATGTGCAAATCTGACTTTTTTCTCAGAATTGCATGATATGTTCTCAGATGTTTATATTTCACAATAATACATAACTCACAATTGAGTTTATATAATTAATAATTCTGAGAAAAAGTCAGTTGCGAGATAGTTGCAATTCTGAGGAAAAAGTCAGAATTGTGAGCTTACATCTTGCAGTTCTGACTTTATTTCTCAAAATTGCGACTTTATTTTTCAGAATTGTGTTTATTTCTCAGAAAGTTCTTGCAATTGACTTTATAGCTCACAAATGCAAATTTATATCACGCAATTCTGAGAAAAAAGTCAGATTTGTGAATTTATATCTATGATTTGTGTATATTTATATACACAACATTTATTGTAACTTGCAGTTGTGAGTTTATATCTTACAATTCTAAGAAAGAAAGTCAGAATTGCAAGTTTGTATCACGCAATTCCGAGAAAAAATTGTCAGAATTGCGAGATGTAAACTCACAATTGCGAGAATTCAGAATTGTGAAATAAAAAGTTGCAATTACCTTTTTCATTTTTTATTCAATAGCAGAAACGGGCTTCCATAAATATTTTATATATACTTTAAAAATTGTATAAAATAATTTTCACTCAGAAATTGCTGGTAAAATTTTTCAAATTATTAAACAATCTGGAAATAATACAATAAATTTAACATGAAATTTTAAAGTAGAAAGACTGAAAGATATTTTTTAAATTATTGCTTTATATTTCAAAAAAAAAAAAAAAAAAATACAGTGCTTTTAGATAAATATACTCTTTAACAATGTGATTTTTTTGTTGTGTTGTAAAAAGAGCATGTTAGGCTTTGATCATAACCAAACATTTTTTTTTGTTTAAAAAAAGCAAGGTGACAGCTCAGAGATAAAAGGAGTGTGTCTTTTGTCAATAACTGTTTTATGAGATCAAAACATACACAGAGCCAAAATTAGCTAATTACCAGCACTGATGTAAAATGATCAGGTGCAGATAGCACAGGCACTGATATCCCACGTGATAAAATTATAGCACAGCAAAGGCTACTTTCTCTTGTGCTCATTATCATGAGAATGGAAGAGACCATTGGGATACATTAGAGTGCAATGCCTGAGAGAAAACTATGGCAGATGCAAATCAACTCGGAGACCCAGAGCCCAGGGACAGCTAGCATTACAGCTGACTATGAAGAGCCTTCCAGGTGTTCAAGCTGTTCAGGTGTACCGAGACTTCATTGTGCTATGTAATATCAAGTGTGCATGCCGCACCAGAAACAATGTTAAATATTTGTGCTATAGTATCTTTCATTCCTTGTGATGCTTTAAACATTGAGGTCTAAAAATGCAATCTAGGACGATCACCTGCAAAGCACTCATCCGTGGCAGCTAAAACATCCAGGAGGCCCCACTAGGGGGCCTCAGGAAATTTCTAAGAAGGCCTCAAGATGACTTCAATGATTTTAAATAAGTTAAATGATTTTAACTCGTTTTAAACAAAACGAGTATAAACAACTTTGATAGACTTATTCGTTCTTGAAAAGTTTTGGCTTGTAAATATCAACTGCCACGGCTTGCAATAAGCTGACAAGGAGTGATGAGAAAGGGCATGGCAACCTCAGCTGTACACTCTCTGAATACTGAAGCGAGTTGATGTGGCTGACTCAGAAAATGGCCTGATCTATGACTGTCCTGGATTCACACGGTCGAATTTGCTGTTGAGAACACAGTATTATCAAAAATGCATGCCCATTAATGACTATATTTGTAATTACATGTCCACATGAGATATCATACCACATGAGCAGCTCATGTCCTTGAAGCCTAAACCTCCCTCTTTTCCAAAGATTACGAAATAAGGCTAAATGTTGTTATACACACTAGCATAATTGAAGAAGAACGTGTTCAGAATATATATGCAAATGTTCTTGTTCCTTTGTGAATACACAATTAAGACCCAGCAGGATGTCTGGACAAGACTTAAAAAGACTTTGCTTGGAGACATCAACACTGCATCCAGATTAGTGTGGTGAATTAATGCAAATAGTTTTCTTTAGTACTGTAGTTCTAGCATGGAGCTTAATCTTTATCCGAAGATCAAGCACATACAATGTTTCATTTAATGTGCAGTGATCATTTGCTAGGAGATGTAATCATATAGAAAACTGTTTCCACAAAGTGTGCTCATAATTAAGATAATGCATTTATATAATGTGGTAAGACACACCAATTTGCAAAATCAAGCAGCAAAACGAGCTGTTTTGTACAGCTAAAAAATAACTGGACTCGGATGAGACCGGAAGCCAAACCCATAAAATTTACAACAGGCCGCGCCCATTCTTACGGAAAGAAAAAGGTAAATACGGGGTAAATAAAGTTGTTTTTTCGAGATAGATAGCATTAATTGAGCAACTAATCGACTAAATGAATATACATACCTTCCTGAGATCCAACATTTCTTTTTGAACACTGTAATCACTTTACATGTTTTACATTTAACTGGTTTACAAACAGCGATGTAAAGAATTCTAGCCATTTTGCTTCGAACCCCGCCTTCTAGAAACGTCTCATCCAATGCGATGCCACCAAACAAAGGATTGACAAGCTGAGAGCGTTTATGATTGGCTAGTTCTCAGGAAGCGTTTTTCTGTTTACAGACATTTACTGTTTTTCCATCCTTAAAATACACAGAGTATGTTAAATCATTATTACGATAAATGCTATAATTATTATGGGGAAAAAATGTCATTACCATGAGATGTCATTATAACGAGACGAAAGTTACAAAGTTTTTAATTTTTGTGAGAAACTACGTCATGACGTGAAAGTTTCATTTATTGAAAAGTTCAGTCCTTGTTACAAGAACCTTATAGAATCACATTTTTTTAACTCACCTGTGGTGAAAACAGCTTCCATAGAAACTTTATTTATTTATTTATTTATTTGCAATGTGCTAATAACATGAGATGTAAAGTCATTATAAAGAGAAACTACTCATTACGAGAAAGCTTCATTATTACAGGAAGTTTCTCATTATGAGATAAGTAGTATTTTCTGTATTCTTTGGATAAGTCATTACGAGAAACAAAGTCATTTTTATCAAAAAGTTTCTCATTATTACGATTTTTCCCGTTATTACGAGAAAGTTTCTTCTTATTATGAGATGTAAAGTAATTATAAAGAGAAACGATACGTCATTACGAGAACGTTTCTTATTATTATGGGAAGTTTCTCATTATGAGATAAGTAGCATTCTATAGTCTTTGGATAAGTCATTACGAGAAACTAAGTTATTTTTATCAAAAAGTTTCTTTTTATTACGATGTTTCTCGTTATTACGAGAAAGTTTCTGCTTATTATAAGATGTAAAGTAATCATAAAGAGAAACCATACGTCATTACGAGAAACCATACGTCATTACGTCAGTATTAAGGTAAGTTTCTCATTATGGGATGTCAAGTCATTACAAGATTTTTATCAGAACGTTTCTCATTAAGTGTCTCGTTATTACGAGAAAGTTTCTTATTATTATGAGATGTAAGTCATTATAACGAGAAATGTAGAGAAAGTTTCATTATTACGATAATTTCTCATTATTATTGGATTTTACGTCTAATTATATAACGAGAAACTAAATCATTATCAGAAAACTTCTCGTTATTACGCTAAAGTTTTCGTTATTATGACTAAGTTTATCATTTCTATGAGATTTCCCCCTGAATATTATTGCTTAGTAGCTAATTATTACCAGAAAGTTTCTCATTTTTATGAGTTATAGAATCATATTTTTTTCTAAACTGTGACGAAGACGGTCTTCCTTACTGAGCAGCACTATATTGTCTTAAAATAATATCACTTCATTAGCTGAGTCTCACATTTTCATACATTCTATCTAACCACGACCCTTAGTGGCCCTACCCAGAATTACACCACTGCCATGACAGCGTAGGGCAGGCGGAAAAAAAAACTCAGCTGTCATCGTTCCCCCCGGTGCGGTGTCTGGCAAGTGTAGTCAGTGCTTCCTATAGATTGTGTTGTGGGCAGTTTCAAGGACGCGGTGGGTTTCCAGCTCGCAAAAGAGGTCAATTTCAACAGTGATGGCGCAACAAAGGCATTTTCTTGAGGTAAAACTTTCCTCGTTGCATAGCACGTTTTCTCTGCGGATTTCGTTTCGTTTTGATGCATAATGAGGGTGGGCGCATGGGTTAGTTAGCAAGCTAGCATAAGGGAAAGGAGACTGTGCTCAGTGAGTAAATCGATGCGGTGAACCGGCAAAACCAAATGACTTTAAATAAAGATTAAAATGTATGGTATTTTGGGGTTGACCGCATAAAGTAAGTGCCAAGCATGATCTGTCTTAAATGAATTTTACATAAAAGCCCAAATAACTGTTTAACGCCGTCGCTTTATTTAAAACACACCGCTTACAGTTGCAGTGTTAGCAATCGCATTGCTTTCAGGGCAAAACGTCTTGACTGTCCATGAGGCTCAAACGATAAGACTGTTCTTGGCAGTTTGCTTGAGCTCAACGTGGTTGAGTTGACAAAGACTCAAAAGCAAGTCAAGTCAGTCAGACTAGCTGCTACAGTAGCGTGAGGAGGAGATCAGCGGAGGCGCGTAACGTTACATTAATCTCAAACGGCGTCGAAGGCGCGAATACGGTACAATATAAGGCCTGAAATTCGTATATATTAAGTATTTTTCAACAAATGGTCCGTGAAAGGTGCTTAACCTTCAGAAGATGGCGATGGTCAACCTTTAGGAGGTCAGACAGAAAATTATGTGAGCTGTTTTATCCATGTATTTTTATGGGGTTTGTCATTTTGACAGTCTAAGTAGTTTTAATGATGGATTTTCAGCAGGGTTTTAGCAGTAAACATTAAATACACTTCAAAATTAAACAGTTGAAATGTATACTGGAAGAAATGTAATATTAATGTAAACTAAATAATAAAATCTGCACCTGAATGGTAGCAGAGTCTGACAGACCCAGAAGCTTTTACTTAGATTAGTGAAACTAGAATCTAATGTTGATTTGTTGTTAGTGGGACAGGCCAAAATCACTATATAGATGGAGATACAGTTATTTCTTAAAACTAGCTACTTTTTATGCTGGGTTAGTTTTATGCTAGATAATGGCTAAACACATCTATTAGATGTCAAGACAGCATGACATTTGTTCTCTAATCTTTAAAAGGGGACAAATCTTTGATGTTGACAGTCCCATTATGTTGACATTTGGTCTTACCAGTTTTATTTGATGATTTCTACATGCTGGTTTAAAATTATGTAATTATAGCCCCCTTCAAGAAACAAAATGATATAACCAAACATGATAAATATGATTTTAATTGCAAATTAAGTAAATATGTTTACTACTTTAAATAAGTTTACATGTATTTATGCAAATTAAATATACACTACCAGTCAAAAGTATTTGAACAGTAAGATTTTTAATGTTTTTTTAAAGAAGTTTTTTTTTTGCTTAACATGGCTGCATTTATTTGATCCAAAATACGGCAAAAACATTAAAATTTTTAAATAATTTTACTGTTTAAAATAAATGCTTTCTATTTGAATATATTTTAAAATGTAATTTATTCCTGTGATTTCAATGCTGATTTTTTAACCTTCTTTATTCCAGACACATGATCCTTCAGGAATTTTTCTAATATATATTTTCTGCTCAAAAAACATTTATTATTAATATTGTTAAAAACAGCTGAGTGTAATTTTTTTCAGGTTTTTTTTTTTTTTTTTTTGATGAATAGAAAGTTCAGAATAACAGCATTTATCTGAAATAGAATTTTTTGTAACATTATAAATGTCTTCATCATCACTTTTGATCAATTTAAAACATCCTTGCTAAATAAAAGTATTAATTTCTGTTATTTAATTTTTTTTTAACCTAAATGTGACTTTTAAAGTCAGCATGAAATAAAAAATGTATTCTGTCTATTTTCTAAATGCATGTTATAGAACTTGTGAACAGTTAAAAATTTGTTGACCTTGTGATGTTTAATCAGAATGTCATAACAGGATCATCTGGTGAAACCAACAGACTTCTCTTTAGTGACGTATGCAGGATGTCTGTAAACATTTAGTCCGCTTAAACCTGCCCCATCAAGCTCACGTTCATCAGCCTGCCTTTTTGAGTGGCAAATCTGAAAATCCAATCAACGACCGATGCATAGAAGAAAGTCTCTGGCCTACTTTTCTTTTTAATTTTTTTTTTTTTTACATTACACTTAAATGTACGTCACAGTACTAAAGAAAGCATCTGTCTCTGCTTCTTTGATAATAACTTTTAAATAGTAAGTATCCACAGGGCTTTTTATTATTTTAATAATATTTTTATTTTATTTAACTTTTTCAAATTTTCCCTGATATTTTATTAAGTGTAACTGTATAGGGCCCTATGAAACCTTTTTGAAAATGTTTTATTTTTTCCCAAATTGCTTTTTCTCCCCCCCCCCCCCCCCAAATTCCGTTTTTTCCATTTTAATTTTTCCAGACTAGTTGTAATGGGTAAATGTAATTTTATTTATCAAAAATCACATCTAATTAAATGAAATCGTGAAATTTACAAAATCAAACAGCAATTTATTAAAAGTTTATTTTAATTAATTTATTAAAACATTTTTAAGGCCCTATATAATTATAATTATTATTATTATTTTATTTATTTATTTTTTTTATAATTTAAAAAATTATTTTAAATTTTCCCAGATTCGGTTTTCCATTAATTTTCTGGATTCCATTTTAATGGTATCATTAAATATTAAAAATAAAATGCACATCTAATTAACTAGTTTTATAAAAAAAAAAAAAAATCCAGAAAAACTGTGTTGTGCACTTCCATTTTTCTGCTAAATAAATTCTGGTAAATAATTTTTCTAGTAAATATTCCTTTAAAAATATTGTTTTAAAAATATTTTATTAGTACTATCATTACATTAGGTAATATTTCTGTCATCGTTTCTTCAAGTTTAACCGAACTTTTATTTTGAGGGGTTGCTGTGAATGTTTCAATTTATGATACGATGATACTTTTACTCAAAAGAAACTGTAAAATGCTCTTGAAGTGACTCTTAGAGCAGTTTTAGAGATTGTTCATGAGTTCATATATTCATATTGAGGCACAGAGGCTGAAAACATCCCCAGGCTTCTTGCGCGCCTGTGCCATTCATTCACACAGAGACACGCAGAACATGCAGGATTCATATTTAAATGGTATTTATGCTGTGCAATATTCACAGGCATTAGTCCATATTGCATATTGCAAAATTTGGTAAATTCCATGACAATTCCATTTTTATGACTGGATTTTCGTTGTTCTCCAATAGCTGATCCTTCCTGCTAGTTTAATGAATTCCACAGCCTGTCTTTTTGATTATTCATTGACAAATTAATACTTAGACTTCTGTAGGTTTGTTATGAAATGTTATGATTCAGATTATTTCAAAATACATTAACGTTGGCTTGTCGTTGTGATTGTGCACTTGCTTGTTCTTGTTTCTTCTTGTTTTATAGTTGAGATGAACAGATTGCAAGACAGATTAACCCACTGCCCTGCATTGCTGGTGGATTTGCTCATCAAATTCGATTACGTTTTAAAGCTAGTGGCAGCTACTCTGGCTTACGGCACCATTGACATGGTGTGTGTTTTTGTTTACAGTCTAGGTGCCCATTTTTGTAAGATGTATATCTCTAGTTTGGTACATTCAGTAGTAGGCAAGTGGGCAAATATGATTTATAGGATCAGTTTGACATTTTAAAGTTGTGAAGCCAGTAAGGATTGCTTTAAAAAATGCAAATCATACAGGATTTTTTTCAGACAGGGCCCATTCAGCAACTTTTAGAAGTTTCACAGCCAGTGCAGGGCCATTTTTCACATTGTCTCTTTGAGCAGGTCTCCTCTCTGTGGGCTTTGTCATCCGGCCAGGCTTTCTCAGAAAACGCGGCCTTCTCTTCTCCTTTCTCATCAGTGTTCTGGTCGCCTATTGGTGTAGATCACATCAGACAATGCAGGCAGGGCTTTCCGAGTTCAATGAACTCTCGTTTAGCAGCTGCGGTGTGGCCCGCTGTACACCTCTCTCTCTTTTTCTTTCTCCCCAGGCTCGTTCAGCATGTGCTCTGCGTCTTGCTTGGAGTTGTTATTCATTGTGAAAGAGATTATCCCATCTTTTTCCTCCCTCACTCCCTCCTGCCAGCTTCATTCAAAGACCCACTCTTCTGCTGACCCACTTCCACCCTAATGAGAGCATGTGATTGAGTCATCTTAATTACATTACTGTCAGCAAAGAACTATAGGTTAATCAAAAGTGATTAGTATATTATGATTGAAATATAAACACCTAATGAGTTTCCGAGCAATTGGTGACCAAAGTTTTTGGGGCATTCACATGTTTTGAAGGGGAATATTTTTGAAGTGATAGCTCACCCAAAAATGAAAATTCTGTCACAATTGTCGTTCCAAACCCATAAGACCTTCGTTCTTCTTCAAAACACAGATTTATATATTTTTGCTAAAATCCGAGAGTTTTCTGACCCTGCATAGACAACAATGCAACTACTACGTTCAAGGCCCAGAAAGGTAGTAAGGACATTGTTAAAACTCTCCCACGATAAATACCGCCTCTTGTTTTCGTGCAATGAAGAAAATGGCGTTACTGACTAAATATAAAGTAAACAACTTAGATACCACTTCTTTGTGTCATGTCAAAATGAAACATTATGGCTTGAAAACGTGTCAGTTTTTACTGAGCATTCAGCGTGATGTGCCTGTGATAGTGTTTATAGGGCTTTTATGACTATGACCTGAAAAATAAGTTTACTATTAAAGGAACACTCCACTTTTTTTGAAAATAGGCTCCTTTTCCAACTCCCCTAGAGTTAAACAGTTGAGTTTTACCGTTTTCGAATCCATTCAGCCAATCTCTGGGTCTGGCGGTAGCACTTTTAGCATAGCTTAGCTTAGATCATTGAATCAGATTAGACCGTTAGCATCTCGCTCAGAAATGACCAAAGAGTTTAGATATTTTTCCTATTTAAAACTTGACTCTTCTGTAGTTACATTGTGTACAAAGACGGACGAAAAATGAAAAGTTGCGATTTTCTAGGTCGGTATGGTTAGGAGCTATACTCTCATTTCGGCGTAATAATCAAGGAACTTTGCTGTCGTATCATGGGTGCAGGAGGTGCAATGATATTACGCAATCGTCAACTCATCGGTTGCAACTCTGCATCTACACAAACTTGTGCCGGTCACTTTCAGGTGCTGCGTAATATCATTACGCCTGCTGCACCCATGGTACGGCAGCAAAGTTCCTTGATTCTTACGCCAGAATGAGAGTTCCTAGCCATATCAGCCTAGAAAATTGCAACTTTTCAACTTTTTCTTAGCACACAATGTAACTACAGAAGAGTCAAGTTTTAAATAGGAAAAATATCATCATTATAGATGGTCTTTTTTGAGCGAGATGCTATCTGTCTAATCAGATTCAATGATCTATGCTAAGCTATGCTAAAAGTGCTACCGCCAGACCCGGAGATTGGCTGAATGGATTCGAAAACGGTAAAACTTAACTGTTTAATTCTAGGGGAGTTGGATAATGAGCCTGTTTTCAAAAAAAAAGTGGAGTGTTCCTTTAAAAAGAACAGCTGTACATCAGATCACAAATAAAAAGCGGAGTGTCTATTTACAAGTGCAAATAGCCTGCTGTGTTGGCAGAGGCTATTTACACTAACTCCACCCACCAATATATGATTGGGCGAGTCAGCATTATAAAAGACGTTCGCCTAATAACCGCTCCAATGGCGGAGAGGGTAAAAGAACATGTCAAAGTCATTTTTGATGCGATCGACCAGGATTCTAATCCACGTCTTTCCAAACTCTTTTTTTTCCCTTTTCAAGTCAGATACCATGTCAGAAAGACATGCATTTTCAATAGTAACGAAGGAAATAATCAAAAATTTAACATAAATTATAGAGTAGGGTTAGGGTAGGTGCAGGGAGAGATTTATTCAACTTTTTCCTCTCAGTTCTGAGTTTATATCTCCTGATTATGTTTTTTTTTTTTTTTTTTTTTTTTTTTAAGTAATTGTGATTTTTATTAAGTTTTTCTTGCAGTTGCAGGTTAACATTGCAAGTGAAGATCTCTTTTGCCATTCACTTTTAATATGCGAAAATCTAGATGCATATTCTAATAGATGCCCCATTAAGATCTGTATTTATGCGTAATAAAGTATTGCATGCTTGTCATTGCCATTTTGACAAATTCCATTATAGCAATAATCAAAACAAACTCTAAAAGCCTTTATGTATAATGCATTATGAAGGGTTATTAAAGGGTATAATGCATTATCATTATTCATGTGCGTTGTAATACATTACATCTTGTTGTAAATAATTATAACCAAACTGATAAGTGTTATATTGTATTAACTGTGGTTAGAAGTATTTATGAGGTTGTCATTACAAGGCATAATTATTGCATTAATATAATTGTTTTCTATTTAGATTTATTAGACATTAAAAATTTCATTTATTCATTAATGGCACACAATCCATCAGAAATCAATATATTATTTTCTTTATTTATTTGATGAATAGAAAGTTATTTAAGTAAAAGTAAAAAAATAAAAAATTTTCTTTCTAAACTGGTTAGAATTTATAAAATAAATCATAATTATTTATAGGTTTATGCACCTAACACTACTTTCTATGGGAAGAAGAAAAAAAGATGCAGTCTGCATTAATATTTATTAAGCAAGTCCTTTTAAAGAAATAAACATACAGTGTTTAGGGTCTCATTTTCTTTCTTTATGGAGCTTGACGGTGTTCATCACCATTTACTTTAATCCCTTTCTCTACCCATGATGCAAGATTCAGGGAAAACATCAAGAATACAGCCTCAGTGTATTCTACCAATGGTCTAAACGGTCCCACTGCGGCTTCTGTAATGCCCTTGTGAGCTGCTGATATGGTGTTTTGAAGAAGTGCAGTCACAGAGGAAATAAGAAGAGCCCATAATAATAGAGACAACTGTAAACTGTGTTTGACCACAGAGGAAATGAAAGTCAGAGCCTTTAAACTTCATGTCTAATTTTTTGATAGTTTATGAAGTTCTTTTTTCTCACCTTGTGTTTGTATGCCACAGCTAAATGTTAGTTAGAAAGATAAACGTATGTAAATTTCAGATAGCTTTCTGGTTTATTTATCAAGAGTGAGATGTACTGAACATGTGCAGATATCTCATGTGGTTTTTCAAAGGGCACATTCTGCACCCTTAATTTGGCACAAGCTTGTTTCCACAGCTCGTCTTCCATAAATATATCACTTCGCAGGAGCACAGGCACCGTTTGGTTTTGCTGTGACTACCACCCTTTCAGTTTACCTCTGACCTGGACAGCTGCAACATATTGTGTGCTTCATCAGCCCACTTTTTATTTCGGCATGTTTTCCGCAGGCGGGAGGCCGTAGCCCTTTAACGTGACACCGGAGAGTAGACGCTCTCATCTACGGGTCAGCAAATCAGTAGATAAAAACAAGAGATTATATAGCCGCAGATCACCCAGGACATTATGATAGAGATGCAGAGGTAAGAAGAGTGGCCGTGTCTTCTTACGTCGCACGTGCGCTCGGTTTTGGCAACCACAAGGTTAGTTCAGCTGACGGTGTCTCGTGTGCTTTGTGCTGTCGGTTTTCTTTATCCCAAGGCTGCGAAGATCAGGAAAGTAGACTGAGCTATGATGCACTGATCATCAATGAAGCTCTGCTTGTTTTGTGCCCGTTCTTCCTGAAGTCTTTGTCAGAATGCTCAGCTCACCTAAAACCACCGCAGCAGGTTTGGCGAACCTTATTTGTTTGCTGTGATTGGGTGGAATACATCATCCGACATTCCTGTTATTCAGCTGCAGCTGAGCTGGAGGTGGTGTCTCGAATACAAGGCACAATGGTTTTATGTTCTGGCTTCTGTGGAATATTTCGCCGGCTGCGGTGATCTATTGTGAAAAGCTGTAATCAGAGCTTGTCCGTGCTTTGACCTACAGCACAGAGGGTGGCAGTGGACCTCTGCTTATTTTCTGTTTTCCCTTCCTTCCCACAGTTTTGTTGTTGATGCGCGGTTTGAAGAGAGGTGATGGATGTCCGCATGGTTCTGGGGGGTCCGGATAACATTCTCTTGGCCAATAACCCTGACGCTGGAAGTGGTTGTCTGAAGCATCCCTGTGAGGACCAGGTAAGCATGGAAAAACTGAAGACAGCATCACTGTTATTGCTTATACTTGGGATTAGAGATTTGAATAAACCCCTAACCTTAAGTATTAAAGGGAAAGTTCACTCAAAAATTAAAATTCTGTCATTAATTACTCACCCTCATGTTGTTCCAAACCTGTAAGTCGTTCGTTCATCTTCGGAACACAAATTAAGATATTTTTGATGAAATCCTAGAGCGTTTTGACCCTGCATAGACGGCAAAACAACTGACACGTTCAAGGCCCAGAAAGGTAGCAAGGACAGTCTTAAAGTAGTCCATGTGACATCAGTAGTTCAACCTTAATTTTATGATACTGCCAGAATGCTTGTGTGTAAAGAAAACAAAAATAATGACGTTTTTGTTTAAAAAATTTTCTTCTGTTCTGTGTCACTCACAAGAGTACCACAGCCAGTACCAGGCACTCTGATGTAGAACCCGGATATGCTGCGCCTTGTTTTCAGAGGAAGACACGCTGTACATAAAACAGTTTTTGTAAACGTGTCTGAAGATTGCGACAGAGAGGATGACTTGCAATTTTTTGGCCAGCCTTACTTATTTGATATAGAATATACAGATGATGGACTAAGCAGCACCACACACGTCCTGGTACTCTTGAAGACTGACACGGAAGAGAAGAAATTGTTGAATATAGTCATTATTTTTGTTTTATTTGCGCAAAAAAATAATTCTAGTAGCTTCATAACATTACGGTTCAGGGCTCTAGAGTGCCCGTTCAAGAGCAAAAAGAAAGTCTCCGCGACTGTTGTTCAACAGACACACAGGCCCATGTCGCCATAATCTTTGCTCATAAAGGTAAGCGTAATATATCATCCGGGACTGTAAAGGGTCTAATTTTATTTGTGTGCACTCACAATATCAACAAAATGTTTGCTTTTATAAAAAATAAAGAAAACAAACAAGATGCGTGTTCTGGTGTTTTCATGTTGAACAGGGGACACTAAACACGGCCACGGCCGAGTAATTGTTGCAGAAACACTGTATTTTATGCTTGTTATAGATTGTGTGACGTCACGTGCAGTAATGCTGGTGGCAACCGACGACCGCGGTGGCGCGGTTGACATTGCGACCGTCACAGCCCTATCATTTACAAGTCAATATTGCCTATATGGAGAGCGTTAAAAAAAAAAAAAAAAAACCTGTGAAACCTGTAAAACTGCGGTGTTAAATGCGATGCAGTCAAAAATTTAGGCGCACCAGTGCAACCAGTGCAGAAAGTTAGACTAGAGCCCTGCAGTTGGACCACTGATGTCACATGGGCTATTTTAACAATGTCCTTACTATCTTTCTGGGCCTTGAACGTGGTAGTTGCATTGTTGTCTATGCAGGGTCAGAAATAGGGCTGGGCAATATGAAAAAAAAAAAAAATGATCACAATCATTTTTTTTAATATCAGTCGATAATGATAATTATAACGAGAAATGTCAAATCTTTATTTCTTTCAAGTTTAAAGCCAGATATTTGCTCCAAAGTTGAAGTTGTAGAGACCAGACCGTTAATTTTCCTTAACAAAATAAATATATTAATAGAACAAATTATTTCTTAGTTTCTATTGAGTGATATTGTTTCAAATCAAGAAATGGGTTTGTGTTTTCTAATAATATTAAAAATAATATTACTTTTTTTTTTCTCTTGGAAATGCACATTTAGTAGTAGTAGATAGTAGTAATAGTAGCAGCTTGAATTAGGATGCAGATGTAAATTTTTGTTCATTATCAAAATCAGTAAAATCTGTAAAAATTGTAGCAATTAACCATTAGTCTTCCATAGTAGCATACATTTAAATCATGATAAACACAATTAAAACCACACATATAGCACACCTCAACACCACAGTAAAAAATACCTGTATGATTTTTAGGTATTTGCATGAACGACAGTAGTCTGTAAACATTTAGTAAAAATAGTTTACATTAAAGATGTTTACATGTGGTCCACAAGACAAAACAGTTTGGGAATGCTTGAAACACGATGCATTAAGAGCTGGGGGTGAAAACTTTTTGAGTTTGAAGATGAAGGGAAATTATACTTAATTTGTCTTCCGGGAAACATGCAAGTATCTTCTGTTGCTTTCCGAAGGGCAGTACTAAATGGAAAATTAAAATTATATTTCAACAAAATAAGAAAAACTTGGGCATCTTCATCCTTTCATCCGCTTGGTCTTAATGCATCGTGTTATCTTCTGGAGCATCAGTGAATGTTTGAACCTTTTTTAATAGCTGTGTTTGAGTCCCTCAATTGTCCTCAGTGTGAAAAGATGGATTTCAAAATCATACAGTCACTGCTGGAAAGGGTTCAAATATGCAAAAGATGTTGGAAAAACAAAGAATCTATAGGACCTAGAGGATTTTTCTGAAGAACAGTGCTAAGTTTAACTCAAAACAAGCAAGGACTCATGAACAACCATCACAAAACAAAAAACAGTTGTAGGTTGTTAATTGTTAATTCATGATGCCTAATACATAACTAATGTCAACAAACTGAGGAAGGTTAGGTTATTATGGTTTATCTTGTTGCAGTGATCTTTTATAAAATAAACACTGTATTTCTCATGTAGGACAGAAGCTCCAGCCCGTCTGTCCTTCGTTCTGTGACCACCACATGGAAGGAGGGTCTGCTGAACAGGAAGAGACCATTTGTTGGAAGATGCTGTCACTCATGCACACCTCTGAGTCAGGTTAGTATGTTGAAGCATTTGGCATATTTACGGAATGCATGTGTTTCCTATGAAACATCTGTAGTTACTACAATTATGTGTTTTTAGGAAAGGCTGTTCAATCCCAGCATCCCTTCACTAGGGCTCCGTAATGTGATTTACATCAATGAAACGCACACAAGGTAAACATCAACCTCTCATAGACCTGATGGCTCGGAATACATGACCACTTCTCTTATCTATCCTAAGAATACTCATTTCACATTGCTTAGGTACACACCTTGCAGTATAGTGTAATTCATTAACCTAGTTTAGTTTGGGATATGCCATTAATACCATAGTTGGTCAGATGTGGTTTCCCTACCAAATGACCTGCCGTGTGTTTACATTCAAGTGTCAAATGGAAGGTTGTAGGTTTCTGTGAGGAGTGGAAAGTCAGGGAATGAATTATTAAAGCTGTTTGTCAGAGGATAGTATGTACCTAGATCACATGACAAGGACCAAAGGTGGTCTGAGCTGGTACTGCCAATCAGGGGAGGAAGTGGAAAGTGCGTAATACACCAGAAATAATTTCAGCACAAAGGGTTCTACCAAATGGCTCCAAAGAGAACTGCTGAAAAGTTAATCAAATCAGTATGATTCATAAACAAATCATTAAGAAAGTTTATGAACTGGATCAGCCACTTTAGTGCAAATAACCAGCTAGTTCTACTCACAGACTATTTGATTCTTCAGAATTTCATGATTTCATCTCATTTCTTGTTTCACAGTAAGGAGCATGAGAATGAGTAAATAATGACAGAATTTTCCATTTAAGTACCATTTAAGTGATAAAGTCTTGTATTGTAACTGTCTTCTACTGTATTTTGTGTAATTCAGACACAGAGGTTGGCTTGCACGGAGGCTGAGTTATGTGCTGTTTGTCTTGGAGAGAGATGTCCGGAAGGACATGTTTGCTCGCAATGTGGTGGAGAACGTGCTTAACAGCAGCAGGTACCAAGTGTTTATATAAAAGCAAGGAGCGAGTGCAATGTAAAGGTCTGTTTCTAAGCAGCAGGAATAGATCATAGCATCCAGATTGATTGTGAGTGTTATTGCTGTAGGCTGGAAAGTGCTATCGTGGAGGTGGCATCCGAGGGTGCTAGCGCAGATGCAGAGTCTGGAGTGGATTCCAAGGCTGTCAGTAAAGTTAGACGGAAGGCCAGAGGATTCCTACAGGAAATGGTTGCCAACATCTCACCTGCCTTCATCAGGTACAGTTTTCCAATAATGCTCTATGAGCAAAGCTACAATTTACGAAACTACATCTGATGAATCTAAATGCAAATTTACTTTAACGTTTATGTATTTATAGGACATCTGTCAATTCTATTATTGTAATAATATAGCGTTGTTTAAATTTAGAAATGCAGCGATCGACCGGCCAGGGACCGGAATTAGCCGATTATCCACATGATCGGCCCAGACTGGTGACTGGTCAGTCAGTCTGCTGATTTGACCGAGTTTACCATTTTGATATCACACTTACGGTGACTGATAATGTATTTATGTCATGCCAGATGAGGCTTGTGCAGCCTGAGTGAGTGTGTGAGTGAGACCCATGCAAAAATCAAAACAAATGAGCGCAGCAGCACTCACAGAAAGTTAAACATGCAAACTGTGGTAGTAAAAAAAAAAAAAAAGAACGAAAGAAAGAAAGAAATTTTAAATACATTATTTAGGTACCAGGGTTCCCATGCGTCTTGAAAGTACTTGAAAGAACTTGAATATCAGACACATGGATTCAAGGACTGGAAAGTACTTGAAAACAAAAAGTCCTTGAAAGTGCTTGAAATAAATTTTGTTCAGTAGAGTGGTGCTATTTCAAAAATGTTCCTATATGCGCAGTCAAAGACTGAATGAAACAGCGTCAATGATTGGGGTGGAGATGGGGTAGCGCGAGAAAAAAATCTTAGCATGCGAGCTGATGCGCACATTGCGCAGGCCTGCATGAACCTATGGAGAAGCATCAGTGCAAATGACCCTATCAGCATATTTGTGCAATCGCTGAGGGGAGCTTCAAAGGTTTCTAACGTATTTACAACGTGTTTTTGCAGCAGTGAGTAATGTATCACAGACACATGTTGATTCCTTGAACACAACTACGTTTACATGCACAATTTTTGGTTCAGTCTGACTGAATTAATTCCGATTAATGAATTTGAATGTAGTGTTTACATGAACGTTAAATAAAGTGATCGGGTTGATGTTTGTAATTGGAATTGTTTTTTTTTTTTTTTTGACATGCGCACACTGCGCAAATATATTGTTTCCCATTGTTTGCGCATAAAAACTCTCCTACACTCTTCTACACAGTTTCTTTATTTATTTTTAACAGCAGAATTAAATTTTAGCCATTTCTGGATAAATATTACATATAAACTGTTGTGTCATGCTTCTTATATTAATCATGCAGTAAAAATGCCCGTCCCTACACCTGTTACCAGTCGTCTGTGGATGAGCTGCATTGTTTTATAATGGAAGATCGCGATAAACGCAGGAGAGAGACAGATTTATTGATTAAGGGAGTTTGCAAATTATATTGATTTAATACAACAGTTCACTAAACAAGAAGTTAATATTAAGTGACTTGCATTGTCTGAACTCTGTTTCCTGATTTTGCTCTATTTCATCAACAAAAATTGTTTCAAACAACGTAACAGCTGAGCTGCTTTGTTTCGTTTATGCATGAATGGCCGTTTTTAAACTAATCTGATTCAATTACCCATTCATAAAGACAGTCACTTGTTTCGTTCCTGAATGAATCAGCCATTCAAACGAATCAATTCAATGCACAATTCAGTGATAAAATCAGTGACTTGCTGCCACCTACTGGCAAAATTTAATATATAAAACATTAACCTCAACATGAAATTATGAATTTCATTGCACTCATGCGACCGCTGAGCCTCATTAAACCATATGAAAATACACCTACAAGCCACTTTTGTGTTTTTCTGTGCCATCTCTGTAGTAATTTTTTTTTATACTGATTTCATTTGATTGGTAATTTATTCTTATTCTACTTGCTTTTATTTTGTTGTTTTAATTAGAAATTAAAAAAAAAAAGATTATGAATATCATTTTTTGAATTTGACAAAAGATGGCATACTTTTAATAAAGTTAGAAAAATGCCATTACAAAGGTAAAAACAAAATGTCCTGTAAATCACTTTAAGGAGTCAAATATCGCCTTGTAATGGGAAGTCTAATATTTGATCAGAATTTGATTATTGATTAGAAGGTGCTCCTGAAATTTTGACTGTGCTCTTAATTTTCTTAATTATTTTATTTTTGCTCCTAAAAAGAACAGTAAGTGTTGTAGAGCTCTGTTTAACCATTTTTTATTAATTTAAAAATTGAGAAATTCTTTCACATTTAAATCTTTCACAAGAATTACAGCAAAAAACAGTTTGATGCAAGAATATGTATTTTTATTAATATTTGAGAAATTCAAAATTCCTTTGAACACAACTGCTCAAAATCATCTAAAGTTATAATACCTACACATTCAAAACCTCGTTACTCTGAAATTTTTCATGAAATCGTAAATGTTAAGTGTAAGTGAAATGTAAAGTACTATAAGAGGTCTTTCGTGGTGCTATATATGCTGGTGTGTGAATTTGATAGGTGCTTGATATAAAATAAATGGTAAATTAAAAAGTCCTTGAATCTGGTTTTCATGAAAGAGTGGGAATGCAGCACTGCACAAGATGTTTTCCCGAATATCAACAAGATTGCAATGTGACAGTGATTTTATACAATAGTAGTTCAATAAACAAGAAGTTAAAATTAAAGGTGCATTAAGCGATTTGAAAGCACCAAAACAAACACGCCAATACCACAACAGGACCCCTATTTTGATATCTCCGGCATAACAACGATCACGGAAACAAGCGAAGATAACACACAAGCATATTCAAACAAAAGCCAAAACACATAATTTGTGTAAAACAATGCGAAAACAACATTAAAACAACGCAACCTCGGCGTCCGATTTGAGCCATTCGCTCCTTGAGTTCTCTCCACTGCTGAAAAGCTGCTCTGATATTTATACAGGTCCTACCTCTTGCCAGATCATAAGCCTACTTTTTAATGGTTTGTTCCTCCAATATTTAACCCGTTCATAAAGAGTCATTTGCCTCGTTTCTGAATGAATCCCCTGTTTGAAATAATGACTAAATGACTCATTAAAACAGTTGCATTTTCACATTTCTTATTTGTATGTTTAAAAATATTGAAAACATGAATCTTATAAAATGATTTATGCATTTTGCAGTGTAAATGCTTTTATGGCACCTCAGCTTCATCAAACAGTCTATGTAAATACACCTAATACCACTTCAGATGCAGCTTCTGTTTCATCTGCAGTAGAAAGATGGAGTTTGTTGATAGTGATTTCTGAAATGGACAGTTTCTTATTATTCTAACTGGGAAATTTCATCTATTTTGTCATATACAGCAACTCCTTTTCAGTTAATTGTTATTTGTATCTGTATCCAGTCACAGAGCACTTTATTTTGAGAGTTGTTTAAGTGAGAAGACATCTGTAACTTAGTCCAGATTGGGGGTGTTGTAATGTATAATTTTATTTTTAATTTTTTTGCATAAAAAGTATAGATTTTTGTTTATATATGCTGTCAATTATAGTTCCTTGAAAGAAAATCAGAATCAGTGTCTGCTGGTGTCGGGAGGTCACACTTACACAAAAAAAAATGGGAATTCGGAATCGGCCAATAAAATTGCAATCGGTGCATCTCTATTTAAATTTTTAGGAGTAGTAAAGTTCTTTTTAATGTTTTTGAAAGTCTCATATGTGCAGGCTGCATTTATTTTATCAAAAATGAAGTAAAAGTAATATTGTGAAATATAAAATGATTCTTTTGAATTGTAATAATATTTTATTAGGTTTTAAAATGTTATTTATTTATGTCATAACAAAGCTGAATTTCTAAAGAATTTTCAGCAGCCATTACAGTTGTCAGTGTCACATAGTCCTTCAGAAATCATTTTTATATTCTGATTTGTGCTTAAGAATTTTTCTTATTATCAATGATGATAGTTGTGCTGCTTAAGATTTTTGAGCAAACTGATTTTTTTTTTCAAGATTCTTTTCAAAAGTTCAAAAGAACAACATTTATTTAAATCTTTTGTAACTATGTAAAACGTTTTGGTCAGTTTTGAGAAATTTCATGTGTCTTTGCTGAATCAACGTATTATTTTAGAATGCAAAATTTAAATTCGAAATAAAAATATGTTTATATTTCTAATTATTTTTTAAATAGTACAGATTATATATTATATATTAGAAATAAATCCTAGATCATCTCTCTTTCTTGTATGTCTCTTTTAGATTAACAGGATGGGTGTTGTTGAAATTGTTTAATGGATTCTTCTGGAGCATTCAGATCCATAAAGGTCAGCTGGAGATGCTGAAGAAAGCAGCATCTGAGGTCAGACATCTACATGGCCTATTCCTCCCAAACATGGGCATTTCTTCTTATCTGCACTAACACACATAATGTAACAATTCCCAAAACAGTCACAGACAAAACCATCAGTTGACAAACTCGCTTATTACAAGAAGATATACAGATAAACAGTCCATTAACACACAATGTCTATATCCACCACCTTTTTAATGTACATTTCATGTAATATAATGGGTGGAAGTATAACAAACATTTTATTGTGTGTCTTCTAGTACAATGTTCCACTCGTCTTCCTTCCTGTTCACAAGTCCCACATAGACTATCTACTCATCACCTTCATCCTGTTTTGTCACAACATCAAAGCCCCTCACATCGCAGCTGGCAACAATCTTAACATTCCCATCTTAAGGTACAAAGTCATGATGATCTTGTTATTTTTTTTAAGATGCATAGTATTTTGACAATAGACAGTTAAACTGATACATGAATGTAACACAGGTATATATGTGTTGTACTTCCTCAGCACATTAATACGGAAACTTGGAGGATTTTTCATTCGGCGTAAACTGGATGAGACACCAGACGGGAAGAAAGATGTGTTATACAGATCACTTCTACATGCAGTAAGTTCACAGAAACGTCAGATCAGCTTATTTGAATAGTGGTGTTAGCTCACAAGTTTCGAAGCAGATTTGCAGAAAATTGCACTTTAATGTCTTAATCACCCCTGGTGAAAACTGGAAACTACCGAAGATTTTAGGCCGTGATAGGAATTTTTTTTTTCCTTCGCTGCCTTAATCTTTGGTAACTACCAGTGATGGGGGAAAAAACCTTCAGAGGAACCAAACTCAGTTAGGGGAGTTTGTCCTCTCCCCTTTACCTTTACTATATACATTACTGCTCAGAAGTTTAGGGTCAAACCTCTACTTGCTCTCTATTTCAGAGAAAATGACTTGCTTTCTTGGTTTGGCTACTTTGAAAAACCAGCATGCGTGTGGCTGTGTGTGGTAAGAAGTTACCTTGTGAGCCACAGCAAACTGGAGCAGCTGTAAAATGCTCTAGTGGTTTGGTTAAAATGGCATGGTGATTGTCATTGCAGTGACTGTAGAGAGGCTTGTGATTAGAAGTGGCTGTCACAGGAAGCTGATGGATTACTCCTGCATTATTCATGCTGTCTTCTGTTGAGCACCGCATTACCACAATGGGCTGCTTTAATTACAGGGAATTTGCAAAGGAAGGGTCATGGATCTTACGAATTGTAATATTCGTTGTGGGTTATTCTTCTGCTTTCCTCTCAATTTCAGTACACAGAAGAATTGTTGCGGCAGCAGCAGTTTCTGGAGGTGTATTTGGAGGGTACGCGCTCTCGAAGCGGGAAGCCGTCTCCAGCACGTGCGGGCATGCTCTCAATCGTGGTTGACGCACTCTGTGCCAGCAGCATCCCTGATGTCCTGATCGTGCCTGTAGGCATCTCATATGACCGCATTATCGAAGGAAACTACAACAGCGAGCAGCTGGTATGTCCATCTGTGGCGATATTCAACAGAAAGTAAATATTAATTGATTACTCCGCTTACAAAATAAAAATGTCATGTTTATGTCTTTCTTTCTTCAGTTGCAAAGAAATTACGTTTTTTGAGGAAAACGTTTCAGGGTTTTTTTCCATATAGTGGACTTTAATGGTGCTCAGCAGATTGAAGGTTAAAAAACCAGTTTCAATGCAGCTTCAAAATGCTCTGCCCAGCCGAGGAATAAGGGTCTTTTCTGGCAAAATGATTTGTTTTTTTTGTTTTTTTTAAAAAGTAGAATTTCTATACTTTTTAACCTCAAATGCTCATCTTGTCTTGGTCTGCGTTGTGCATCCGTAGTCTGTGTAATCCGGGTCAATACAGTTAGGGTAAGTCGAAAAACTAATTTTCTCCTCCAACTTTAAAATCGTCCTACATTGCTGCAGAAGTACCGAGCCAGTGTTTACAAAGTGAATGTGCAAAGAAGATCAAATGGGTAAAACAGCGATGTAGGACAATTTTGAAGTTGGAGGACAAAATGAGATGGAAGTTTTTCAACATACTCTAGCCGTCTTGAACCAGAGTGCACAGAGTACGCATTTGCATCGCAGAGCTAGAGAAGATGAGCATTTGTGGATAAAAAGTGTCTAAATATTAATTTATTTAAAAAAATGTTGCTAGATAAGACCCTTGTTCCTCTGCTGGGATCATTTAGAGCCCTTTGTAGCTGCACTGAAACTGCATTTTTAACCTTTAATCTGTTGAGCACCATTGAAATTCACTCTAAGAAAAAAAAACCTGGAATGTTTTCCTCCAAAAACTTAATTTCTTTGCGACTGGAGAAAGAAAGACATGAATATCTTGAATGACATGGAGGTGAGAAAATTATCAGGAAATTTTTATTATGGAAGTGGAATAATCCTTTAAGTTCACTCATAACGGTACTTTAAGTTTCTTGAACTAAAAACATATTCTCTACCCCATAGAATTAAGCGATCAGCTTTTGCTTTTGCTACTGTAACTGTACGTTTAAAGGGTTAGTTCCACCCAAAAATGAAAATTAGCCCATTATTTACTCACACTCAAGGCTTTCTAGGTGTATATGACTTCTTTCTTTTAGATGTATCCAATCGGAGTTATATTAAAAATTATCCTGGCACTTCCAAGCTCTATTATGGCAGTGGACGGCAGGTGTTTCTTGTCAACAATTCAAAACAATTCCAATAAAGTGCTTCCATCCATAATAAAGAGTGCTCCACACAGCTCCAGGGGGTGAATACAGGTCTCCTGTAGCAAATCGATGTGTTTTTGTAAGAAAAATATCCATATTTAAAAAGTAATAATCACTTTAATATAGCTTGCGGTAACTGTTGTACACGGAAGAGGTCCCGTTTGTTTACAGAAGCAAAGGAAGCAAAGTTTCCTTACTTTAGCAAAGGAAAACCAGTCTCCTCATTTTGTACTTCTAATTCGTGACCGTTGTTTTGTTTACCTCTCACCACCTTGCTTTCGTGTTCTTCACTTCTGAGTCCGCCCAGGACGGCTTCTGTTAGAGCAAGCTAGATTAAAGTGATTATTACGTTTTAAATATGGATATTATTCTTACAAAATCACATCAATTCACTACAGGAGACCTTTATTCACCCCCTGGAGCCATGTGAGGCACTTTTTATTATGGATGCACTTTATTGGACTTGTTCTGGACTGTTGACAAGAAACACCCACTCATTGGGGGGGGCGCCATTATTTTCGAGTGGCTGCACTCATTTTGGCTTTATTTAATCGAAAGAGGCGTATGTGTGTAGCGGAGAGCCGCTTTAGAAACGTGTGCGGCGATGCTGGTAAAAACATAACATCAGCTCCGGTGACCACGTCGGAGCCGTTACTTCCATTAATATAAGGGAAAGCCCCTTATACTTGAGAACGGCTACGTATGAAGTGTTTCTTGGAGTTTATAGTACATTAAAGAATGATCATATGATTTTTTTTACATGTGCCATGTGACCTGTAAATGCGCAAAAGCCTTTTCTATTGCAGTTTTGCGAAATATTCCTTTTTCGAATTGCCTGAAAAACCACCTCAAGCGAGCGTAAAATCTTTTTTGCGATACATTGGAGTTTTGTGGAATTGACGTGTTTCCATTAGGCGTATTTTTAAATTCGCAATTTAAATTTGCGCATCTTGAAGGGTAATGGAAACGTGCCTACTGACCATGTGCTGCCTCTGAACGCGTTTCTCACTGACAAAGGAGTATACCGTTACTTTAAAGGTTTGCGTACTCAACTGTCTGTGAAATGAAGCTTTGTACTCTTGTATCCTACCTCTCTCATTCGGCACAAATCCAAATATTCCATAATATTTCCATATCTGCAATGCATCCAAATGCTAAACTATTACTTATTATGTAAATGATAGACTTTGTACTTCAGTCGCGTTCTAACCATGACACAGTGAGACGGGCGCGCTGATGTTTGGTTCACTGTTTTATATTTTGATAAAGTACCAACTGCGCTGTAAAGTTAGCAATGCTAGAAGCCTGGAACTGATATGTTTTGTGTTTGTGTGCGCCGTACTTCAACTTTCCTCATACCAGCAAAATCAACTTAAACAAAAAACAAACAGAATGTCGCTTTCTGCAATTTAAGTTTTCTTTCTGTCACAAAACTGAACTGAAACTCAGCAATTATAGGCTACGTTGTCTATCAGTTAACTAAATTAAATATATTTCAAGAATTTATTCCTTGTATGTATATACAGTACTGTGCAAAAGTCTTAGGCCACTAGTATTTTCATCAGCTAAAAAATGGTTTAAAGTCAGTTAAAATCGGTCTTTTGCTGTAGTGTGTCAGTAGGAAATATCAGTTTACATTTCTAAACATTCATTTTGCCATTAATTATAATAATCCAGTGAGCCAGTGAGGCTGTTGTCAGACTCCTTGTGCAAACAGAGATCTGATCTCTCCATCATTCAATCCAGTCTGTTTTAAGAAACAGAAAAAACGGAGACAGACTAAATCCAGAAGAACTGTGGCAACATCTCCAAGATGCTTTAAGAGTCCTATACCTACAAAGCTACAGTACTTTTAAAATTTTTAGGCAGTTAGGCACATAAAATGAGGATGCTGTCAAAAACAATGTCATAAATAGATTTTCTTTATCAAATAACTTCTATTAACTAAAATAAATAAACATTTGATGTGACCATCCTTTGCGTTTAAAGCAGCTTTTGCCCTATGTGCACTTGTGCATAGTTTTTCAGGTAGCTTTGCAGGTAGGTTACTTGAAACATCTTGGAGATGTTGCCACAGTTCTTCTGGATTTAGTCTGTCTCAGTTTTTCTGTTTCCTCATGTCATTCCAGAGACAGACTGGATGATGGTGAGATCTCAGTGTGGAGCACTGGCTGTCATCAGACTCCTTGTGCAAACAAAAATCTCACTAGATTATTACAATTAATGGCAAACAGAATGTTTGGAAATGTGAACCGATATTTTTTTTACTGACAAAAAATAGAAATAACTTACTTTAAACCATTTTTTAGCTGGTGAAAATACTAGTGGCCTAAAACTTTTGCACAGTATTGTATGTACTGCAGATTTTATAGCCTATATATGACATTAATTTGATATAATATTTAGTATTTTCACATGTAGGTGGAAATAATTGTACTACTGTCTGTTTAAAATAAATGAAAAGAAACCTACCATAGTAGATCTGTTTTTTTCTCTGTTGTACCGAAATAGTATCGAACCGTGACCTTCGAACCGAGGTACGTACTGAACCGTGACATCTGTGTACTGTTACACCCCTACTGTGGACAAATAAAACTTATGTGTCTTTTTTAGCCCTGATACCTTTTAGGCTTC
The DNA here is from genome assembly GCA_036247105.1 of Cirrhinus mrigala. NCBI lineage: Eukaryota > Metazoa > Chordata > Actinopteri > Cypriniformes > Cyprinidae > Cirrhinus > Cirrhinus mrigala. Next base: position 11,222,199 of record CM070018.1, on the reverse strand, counting down.
TTGTGGACCACATTGACAGAAAGAGCTTACAAATGGCAGAGAAAAAAACTAGATTCCATCCTGGCAGAATGTGAAAACGCCAACACTTTTCATGAAAGAGCTGCCAGTCACTCTAAAGGTGTTTCCGTGCATAAAATTTACTCAATATCTGGGGGCGTTAAAACTCGTTGTAGGGAAAATCCATGGTACAGCATTTCTGTGTTTTGAATTTTGTTATGGTAAAAATAGCAACAAGTAGCACCAGTAGCTCACCCAGTGCAACCATTTTACACTATAATGGCGCCCCCTTAGTCCACAATATGTATAAAACTATGGATTTTTTTAATAATGTAAATCTTTCATGGGTTTTCTACTACACACTTCAGTAAGAGACATCATTTATGTTACTGTTACTGTTCTTCTCACTTCAGGGCAAACCTAAGAAGAATGAGAGTCTGTGGGGAATTGCCTGTGGCGTGTTCAGGATGCTCCGGAAGAATTACGGCTGTGTGCGTGTGGATTTCACACAGCCCTTCTCCCTGAAGGTCAGAGCAGCTCATCTGATCTCTGCTTGGCTGAATACATAGCAGATTTCTCCCCTGATGTCTCTGTTTTTCTTGTATATTGCTTTAGGAGTACCTGGACACGCAGCGCAGTCGCCATCTTCAGGCGTCTCTCACACTGGAGCAGATCCTTCTCCCCACCATCATCGCTGCACAGTATGGCCTTTAGACTGCCAGCAACCAACATAATCATGTGGACTGCTGTTTATTGGTATGTAGAAAGATGTGTGTGGCTAATGGGATTATGCTCAATTATGTTTTTTCTTTGCAGACCTGATCAGGCTGTTTTTAATGGAGAAGATGAGGATCATCTGAATTCCTTAGACCTGTCAGATGAGCCCTGGAGGAGGCAGGTCATCGCTAACCTGGCCAAGCACGTTCTCTTCAGTAAGGGCACTTGAAAGGCCATGATACATGAATAGTTTCTTAGGCAGTGGGTGGGTGGTTTTTCAAGCATTGAGGGTGTTGGATTTATGTGGGGTCAGCAAATGTATAATGAAAAATGGCAATACTGCTCATCTTTCATCTGCCTGGAAAACTTGCTTGTATATCATGGCCTACAGAATCATTGACATCAAAGTCTGAGTTCATGGGCTCATTGTTCAGATCAAAAAACTCTTTCTAATATCATCATTTCCAAAGAGAACCAAAGCAACTAGTAAGTTTTAAAATGCTTACAAGAACATGTCTGGATTTCAGATATTAGAAAATCATGTTTTAGGATGGTTAGCATTATTTTTAGGAAAATCAATGTACATTTTTTTCCCAAAATTCTAATGATTTACTTTAGCATTTTTTAAATTAATATTTAATTAATTTAAATTTTTTTAATGTAATAAATTTCTCATTATTCTACAGTAAAATGTATAAATACAATTTAAATATGTCATCTTTTTTATTTTGTTGTCCTTGTTTTGCTAAAATACAAAAAAAGTCATTTTTATTATATATATATATATATATATATATATATTTCAGTTTTTTTAAAGAAGTTATTTGATCCAAAGCACAGGAATATTTTTACTATTTAAAAAACGGTTTTCTATTTGAATATATGTTTAAATGGTAATTTATTCCTGTGATTTCAATGCTGAATTTTTAGCATCATTACTCCAGTCACATGATCTTTCAGAAATCATTCTAATATTCTGATTTGCTGTTAAAAAATAATGTTAATAAAAAAAAAAAAAAAAAAATATATATATATATATATATATATATATATATATATATATATATATATATATATATATATATATATATATATATTATTATTGTTGAAAAAGGTTGAGTATAATTTTTTCTTAGGTTTATTTGATGAATACAAAAAGTTCATAAGAACAGCATTTATCTGAAATCTTCCGTAACATTATAAATGCCTTTATCATCACTTTTGATCAATTTAAAGCATCCTTGCTAAATAAAAGTACTAATTTCTATCATTTCTTTCCCAAAAATCTTTTTATTTCAGATAAATGCTGATCTTTGGATCTTTCTATTCATCAAAGAATTCTGACAAAATGTACTCTGTTTTAAATATTGATGATGATGATGATGATGATGATGATGATAATGATAATAATAAATGTTTATTGAACAGCAAATTTCTGAAGGATCATGTGACACTGAAGACTGCAGTAATGATGCTGAAAATTTAGCTTTGATCACAGGAATAAGTTACAATTTAAAATATATTTAAATAGACAACAGTTATTCTAAAAATATTTCAAAATTTTACTGTTTTTGCTGTACTTTGGATCAAATAAATGCAGGCTCAGTGAGCAGAAGTGATGTCTTTAAAAAACATCAAAAATCTCACCGTTCAAAAACTTTTGACAAAAACAAACTATGTTTATTAATTCGATTTTGGTACGAAATATGCTCCAGACACGTTCTATCTACTACACGTGACAGTTTTTGTAGGTTACTTCTGGTCATAGTCCTCACCATGGTGATGTGTTGCTTTTGGCCAGCCACTTTCCTCAGCGTTTGAATGCCCTGTTGGTCCTGCTTTTTCAGGACAGGAGGTCAGAGGATCAGCACTCTGAGGTGGAATTGCAGCTTGCTTTTGAATGTTTAATATAGATGCTGTCATGAACCTGGTTTTCAGCTCCAAAGTCACCCTGTTTTTCTTCATACAGCACTTTTCAGAAAACAATCGTCATGGAGGTTGTAGATTATGCGGTTTTGACTTTAAATAGTATCCTTTCATTTCCTTTCATCAGAGAATTTAGGGGTGAAGTGTAAGATTTCCGTGGAAATTACATAAATGAGTACCGTTTTGCAGCTGAGGCACAGTGTTTACACTGTGAAAAGTCAACCTCGAAAAGGCTGTTTATATTTGTCTGTATTTCGACACTGAAAAATGGCATCTTCACCCTTGACAGTCACATTTTTTTGGCATCTCTTGCAGCTTTGGCACAGTTAATCCACTTTCAGTGTCGATCAATCTGATCACTGCCTTCTGTGTTTCCCATAGCCGCCAGTAAGTCTTCAGCGATCATGTCCACTCATATCGTGGCCTGTCTCCTCCTGTATCGGCACAGACAGGTAAGCACCGTCCTCACTTCCTAACCCTTCTTTTTCGGTCCGTTTCATTGGTTTATAATCACTGTAACAAACATTTGTGATTGGACAGGGTGTACTGCTGTCTAAACTGGTGGAAGATTTCTTTAATATGAAAGAAGAGATCTTGTCAAGAGACTTCGACCTGGGTTTTTCTGGGAACTCGGAGGACGTGGTTATGCATGCGCTTAGCCTTCTGGGAAACTGTGTGAATGTCACCAGCACCAACAGGAACACAGAGTTCATCATCGCCCCCAGCAACACTGTACCTGCTCTTTTTGAGCTCAATTTCTACAGCAACGGTCTTTTCCACGTCTTCATTTGCGATGCAATTATAGGTAAAAGATATGAGATTCTACAATTCACTACAGATGCAGCACACTGTTTGTGTGTGTATTTTTGATTTGAGAATGACAAAACTGTATGTGTACTGTAACTGCGTATATGTATGTGTGCTAGCTTGCAGCACGCTGGCCCTGCTGAGAGAGCAATCTGCAGCTTCAGTGAGTGGGCAGAATCCTTCATCCACGCTGCTCAGTCAGGAGAGACTGATCCGCAGAGCTGCGGGCCTCTCCCACTTCCTGTCCAATGAGGTTGCAGTATCTCTGGTATGCAGTCACACCACTGTTACTTAAGCAGCAGCACCATCTAGTGGTTGACTATAGTGTCAATCAAAACTTTTGAAATGCGACTTGAAACTTTTGACAACATAGATCAAGGTGGCGAACTCCAGTCCTGGAGAGCCGCAGCCCTGCAGAGTTCAGCTCCAACCCTAATTAAAACTCACCTGCCTGTAGCTTTGTAGTAACCCTTCAGACCTTGATTAGCTTGTTCAGGTGCATTTGATTAGGGTTAAAGCAAAACTATGCAGGGCTGCGGCTCTCCAGGACCGACATTCGCCACCCCTGACATAGATCAACATTATACTTGTAATTGTCATTTTTAATTAATATTGCCACTATAGACTAAAAGAGCTTATTGTACTGCATTGCTTTGTGCATAACAACACTTTAATAGGGGGTATTTGTTTTATCTGTTACATTTCTGGGGATTTTATGGGAAGGACTGTTTTGCAACAGAGCCACAGTGTTTACAGTTCAGCCTTGAATGGCTTTTCATATTTGCCTGTACAGACAGTGTACAGGAATTACCCCTGCTCATATTTTAGAACAGCTTGACTAAGCTGACCTGAGAACTGTTTGATCTTGTAAAGCAAAACAGAGATTCATCTCAAAACGGTCAATAACATTTGACCACAAAACAGAAAAAAAAAATTATATTTTGAGTAAGGAAAATGTCATCTGCTACTTGAGACCCTTAGAATTTATTTTGCATGTGACATTTTATTTTGTGATTCTTATTACTGTAATGCATTTCTCTTGTATAAATTTTACTTGTATTTGCTTATGCACATCTATATATCTATATATATGCATGTATGTATGTATGTATGTGTAAATCTCAATTTCGAAAAATTGACCCTTATGACTGGTTTCGTGGTCCAGGGTCACATATATACACACACACACACACACACACACAGACACACACACATATATATTTATATATATATATATATATATATATATATATATATATATATATATATAAAAATGCTTATTTTTAAGAAAAATGTCAGGTGGATTTAGAGGCTTTGCATCTGAACTCTTCATATATATATATATATATAGTTATTTATATAATGTGTGTGTATATATATATATATATATATATATATATATATATATATATATATATATTATATATATATATATATATATATATATATAGATTTATATATATATATATAATGTATATGTATATATGTGACCCTGGACCACGAAACCAGTCATAAGGGTCAATTTTTTGAAATTGAGATTTACACATCATCTGAAATATGTATATTTATATATATGATTAAAAATGCTTATTTTTAAGAAAAATGTCAAATGGATTTAGAGGCTTTTGCATCTGAACTCTTCATATATATATATATATATATGTGTGTGTATGTGTGTGTGTGTGTGTGTGTGTGTGTGTGTGTGTGTGTGTGTGTGTGTGTGTCTGTGTCTGTGTCTGTGTGTGTGTGTGTGTGTGTGTGTGTGTGTGTATGTGACCCTGGACCACGAAACCAGTCATAAGGGTCAATTTTTTGAGATTGAGATTTACACATACATACATATATGTAGATATATAGATGTGCATAAGCAAATACAAGTAAAATTTATACAAGAGAAATGCATTACAGTAATAAGAATCACAAAATAAAATGTCACATGCAAAATAAATTCTAAGGGTCTCAAGTAGCAGATGACATTTTCCTTACTCAAAATATAATTTTTTTTTTTTCTGTTTTGTGGTCAAATGTTATTGACCATTTTGAAAAAATGGTTTATGGTTTTTTAGGGTAGAACAATATTCGGCTGAGATACAACTATTTCATTGTATGGAATCTGAGGGTGCAAAAAAATCTAAATATTGAGAAAATCACCTTTAAAGTTGTCCAAATTAAGTTCTTAAAAATGCATATTACTAATCAAAAATTAAGTTTTGATATATTTACAGTATGAATTTTACAAAATATCTTCATGGAACATGATGTTTACTTAATTTCCTAATGATTTTTGGCATAAAAGAAAAATAAATAATTTTGACCCATACAGTGTATTTTCATCTATTGCTACAAATATACTCCAGCAACTTAAGACTGGTTTTGTGGTCCAGGGTCAAACATACGCTTTTGCATCTGAAATCTTCATATATATAATATAATCTAAAAAATATGTTACAGTTGAGAGTATCAGTAATTAAAATTGGCTTAATTGTCCTGAAGATAATGTCACTATGCAAAAATATTAAGGGTCCTAACTGTTAACAAACAACCATGAATTAATTAATAGATATTTGTTTATTTATTATTACTGGTTGATGTTTCAGTTTAACAAAGACTGTGTGAAAGAAATACCCAGGTGAATCATTAAGGTGTATTTCTGTCTTTACTCTCTATAGCCTTGTCAGACTTTGTACCAGGTCTTCCATGATGCTGTTACCAGGTTAATTGAGTATGGTGTTCTCATTGTAGCTGAGGTAAGTTGTGTAACTCTTCATTTATCTTGTCCTTAATTTTTTTGGATTTAAAGCTGTAGCACTTGAAAACTTGCCAGCACATATCAAAAAATGTTTGATATGAATTTGCTGTTATATGAATATTTTGCTGTTGGCTTATTCTAATGACCTGATTGGATTTTAGGTGAATTCCTGAAAATTCTGTGACCTCATTATTGACGATTCATTACTGACTTTCTGTTTGAGAGTGGAAGTATATAGTAGATACCAGATTTGATTCATTTAAAAACCACATCAAATAATAATTGTCTAATATTAATATTATTTGTGGGTCAATCATTAACAAACAATAATCAATAGTAAGTATTATAGAACAATAATTGACTGAAAAATGGTTCTTAAATTCATCTTTATGTTCTTGTGTTCAGGAGGACCAGGAGGAGTTGAGCCCTTCTGAGGAGCCTTGGCCCAAGAAGTTTCCAGAGGCTCTTGCTTGGCGAAGTGATGAAGAAGATGAAGACAGTGACTTTGGAGATGAACAAAGAGACCGTTACCTGAAGGTAATCCTATCTATCTGTCTATCTATTGTTCTATATGTCTGTCTATCTGTCTATCTATCTATCTTATTAATCACATATAAAATAAAAGTTTGAGTTTGGCTAATACATGTGTTTGTAGTGTGTAGTTATTACGTATATATAAATACACACAAATTAATGTATATATTTAAGAAAAACGTCTTATTAATGTACAAATAATTTTCTTTATATATAATATAAATACATGTACTTATTTCTTAAATATATACATGAATGTGTTTGTATTTATATATACATATTAATTACACACTGTACACACACACATATATTAAGCAAACTCAAACTTTTATTTTGTATTTTGTATTATTTTATATTAATCGTTTGACAGTCCTACTTGTTCTACCTTATCTGTAAGAATTGCTTAAGACAAATAGAACAAAAGTTCTCTTTATCCAAGAATGAGATAATTCTTACATTCATCTTTTTGTTAAAGAATGCACCTAATGTGCTTTTTTATTTTACTTTGTTTTAGGTGAGCCCATCAGCTGAGCACCAGGAATTTTATACTTTTCTGCAGAGGATTCTCACTCCGGTGCTGGAGGCCTACAGTGGAGCAGCCATCTTTGTACACAGTCTGAGTTCGCCCATTACGGAAAGAGAGTACACGCACAAGCTTTTCAAGTATCTGCTAACGCGCACAGAGAGGGGCATGGCTGCATATGGTAAAAAACACATGGCACTTTCCATTTCACTCTTTGCGCTGTTTTTCCTGTCACACCTTAAAGAAAACAAAAAATGCTTTGTTCCCCTTGAATACTGTTTCCATGAACTTTCTTTATCTTCTTTATTAGTGCATATCTAAGCACTTTGGGTCATAATCCTTTGTGAAAGGTGTTCTATATATGAATGTGCTGATGAATGTATTGAAATTGGTAACACTGATTTTTGTTGTTGTTGTTTTTTTTTTAGGAGAGAGTGCCACACACTACCTCGTAAAGAATACCGTGAAAACATTTAAAGAGCTGGGGGTAAGAGATGTCCTGTGACATTTATGGTTAAAGGTCAAACCTTATAATAAAGCCTGCATGCTGCATATGTGGGCGTGCTACTCTAAATGCTTTTGTCAAATGTGACAATGCACGTGTTGCATTTTCCTCTATTTCTTGCATCATCATTTTAGTCATCAAATCATCTTCCGTGATTATCAGTAAATAACAAATTAAAATTTCTCTGTTCAAATGAACTCAGAAAATGCTGTTTTCATACTTTTCATTGAAAAAGAACTTTTCATTTCTTTTGTGTTTCATAGATTAAAAAATAATGTTAAATTAAAAATGTAAATCTAAAAGCCACTTTCTATATTTAAAATGTTTAAGTAGGCCTTTTTTAAGTTTACAGAACAATGTTGATGTGCAGTGTTCTTTCCTTTTTTCAGTTTTTCTTTACTTTTTAATATTTATCAAAACGTGCATGTGAATGAAAACTGAAAAAAAAAACATTTTTTCCTTTAAATAACTATAAAAAATAAAGCCAAAATTAAGTGTAAATATCAGAAGAAAATTTTAACTAAAATTAAATTTAAAATTAAGTACAAAAATTACTAAAATGTACTTAATAATAATAATAATAATAATAATAATAATAATAATAAAGACAAGCTTTTAACAAAATTACAAAAAATAAAAACCAAAAATGTACAAATAAAATTGAATTCAAAATATTATGATATAATAGTAAATAAATAATACTAAAATACCACTTCCAAGTAACTAGTGTAGGCGTAGGTGTGTGTGCATGTCTGTCTGTACACTTTCTTTGAAAATCTAAAAATACAGATAGCTTCCTGGAAGGGGTAGGTTTATGTGTAGTGTTGGTGCCTATGGAGAGTCCCTGTAAACTATAAGTGTATGTGTGTGTGTGTGTGTGTGTGTGTGTATAGAACAAGGTGAACAAAAAAGTATTGATATTAAGAACAGTCATTTATTGGCTATTAGCCATAATGTGAAAATAACATTGGAGCATAAAAATCTCTGGATCTCTCACTAAAAAAAACAAGGAAAGAAATAGAACCACTGATTCTGTGTATCATTCGTCCATTGGTTTTTTGATTTAATATTGAAAGATGATAAAATGGCTCCTTTTTTGTTTTTCGTTCAGGGGTGGAAAAATGAATAAACAGCTTGAATATTCAATTTCTACACGTGGGCGGAACGAAACGTCCCTTTCTGCTAATTGGTCAGCCAAAGATCAAACCATGCCCCCGTCAGTTCTGAGTCCGCAGTTTCGTGCAGAATAATAGTCCTTTCCAGTCCTTTTGCAGTCCAGTGTGCGCGCTGGCACACTGGACTGCAATGCAAACTTTTTATATAGGCCTATAACTTTCCATTTTGATTTGTTTCCAAAACCAAACCCTACAGTATTCCCCTTAGAACCAGTTGGAAATTTTTCTTAGAGACCAGGAGACGTTTTGGATATCTTGAAGCAGAAGTTTCTCTTTATTCAGATACTCGCTGCGTGGCACTGCAGTCATCAAAAAGTCATCTAACTAAGGCAGTGATACATTGCGGTTTATATACATTTATGGGGCAGTCCCCAGAAATGGAGAAAAAGCACCTGGGTGACGACCCCAAACAAAGCATGAAAATTAAGTATTCAGGTTTAGCAACCTGCCCCATTTACACCAGTCCTAATCCAATCATCATAACTACTCAAAGAGTAGGGCAGAGGCACCAAAAGCCATTACAAACAAAAGGTGAACATCTCAGTAATCTGGCTCATTTGACTTGCAATAAGAGAACAGGAACTAGTGGGAACCTCTTGCTACAAACTTTGCTTGAGAGAATCATTCGTCTGATGTCATCATATTTACCTTAAATGCTAAATACAATGTACTGCACCTTAGGTTTTCATGTGATGCTATGTCAGAACATAGGATCAGTATATTTTAAACAGATTCTTAAATTTGTAATCCTTCAAACCCTTTGATATACTTTGGCACGATTTGCATAGGATTGTTTTACAACACATTCAAAAAAAAGTGAAAGTCATGATTCTCTGCCAAGCAGGATTTATTCAAATTATTTATTATAAATTATGAATTATTTATTCAAATAAATAAATAAATAAATCAGATAATGACAAGGTGAGTAGCCTATAGTTCTTACAGTTCCAATAAGTTGCAATGGGTTAAATAAACTCTAAGCCGATAAATGCACCCTTTCGAGTGCAGACCAGTAGTAAATTGCAAATACACAGTGGTCATAACTTTGTTTTTGCTGAGGTTATTTAATTAATATTTGGGTATTAGTTGATGTCAAATAATTGATGTGTTTTATTTTCTCTGCTAACTAAACTTCCAGAGCAAGTCGCACATAAACACTATTAACATTTACTTCACCTCACTTCATGGCAAATCTTTAAATGAATGGTATTCAGAAAATAAATAAGAATAAAAAAAATACATAGCCATGTAAAATAAAAATATGCTAGCCTATTTAAAAATAGTGTTTATAGCCGAAAGGCATAGCCTGTTTGCGATTTACCTGCTAAAATATTTTTGTAAAGGAAGCTTCAGTCGGGTCCCAGTATGCAAGTAAAATAACAGTCAGCATCTATACAAGTGATGATACCTTTAACCTATATGCTATTGTACAACAGACAAATTTAATTAAGCATAATAACTTTTTACTTTGATTATGAATAGTGCAGTGATATGTTGCGTGAGCGTGCGAGGCGCCAGCGCCATCACTTCTTTCCTCAGCAGCGGAAACAACTTAATACGGTCATTTACAGTCATACAGATAAGAGCAGGACATCAATTGAAATGAAAAAAAAAAGCATTTTTATTTGTGTAAAATCAAAATGACAGCAAAATGCATCCTTTTGAAAAATATAGACAAACATGAACCATAACAGCTGACACGTCTACTTTTAACAGTCTACATTAAGATTATTTGACGTTAAATGCATTATATAAGTTACTTTGGAATAAATCACAGGATGTTTCATGATAAAAACCTGACTTGCAGTCCACAAAATATGGTAGGCTATAGCAAATTATTTTGCGCACCCCCTGGCACTTTGAAAATAGCACACAGAAGAGGCTCTGCCCCGGTAGGCTACGGGTTGTGTCGAGCTATCTTTAGTGTGGTTGTTTAATGAGGAAAAAGATTAAATGTAGTTGCAATAAACGCGTTAATTATCCGTTCAACTGCAGCAGCGGAGGACTATTATCCTGCGCGAAACTGCGGAAGAAATGATGGGGGCATGGTGTGATCTTCGGCTGACCAATCAGCAGAACGTGGCGTTTCGTTGCGCCCACGTGTAGAAATCGAATATTCAAGGTGTTTATTCATTTTTCCACCCCTGAACGAAAAACGAAAAATCAAGCTAAATTCTTGTTTTTTGTTTTTCTGGAAAAAAAAAAAATGAAAAAACGAAAAAGGAGCCGTTTTCTCGTGTTTCTTCTTTCAATATTAAATCAAAAAAACGAATGGACGAATGAATGATACACAGATTCCACTGGTCTACATTATTTAAATCAAGAAAATTAATTGAATGTGCACTTGCTGTTCTTTTCTTTTTTCTTTCTGAAGAACTTGCAAAAACTCTGTCATGTTTTTTGTCTTTTACAGGTGCTTAAAGAGAGACGAGAGGCTGGTGTGTGCTGTCTGGAGCTGAGCAGCACTTTCTTACCTCAGGCCAACAGGAACAAACTCTTCCAGTACATTCTGGGTTTCAGTCTGCTGTGACACATTAGGAGAACTGACACAGCTGCGCGGCTTTCCACCACACTCAAGGGCTTTTTACTGGCTAATCATGACTGTCAAAGGTGCTATTCTAAGGAAAGCTTTACCTGGAAGTGCCTTCACCGAACACCTCATTCTAGTCTTCCTTTCACTGTAAAACCCACTCATGCACTATACAATACACAATTAGTTCTCTCAGCGCTTTTGATTACTAGAAACTTCCATTCATAACTACTCTACCAGTTCTGCCAGTGAAAGCCCTTGGTTTTCAGCTAAAGTGGGTGTCTTTATAGCTCTGAATGTTTATATGGTATCATACAGTTAGTTTTTAACTCGGTACATGAAAGTCACTCTTTATGAGGTCACTTTCAGTTTTAACAAACGCACATTACTGGGATGACGGCTAGTGTATAGAAATCCTTGAAAAAAGGGCATTTTCTTTTTAACCACTACTGTCAGAGGATGTAAAGAAATTCTCTACATTACCGTGTTGCAGTGAATAGAAAGATAAATGTGTCTGTATAGAGCGTCTTTTGATAACACATGAATGACAATGGAAATAGTGACTCATTTAAAAATCATGTAGCAAATGTCCAAGTAGTTACTGAAAAACCTGAGCCATTGATGTTGGAACCGTAGTTTAGGTCATGTTTATTCACTTAGTCATGTCCCATGAGTGCAATTGGACGTACATGAATGATAGTTACAGCTATAATATTGTGTAATACAACAAATAGTAGATAATGTAATGGTTTTAGCAGGCCTTGAGGATCATGAGGGGGAAACATTACTGGAAACTGCTTCTACTTGGCTGAGCATTACAAGATACATTTGTAATATTTGGAGGAGGTTCTCTTGCTGCCAAGCACTTTGATTCCCTCCCGAGTTACTGGTTTGTTTTATACTGGAGTTAAAATCCTCGGCAGCAAGCGTGTGTGTGCATGTGTGCAATATGTCTGTAGTATGTGAATTAAACTGTATTTATGCCACAAATCTGTCTCGAAGCAAAAAATTCAAAATATCGAATGTCCCTGTAACGTCCCAGAAGTACAATTTACCTCATCTTTATTCCATTTAGAAAGCCTCTTCTGCTGATTTATCATTTCCAACTTCATGTGTTTTCCATTATCCCGACTATGACCGGATAATTCTTTTGACGGGGTGTTGAAAAACACTTCTTTGTGTGTCAGCCTTTAGATGTTGCTTGCAATGGACCCGTTTTTAGTGTGCAAGAATGCACTTGGGGAGCATTTACACTTTGCGTAGGCTAAAAAAGATTAAAAAGTAGATTAAAAAATAATGGGGGTTTCCCATTGAAGACTGTTTTTGAGACTGCTGTTTCACACAAGGCAATATGTGTGCAAATATTTAGGTTAAAACTGAAAAAAAGTAGGTTTTGGATGGAATAATAGCTTACTACTAAATAAATGCTGTGCAGTATATACTGCATACGTCTGTAATTTAAAATTTTAAATTTGTAGTTTTTATTTGGCATTATCCCACTTTTTAAAATGATTTTATGATGTTGCATTATATATTGAAAAATTATTAACATTTTTAAAATGAATCAAATTAAGATTTGCTGATTTCAAATACCATGTTCGGAAAAGAAACTACGTGTACTACGGAACCCCTAAAGGGCATAAAATGTATTTCAATCCATTTTTTTTTCCACGTAGGGTGCGGCCATTTGTAAATTTTATCGATTTGGCTTTCGGTCTTATCACATCCAGCTATTTTTAGCTGTACAAAACTCGTTTGGCAGCTTGAAATTGCAAATCGGTGTGTCTTACCATATTATATTAGTGTACTATCTTAATTATGAATGAATGAATATTAAGAATGAAGAATAAGGTGGATACTTTTTCTTCCAATTATAGAGGGTTTGCCCTTACATCACGATTTGTTCAGTGCCCCAGATGTGTGACCATACTGGCAATACTCGGATGTAAACAACAGAATGGATTGCACTAATACCTTGTTCTGCTAATTTATGCTGTCTAAACCACAGAATAAAACGTGTGGAAGCTGCTATATCATATAGAGAAGGACTTAGAAAGCCGGAAAGGGCACAATATTTTGTCAAACCAAAGTTAATAAGTGGTAAATGATGCCTATGAGCAATATTAATTAAGATATTTGCCTAATAGTTCACCTACTTGACTGGAAACTAGAACAAACACAAATGTTGTCAAGATTCTTGCCCTGGAAATCATGATTCAGTTTGGCCAACCACAAACACCTTTTGTTCCTCAGACACTTCTTTGCACTCTTCTCAGTGCCGGCCTGATTGATACCAATATGACCGATTGGTGATTCGCCGTCGTACTATGGAGCGGCAGTACTTACAAGATAAGATGTTTCCAAAGCATTTGCCGTCGTCCCATCGCCCCCGTCATTTCTACTTTCTGTGGTTATGTGTTATTCTAATTCTTAGTTTTGCGTGATGATATGATGAATGGATGGTTGTTTTTACCAGCATATTGATTCAGCTGATCTGCACATTGCTGCACACGTATATAAGCTTAATCACGCGTGCCTTTAAGCCAAATCCACGCTAAAAAGAATAACGTTAACTGATATCTGGACGTGACTCCGCAATCTCTGGTGAAATCGGTTGGGTGTTTGAACACCTACTGGATCCTTGGACAAAAGTTTACAGGGGGAGGAGAGGATTTAGAAGTGGGTATACGCTAGTTGTTTTTGTGACTGTAAGTCATTTTACTCAAATGCTATTGAGCTCTGAATTATGGAAAATGTTGCTTTTTAGCCCAGTCGGTAGTGAAAATTGCATTTTCAACATATGATTTACAGTTTATTTTAATAAACATCAAAAATGTAAAAGGTGTGCATTATAGTTGACACCTACATGAACATTTTATAGTTGTTTTTGTGACTGTAAGTCATTTTACTCAAATGCTATTGAGCTCTGAATTATGGAAAATGTTGCTTTTTAGCCCAGTCGGTAGTGAAAATTGCATTTTCAACATATGATTTACAGTTTATTTTAATAAACATCAAAAATGTAAAAGGTGTGCATTATAGTTGACACCTACATGAACATTTTATAGTTGTTTTTGTGACTGTAAGTCATTTTACTCAAATGCTATTGAGCTCTGAATTATGGAAAATGTTGCTTTTTAGCCCAGTCGGTAGTGAAAATTGCATTTTCAACATATGATTTACAGTTTATTTTAATAAACATCAAAAATGTAAAAGGTGTGCATTATAGTTGACACCTACATGAACATTTTATAGTTGTTTTTGTGACTGTAAGTCATTTTACTCAAATGCTATTGAGCTCCAAATTATGGAAAATGTTGCTTTTGAACCTATTCGGTAGTGAAAAATAGCATTTTTAACATATGGTTTACAGTTTATTTTAATAAATGTCAAAAATGTAAAAGGTGTGCATTATAGTTGACACCTACATGAACATTTTATAGTTGTTTTTGTGACTGTAAGTCATTTTACTCAAATGCTATTGAGCTTTAAATTATGGAAAATGTTGCTTTTTAGTCGTCGGTACTGAAAAATAGCATTTTTAACATTTGATTTACAGTTTATTTTAATAAATATCAAAAATGTAAAAGGTGTGCATCATACTTGACACCTACATGAACATTTTATAGTTGTTTTTGTGACTGTAAGTCATTTTACTCAAATGCTATTGAGCTCCAAATTATGGAAAATGTTGCTTTTGAACCTATTCGATAGTGAAAAATAGCATTTTTTAACATATGATTTACAGTTTATTTTAATAAATACCAAAAATGTAAAAGGTGTGCATCATACTTGACACCTACATGAACATTTTATAGTTGGTTGTGTGACTGTAAGTCATTCGCTGTAAATGCTATTGAAGTTAGAAAAGTGTATATTACTGTCGTATGTAACTTCAGAGACGGTCCCTAAATTTGCGAATATCCAACGTCCAACGTCAAGCCAACTTTATGCCAGTGGTACAGCACACCACTGCATATTACCCTACTCAATAGGATTAGCACAGGCGTAACTCCCTTCAAACTTTATCTGGAATGTCACCTTTTCTGTCACAACTTTTCGAACAGGCGAACAGACACACACACACACAAAGTATTTAAAACAGGTTCATATTTTAGAAAATGCGTCATTATTGATTTATCCCATCCGCAAATAATCAGAATGCATTTTTTTATTACCCGACCCACCCGACCCGCGGATTATTATTTTGTGTCTGGCTTCCGGTCTCATCCACTTCCAGCTATTTTTAGCTGCACAAAAAGCTCGTTTTGCTGCTTGATATTGCAAACTGGTGTCTCTTACCATCTCATTTTAATGTATTATCTTAATTATGAACACACTGGTTTGTAGTGCAAACTGTTTTACCGTTTACTGCACTTCGATATTCTTCTCGTTATTTCCCTATGGTGGATTATGAACCGGACTTCCAACACATTACCAGAAAACGGCTTACTTCCGCATTGATAAATAAGGTGGATACAGTTGTAACTTATGTGTAAATGCCACATCAGAGGCACTTTATGCCAACTTTGCAGTGTAAGTTATATTAGAATGTTCATTTTTGCAAATACGTCATCTGTGCATCATGGTATTCTGTGCATATTGCGCACAATATACATAACATAGCCTATAATAGAGCAATAGTATGCTATTCTATACAGGCAACATTTTCAAGTCAAGGGAAGCAGAATAATAGACGTAACTCTTCTCTACATTGTGTGAATGTATTAATTCAGCATTCATATCAGCACTGAAGACTGTATATTTCAAATTCACTTGAATATAAAAAGCATATGCATTTCTCTCTCCCAGCAGACAAGAAGATGTCTTTTATTAGTTGCCGGCCCATTAATCCTGACATGTACTTTCATCCTAGGCGAAGTCCCATATTTGTACTTTGAGCTTTATAAATGTGAGGTAATTGAGAAAATAAGGATTAAAGCAGCCACAGTTAATGTTCTCATATCAAATATTGTATTGTTTTCTTCAACATTTTTTAATTAGCCTTTTAGTTGAGATCCCACTGTCCGTAACTTAATCACTTATCAGCACATATCAGCAATGTTGTCTGAGTGATGTGTCATTTAGCGCAAAGTTCCCGTAACTGCGGTTTGCGAGATGATGAAAAGCTAATAATTAAGTCATTAAAATGTAAAATAAAACAATCCAAACTCAAACCAAAAACTGTTGAAAATTCATCAAAAACTGGGGAAATTGGGGTATACCTGTTTTATTCAGTAGAGTAATAGTGAAAGACTAATGACATTCACAGTCATTCACTGAGAGAGCTTGAAAATCGAAAAATCTGAATCTTGATTCTCTAACTGATTATCTTATTTATGATGCTGTTGTGAGCACCGCTCCTTTACCGTTTTCACAGGTTTCGTATTAGAAAATTATTAGAAGAATCAGAAATCAGATGCATGTAGTATTATAAGTCTTAAAAAAAAAAAAAAAAAAAACAACTAAAATGCTTACTATCTTTACATTTGTGCATAAAGAATTTGGTTTGATTAAAAAAAAAAAAAAAATTGGACTCTCTTCTCTCTAATAACATAAAACCAAGAATAACAGTTTCAAATTTCAAAGAAATATCATGGAATCATCACAGATAATACTTCTGGTACACAAATTAGTCCGGTTAAAAGGTTTATATTACATATCCTCAAAACATAATATTGCTTGTTGTGTCTTGGTTGATCACTGATTGTAATTAAATAATTCATTGATAATTCTTGTTCTGTGTACGTTTTGGTCATTTCACATAAAAACGAAAATTAAGATAAGGTTTTTCGTATTTTTTTCTTCATGGGTAAAAACATGTAAAGGCCCCCATCACATCGAGAAAACAAAACATAAAGCTTCAACGGATTAATTTACTTACTTTTACGTACGTATTTATTTATTTACGAAATTATTCACGCTTAGCAATAAGCATTTACCCCAAAAGAAAAACGCGGCTTACTCAGAAGGAGGTATAATTTCTAACGAAAAAATCATAATTTCTTATTTTATTATTATTTATAATAAGTATGAAAGACTGAATCGATGCAAGACTTTAAATGTCCTGCAATAACAATAGTAAAGGCATTAATATGATCTCGCTTTAGTTTCGACATTGCAGTAGACTAATTATTACGATGAAAACGCATTTTTTATTATTTTTATGTGGATTTAGTTTTTTTCCATTATGAAAAACAAACAGTGTTATCAAAAAAATATTCTAGTGTTGCATGTACAGTTTTTACTGTTGCTTAAAACATTGCTTAGGCCTTTTTTGAATAAATATCTAAAATCAGCAACCTCGGGTATATTTTCTTGTTTTTGATCACATAAAAGCCAAATGCCGTTTTATTGGTCGTGAATAAAGTAATCTCTGTTTGTCAATAGCGTGCAGCAGCCATGAAAAGTCTTTTTTTTTTTTTTTTTTTTTTGAAAAGCCCAACACAGTTTTTGATTAAGAACTGGGCAGGTTTTGTTGATAAGACCTGGCAACCCTAATGACCAAGCCAGGGCTGAGGATTCTTGAATTGAGTTGCAGTTGCCGCCAACACCCTGTTTTACAGAAGACTGGAGAGAGTTGACTATCAGATGAAAGGTGTTTGGTTTCACACATGCCCACACATGGTAAACAAATATTAATGTCTTACAAAAAAAATCTAGCTTTATTTTCCAGTGTTTACGTTTTTTGAACACAGTAAAAAAAAATCAAGCCGTTTTTTAAAATTCTTTTTACTTTTTTTTTTAGTAGAACATCAAATGAAAGTACACTGACTGGTCAATCTTTGTGTTTTACATTTTGGTTTTGTAAAGAAATAATGAAATAACAATATGGCAGGTTTTATTTGTGCACTGAACCGAAAATATGAATATCAAGTCCTTATTGCTTACCTTATAACCTTATTATTTCAGCTGTGTTGTTAAAAAAGACAGTACAAAAACAAAAAAATAGTACCGGCGCAAACTAGCACAAAGCAAGCACAAACCACTGAGCCTGTTTTGGGTGAATTTGGAGCATGTGGGGCCTCAGAGTGACAGAATATTCCTTTAATTTAAAAAAACAAAGCAGCACAAACTAAATTTATGTGGTAAACCCAGCACAAATGTATGGAACCCCGTTTTCGTCAGTGAATAAAAAATAAAATAAGGTTATTGCGACTTGTTATCTTACAATTCTGACTTTTTTCCTTAGAACAGTGAGATATAAACTCAGAAGTGAAAGTTATAAAGTCGCAATTCTGAGAAATAAACTCGCAATTGCGAGAAAAAAGTCAGAACTCCGAGATATAAAGCCGCAATTCTGTTAACGTATCAGTCTTTTTTTCTCCTCAGAACTGGACTTTATAACTCGCAATTGCGAGTTTTTTTTTTTCACAATTCTGAGAAGAAAAAGTCAGAATTGCGAGATACAAAGTCGCAATTGCGAGAAAAAAGTCAGAATTGCAAGTTTAAATCACGCAATCCTGACTTTATAACTCGCAATTGTGCGTTTATATCTCACAGTTCTGAGAAAAAAAGTCAGACTTGCGAGATGCAAACTCGAAATTGCGAGAAAAAAGTCAGAATTGTGAGATAAAAAGTCGCAATTACCTTTTTTTTAAATCTTTTATTCAGTGGCGGAAACGGGCTTCCATACAAATGAGTCTATTTCCTGATGTTTTAAGATGGGTGGGGTGGGGGGTTAATTTCACAGAGGTTTTATATATATATATATATATATATATATATATATATATATATATATATATATATATAATGACACGAAGAAACAGAACAAACTGAGACTGACTAAATCCAGAAGAACTGTGGGAACGTTTCCAAGATGCTTTAAGAAACCTACCTGCAAAGCTGAAAAACTATGTGCAAGTGCACCTAGGGCAAAAGCTGCTTTAAACGCAAAGGATGGTCACACCAAATGTGGATTTAATTTAGTTCATAGAAGTTAATTGATAAAATCTATTTATGACATTATTTTTGTCAGCATCCTCAGTTTGCAGCATTTTACACAAGTGCCTAAAACTTTTCACAGTACTGTAGTTTTGCAGGTAGGTTTCTTGAAGCAACTTGGAGACGTTGCCACAGTTCTTCTGGATTTAGTCTCAGTTTTTTCTGTTTCTTCATGGAGCACTGGCTGATGTCAGACTCCTTGTGCATACAAAAATCTCACTGGATTATGACATTTACTGGAAAAATGTAATAACACTACAGCAAAAGATAGAAATGACTGATAGAAAATATGATTTGTACAGTATAAAAACCATTGTGCCTATGGAATGTCCCTTATAAAACATGGAAACACAACGTGTGTGTGTGCGCTATATACTAAGATGGTGATTTATAGAAAGACATGTAAATAGAAAGCATGTCACTGCATATAGGTGTTGTTGGGGTTTTTTCTGGTTCGGGGGTTTTCCAACTAATTTTGATCATTCCAGTAAACGGGGGACATCAGTGCCATATCTGATTTTTTCCCAAGACTTCATGTTTTGGCAGCATGACACGAGATGTGATGTCTTAACATGTTTTGTTTAACCATTTGTTTCCCTTATTAGGTGAAAGTGGTTCTCTCGCTGCAGTACTTCATAGAAAATGTTCAACTAATTGTGTAAGTACAAATTTTGTTTTGTTTTGTTTTGTTTTGTTTTCCTTGTGTTTTGGGGAAATTTGAAAAATGTTTGTCACCTTACTTTGTGTCAGTGTCCTGATCGCCCTGGCTTATTTGTTTTAACCCTGACATATAAAAGTTAGAAAATCTATTTTATTTTGAATGAATAATCAAGTAAACCTGTGTTGATAGAGTCAAGTAAGTGTTCATTTTGAAATATTAACAACAATGTGAAAGTTTTTCTTAATGTTTACCTTATCAAAAAATCATTATATTATACAGAGGTTTGTTAAATTAATTTCCATGACTTTACCTAAACTTTTCCAGGCTTGGAAATTGCTGTTTTAAAATGTAATTTTTTTTTTTTTATGACAAAACAAGTCCTGATGCATGTTGTTAATCACTTAAGCTGTTCCACCAATGTGATTGCTATGAACCACCTGACTGAAACCGTCAGTGCCATTTTGCAACTGGGTCTACAGCTTATACTAAAACTCTGTTTCGCTTAGTTAAATGTACGATACTTGCATTCCCTTGGTTGTTAACTTTGGCCACTTTAAATGGCCAAGGCCTGCCCAAGAGGCTATATGACTGACAGGTACAGCAACCAATCACAAGTGCTAAAGTGTTAAAGGGGTCATCGGATGCCCATTTTCCACAAGTTGATATGATTCTTTAGGGTCTTAATGAAAAGTCTTTAATATACTTTGATTAAAATTCTCAATGGTTTTGTAAAACAACACCCTTTTTACCTTGTCAAAATCAGCTCTGCAAAAATCATCTCATTCTAAGGGGTTGTTCCTTTAAATGCAAATGAGCTCTGCTCGCCCCGCCCCTCTCTTCTCTCTGTGGAACCAGGAGCTTGTTTACATTAGCCGCGTTTAGCCATTAAACTTCTTAACTGCCACGTTATAAGGAAAGGCGATTGCAAAGATTCATTAAAAAACGTTTATACTCACTTCTGCTGTAAGTGAAGCTGAATCATGAATGATTCGCACAAACATAGATGGATATATGTAGATCGGGAGGTGCATTCCCTTCACAAACAAATGTAATCCACTGCATCTTCAGCGGCTCAGATGTCAGGAGTAAGTGACGACCATTATGTTTATTATTACATCCAGCAACACAACACCTCAATCGCTCAATCGGAGATATTCTTGTTTAACTTACATCCCTGCTTCAGCATCGAAACAAGGAAAGTTACTGGACTGTGACAGCTGGTCTGAGGTAAGAGCTCATGTCAATCAACTATTGTGGGAGTTTGCCTCTGTACGGCCATGCACTTGTTAAAGGCCTCCTGTGTCAGATCACGCAGTTGTTAAATAGGCATTCTGTGGGCCAAGCCATAATGCCTAAATGGTGACTTACAGTGTGGTGCAGCTTTTAGATGGAAAAGGCACTTAAGGATGGTGTCCTCCTCCAGCTCTGAAATAAGCTCGTTGAAGTCTGTGGTCTTAAGCATGGGGAGTTTCATGCCAGCCCTGTTTGGTGGCTTTAGGGCAGCGATTAGTCCGTGATTAGATTCTGGGTCTGAGAATTCTTTTATGTTGGCTTGGTTTAGCTGTTGATAGTCTGATTGGATATGTCCTGGCTGTTGAGCCAGGAAGCGTCGCACCTATGGACTAGAGGTGACCCTGAGCAGATAGAGTTTATCTTGGTGATTGACGCCGGTCTGAGACTGCAGGTGAGTCAGTGTCTGGCAGGTAGACCTGGATGTCATGGTTTCCTGCAAGTTCTGGTGTGAATGCAGGGTTGTTTCTGGCCATTCGGTTGAGGTCTTTGAGTGTCACTTCAAAATGACTGAAGTGGCCAATCAAAGTAAGTGGGGTTTACTGTTCACAGAAGCAGAGCGCAAAGCATCAGTGTGACATTGAAAGAGAGCGAGGTAAGATGAAACTACAAATCATTTAATATTAGTCACTGTTTTACGATAGGAATGTTAAATGACCAACAGCTATATCCAGTGATGCAAACTACTCAGTTTTTTTTTTTTTTTTTTTTTGGAAATATGGCCAATTTGAGAGAGAGAGAGATGTAAATTGTCTGCGTCTGTCTCTCTGTACAAACAACGAAGACTAGTTTACTTAAAAACGACGACTCTGCCCCCGTTGTTGCTGAGAAATATAAGGTAGCGATTCAGTATTAATTAACAAAAGTTGCTTGGTAGCGCTGACAACAGGTTTATGAGTTTCTGAATGTTACTTTTTGCACAGCGCGATCTCCGATCTCTGTGTGCGTCAATTAAAGCAGTGCATTAATATAGAACGCTGATTAAACTGAACGGTTTTAATGCATTGGCCTTGTCACATACACACACACAACGCATATAAAGCAGTGTTCAGTATGGTCGCATTGTATATGTGTTTATAAAACTATTTCTAAAAAAAATTTAAGAAAAAAAAAACTTTTTGCATGAAAAATAGTTTTTTTATTGGTAAAATTTAAATATGTTTATGTACTGTATAAATACAGAATGGATTTATAAAAGGAGGTGGGGGGAGTGGGTGGTATTGGCAGAGTGGTTAACTAGAAAAATTAAAAAAATGCACACCATGCTGAAAAGATTACCAGCCCCTGGTTTATAATCATTGTACCACGTTTGTGATTAAACAGGGTGTAGTGCTGCCTACACAGTGGTTTTTCTGGGAACTCAGAGGACGTGTATGCGCGTGAATGTCACCAACACGAGCAGAAACAGAGTTCAGAAATGTGGCAATGCGTGCATGGTCTTGTTGCAGGGATGGGCAGTATTTCAAATACATTTGAAATACAAAATACTTTTTTTTATTAAATACCTTTGAATATATTTAAATATATTTAATCTTAGTATTTTCGATGTAAATACATGTAAATACATTTAATCTCTTGGTATTTTTGTATTTAGTATTTTGTATACTTGTTGATCAGCAGTCCAATAAAGTGGTTGATTGGCAAAAAGTATTTGATGTATTTTAAAAATACAAAAATACTAAGATTAAATGTATTTCAATACAAAATACAAAATACTATTTTGTATTTTAAATACATGTTTTTGAAATACTGCCCATCCCTGACTGCGCTTAACAAATTTATTGGAGCAGCACCTTATATAATGTTAGTGCCACAGCTGCCCCAAACTAAGTTCTGGTGATTACCAAAATCATGTTTAATGTTTCTGTAATGGTTAATCCACCAGTATGTGTGATCTTCAGTCAAAGTAGTGTTTCTAATGCTAAAATATAATTATTGTTGGGATCGAATGGATTCAAAGATAGATTGCACAAAAGGTTAATCAAAAGCAAGTCTTTGGGAGCATCTAGAAACTATTTGGATGTCAGTGACAACAGAGACTGTGGAAAAGTGCATTAAAACAATGTCAGCAAGAATGCAAGCTTTTATCAAGGCAAAAGGAGGCACACAAAATAAAAATAAAATATTTATTTATTTGGTTTATTAATTTTTTTGTTATTATGTGTGAATAAAGATAATTTAGTCATTTGTTATTTGCCTAACAAATGACAATACAATTTTTAGTTCTGACGGGTGGTCTAATAAGTTTCAGCACTGTATATAGCTACATAGTTTTATGAGGATTTGAACTGAAAAAACAAAACAAAAAAAACTTGTAATCTCACTTTACACTGTTGATTGCCAACAGCTGCAAAGTACAACATGAAAGCGCAAGGCAGACACTCTGTAGCGAATTCACAAATGAGTTAGGCATTTTAATTTCAGTTGAAGAGACTGGAGTTGCGTGACACACCACACAGCATGCTCGTAGAATCTGGTTGAGTAATATGGCGTCGAAACGAAAGAGCACGGGTTCACGCAGTTTGTGTGAATCTGGCGATAGATCGCGCATCCACTGATTCACGCAGAAGAAAAAAAAAAAAAACTTTAAACAAAATATTCAGGGGGCTTAGTAAGTTCTGATGAAAGGGTATATAGG
The DNA here is from genome assembly GCA_036247105.1 of Cirrhinus mrigala. NCBI lineage: Eukaryota > Metazoa > Chordata > Actinopteri > Cypriniformes > Cyprinidae > Cirrhinus > Cirrhinus mrigala. The sequence goes on along the minus strand of CM070018.1, from coordinate 11,198,200 downwards.
CCATGGCTAAACAGACGTTTGAGAATACATCGCTTGTCTTACCAGAGAAAATGTATTTGTGTGGTGCCCCCCCTGGACGTAGTGCCCTTGGGCACTTGCCCAATTGCCCATATGGTTAATCCGCCTATGCCCCCAGCAACACTGTACCTGCACTCTTTGAGTTCAATTTCTACAGCAACAGGCTTTTTACGTCTCCATTTGCTATTGCTATGCAATTGTAGGTAAAAGATATTAGATTTCACAAGTCATAATAATTTAAATATCTTTATGTCGAATTTAAATATACGTGAACTTGGACCACAAAACCAGTAGCACGCGTACATTTGTAGCAAAAGCCAACAATACATTGTATGGGTCAAAATTATCAACTTTTCTTTTATGCCAAACATTAGCATATTAAGTAAAGATCATGTTCCATTAAGATATTTTGTACATTTGCTACTGTAAATATATCAAAATGCAATTTTTGATTAGTAATGTGCATTACTAAGAACTCAGATTCCAGATTTTCAAATAGTTGTATCTCAGGCAAATATTGTCTTAACAAACCATACATCAATGGAAAGCTTATTTAATCAAAATTAAAAAAAAAACAAAAAAAAAAAACAAAGTACCCTTATGACTGCGGTTTTGTGATCCATGGTCACATACACTACCGTTCAAAAGTTTGGGGTCAGTATATTTTTATTGTTTCTTTTTTTTTTTTTTTTTTTTTTTTTTTAAGAAATTAATACTTTTATTCACCAAGGATGTATTAAGTTAATAATTAAAAGTTAATAATAAATAATTTACATTGTTATAAAATATTTATATTTTGAATAAACACTGTACTTTTTAAACTTGTTATTCATGAAAGAATCCTGAAAAAAAAAATTACAGGTTCCAAAAAATATTTGGCAGCACAACTGTTGATATTATCCAACATTGATCATTCTAATAATAAATCCGCATATTAGAATGATTTCTGAAGGATCATGTGATACCATAGAAATTTTTGATACCATAGGAATTTTATAACTCTTATCACCATTGTCAAAATCACAAAAAACTACTAGCGTAATTAAAAAAAAAAGTTCTCTAAACAGTCAGTGATAAAATAAGGATACCTAATTACAAACTAATAACAAGCAATAGGACAAAAAAAAAAAAAAAAAAAACTACATACATTGTATAAAGTAATCAAATATATTAAAACACTACATATTCTTCACTGTAAATTAAACATATTTTTTCTTATAAAAATTACAAAAGTGATTTAGTCAGGAGCTGCGAGAGACTTTCTCTGTTGTGTTGTTTGATAAACATGAAGGACAGACATCAGGAATATAAGACTGCTGTCACTTTAAGAGCCGCCTGGATCTAACATACTGTAACACGTTTTCTGTTAAAAAGGAGCCGGACGCTGGAAGAAGACGAAGACAGCAAATAAATAGGCAGTGGAAATGAGTAACAGGCATTGCTCCACCACATAAGGGTAAAAAAATGACAGCATCAAAACAAAACTCATGTGCAACTGAGTGACAGGAGAAAGAGAAGGTGCAGAATCATGACATTTTCTTTCTCAACTGTTTGCTTTTACTTTAAAAAAAAAAAAAATCTGAAACTATATTTAAAGAATATATATATATATATATATATATATATATATATATATATACAGGTGCATCTCAAAAAATTAGAATATCGTGAAAAAGTTCATTTTTTGTTTGTAACATTTCAAAAACTGAAACTTTCATATATTCTAGATTCATTACATGTAAAGTAAAACATTTCTAAAGTTTTTTTGGTTTAACTTTGATGATTAGAGCTTACAGCTCATGAAAGTTAAAACTCCAGTGTCTCAAAATATTAGAATATTTCCTAAGATCAATAAAAAACAGATCTGCAAAACAGAAAAGTTGAAGTTCTTTAAAGTATATTCATTTATGCACTCAATACTTGGTCGGCAGCACATATTACAACAAAGTCCTTGCTCCTAGCACAAATTACAGCATCAGTAAAGTGTGACATGTAAGTGATCAGCCTGTGGCACTGCTGAGGCACTGTTGAGCCTTCAGATCATCTGTATATTGTTGGATCGACTGTTTCTCATCTTTCTCTTGAAAATATCCCATAGATTCTCTATGGGGTTCAGGTCAGGCATGTTGGCTGGCCCGTAAAGCACAGTAATCTCATGGTCAGCAAACCACTTGGAAGTGGTTTTTGCACTGTGGGCAGGTGCAAATCCTGCTGGAAAAGGAAATCAGCACCTCCATAAAGCTTGTCAGGAGATGAAAGCAAAAAGTGCTCCAAAATCTCCTGGTAGACAGCTGCACTGACTTGGACTTGATAAAACACAGTAGACCAGCACCAGCAGATGTCACGGCATTCAACACCAGCATTCTGTGCCTCTCCAGTCTTCCTCCAGACTCTGGGATCATGATTTCAATATGAAAAGCAAAATTTACTCTTTTCTGAAAAGAGGTCTTTGGACCACTGAGGAACAGTCCAGTTCTTTTTCTCCTTAGCCCAGGTAAGATGCTTCTGACATTGTTTCTGTTTCAGAAAAGGCTTGGTAGCCCTTTTCCTGAAGACGTCTGAGCGTGGTGACTCTTGATGTGCTAACTCCGGCTTCAGTCCACTCCTTGTGAAGCTCTCCCAAGTGTTTGAATCGGCTTTGCTCAACAGTTTTCTCAAGCTTTTAATATGCTTTGATACAGCACTTATCCTCTTTGTGGAGGGTGTCATTGATTGTCTTTTGGACCATTGTCATGTCAGCAGTCTTCCCCATTAGTCTGGTTTCAAAGAACAAGAGATACCCAGAATTTATACTGTAGGGATGGACATTTAATGAAACTCAAATGTAAATATTCTAATATTTTGAGATACTTGATTTTTGACTTTCATGAGCTGTACGCTCTAATCAACAAAATTGAAACAAAAAAACTTTAGAAATGTTTTACTTTACATGTAATGCATCTAGAGTATATGAAATATATATATGTGTGTGTGTGTGTGTGTGTAACATAAATTAGATTTTTGGAATCTGATTACATATGATTAGTTCCCATCCAATGCTGTATATGTCACCAAAGATGCAGCACATTGTTTGTATGTAGCGTCTTGCGGCGGCTGAGGGCCTAAAACAAGACCTGAATACATTTGCGACAGAACAATAAAATATTGGTGAGGCAAAATGCTCTTACCACATTATGATCACGTGACATAAGCAAAACACATTATAATAACAATAGGACAAAAAAAAAAAAAAAACTACATACATTGTATGAAGTAATCAAATATATTAAAACACTACATATTCTTCACTGTAAATGAAACATATTTTTTCTTATTAAAAGTACAAAAGTGATTTAGTCAGGAGCTGCGAGAGACTTTCTCTGTTGTGTTGTTTGATGAACATGAAGGACAGACATCAGGAATATAAGACTGCTGTCACTTTAAGAGCTGCCCGGATCTAACATACTGTAACACGTTTTCTGTTAAAAAGGCACCGGACGCTGAAAAAAGACGAAGACAGCAAATAAATAGGCAGCGGAAATGAGTAACAGGCGTGGGCAGTGCCGCGATTCAGTGCTCATTGCTCCACCACATAAGGGTAAAAAAATGACAGCATCAAAAGAAAACTCATGTGCAACTGAGTGACAGGAGAAAGAGAAGGTGCAGAATCATGACATTTTCTTTCTCAACTGTTTGCTTTTACTTTAAAAAAAAAAAAAATCTGAAACTATATTTAAAGAATATATATATATATATATATATATATATATATATATACAGGTGCATCTCAAAAAATTAGAATATCGTGAAAAAGTTCATTTTTTGTTTGTAACATTTCAAAAACTGAAACTTTCATATATTTTAGATTCATTACATGTAAAGTAAAACATTTCTAAAGTTTTTTTGGTTTAACTTTGATGATTATAGCTTACAGCTCATGAAAGTTAAAAATCCAGTGTCTCAAAATATTAGAATATTTCCTAAGATCAATAAAAAACAGATCTGCAAAACAGAGAAGTTGAAGTTCTTTAAAGTATATTCATTTATGCACTCAATACTTGGTCGGCAGCACATATTACAACAAATTCCTTGCTCCTAGCACAAATTACAGCATCAGTAAAGTGTGACATGTAAGTGATCAGCCTGTGGCACTGCTGAGGCACTGTTGAGCCTTCAGATCATCTGTATATTGTTGGATCGACTGTTTCTCATCTTTCTCTTGAAAATATTCCATAGATTCTCTATGGGGTTCAGGTCAGGCATGTTGGCTGGCCCGTAAAGCACAGTAATATCATGGTCAGCAAACCACTTGGAAGTGGTTTTTGCACTGTGGGCAGGTGCAAATCCTGCTGGAAAAGGAAATCAGCATCTCCATAAAGCTTGTCAGCAGATGAAAGCAAAAAGTGCTCCAAAATCTCCTGGTAGACAGCTGCACTGACTTGGACTTGATAAAACACAGTAGACCAACACCAGCAGATGTCACGGCATTCAACACCAGCATTCTGTGCCTCTCCAGTCTTCCTCCAGACTCTGGGATCATGATTTCAATATGAAAAGCAAAATTTACTCTTATCTGAAAAGAGGTCTTTGGACCACTGAGGAACAGTCCAGTTCTTTTTCTCCTTAGCCCAGGTAAGATGCTTCTGACATTGTTTCTGTTTCAGAAGAGGCTTGGTAGCCCTTTTCCTGAAGACGTCTGAGCGTAGTGACTCTTGATGTGCTAACTCCGGCTTCAGTCCACTCCTTGTGAAGCTCTCCCAAGTGTTTGAATCGGCTTTGCTCAACAGTTTTCTCAAGCTTTTAATATGCTTTGATACAGCACTTATCCTCTTTGTGGAGGGTGTCAATGATTGTCTTTTGGACCATTGTCATGTCAGCAGTCTTCCCCATTAGTCTGGTTTCAAAGAACAAGAGATACCCAGAATTTATACTGTAGGGATGGACATTTAATGAAACTCAAATGTAAATATTCTAATATTTTGAGATACTTGATTTTTGACTTTCATAAGCTGTACGCTCTAATCAACAAAATTGAAACAAAAAAACTTTAGAAATGTTTTACTTTACATGTAATCCATCTAGAGTATATGAAATATATATATGTGTGTGTGTGTGTGTGTGTGTGTGTAACATAAATTAGATTTTTGGAATCTGATTACATATGATTAGTTCCCATCCAATGCTGTATATGTCACCAAAGATGCAGCACATTGTTTGTATGTAGCGTCTTGCGGCGGCTGAGGGCCTAAAACAAGACCTGAATACATTTGCGACAGAACAATAAAATATTGGTGAGGCAAAATGCTCTTACCACATTATGATCACGTGACATAAGCAAAACACATTATCTCTTTCATGTCTAATCCAGATCCTAGTTATAATCAAATAATAATTACATTCATTAAAATAGAGATCAGAGTCTTGCATGTAGGTGGGTCCGTCCGCCCAGAATACAGAATTCTTTAAGGGCGAACTGAGTACTGAGAAATAACATCACCCATATACCTTGTTTTTCCACTGTGAAACCGAATGCGCGCCAGAAGAGCCAGTCTCTGTGAGATGTGTCACTGTGAAACCCTATAATCAACCAGTGTGTGGTTTCATGGTCTGGTCCAATCATCTAGTGTGTGCAGTTTTACTGTCTTCATGTCTGTGGTCTCCCATGGTTTTAAAATCGGTTAAGATTTGAAGATCATCTAGTGTGTGGCCAGCCTAACACTTGACGTCTACTGCTCATCCATTTTGTGAGTTTAAAGGGGTAGTTTACCTGAAAATAAAAATTCTGTCATTTAATTACTTGTTTTTAGTTAAATATTTTTCCTCTCCCACCATGAAGAAACCCCCAGATGTATTATTCCCCTTAATTATTCTTTCCCTGCACGGTCTTCTTTGTCTTTTAATGATGACATAATGATGTTATTTTTATCCAATTTGCCATTACTCATTCTTGTCCTGTATTGATGTCACTGATTGCTGTGGGCTACAGCTGTGCTGTAACATTTGTGCTTAACCCAGTGGTTCTCAAACTTTTTTTATACCAAGTACCACCTCAGAAAATATTTGGCTCTCCAAGTACCACCATAATGACCAGCATTAAAATACAGTAGCATAGTAGGCCTAGGTATTCAGCTACAGCTGAACAGTTCAAAAATGAGGCTGTTTTATTCCTAATTAGAATGTTTATTGTTGCCTGAGAGAACATTTTTTCCTATAATTAAATATAATAAATAAAAAACGAAAGCTACAACAAAATGCAAATATCAGAGGAAAATTTGTAACTGAAGTTGTTTAAAATTATGTACTAAAATTACTAAAATATATTGAATAAAAATAATTCTGAACATAATATTAAACAACAAGTGACAAGCACTTAACAAAACTGCTAAAGCTAAAATTAAAATAAAATCAAAATATTGTAAATGATATAATAGTAAATAAATAATACTAAAATACCACTTCTAGCATTTAAAAGTAACTCATCTTAATGCCTCTGATTGGCCACTGCATTCATAAGCTCAACAGAATCATGTGTGATTGGTTATAATGCGCAGCGCCGCAAAAACACATCTGTCTCTGGTTCAGTCCAGCCAGCAATGCAAATCTGTATTTAGCAGCTGGTGATGTGCCACACTAAACGTTATAATCACGCCGGTGTGATTGTATCAAATATAAAAAATATTATTGGCTATTTTTTTTTATCTTTTGGAAGCTGCATTCAAAATCCACTTGGCTAAAAAATCTGAGGGGGCACGTGCGGGCCGGATTGGGCCAGCTGGCTGCCAACTGAATAGCCCTGATATACAGTAGTCAGCATTTGAACTGGATCAAAACCTTTCATCAAAGTTGTTTTGACAAGTCATTGAAGAAAACTCCTTTATGTGTCAATGCTATACGATGGACCTGTTTTTACTGTGCAGTAATGTAGTTGGTGGGCATTCACACTTTGCGTAGGCTACCGAAAGACTTTGATTAAAAAAGATACAGGGTGTTCACACGATCATGAAAAAATCTGAAAAGATCCAGTTATTTTAAAGGGGTCATCGTATGCTAAGTTCACTTTTGCATGTTGTTTGAACATTAATGTGTGTTGGTGGTGTATGTACAAATCTACTCTATAATGATAAAAATCCATGCAGTAGTTTTTAATTAATCTGTAAAAATAATATTCCCTTTTTCAAATCGAGCCATTCTCAGATGCCTGTCGTTGTGGCGTCACACCGACAGAGGCCGCTCCCGCGATAGTTGATTGACATGAGCGTTTTACCTCAGATCAGTTGTAACAGTCCACCCTCTTTGTTTCGATGCCGTAGCAGGGATGTAAGTTAGACAAGAATATCTCAGATTGAGCGATTGAGGTGTTGTGTTGCTGGATGTAATAATGAACATAGTGGTCGTCATTTACTCCCGACATCTGAGCCGCTGAAGATGCGGTGGATTACATTTGTTTGTGAAGGGAATGCGCCTCCCGATCTACATATATCCATCTATGCTCGCGCGAATCATTCATGATCCAGCTTCACTTACAGCAGAAGTTAGTATACATTTTTTTTTATCCTAATAAAGTGCTAGTTAGCAAGTATACCGGCTAAACGTGGCTAAAGTAAACAGGCTAGTCTCTCCACAGAGAGAAGAGAGGGGCGGGGCAAGCAGAGCTTATTTGCATTTAAAGCAACCTCGACCAGAATGAGATGATTTTTGCAGAGCTGATTTTGGCAAGGTAAAAAGGGTGTTGTTTTACACAACCATTGAGAATTTTTAACTAATGTATATTATAGACTTTTAATTAAGACCCTAAAGAGTCATATCAACTTGTGGAAAATGGTCATCCGATGACCCCTTTAAGGCTGAGACTTCCAGGACTTGGGAAATTGTGGAATTCTCTTTATTGCATATCAATTCAGTTATGCTCAATTCAGAACAGCTCTAAAATCCTTTATCCAGTAATCTTGAATTATGAAGTTGTTCTTGAAAACAACAACAACATATCAGTTAGGTACTTTTATTTTTTTAATGTCGTGAATAGCTAAAATGATCTTGCTCTAACAAGTTATTGGCAGAATCACAATGAACATAAATACTAAAACAAAACAGAAACAGAAAATAGTGACATGAACTGCAAGTACCAGAGATATACAGTATTTTCATAATAGTTTCACTTTGCAGATGACAGTCTAGATGGTCTAGATGAATGGCTTTCACATTAAAACCACAACAGCAACTGTTTTGTGTGCCAGTTTCTCTCTGCATATGATGTTTTGATATGTGATCCATCAAAAATACACAGTTGAGTTTAGAGTTACCGTTTGTCTAAAGTTTATCTCTTCCATTTGTTTATGTGAAAACAATTATGTCCACAAAGGCCAAAAGTAGCAATTATGTGAGCACTTCACAATCTTGAAAAAAATCACTATAAACTCATATATAAACTCATGTCATAGCTTTAATATATTTTGTGACATGGTATGTTTATGCATAAATCAACATGCATTACTACGCGGATGGTAAAGTATGGAATTTGATTTTAATAATTTCCAGGTTTTGGAAAAGTATAGAAAAAAGAAAGCAGAGTATGAAAAAATATTTGCATTTTCAGACTTTTGCCCCTATTTAGTTCTTTTTTTTAATAGCACATTAAGAATTTAACAAATATTAATTTATCATACAAAAATGTGTTTTCATGGCAGTTGTTATATATATAAACATGATTGAATGATTTCAAGGTGCATTTTTTCAGTATGCAACATGCAGGTTCTAAGCATTTTGGGTTTCTTCTCACGATATTCTTAGCTATATAATATTCTTACCTTTGCAAAAATAAAAAAATTTACAGACTTATAGAAAAATATATACAGCATATAGGACAATGCACACTGGGCCACCTATTGTGCCATCAAGCCATTTTGCAGTGTTTTTTGGCTGCCACAGGAGTATGCATTAAAGAGATCTAAGGCCTTGAAATATACAATATGACATGCTATCCTGATCAAAGCCAATGTCATGGTTTCTTTGTCCCCACAGAAGGTTAAATTGGACAACAGGCCTTGATAGTCGAGGTACGCCAAATTTTGAGCAGGTGGATCTCTAGTAATTAATATGCATCCGTGCTCTTGTTTTATTCATAGTGAGATGGCAGTGATCCACAAAGGAAATAGGTTATATAAAACCAGAAACTGTAATGCATAAGCATGCAAAAAATTCCCATGTGCATGTGAATATTTTCTAAAGGGCACAAAAATGTTTGCACAAGTTTTTTAATATATATATATTTTTTTATTTTAGGGGCTTCGAGAAAATCAATGACAAAAAAAAACATGAGAAAATAAAAATATTTACAGATGACTGTACTAGATACCAAATATAAAACTGAAAATAATTTTGTATGAGCTATTCATGTTAAATATGGTCTGAAAATCTACTAAGAGGTTTGGAAATTTGAGTATGGAATTTTAAAATAGAAAATGTATAGGAACCCAGCAAGTAATAATTTAAAAATTGTAACAATATGGATTATAAATCAATCAATCAATGTTCCTGTTACTTAGTGGAGAAGAGGAGAGAAGTTTCCACAGCTCAATAGAGTTTTATATTTAAATTTGTATCTTAATTTAAAAATGAAATCAATTACATTACATGTTTACTGTGTTGATTAGGTAATGAGGTGCTTTGACAGTTACAGAAAAAAAAAAAAAAATGCATTTCTCCCTCGCAGACAGTAATAAGATATTTTTTATTTTTTATTAGTTACCTGTCCAATAATGCAGTCAAATACCTCATCCCCCGAAGTGCAGTAAGCAATCGCTCAATAGGCTACATCCCATTTGTGCTTTGATATAAATTTGAGGTGTAATTTTAAACCAATCTCAGAAAACAAAGTCAGTCAGTCACAGGTAATGTTCTCATATCAAATATTGTATTGTCTTCCTCAACATTTTTTAAAATGAGCCTTATAGGGTCCCACAGTTGTCTTGTGCGATTGATGAGTTTACTAAATCATATTCCGTTCACTTATCAGAAATCTATAGACCCAAATCCTTTTTGCTGTGGGCATGTTGTCTGAGTGATGTGCCATTTAGTGCAAGCTTTCTCAAAGAGCATAATGATAAATCATGAAAATGTAGAAAAACCAATCAAAACTCAAACCAAAAATCGAAATAAATTAGGATGGAGAAATTGGGGAATACCTGTTTATTGCATCCAGTAATACTGAGAGACGAATGTGACTGTGGGAGTGTGAGAGGCAGTGAGGTCATCCTTTCTTTTTAACTAATTTTTCATGCACTGTTACAGGAACGAAATAAATGAAGGTTAACCAGGGTTAAACTACCCCGGGGCCGTCCGGGGCTGAGCCCCAACCTTGGTAACTGGTCAGAGAATTTTCCTCATTTTCCTCATTTTCAACATTAATATTAGGTGGTTAACATTTTCCTCATTCTTACTAATTCAAGCAATGATGTGACACAGATGTTTTATATCTCTGAAGGGAACCAAGTGTGTTCAGAAAAGTTTTGATTGCATTTCAATTTGATCTGATAAAAGAGCTTTCATCAGCGCAGTGTTACTTTGTTTACAGCTGTTACTGGGGACCCTGACGCCCCCTACTGGCAGAGAATCAAATTGGATTTTCAATAAGCCTTTAATAAGCCTTCAAGTTGGATTTTCACTAAGCAAGGTCACTTTAAATTATTTGATACACCAAACTTCAGACTTGTCAATAACTAAATGCTGTGATCACATAATACTGTGCAATGTACATGTAGAAGTTAACCTTTTAAAAAACCCTGAGATCCACACAAGAACATCTAGTATTGTTTTCATATCCTCAGTTATTGTATTAATTATCCAAACAATGGTCTAGCTGCCACGTCTCCCAGTGAGACCAGCTTGCAAGCTCATATAAATCTTCTAAAACCACCAAGGCTTGTAAGACCAGCTAATATTGAAAAGCCTTTTGGGCTGGTTTAAGCTATTTTTTCCAGTAGGGAATGTAAACATGCAGAGTTTCAAAGGGAGGGCATTAAAGAGAGATAGACACGAACCCTTCCCACAACTACAGCGACGATTTAAGGAGGGCGCTGAAGAAGAGGACCTTAAAGAAAGCACTTCCACAATGAAGAACCAAAGCAGAGGTCTGAGTGTTATCCTGCCCAATAACAAAGAACTGAGCGTGACTGTTGGGGTGAGTGAAATGTATTTATACTTCATAATATCACAATGATATCTGAATATTTGTCAATTTTTAGAGTTACAGTTACTTTTGCGTTTGTTAGAAAGTTATAATTTTGCATGATTGATGTTAGATCAATCATTGATGTTAAATCTTTCCATACTCAGTATTTTGTCTTTGTGATGAACATTTATTCAGATTTCAGTTATTTCGGTTGACTCTTTTGAACTGGCTTTCTAGTTAATTTCATTTATGTATAGCTTGTCTTACTGTTTAACATTTCTGTATTACAGCTTAAAGACAAAGGTCTAGATGTTTTTAACCAACTTTCTGATCTACTCTGCATTTCTGATCGTCACCTGTTCGGCTTGAGTGTAGTAAAGGGTTTGTGGTTTCCTATTTTTGTTTGTGTGTATGTGAACCTGCTGACTAAGCCCTTTACTTTGAAATGATTTGACTAAGGCTGAGCTTTGCAAAAAAACAAGAATGAAGGGAGTGACATCTCCGTTTGTCTAAACAGAGGCTTTTCAACTTATCTTGTTCATTCCATTTAATTTAGACAATCAACCCCTGTTCTTGGATCTGGAGCAAAAATTGTCCTTGTACCTCCCAAAGTCTTGGAGAAAGAATACATCAAAGGTAAAATCAAGCTCAAATAAAGCTAAAAAAATACTACCGATTTGTATCCCCTGGGCACCTCACAGTCACCTCATATTCACAAAATTAGTCAACTGTAAACCCTTTTCAACTCTGCCGGCTGCAACTCTGCATCTACACAAACTTAGTGCCGGTCACTTTCAGGTGCTGCGTAATATCACTGCGCCTGCTGCACCCATGGTACGGCAGCAAAATTCCTTGATTATTATGTTGGAATGAGAGTATAGTTCCTAGCCATATCGGCCTATAAAATCGCAACTTTTCATTTTCTGCCAGTCTTAGTACATGATGCAACTACAGAAGTGTCAAGTTTTAAATAGGGAAAACATCGAAACTCTTTAGTCATTTTATAGTGAGATGCTAATGGTCTAATCGGATTCAATGATTTATGCTAAGCTATGCTAAAAGTGCTACCGCCAAACCTGGCGATCGACTGAATGGATTCAAAAACGGTAAAGCACATCTGTTTAACTCTAGGGGAGTTGGAAAATAAGCCTATTTAAAAAAAAAGTGGAGTGTTCCTTTAATTCCTGTTGCACGTTTATACAGACAATATTCAAAAAGCGACTGTAAGCTGCTGTGTGAACGGGACATTTCGAGACTCACACCTGTAAGTAAATGAGGTTGTCAGTCCCTAAAACTGACAGTGTGAAAGTGGCCAGACTTTAAACTGTTGGTCGGTGGTGAGAGGTGTTAAACAAACAAATACCCACAAACCTCAATAAACTGGAGCAACGTTGAATGCAGAGTTCCTGGTCCCCCTCCAAAATTATGTAGAGACTGATAAAAGTCATACAGAAAATGATTACTTTAAGTTATTCGTTCTAAAAGTGGATCTACAAGCAGTTAAATCATATGGTGTCCTAACATTGTCATACATGGCTTTTCCATCTTGGCTTTATTTTTGTTAAATAAATAATGACACGGTGTGATATGTCGTGTTGTTTTAAGACGTCAAATTTTGCTGTGTCAGAACAAATTCATTGCAATAATGTCAGATAACTTTAATAGAAAGGGATTACTATCAACCAAAAATTATAAAAAGTATGACTATATTTACACAACTATCAATACTTTATTGACCAGTTACCAAGTAATGCTTAATTCTGTTTAGTCCGTGTTGTCAACACTGTCAAGCAAAACATGGTCAGGTCAAAGTGTCTGAATAATTTTTTATTCCAAATTTACTGGTAGTCCACTGTATGAAGAATTTTTGAATATAATATGTCACAGTTTACTTTATTTTGTTATACTCACTTACATAAATGAACTACAGTGGCCTGCACTCACTTAGTAAAAAAAAAAAAAAAAAAGTTACATCTGGAATCTGAATAACTTTTAGTTTGACTGTAGCTTACTTTTAGACATTGCAGTAATGCATGATGAAAAACTGCTGAATGAATAATACTGAAAGTAGGTTAAGATAAATTTGAGTGGTCCCTAAAAGCATAAGGGTTGGGGCTGCCTAGTCCCCTGTGGTTTACAACATCCACTGCTTGAAAGTTTGAAAAAAATCCATCTAAAAGGTTTTTTTTTATAACTTTTTGGGTAAATACTAAACTGACTGTTAGTAAGACGACGGTGTGTATAGGTACATAAGTGAGTGAGCCTGTCATATAGGTGAATTAGTGTTTTTCTGATGTGTTGTCTTTAAAGTCATTTTGAGTATTTATTCCAGTAAATTGGTGGAGTTATTACCTGGCAACTGTATGCTTCAGTGGCATGGCACGAGATGTGATGTCATCCTAATGCATTATCCATCTATTTCTTTTCATAGGAAAAAGTGATTCTCTCCTTGAAAGTGCAGTACTTTGTAGAAAATGTTGAACTTATTTTGTAAGTATGTTCTTCTCTTTTCTTTTCCTTTGTGTTTTTGGAAAATTTGGAAAATGTTTGTCACCTTACTTTGTGTGAGTGTCCTGATCACCCTGGTTTATTTGATTTAACCCTGTTAAAGAATTAGTTCACTTCCGGTACAAAAAATTACAGATGATTTACTCACCCCCTTGTCATCCAAGATGTTCATGTCTTTCTTTCTTCAGTCGTAAAGAAATTGCTTTTTAAGGAAAAGATTTAGAGTTTGAAATTCCAAAATGCAGTTTAAATGCAGCTTCAAAGGGCTCTAAATGATCCCAGCCGAGGAAGAAGGTGAAGCGAAACTTATTTTATTATTATTTTTTTAAATGTACAATTTATATACTTTTTAACCTTAAATGCTCATGTTGTCTAGCGCTGCGATGCGAATGCGTACTCTGTGTCCGTTTCAATACGGTTAGGGTATGTCGAAAAACTCCTATCTCATTTTCTCCTCCAACTTCAAAACCATCCTACATTGCTGCAGGAAGTACCGACCCAGTGTTTACAAAGTGAACGTGCAAATAAGGTCAAACGCCCGATCTTTTCGTTAGATAAGCCCCTTCTTCCTCGGCTGGGAATTTTTAGAACCCTTTGAAGCTGCATTTAAACTCTGCATTTTGGAAGTTCAAACTCATAGGCACTATAGAGGTCCACTATATGGAGAAAATTTCTGAAATGTTTTCCTCAAAAAACAATTTCTTTATGACTGAAGAAAGAAAGACATGAACATCTTGGATGACAAGATGTATATTTTTGTTCTGGAAGTGAACTAATCCTTTAAGCCTGACATATAAAAGTCAGAAAATATATTTTATTTTGAATGAACAATAAAGTAAACCTAAGTTGATTTGGTCCAGTTAATATCCTTCTTGAAATATTACCAACAATGTGAAAGTTATTCTTAAAGGAACACTCAACTTTTTTTTTAAATAGGCTCATTTTTAGCCTATAGTTCCTAGCCATATCAGCTAAATAAAATCACAACTTTTCATTTTCCGCCAGTCTTTGTACACCATGCAACTACAGAAGTGTCAAGTTTTAAATAGGAAAAATATCGAAACTCTTTAGTCATTTTATAGTGAGATGCTAAGGGTCTAATCGGATTCAATGATTTATGCTAAGCTATGCTAAAAGTGCTTCCGCCAGACCTGGCGATCGGCTGAATGGATTCAAAAACGGTAAAACACATCTGTATAACTCTAGGGGAGTTGGAAAATGAAACTATTTTCAAAAAAAGTGGAGTGTTCCTTTAATGTTAACCTTATAAAAAATCATTCATTCATTTCAGCAGAAAAACAGGTGTACCGTAACTTGAAGGGGGACAGTTTTAGAATTATTCTAAATTCTTTTAACTTGTTAAAAAGAAGTATTAATCCCATTGTAGAAACAATCTGATCTCATGACAAAAGCGTACCTGAGGGAACTTATTCGCAAGGCGCGAAATACGTACCACCATGTACGTTTCGTGGCATATTCAATGTGAAATGTCCACTGAGTGGTGCTAAAAGAGTGTTTGTTTTTTTAATGTACATATGGTACGTTTTATGTGACGCTGGTTTTGTACGTGTCTCCACAGTTCTCATTTAAAATGTAGAGTAGCGCTATAACTAATCCTCTGTGACGTTTTAAAATAACCTAACATCTGCACTACACCTAAACCTACCCGATAGTATAAACAAAAGCGAATGTGACATAAAAACGCAATTGCACGCATTCCCGTTTTAGCTTGCTTTTCCAGCTTTCAGCTCTTTCATCGTGAGTCATGTTTTTGACAGATTCGGGAGTCAAATTCCGTGCTTGCTACCGAGAGCAGTAAGCTTGTTACATCCGGAAAGCGAAACATATGGAGCTGTAATCATAACTGTGTACAAAAACGATTACAGGTGCTTGCTGTTTTACTACCTCTAGTGTTGATTCAACAGTGGTATGTACTTATTGGTACGTATTTTGCGTATTGCAAAAAGTTCCCACAGTTACATTTTGGTTTTGAGATCAGGTAGGACGGAATGCATGTAGTAGATTGTTCGCAACATGTTTTTCATCATGTAAAAAATTTAGAGGCATTAGAATTTTGCATATCAAATATGATAGAGTTGGCTTTGTAGGGTTAATGTACATCATCCCACTAATTAAGCAGCTACTAAATACATGCATAAATAAATGTGCATGAAATAATGGAATCACTTTACAAGAACATTTTAACATCTTGGGTAATGTCCATTTCTACATGTAAAAATTAACTTCTAACTAAATTAATTGGACGTAATGTAATGTAATGTAGACGTCACAGTTACGTCACTTGCAGCTGCGCGCATAGTGGTTGCAGAAAAACACTGGTAACAAGTGGAAAGAAACGGGGAAAAACACGGAATAAGTGATAAAATATATTGTTGTGCCTTTGGATGTTAAAATCGGAATGCAAATCATTTTTTATTGAATACTGTCGTCAAAGACGCCATTTGAAGCTAAACACCGACGTTTAAACAGACAGAGTATGGGTGAAACCTGCTATGAGTACTCTACTTTTAAAGCATAAATTTGATTTAAACAATAGGTCTACATAATATTCACATATGCAGTTCTTAGGGAGCATATATTAGCTCTACAGTTACAGCATGACATACTGTTTAAAGATATAATATTTTATCTTTTTTATTTCACATATTCTGAATTTTATCTCTTATTTCGGACTTTATAACTCGAGTTACTCAACAATAGTTTGTCCATTCTGAAGGGAAAGAAGTCAGAAGTGTGGGATATAAACTCAAAAGAGAGAATGGCGAGTTTATTTTTCTTATCAGAACTGTGAGATATAATCTCGGAATTGTGAAAATAGTCAGAATTTTGAAATATAAACTTCAATTTACCTTTTTTATTCTTTTATTCCATGGCTTCCATTGACTTCCACGTGAAAACGGTCATTTTCTGCAACCAGATAGGCTCCGCCCACAAAAAAACATCATCACTGTTTGCAAACAGTAAATTGGTCTATTATAAACAGATAAATAAAAAAATGAACAATAGTTAATTTATAAGATAGCATTAACCTTGATTCATTGATAAATGCTATAAAAAAATTGTGGCTCATTGTTTATGATACCAAATGCATTAACCAATATTAACAAAATTAACCTTATGAAAAAGCATTACTGAAATAACGAGTTCATTTTATTAAATGCAGGAAATGGATTGCATGGGAAAATGGTCAGTTATATAGTTTAACAGTCATTTTTATACAAAATGTATTGGAGACCTAAATAATAGTATTGCTGATGTTTTTTTATTATTATTGTTAATCATTTAAGTAGTGAATTTAAGCATCGTTTTAACTGCTTGTTTCATTCTCAAAGAAACAATGAAGCCCGTCAGCTGTATTATGCTGAGCTGAAAGGAAAAGTTTTGGGATCTGAGTGCTTTGAGCAAGAAGGATTGTACTTCCAGCTAGCTGCGTATGCCCTTCAAGCGGAACTGGGAGATTACGAAGAACAAGACTTCAGCCCATATTTCAGCCCACAGGGATTTTTCCCTTTTTGGGTATGACGTTTATATGCCGTTTATGTGACGTTTATATGATGTTTATATTCGCTGGTATTCCCCCTTGTAGACTGTAAAGCTGAAAAAAAAAAAACACCTGTTTTTGTTGTTCACAAACTAATGGTGTTTCATTGTGATGTCGGCAGATTGTACAGAAGCACGGGAATGATTATATCCTGAAGCACACCCCAGCCCTGCACATGGAGCTTAAAGGAATGTCATCCAGCAAGGCTGCCTTGCTTTTCATACAGGAAGCTTTTACCTTGAGTGATGTGCCTCTTACAATCTATAGATTGTTCAAAGTTAGTGATTTTTTTTTTAATATTTTATTTTCTAAATTATATATATATATATATATATAATTAATATAATTTTATTTTCAAGTTCACTTATCACTTATTCAGCAGTGTATTAATCAAGGCCAATGTCCAGATTCAGATATAAAGGGTTAGTTCATTGGTTAATTACTCACTCTCATGTCATTTTAAACCCGTAAGACTTTCATTCATCTTCGGAACACAAAGATATTTTTAACGAAATTCGAGAGCTTTCTGACCCTGCATAGAAGAAATTGTCCAATAAAGTTGTAATTTTTGCTTTCTTTGCGCACAAAAAGTATTCTCGCAGCTTCATAAAATTATGGTTGAACCACTGTCACATGGACTATTTCAACAATGTACTTACTACCTTTCTGGGCCTTGAATGTGGTAGTTGCGTGGCTGTCTATGAAGGGTCAGAAAGCTCTCGATTTACATCAAAAATATCTTAATTTGTGTTCCGAAGATTATTATTATTATTTACCAAATTTCATATTAATGAATTTATCTAATAACAGAAGGCTACATCAGCAGAAGTCATAATAAAAATACAATCTGTTAATCACTTCAGACTCTATGGCTAACAAAGAAAGTCTATTTTAAATTTTTTACTCCCTTTACAGAAAGGTGTAAAAAGGATTTTTACACGACAGTGAGTGCAGGATCTTATTTGCAATAACATATACAGTGCTTAACAAATTTACTAGACCACCACCCAGTGTAAGTTTTTTGCCACAGCTGTCTAACAGTATTGGTGATTACCAAAATAATTTTTTATGTTTCTGTAATGGTTAAGCCACACCAGTATGTGTAAACTCTTTAGTCACAGTAGTGTTTCTAATGTTAAAATATAAATATTGTTGGGATTTAAAGGGATAGTTCACCCAAAAAGGAAAATTCTGTCATTAATTACTCACTCTCATGCTGTTCCAAACCTGTACGACCTTTGTTCATCTTCAGAACACAAATTAAGATATTTTTGATGAAATCCAAGAGCTTTCTGACCTTCTCCAAAATGGCGCTAGGGTGACACAAAGGAGAAAAATAGTTGAATAAAGTTTTTTTTTTGTTGTTGTTGTTGTTTTGAGCAAAAAAATGTATTCTCATAGCTTCATAAAATTATGGTTGAACCACTGATGTCACATGCACTATTTTGTCGATGTTCTTATCACCTTTCTTGAATGTGGACGGACCCTTGCTGTCTGTGGAGGGTGAGAAAGCTCTCCGATTTCATAAAAAATATCTTAATTTGTGTTCCGAAGATGAACATAGGTCTTGCAGCTTTGGAATAGCTTGAGCGTGAGTAATTAATTACAAAATTTTCATTTTTGGGTGAACTATCCCTTTAATGGATTAACAGACAAATCAAATTAATCAAAAGCAAGTCTTTGGAAACAACTAGAAAATTTTTGGAAGTCAACAACAACAGAGACTGTGAAAGAGTACTTAAAAACAATGCTAGCAAGAATACAAGCTGTTACCGAGGCCAGAGGAGGCTGTACAAAATAAAACAGTTTTTTTTGGTTAACTATTATGTGTGAATAAAGAGTATTTAGTTGTTTCAATTTGTTATTTGCCTAATAAATGACAATAAAATGTGTAGTTTTAAACAAGTTTTTAACAGGTGGTCTAATAAATTTAAGCACTGTACTGTATAGCTACGCCGTTTTGTGAGGATTTAAACTGAAACGTGCAAACTTGTTCATACTCTGCTCTTTTGCCAACAGCTGCAATTTAGTGGATTTACACATCAATGAGCAAGTTTCATTTCAGTTAAAGAGATGCAAGTTGTGCAGTATAATATTAGGGCATTGAAATGAAAATACATGGGCTCATGCAGTATGTGTGAATCCGGTAAAACATTGCACATCTGCTGGTTCACACGAGGGAAAAAAAACAGTAATTTGTGGATAGGCAAATTTCTTTATTTTATAGACTAATCTCCACTACTTACAGTAGCTTATCATTGGAAAAACACAGAAAGCCCTCATTTTAAACAATGGTTACAAGATTTTTCTCATTGCTTGGCTTCGGAAAAACTCACATATATTAATATTATAATATATTATATTATTAGCGGCACACCGACAGAGGCCGCTCCGCGATAGTTGATTGACATGAGCGTCTTACCTCAGACCTGCCTTAAATCAGCTGTAACAGTCCAGTAACCTCCATTGTTTCGATGCCAGAGTAGGGATGTAAGTTAGACAAGAATATCTCCGATTGAGCGATTGAGGTGTTGTGTTGCTGGATGTAATAATGAACATAGTGGTCGTCATTTACTCCCGACATCTGAGCTGCTGAAGATGCAGTGGATTACGTTTGTTTGTGAAGGGAATGCGCCTCCCGATCTACATATATCCATCTATGTTCGCACGAATCATTTGTGATCCAGCTTCACTTACAGCAGAAGTGAGTATGAGGGGTTTTTTAATGAATCTTTGCCATCGCATTTCCTAATAACATGCTAGTTAGCAAGTTTAAACGCAGCTAAATGCAGCTAAAGTAAACAGACTCGTCACTCCACAGAGAGAAGAGAGGGGCGGGGTGAGCAGAGCTCATTATCATTTAAAGGAACAATCCCTCAGAATGAGATGATTTTTGCAGAGCTGATTTTGGCAAGGTAAAAAGGGTGTTGTTTTTCACTACCATTGAGAATTTCTAACCAAAGTATATTATAGACTTTTCATTAAGACCCTAAAGAATCATATCAACTTGTGTAAGTGGGCATCCGATCCGACCCCTTTAAGGTATGTATTACCTTTATTAGGGATGTAACATATTATCAATATCGTGGTATTATGATAACAAAACTGTCTCAATATTATCGTGGTCACAAGGTGATATGAAACAATAGGTCACCAGTAATGCTTTATTTTTGCGGCAGGTGATTACAACATTTCACTAGATTTGTAGGGAGACGCCAGTTTTCAATGAAGCTGGAGTTTTCCGACAAAATGAAAGCTTAAAAGTGAAATATGAGTTGCTGACAGCTAGTGGTTTAAACGGTTAACGTTACTGCAGTCCAAATTCAAAATATCAAGTGTATAATATAAAGTGTATGAATTAGTAAAGAGGTATTATAATTTCCCTACTCTAATATGTCTGAATACACAAAAAGTGTACGTTCTGAAAGACAAATGTTTTATTCAAAAATTATTAACGAAAACAGCAATAATCCTAGAAAACTTTTCTCTACCATAGATATTCTCTTAAAGGGGTCATCGGATGCCCATTTTCCACAAGTTGATATGATTCTTTAAAGTCTTAATGAAAAGTCTATAATATACTTTGGTTAAAAATTCTCAATGGTAGTGTAAAACAACACCCTTTTTACCTTGCCAAAATCAGCTCTGCAAAAATGATCTCATTCTGGTCGAGGCTGCTTTAAATGTTAATGAGCTCTGCTCGCCCCACCCCTCTCTTCTCTCTGTGGAGTGACGAGTCTGTTTACTTTGGCCGTGTTCAGCCGCTAAACTTGCTAACTAGCACGTTATTAGGAAAGGCGATCGCAAAGATTAATGAAAAACCCTTATACTCACTTCTGCTGTAAGTGAAGCTGGATCACGAATGATTTGCGCGAACATAGACGAATATATGTAGATCAGGGGGCACATTCCCTTCACAAACAAACATAATCCACTGCATCTTCAGCGGCTCAGATGTCGGGAGTAAATGACGACCACTATGTTCATCATTACATCCAGCAACACAACACCTCAATCGCTCAATCGGAGATATTCTTGTCTAACTTACATCCTTGCTCCGGCATTGAAACAATGGGGGTCGGACTGTTACAGCTGATTTAAGGCGGGTCTGAGGTAAGATGCTCATGTCAATCAACTATCATAGGAGCGGCCTCTGAGATTGGCTTGATTTGAAAAAGGGGATATCATTTTTACAGATTAACTAAAAACCACTGCATGGATTTTTATTATAGGGTAGATGTGTACATACACTGCCAACACACATCAATGTTCAAACAACATGTAAAAGTGAACTTTGCATCCTATGACCCCTTTAAATAATAAGTCTGCTAATTATCTTGATCAGCCTTCCGTAACTATGTGTGAAGATTTTGCTACATTTTTTAATAACAAGATAACACAGATTAGAACCGATATCGCTCACACAGATCAGTCGTTTGTGGATGAATTGGGAAGTTATCCATATTATAAAATGGAAATGTTCAGGACAGGTAATGAAGAGAGTCTTTGGAAATTATCTCCCAGTTGAATTCCTCTTCTAGTTGTCTCAATTCTATACCAAGGGTATTCTTTAAAAAGGTTTCGCACAGTTCGATTGACTATGTCCTTGACATAGTCACAAATAATTTACTCACCCCTTGTCATCCAAGATGTTCATGTCTTTCTGTCTTCAGGCGTAAAGAAATGATGGTATTTGAGGAAAGCATTTCAGGATTTTTCTCCATTTAATGGACTTCATTGGTGCCCTGAATTTGAACTTCCAAAATCCATTTTAAATGCAGCTTCAGAGGGCTCTAAACGATCCCAGCTGAGGAAGAAGGGGGTCTCATCTAGTGAAACGATCGGCCATTTTTTTCGGAAAAAAAAAATCTGTATACTTTTTAAGCACAAAAGCTTGTGTAGCACAGGCTCTGAGATGCGCGTTCACGACGCTACGTACTATTGAATCACGTTGAAAGGTCACATGAAACGTAGGCAGAACTACAGACCCAGTGTTTACAAAGTGAACGCGCAAAGACTAAGGAAGTGCAAGTAAGTCAAACGCTGTTTACAAACAAAAGGCACAACGATGTCGGACAATTCTGAAGTTGTAGGAGAAAATAAGATGGAGTTTTTCAACATACTCTACCTTTTTAACCCGGAGTACACAGACGATGAACTTAGACGTGATTCGTAGTAGTGATGGAAGTTCGGATCATTTTACCGACTCGGACCTTTGAGTCTCGTTCAGCAAAATTAATGAATCTTTTTTCGAGTCATTTCGTTCATTTTAGCAAAATCAGCATCACCTGACAGCCCCATAAGATGAACAAACAACTCGACAAACCTGAAGACTCGAAACAGGTGAACTAATTCCAGTACAGAACCTGATAGGATGTTGCGCATGCGCGACTGAACGAATCACTCCCTGAGACGATTCATTCTTCCCGAGTCACAGTAAAGATTCGTTCAAAATGAACAAATCGTTCAAGAACGACCCATCACTAATTTGTAGCATCGTGGACGCGCATCCTAGAACCTGTGCTACACGAGCTTTTGTGCTTAAAAAGTATACACGTTTTTAATTTTTGGAAAAAAATGACAGATCGTTTCGCTAGATAAGACCCTTCTTCCTCGGCTGGGATCGTTTAGAGCCATTTGAAGCTGCATTTAAACTACATTTTGGAAGTTCAAAATCGGGCACCAGTGAAGTCTATTATATGGAGAAGAATCCTGAAATGCTTTCTTAAAAAACCATATTTACTTTATGACTGAAGACAGAAAGACATGAACATCTTGGATGACAAGGGGGCAAGTAAATTATTTATAAATTGTTGTTCTGGAAGTGGACTTCTCCTTTAAATTTGTTTTATGCTTGTAAAGCACTGAGTTGCATTTTATGTATGAAAAGTGCTATACAAATAAATTATTATTATTGTTATTATTATAACTGTAGTGTAAAGCAAAAATAATATATCTATTCATTTTCATTTATTTTTACATTGAAATTGTAAAAAGTTATATATAACTTACAATATATAACTATTACTGTCATAGGAATAGCAATAGTATAAAATTGTTGTCATTATTATTATTATTATTATTATTATTATATTCTAATTTGTTTGGTTTCCTAAAACACCAGTGTGAATGTATTTTAGACTGAGACAGTGTAACACAAAATAAAAAGAGTGTTGAATCCCTTTTTTCTTTTTTCTGACTTGGTTTCTTAAGGTTGGAGCTCTTAATTTTGAAATCTTAAAATGCATTAGATAGAATAATTTAACTTTAAAATGTACAAAATTCTTAATTTTTAGTGGACTTCATATCGAGATATTATCGTATCGTGAGATTTTGATATCATTACATCCCTATTTACCAATATTTATCACATTTCACTAACAAAAGTCTCTCTTTTCATTTCTGCCGCTCCTCTCCTGCTATCTCAGGAAAAGAAAAAACCACAATGTTGTGTCCTCATGGGTGTGGCATCCACAGGACTGCAGATTTCTGAGGTAACTCCAAAATCATGGCCAGTTACATCATTCATGCCATGTTTGACTGTTGCTTTGCGTTACTTTGTACTCATATCACAGTCCTGCAAAGATGACAGAAAATTTACTTGCGATTGCTGTTTGTGACAAAACATGAGGGCAGCTGCGTTTTAGATCAGACATATAGATGCATCAGAGAATGGTGAGATATTTTCCTGAATAAAATGATCCTGCCAGAAGAATTGCATTAAAACGTATCATCTCAGTGAGCTTTTTTTAAGGCGGTACGCATACACAGTAAAGCAAATTCAATGTTTTCTGATGTTTCAGTGCAGATGAGAAACTTTTGGAAAATGCTTGAAGATGTTAGTGTGGACAGAGAGCGTTTAAAATTAATGTAGACATAGCCTAATTAACCTAACCTAATTAAGCACACCTGATCCAGCTAATAATGTCCTGCAGACTTATTTGAAAACTACATGGATTGTGTGTTGGAACAGGGTTGGAAATAAATTTTGCAGGGTTGCAGGAGTTTAACACTCCTGATAGTCATGTGAGTAGGGTTTAAAAACAATTACTCATTCCTTAACTGCACTCTGCACTCAACTTTACAGTCATTTATGTGTCTCATTTCTCTCCAGGTGGTAAATGGAAAACCGCGGTTTGTGTATGATTTGCCATGGCCATCTATTCATTCCATTAGTTTTCAGGTTCAGTTGCTACTATTTACAAATTCAGTCAGTCAGCAGTCACCAGTGACTTTCTGACTTGTACTTGTAATCTTCAGTATGTGTAACCCTCTGTGTTGCAGTTATGTTCTTGGTTTCACTACAGGGCAGGAAGTTTGACATTCGTGCTGATGGATTGCCTGATCAAAAGCTGATGCTGTTAACCCCCTCAGTCCATCACGCCAAAAACCTGCTGCAGCACATAAGCAACAGTCACCGACTGCATCTCAACACAAAGTCCTTGGCTTTGAGCCTCAAGAACAGAAATGGTCAGAGTCCAAAATAACAACAATCGTATGGTGGTGGTGCAAAGAGCATATGTTGTGTTTTCCCACCTTCACATTTTAGATTTGCTTTAAAACAAGTCTCTTATGTTCACCAAGCCTGCATTTGTTTGATAAAAACAGCAATATTCTAAAATATAATTCTAGTTAAAAAATATATTTTTGATATTATTTATTTCTGAAATGGCAAAGCTTAATTTTCAATAATTATTATTTAAGTGGATTCCATATTAGAAATCATTCTACTATGCTAATTTAGTGCTTAAGAAAAATAGTAACTATTAACAAAGTTGAAAACAGTTTTGCTGCTCAATATTTTTGTATAAAAGAGAGAGAGAGAAATCAAGACTTGAATTCTGCAAGGATACATTAAATTGATCACAAATAACAGTAAAGACATTTATAATGTTTCACAATTTCTGAAGAATCATGTGACACTGAAGACTGGAGTAATGGCTGCTGAAAATTCAGCTTTGCCATCACAGGAATAAAAAACATTTTTTAAATAATGTAAAATAAGAAAATTTATTTAAATTATAATAATATTTCACAATATTACACTCTAAAAAAATGCTGGGTTAAAAACAACCCAACTTGGGTTATTTGGCATCCCAGTGCTGGGTAAATATTGGACAGAACACATGCTGGGTTAATTTGACTCCGATGGTTGGGTTAAATGTTTTTACCAACCATGCAGGGTTATTTTATTTAAATCAACTATTGTGCAAAAAATATTATTTTGCTGGTTTAAAATGGACTGGAACTTATAAAAACACACACAGAATTACTAGAGGCAACAGCAATAATCAAAAGATTAGAAAAACATTTATTATTAAGCAAGAACACATGCATGAAATACAAGACAAATTGAATTTGGGTGATTACAGCGTAGTTTACAATATTACTGTACATACATTTGAACTCGTTTAAAAAGCATTTTAGACATAAAAATGTAACATTTAAAAGTAGAATTTAAATTTTAGTGCATTCAACCATTCTCTTTAATCGCTTTTTACCGGAATAGCGCATAACATGCTGGTGTGTCGCCAAAGGGCTTCTGTTCGCCGGTTTAGCTGCGAACTTCAGACCGCGGCCTCACGTTTCACTTGTAGCTAAAAGATGCCATGACTGACTCCATAGACAAACAGTACTGACATTAGAGAACATATTTTAAGATTAAACTCAGTACAATAACGAATAAAATCCATTTATTTTATGCAAAGCAAAAGGCGTTTTCATCCTGTGAAACAACCGCTGCTGATGCAGCTGACTAACATCACGTCCTTATGTTGCATTGCATAAAATAGTGCAATTTACAGCACAGTAAAGACTTTATAAGTTAAATGAAATGTATACAAACCTTCATTTTGCTAATGCTTTGCTTTATTTTTTGCTTTATTTTGCTTTATTTTGACCCAGCAACTTAGTTACAGAAAAACTACTCAGCACCTGGGTAAAAAAATATTCAAAATAACCAAATAAAATGACCCAGTAAGTTGAACCCAGCATTATAAAGCATGAGAGACTTCTTTCAAAAACAAGAAACCTAATTATTCTATTTTTACCTAACTTTTAACTTTCAAATAGTAGTGTATGCATTAGATATTATGAAATAACACTCTTTTACAACATGTTTTAATCTTGTTTAATGTAAATGTTAAAATATAAGCTTCTTATTTTTAATTTTTTTTTTAGCTCATATTATTGTAATGGAAAGTATTCATGTAAATCAGCCTGCCATTATCACAAAATAACCCCTAACAGGATGATTAAGACTGACAACGATGGGTTTTGTATCACCTTGATGCTACATTTAATGTTAAAAATAGAATGTTGAAAGTAACATTAAACAAGCATAGTAAAAAGTAAAAGTAGTAATAGTAATTAATGTGTGTTAAGAGTGAAAATGTAGACAGCCATACTGTAATGGTAACTATTATAATTTCTTATTTACTTTATTTGAATATTTTAAATAACTACACATTATCTGTTTGGATAAAGGGACACACCGAGAGATGTACATCACAGATGGAGCTGATCTGGACATGGAGGACAGTGATGATGAGCTTCCACCATTGAAGTTTCTTATAGACAATATCCAAAAGCAAACCACTGGCAGCACTGAATGTAGAAATGCTACAGGTAAAAAATTAGACTTAAAGGAACACTCCACTTTTTTTTTTTTTAGAGTAGATCATTGAATCAGATTAGACCGTTAGCATCTTTGCTAACGGTCTAATCTGATTCAGTGATCTATGCTAAGCTATTAGCAAAAAAAGTGGAGTGTTCCTTTAAGTGTGTAACTTAACCACCATTAGCGGCACCACATGGAATAGGCTGCATCCGAAATCACATACTTGCCTTCTATATGTCTTTTTTTTTGCCTACTATATGTCTGGATTCATAGTACTTGTAAAAAGCTAGATAAGAGACTGATAAATCAGAGACTGATTTTGACTTCAGGATAATGTCTCATAGATTTAAAAATTTATTAATGTCTTTATTTGTTAATTGTGTGCAGGTTGTGATGCTTCGAAGGACACTTGCTGTTTAGAGATGAGTGTTGATGAGCCAGAAGAAATGTTTGTAGATGATCCTGAAGACGTCCTGCATTTAGTTGAGCTGGTGGAGGGTGTATCTGTGGATGGTCCTTCATATTTTTTCTCACTGGAAAGGTGAGAACAGGATGTGGTGTTTAGTTTAGCTTCTTAAATGTCAAATAAAATAAAGTAAAAAAAATATATAAATAAAATAAATAAAGTTCAAAGGTTTGGGGTCAGCAAGATTTTTTTTATTTTTATTTTTTTTAAGAAGTTTCTTATGCTCATCAATGCTCCATTTCCAAATCCAGAAAAAGATCAGTGTAAAATAACTATTTTTCTATGTGAACATATTTTAAAATGTAATTTTGTGATGCAAAGCTGAATTTTCAGCAAACTTACTCCATTCTGTGTCACATGATCCTTCAGAATTTATTGAATGTTTGGATTTATTGAAAATAGAAATCTTTTTGTAACAATATTAACCACCATCTTAAAGTTTGTTGTCATTCAATTTTTGTCCTTTCTTTTTTTTTTTAAAGAAATTAATTTTATTCAGCAAGGATGTGTTAAATTGATAAAAAGTGCTAGCAAAGACTTGTATTGTAAGAAAAGATTTCTATTTTGAATAAATTCTGTTCTTTTAAACATTTAATTCATCAGAGAATTTTACTAAATCCTGAAAAAAAAGAATCACAGGTTCCAAAATAAATAAATAAATAAATAAAGCAGCACAACAGTTTCCAACATTAATAATAAAAGTAATTAATCAGCATATTAGAGTGATTTCTGAAGGATCATGTGACACTGAAGACTGGAGTAGTGGCCGATAAAAATTCAGCTTTGCATCGCAGGAATAAATTATATTTTAAAATATATTAAAATGGAAAACCAATGTTTTAAACTGTACTACATTTTCTCAATATTTTCTCAGTTTTTCATGCAGCCTTGATAAGCATAAGAGAATTCTTTAAAAACATTAAAAATCTTAGTGATCCCAAACTTTTGTAAAGACATCATCAATGTATTATTTAAAAAAAAAAAAAAAAAAATGTATTATGACTTCCACAAAAATACCACACCACTCAACCACAATATAGCTTTGGATCACGGATCACAGGAATAAATTATATTTAAAAATATATTAAAATAGAAAACCATTATTTTAAACTGTAGTAAAATTTCACAATATTACAGATTTTTCTGTATTTTTCATCAAGTAAATGCAGATCAATGAGCATAAGAGAATTCTTTAAAAAAAACATTAAAGTCTTACTGATTCCAAACTTTTGTAAAGACATCATTAATGTACTGTAATGTAAAAAATGTATTATGACTTCCACAAAAATATCACACCACTCAACCACAATATTGATAGACTAATAAGAAATGTACTGTATGACCACCAAATCAGCATATTAAAATGATTTCTGAAGAATCACGTGACTCTAAAGACTGGAGTAATGATGCTGAAAATTCAGCTTTGCCTTCACAGGAATAAATAACATTTTAAAATATATTAAAATAGCAAAGTTATTTTAAAGTGTAAAAATATTTCACAATATTACTGTTTTACTGTATTTTTTATAAAATAAATGCAGTGAAGAGAAAAGACTTACTGACCCCAAACTTCTGAACAGTAGTGTAAATGAGTTGCTTTGTCTTTCTTGTAGTTAAAAAAGATAAAATTGTATTTCCATTCTATATTTCCATTATGGTGAAAGGAATCAAATCATGTCAGTTAATTTTCAACTACAGTCCACTGCCCAGCCTTACCAGCTAACTAAACCAGTCAACAGACCAGTCTAAGCTGATATAAAGTGGGTTTTTCCAGCGGGCTAGTCCTTCTATTTCTGTTTCACATTCCAGAGATCTTACAAAGGAAAATTTAGTCATCTTACAGTGGGTATTAACCAGGAAGTGACAAGCAAGCTTGAGTCACAAATGACAAACAGCTTTAAAAATATGCATGCTGTGAATAAACTAGAACTATGTAACTTTTTAAAACTTACTTGCACATTGTTATATCCCCAAAAATGCAATATACACTACCAGTCGAAAGTTTTTTAATGTTTTTTTTTTTTTTTTTAAAGAAGTCTCTTCGGCTCACCAAGCCTGCATTTATTTGATCCAAAGTACAGCAAAAACAGTACTGTTCTCAAATAGAAAGCAGTTATATTAAATAGCAAAAAATATTTCACAATATTACTGCTTTTGCTGTATTTTGGATCAAATAAATGCAGGCAGCAGAAAAGAATTCTTTAGAAAGCATTAAAAAGCTTTTGACTGGTCGTGTACACAGAAGTTGTTTGCAAAGCATGCTGAAGTTATTTTAACATGCAGGCTCAACTGAAAGACGTTATATAATGTGTAATAGAACAGTGTGAACAACCCACGGAAAACCCAGTGTGCACAAACCATAGTATTGTGAAACATTTGGAGGGAAAATGACACGTAAATATCTGGGTGACCTTTTGTTGTTTTACCACAGATTCCAACATTAGAACTTGCATAGACTTCCGTGAGGACACGGAAATGACAACATGCTAATTTTGACATTTGAACAGGTGGTATCATGGTTTATATGTGA
This sequence comes from Cirrhinus mrigala, assembly GCA_036247105.1. Classification (NCBI taxonomy): domain Eukaryota; kingdom Metazoa; phylum Chordata; class Actinopteri; order Cypriniformes; family Cyprinidae; genus Cirrhinus; species Cirrhinus mrigala. The sequence goes on along the minus strand of CM070018.1, from coordinate 11,168,351 downwards.
GTAATCACTCATTTGGATTATGCAAGCATTTGTCTTAGTAACTGTTGTGACATCATTGGAAGGAAGAACCGCATTACAAACAAATAAAAAAAAAAAAAAAAGAGGTGGGCGGGCATTCATAAGTTGTGAAGTCCATAAGGCTGGTGGCTTTACATGCTAAGCTTTCATTCATCATGCTTTCTTCGAAGAATTTATTGGTAAGTAATGGTTAAGGTTTTCTTTGCATGCTCTGTTCGTTAGTATTTTTTTAACACCCAAAGAACTTGTCATTTACTTAATCTAAGTTTGAATCATAATATGGTGCAGTATTTAAAGCTGAGGCAAAAGGTTTAATCACTCAATACATGGAAATGATTATTTGAAACATGCAACTTTTAAAGTTGAGTCAGAGATGTTACAGACAGTAGATTACATAGCGATCGGTGCCAGTATAGTCATTTTAGAAGAATTAGAGAAAAGCATGTGTTGCTTTGTCAAATTTGGAGCAGAATCGGAAATATGTGGTCTTGCAAGGTTGTGAATGCCTTCACGTTTAAACTATTGTAGAAGTCCCTTGAGTGTAAAAGTTTCACTTTCTTTCTTCTGTGGAGCACAAAACATAACTGTTTTGAAAAACACTGGTATTTACTTTCATTGTATGGATGTAAAAAAACAAACAAACACTAAGACGTTCTTCAAACACGTCTGTTTTGTTCCACAGAAGTAAAAAAGTCATACAGGTTTTGCAACAAAGAGTGAGTAATAAAAGTCACGATCAGCTACGATGATGCTCTGCCACCACTCATTGATGATATCACTGCTTTCTTTTCTGTTTCTGTTTTATTTTAATTATTTAGTAATAAACCTAAGCGATAAATCCAGTAATTGCAATCATTCTTTCTTGATCCATGCAATTCCTGTCGAAGTGATTTGGGCGTTCCCCAACATGGTGGTTCACTACAGTCTTGGCTTTGACATCCATTTTGAATCTACCTTCCTGTGGTTACAGTGTAACTGTTTTTCCAGTTGGCATGTTGAGTCTTTGATTGTGTGTTGTTTTGGATGCCATATTTATCTTTCCAGAATACAGATATATAGGAATAAACCATCAGTAGGCATCTTTCTTATGTTATCAGTCGTGGGACAAGCCCTGACATGTTTACTACTACAGTTTATTGCTAACAATGCTTAAAAATCAAATAACGAATGCTTTAAAGTGAAGTATAAATCAAAGATGAGTAGAATATATGACTTTATAGTGCAGCTTTTTAGGCGTGTTGCACAATATGGTCAATGAGCAAATTTTCCGGAAATGTATCAGAAATGTTCCTTTTACTGCGAAATGATGAAATTGTTCCATTATGTTTCAAATATAATATATGCTGAGTAAATCGGTAATGTGAGTTAAATTTAAGCCAAACACATCATGCTTGACATTTTAAGAATCTTTGATCGTTCTCATGAAACCCCTAAATTGTCCCTTTTGTGGTTGGTTTGACCTTGTTGTGAGACTGGGGTTGTCCTAGACATGGAGGTTTTATTTTTAATTATTAAAATTCATATTAAAAATAACAATTATACAAGGGTATGATAATCGAAAACGGAGTGAAATATTCACAAGCCAGTTTCAATATTTAAGGTGTAAAAATTATTTGTACACTGTTGTTCAAATGTTTGGGATCAGTACGATTTTTTTACAGAGCGCATCAAAGCTACGTTTATTTGATTAAAAATACAGAAAAAACTGTAAAATTTTGAAATATTATTGCACTTTAAAATAGTGGTATTCTATTTTAATATACTTTAAGATGGAATTTAGTTCCTGTGATGCAAAGCTGAATTTTCAGCGTCATTACTCCAGTCTTCAGTGTCACATGATACTTCAGAAATCATATACTGATTTATGATCAATGTTGAAAACAGTTGTGTTGCTTAATTTTTTTTATTATATAGGATTCTTTGATATATAAAACGTTAAAAAGAACAGCATTTATTTCAAATAGAATTCTTTTGTAACTATATACAGTACCGTTCAAATTTTTTGAAAGAACTTTAAAAGAAATTAATACTTTTATTCAGCAGGGATGTGTTAAATTGCTAAAAAGTGATTGTAAAGACTTGTACTGTTAGAAAATATTTTTTATTTTGAATAAATTCTGTTCTTTTTAACTTTTTATTGATCAAAGAATCCTGAAAAAAGTGTCACAGTTTCCAAAAAAATATTTGGCAGCACAGCTGTTGCCAAAATTGATAATAAATTATCATATAAGAATGATTTCTGAAGGATCGTGTGACACTACACTGCAGCTGTCCTTCTCTTGCTATCAGTCATGACATGCCCCGACATGCCCACGACTGCAGTATATGTATTTCCTTATGATCCTGTTATTACTCACATTAACACTATTGTGTTAATAATAACGGATTTTTGAAAATAAAATAAAAACTGAAAAACTACTTAATTAAAGTACTTTAAGCACCACCCTGGATGTTAAATTATGCCTAATTTACTGTTATTACTATAACAAGTACATTTAATATCTAACAAGGATGTGACTGCTCAAATTTCTGCAAAACCTGAAATATGTTGCTCAGGGTGCATTTCACACTTTACTTTAAGATTTCAGACCACAAGCGGTGCTAGTAACATTATTTTTTGGTTTCATCAAAATGGCTGCAAAATAAAAAGTAACAAAACTGGTAGCTAAATATGGGTGTCCCTGTACATTTTGCAGTTTTGCTGAAAAGCAGTCTGAGATGTGTATTTCCATTGAGCCTGGGTTTGTAAAATAAAGTCGCCAAATCATTTGTAAGATTATAAATGTCTTTGTTTTCACTTTTGAGCAATTAAATGCATTTGATACATTATTGTACAATTTAAGTCAAAAGTTTACAAACACCTTACAGAATCTGAAAAATGTTAATTATTTACCAAAATAAGAGGGATAATAAAAAATACAAGTTATTTTTTATTTAGCACTGACCTGAATAAGATATTTCACATTAAAGACATTTACATATAGTCCACAAGAGAAAAAAAATAGTTGAATTTAAAAAAAATTACCTTTTCCAAAAGTTTACGTACACTTTATTCTTAATACTGTGTTGTTACCTGAATGATCCATAGCTGTTTGTTTGTTTTGTTAAGTGGTAGTTGTTCATGAGTCCCTTGTTTGTTCTGAACAGTTAAACTGCCCACTGTTCTTCAGAAAAATCCTTAAGGTCCCACAAATTCTGTGGATTTTCTGCATTTTTGTGTATTTGAACCTTTTCCAACGATGACTGTATGATTTTGAGATACATCTTTTCACACTAAAGAGACTACTGAGGGACTCATAGACAACTTTTTTGCAGATTCTGCAAGGTGTATGTAATATATATTTACATACATAAACAGCTGGGTAGATTACATACATAGAAATTGTAATTCGTTACTGATTCCAAATTACATTACAAAAATTGTAATTAGTAAGGCAATCCATTACATTACACATTTTAGGCAATATATTACTTTTTGACTACTTTTTGATTACTTTTAACCTAACTTGTTTATCACAGTATGATAATACTGTACCATATTGACAAAAAATTGAAAAAGGGACCAAAAATATATTCCATTTTTTCTTATTAACAACATGAAGTACATTGGTGTTTGGTGAAGGAACTGCAGGGGGTTTATGAGTTTAATAATAAATAAAAATAAATTAAAAAAATGCTCAATTCCGATAAATCCGATAATTTTTTTTACAGAGCGCATCAAAGCTATGTTTATTTGATTAAAAATACAGAAAAAACTGTAAAATTTTTAAATATTATTGCACTTTAAAATAGTGGTATTCTATTTTAATATACTTTAAGATGGAATTTAGTTCCTGTGATGCAAAGCTGAATTTTCAGCGTCATTACTCCAGTCTTCAGTGTCACATGATACTTCAGAAATCATATACTGATTTATGATCAATGTTGAAAACAGTTGTGTTGCTTAATTTTTTTATTATATAGGATTCTTTGATGAATAAAACGTTAAAAAGAACAGCGTTTATTTCAAATAGAATTCTTTTGTAACTATATACAGTACCGTTCAAATTTTTTGAAAGAACTTTAAAAGAAATTAATACTTTTATTCAGCAGGGATGTGTTAAATTGCTAAAAAGTGATTGTAAAGACTTGTACTGTTAGAAAATATTTTTTATTTTGAATAAATTCTGTTCTTTTTAACTTTTTATTGATCAAAGAATCCTGAAAAAAGTGTCACAGTTTCCAAAAAAATATTTGGCAGCACAGCTGTTGCCAAAATTGATAATAAATTATCACATAAGAATGATTTCTGAAGGATCGTGTGACACTGTACACTGCAGCCGTCTTTCTCTTGCTATCAGTTATGACATGTCCTGACATGTAATCTACCCATATTGACATAAAAATACAAAGAGTACAAAAATATATTCCATTTTTTCTTATTAACAACATGAAGTACATTGGTGTTTTGTGAAGGAACTGCAGGGGGTTTATGAGTTTAATAATAAATAAAATAAATGTTCAATTAAAATAATTTTAAAATCAATCAAAATAGCAAAACTTACTTAAAAAAATGAAATATTTTATTAGTTTGCCTCATGTCATGTGACCATAACCAACATCAGAGAACCAATGAACATGCAAATGTGATACTTAGTTATTAAAATATTTATTTTAAAATCTCAGGTAAATATATTAGGTGAAAGAGGACCAGATGACAAAAAAGTTTGTAAATTTTAATGTCACCCCCTGACTAATGACCAACTTTTGTGTGAATGTCCACAAAACTTGAAGACGTTCTGAATGTATAAAAGCAGTAGTAGTATAAAAGAGGAATTAGTTTTAGTTTCACGTCTATTATTATATCAAGTGTGCTGTATATCTGTTTACAGGTGCTGATTGTTTGCCTGCTTCTTTGGTGTAAAGCTCAACAAAACGGTAATTTAATTTTACATTTTTTATTGGCCTATGTAATTGTCATAACACATTAAGTTATTTGGCCTTTTTGTTTAGTTTTATGTAAAATAATTAAATAAAAATCAAAACCAAAATCAAAGACAATTTATGTTTTACTGCAATTACATTCTCAGAAGAAAAGAAACATTTATTGGGGCAGCACCCTTTCAAAAGGTACTATTATGTACTTTCAAAATACTAATATGTATCATTTAGGGGTAAATAAGGTACAAAGATGAGAAAACTGCCTCAGTGACAGATGTTTTTTTTTGTGTGTAGACAGAAAGGTAAGAAGTTTACCCGCATTTGACAATCAGACGCTGTGCAAAAAATGCATCACAGTATAGTAGATGCCTGGTTTTACTGTTTGCAGAGAAACATCAAAACTCCTGAGGGCTACCGCAGGTTTTCTCAATAAGGTCTGGCTGCAGACATGCACCTGCACTCTCAGACGCCTGCACTTCCACAAGTGACGTCATTTCCAGTCTATTTTATTTTTTACTTTATTTTATATATTTATTATTTTTTTAATTGAATCTCTCAACATTTTACAACAGTAGCTAGGTGGTAAAGACAAGAAAAAAGAAACTAAATTACAATGTCACTCACAATCGCCACCTGCACTCCCAGCTACCCAGTAGCAGTATTAACATTAAGTGACATGACATCTCTTGCACGGAAGCCATTGGCACATGCCACTGCTCAGTGACACTTCCGGTTTTCCGGAGTGGCATGTGCCAGTGACACTTGTGACATGTGCTGATGGATTGTGTCACTCTTGCGGAACATGTCACTGCTGTGGCACCTCGAGTGACACTGCCGCTGTCAGCTGGAGTTTAACGTAGACCGTGTAACACACGCACTTAACGGCTGAACTATAGGCCTATTTATGATACATTTCTATCAAACATAGGATTAATTACATTAATTTGTACAACAACCATAAGGCTTGTTCATGTGTTTAATATTTGTCTTGTGTATTTACATATGTATTTACATTTATTATACGTTTTGTTTTATATAGCCAACTTCTTTTTACAGTCTATTTAAATACATATTTGTTTTGACAGTGTGGCACATTTTCCCCCTCTTTGCGTAGAATTTACAGTTCCGCTGTGATTATAAAAGATAGATAGGTGACCACAACTAATTTTAATGTTAAATTGGTACCAACCTGCAGAAGCTATATGCTATCACTAATTGACACTTACCAATCAGGCATTTCATATAATTGTAAAGTAGCATGAAAATTCCACAAACTATTATAAAGTGACACCTACCATTCAGAAAGGCTTTATGACAACTGGCACCAACCATTCAGAAGTGTGCTGGAAATTGACACTGGCTAATCACAATGCAGAGTAATGTGGGTCTGTAGATACTGTATGAAATTGAATCTGTAGTATAATTAGGGCTGTGACGCGTGGTAATGGACCAACTACCGCCGGTGGCGCAGTGTTGAGATATATATATGAGGAACTCTTTTCCAAAACGCTGTAAATCCATTTTGATTAATTTGAGTAAAAATGTGTTTTCTTTACCAAGAAAGTGGCAAGATGAAAACCACTATTTTCTGTTTTAAACTTTCACATAGCATCTTTATGTTATAATAACATAAAAAAAATCAAATCTAGATTTTGATTTTGCAAAGATTTATTATAAAAACTGATTATTTTTTCCCAAAATGCAATAAATCCATTAGGGGTCTACACTTACTTTTCTTTTTAGAGAAAGTATAAGTGATGGAAAGAGATGCAAGAGTGCAATCAAATTCATAAACTCTTGTTGAGATTAATGTTTTAAATATACAAATTTGAACATAGAAATATTAAATGATTTTAATGACTAAAAAGAAGATAAAAATGAAATACTGCCAGTAGGTGGCGGTAAGTCACTGATTTAATTTCTGAATCATATCATTCATTTGATTCGTTCGAACGGCTGATTAATTCTGGAATAAAGCAAGTGACTCTTTTTATGAATGGGTAATTGATTCATTGACTTACTAGAAAGTGCACGTTCATTCATAAACGAAACACCGCTGTGTTTGAATGGAGATGCGCAGCGGCTCAGTTGTGACTTTGTTTCAAACTATTTTTGAAGATGAAATAGAGCAAAATCAGGCAATAAGTGTTATAGTCAGACAATGTAAGTCACTTAATATTAACTTCTTGTTTATTTAACTGTTGTGTTAAATCAATATCTCATTTACAAACTCCCTTAAAATCATTAAAAGCTGTCGCTCATCTTAGTTCACCGCGATCTCACAAAATTATTACTAATTTACACTCTCTCTACACTTTGTTTATGAAAGAATTCGTCAGATATGTCTGTGATACATTACTCAACGTTGAAAACTAGGATGTGGGATGTATTCAAAGCCCCGCCTTTACTGTTTACAATGCGTGAAATGCTGCGCTGTGATTGGCTGAGCGGATGTATGTAAAATTAAAAACTGCCTTTTCAATAACGACCAGATACAATACTGATTTTGGCAGGAACTCAATTTTGTAGAAAAAAAAAAAAATGGCGTTTATCACGTTTTGGAATTTTGAAACATAAATTTTGAAACATAATTAATTTTTGAAACAAATAAATTTTGAAACATAATTTTGAAACATAAACAAATGAGGCTCAAAAATTATTAACAAACGTGCGTGATAATTTCAGCCTACAAAACACTAAAGTAAAAATCAAAGAAATTATACAGTTAAATAAGAAAGTAGCCAAAATAAGAACGGTAATATTAAACTTTTGTTGCATAAATTCGTCATCAAAATTACTTGCCCGAATTCAACTGGAGCCAGAGTATTTCCCATTGCATAAAATACCTCAGTTTTGTTTTTAATAGGAATGTGGTTATAATTCTTTTCGTTACTTTATAAAGTTAATTTAGAAATATGTTTGGAACATATTTTGTTTGTTAAATTAAGGTTTTTGCTTTTCAAAGTACGGCCAAGCGGCCATAGGCAGGCAGTGAGTTGATCACAGCCTTTCCTTGAAGTACGTTAAATTAATAAACTATATTACAAATTTGATCGTTTAATGGCACTTAATGCATCTTAATACATTAAGCCATATCAAGGCTTACTGGTTTTTTACGGGAGGAAAAAGCTTAAGGAGAGACTTTGCGCATTGCGCTCATATTCTGCTGTTCTGTGGCCACGGATTTGCAGGTCTTGTTTTTATCTCCTACAGATGACTTGCAGGACCCTGTACCTTATGCTGTTAAATTAGTTTTGATTGTTTAACTACCACAGTGTCTTAGTCTCTATTGGCAACACGCACCATTTGTGTGGATTGCAAGTGGCGATTGTGAGTGACATGGTAATTTAGTTTCTTTTTTCTTGTCTTCACCACCTGGCTACTGCTGTAAAATGTTGAGATATTTAATTAAAATAAATAAATAAATAAATAAAGTAAAAAATAAAATAGACTGCAAGTGACGTCACTTCCGGAAGTGCAGTTGTCTGAGAGTGCAGGTCTGTGCAATAAATGTTTCATCTGGCTATTGTGTATGTTTTTTTCACATGGAGAATGATAAAACTAGGGCCAGACCCACCTAGAATGCTCTAAAACCTTATAGCAAGGTGCTAAAAGTTTTGGTCTGGCAGTTCACATTTTCTGTGACGCTGACATAACTGACTTTAATAAAGCAGTTGTATGTTGTTCCACATCTCTGCATTACATTACGGTTAAAGTCCCCCGTAGTAAAAAAATGTATTCCTTAAAACTTATCTTTGATTGTCAAAATTACATATTTAAATGTTTTTTCTTGTGAAAATAATTTTCTAATGCCTTAAAACAGCTTGAATGTAACTCTACCCCCTTGCCTCATTTACAATACGCCGATCTATGAATATGCAAAATAGCCCCGCCCCCACGCAGTCACACCACCAGCCAGAGCCCCTGATCCACAAACTGAACTGTAGTAAACGCGATATAATGGCGAAACGCGGATAATGACTGATACAACTATGTTTTTACTAGCAGACAACTACAGTGGATACTGTAACATTTGTTAAAGTTGCTTATTTGAGGATGTTGTGCCCTCAAATGCCTTGAAGGCTCGAATGCAGCCTAATTTGTGATTCCAGTTCGCACCCGCGAGCATATGCGAGTAAAGTGCAGACGGCAATGCGGGAAAGGTGCGTCTGACTCCGGGCTACTTTTTGGGGCCGTTCACATATGGCGTCTTTTGCTCGCTCAAGTTCGTTATTTCAAATGTAGGCGCGCGGCAGCCGCGCTCATAACATAAGCGACGCGCTCGGTTTTTGCAGGCGCGTCCGCGCCGCATCAAGATAAAAATATTTTAGAATTCTTTTCAGAATACCACAAGCGCACCGCCAGTCATGTGACAAGAACCAACCAATTAGCTTCATCATTTCCCGTAACAACACAGAAAGCTCAGCCAAGATGGAGAAACAGGTGATCATAGCTGTCCAGGGATAGCCATTTTTAAATAAATTTAGTAGCAGAGCTACAGCAAGCGATTTTTAGTGCAGGAAAACCGTTTGTCCTTTGAGGGGCTGTTCACGCGTCTTTTGCGTGCTCAAGTTCATTATTTCAAATGTAGACGCGCGGCAGCCGCGCTCATAACGGAAGCGACGCGCACGCGCTCGGTTTTTAGGTGTGATATGTGAACGGCCCCTAATGAAACTTCCGCGTCTCATTGAGAGCGCAGGTCATGATTGCTTAACAAGGGCAGACGCCACGGGAGAGCAAGCTTCATTGAAATGAATGGGATCGCGTCACTTTGTCGCTGCTTGTCGCGTGTAGTGTGAACGGGGCTCCATCCGGTCTCCAACGGTCGCTGTCGCTCTTGTCGCCGGAAATCGCCGGCTCTCCATTGAAATGAATGCGATCGCGTCGCTTTGTCGCTGCCTGTCGCTTGTAGTGTGAACGGGGCTCCATCCGGTCGCCAACGGTCGCTGTTGCTCTTGTCGCCGGAAATCGCCAGCTCTCCATTGAAATGAATGGGATCGCGTCGCTTTGTCGCTGCGTGTCGCGTGTAGTGTGAACGGGGCTTCTGTCGCTGCATGTCGCCAGAGGCTGGCGACGAGGTTGCTAGTGGGCGTTCTCACTACTGGTTGCCTTGACAGCGAGTCAGGTTTCTTGCCGCTAAATACAGACATTTTGGAGGCAAAAGACTAAATATAATATAAATATAAATTAAATCTGTACATACAAACAAAAACGAATAAGAAGCAGAGCCTCCTTTTTCCATTGCGTATGTTTATCTACGGCTGAGAGGAGAACAATCACATGAACTCTAACCATCTTCTTTCCTATTATTTCCTATTAATGGGAACGTGTCGCTTTGTCGCTGCATGTCGCTTGTAGTGTGAACGGGGGCATTAAAAAAGCGACGCGACAAGGAATCCCTCAATTTTATGCAAATAAAGAGCGATTTTCGGGAGCGACAGCTAATAGGAAAGGAGACGGTAGAGCTCATGCGATCGTTCTCCTATACACAACAGAAAAAAGTAGGCTCTGCTTCTCATTCGTTTTTGTTTGTATGTACAGATTTAATTTATATTTATATTATATTTAGTCTTTTGCCTCAAAAATGTTTGTATTTAGTGGCAAGAAACCTGATTCGCTGTCAAGGCAACCAGTAGTGAGGACGCCCACTAGCAACCTCGTCGCCAGCCTAACAGTGTGTTTCCACAGTGTGTAACCCGCGGTGTTGCCGCGGGTTATTTTTCAAGTTACCGGTTAGCGCCTAGCGGTTGTGCTCTATTTAATGCTCTGTGTACTCTTTTCTATTAAATGCTCTATTTAATATTTGGTTTTGCACTGATAATCCTATTGGTATATTTTGCATGCTAATGATAGGAATCTATCCTTTGACGTAATTGGTTACTGAAGTTTGTGACGTGGCAAAAAAAAAAAAAAAGGCTGTTTCAAACCTCATTTCTGGGACAACCTTTGTGAAACTACAGTTTTAAGGAGAAATACGCTGAGCTGAATGGTGTTGATTAATGGACTGGCACATGGTTTGTCTAAAAGCATATTAAAAACACCACATAGACAAATAAACAACATAACAATTTGGATTTTCACTACAGGGGGACTTTAATTTTACATCTGATGTCTATAATGTCTGATTTGAACAGAGTGTATTGTTAATAATAATATACAGTAAGCTATATAGTGAATTGAAGACATTGTAATAGTGTGACTGTTATACAAGTTACATTTTTGAAAACATTTTGCTGTTAAGTTGCATTAGCAATTTCTCTCAAATTCTGTTTTTTTGTAGGAACGTGCAACTTCAAAGTGGCATCTATAGACACTGCAGAAAATGTGTCTTGCTTTAGGATGATGGCTGAACGTGACCCAGTTTGTAAGACTGGCGAACCAGCCCGATCATGTCATGTCCACAAGAAAGATGGCCAGACTTGCATAAAGTGGCCAGCAGACATCGAACTCACATGTCTGAAGGATTCTGAAGAGACACATAATCTAAATATTGGTAACAAGTTTCAAAATGTTTTCAGCACTGGAAATTAAATTTTTCCATTTTTGATGTATATATCAGAACATCTGTTTCTCTTATAGATGAAAACAAGTGTGCTGAAGACCAAGAATGTGAGTCAAAAGCTGTAATCTGTAATGTAGTTACAGTGTACTTTATTGTGAAGTCAGTATTTATTAAATCGCTTTTTCTTTTCTTTTAAGCTACCAGTTGCAATGGAGAGTACAAATCTGGTGAGTTTATTTCATCAAAGTTTTCTAAGCTCATGTTTGTATTTATGAAAACAAATTCATGATTGCATCTTAAAGTCAAATGATTGTTTTTGGGGTTTTTTTTATCCCAGACTCAGAGCCTGGAGATTCAGCATCAACCATGTCACTGAGTAAGAATGCAAAACTAAACAATTAGCTGCTACATGTTTGCATCCATCATATCTAAATTATTGATCCTTTTGTTTTTTGCAGGCATTCTTCTAATTACAGCTGCTGTTATTATTGCCGTTGTCCACTGGGTGTCACCATGACACTACTAATAGTGTATAGCCAGGGGTGCACAAAAAGGAAGTATTAAACAAAAATACAATTATTTTATAGTAAACTTAAAATAAAATGCTAATTATTATATATATATATATATATATATATATATATATATATATATATATGATTTTTCATCATTTTCAAATTTAAAATTCAGCAAGTAAGTAGAGGAGACCGGGGGCAACTGTCACATTTATTACATTTTCCTTTTACTGCTATAACATTTATTGCTACTTAAGATACACTAGTCATTTTTTAATATGAAAAAACTAATATAGGTGCACGCTAAAAGGTGCATAATAAACAAAACCCTACCTCAAAGTAACCATTTTGCTGCTGTAAGCATCTAATGGTGTTATTTAAGATTATTTTGTTGTTGTTTGTATACGTTTCTAATTCTTTTAGATGTCAGAAATCATATGCATTCAAAAAGCAAAAGTTTATTTCTATTTTTGGAAAAGATTAGGCAACTATTTTAGCGGTTGCTAGACCCAGGTGTGCCGATGTTCTGCAGACTTTAGATCCAACCTAGTTTAATTTGGGTTATATGATACAGCGCGTGCGCCGCCATATTTGTGCTTGCACTTGAAGAGCAACATAACGGCCTTACAGTCTATGATAACGGCTGACAGGACAGGAAGAATTTTTACTGACATATGACCAGACATCTGACTACAGTTCACTGATGTTCTACTGAAGCTCCTCGTCACCGGTACCGTTTCCGCGCTCGTTTGACTCGCGCCTGGCGCTGAGGTGACGTTGGAGTGCGCGTCTGAAAAGTCTTCCGTTTGATGTGCTAGTTATTACGTTCTGCGTCTAAATAAACGCAATTCTTTTGTGGATGTGGGTGGGGTGGCCAAACTTAGCTCCGCTCCTGCGTTAAATATTTTTAACGCGTTAAAATGAAAAAATCAATCGCCTGCGTTAACGCGCTAATTTTGACACCACTCATTTAAATATGTTCATTTTCTGGGCCACTTGGCTCGAGGGCAGTTGTAACACAATAATGTTACAACTGCCCCCGATTTTGCAGCCATGATAATATCTAACATGCTAGCCGAACCTATATTAGCATAGGTTGTTCTTGTTAATTTACTAGACATAAAATTTGTGTAAATTAAAATTCACAGTAATCTAAGCTTTAGTCAGCAGAAAAAAATACTGTACACCCAACTTTCATACCTCAATCAGTATTTTGTTGAAGAATTCTGCTGTCGTGAAATGATTGTGCTGCTTTTCCACAGACAGTGGAAGATTGTAGAAATTGAGTTTGTTACAATTGCCTCTGGTCTCCCCTATATATGCAGTGCTGCCAATTGAAGCACATCAGTGAATTAAATGCCACAGTTTTGCATTGTGCTTTGAAAATGGCAGAGGATAGTCTAGATTTATAATTTCAGCTTGAAAAGAAATCTTATACAGCATCACAGTTTGTCGATTTTAAATAGTAGGCTAATTGTGCATTAATAGCTGGCAACCATGTTAGCATGCAAATGAACAATGTGAACTTGTCTGTATTTGCATTTTGTTTTTATTTGACCATGCATGTGCACCTGCTCACCACTTATGTGCACCCCTGCAAGTACACTGTGTGCATAATTATTAGGCACGTTGATATTCTGGTCATATTTTTTTACCAAGCACATTTTACCAATTCCAAACCACATCAATCTTAATAACTACTATTAATTTTGTATTTAATCATTTATACATGATATATATTTGTCCATGAAGGCTGGAAGTGAAAAACTCCTTATATTCAGGTGTGCATAATTATTAGGCATCTTTTCTTTTACATATAAATAAGCCAAAAAAGAGATTTAACCCAGACTGAAAAGTAAAAAATTATTAAATGCCCAAGAGAAGGATGCAAAACTAATGCAATACTAGAATTTGCAAAGTTAAGGCATGACCATTGGACAGAGAAATGCTCGCTGGGTCAGCACGGTGAGAAAGAAAAAAAACGGTGGAGAAGAAAAGACACGTTAACTGCAAAAGAATTAAGAATTAAAGTAAAGAATTAGCTGTGAAACCATCAGGAACCATTTAGTCTCCAGCGCCACCATTTTCCAGAGCTGCAACCTACCTGGAGTCTTCAGAAGTTCAATGTGTCAGGTTCTCAGAGACTTTGCTTGAGAAAAAAACCTAAAAAATGACCCTCACTTAATAAGAATAACATTCTGAAGTGTTAAGAAATACATGAAGACAGTTTTTTTTATAGGCTTTATAGACAGATAAGTTGAGAGTGACTCTTGAAGGACCAGCACCACATCCTCTTGTACTTCTGATTCAAGAATTTGTCTTCCAGAATCTAGCAGTACATTTTGGGAGATCATGTTTAGTCTATCTCCTATCCTGAAAAGTCTCACTTGCAGAGATGGACTAAAATGAACTCCCAAAACTTACTGCCAGATTTTGGAAGATAAATTCTTGAAAGAGTGGTATAAGAGGATTTGATGCTGGTCCTTCAAAAGTCACTCTCAACTTATCTGTCTATAAAACAGTCTTCATGTATTTCACAACACTTCAGCATGTTATTCTCTTTAAATGAGGGTCATTTTTAGATTTTTCACCCAAGAAAAGGCTCTGAGAACCTGACACATTGCACTTCTGAAGACTCCAGGTAGGTTGCAGCTCTGGAAAATGGTGGCGCTGGAGACTAAATGGCTACTGATGGTTTCACAGCTAATTCTTCACTTTAATTCTTAATTCTTTTGCAGTTAATGTGTCTTTTCACTGTTTTTTTTTCTCACCGTGCTGACCCAGCGAGCATTTCTCTGTCCAATGGTCATGCCTTAACTTTGCAAATTCTAGTATTGCATTAGTATTGCATCCTTCTCATGGGCATTTAATAATTTTTGACTTTTCAGTCTGGGTTAAATCTCTTTTTTGGCTTATTTATATGTAAAAGAAAACGTGCCTAATAATTACGCACACCTGAATATAAGGAGTTTTTCACTTCCAGCCTTCATGGACAAATATATATCATGTATAAATGATTAAATACAAAATTAATAGTAGTTATTAAGATTGATGTGGTTTGGAATTGGTAAAATGTGCTTGGAAAAAAAAATATGACCAGAATATTAGCGTGCCTAATAATTATGCACACAGTGTATATAGTGTTCTATACATTGCTAATATTTTGTACTTTTAAAAATAATAATGATTTTTCAAATGCTTTATAATAAATATTGCAAATTGCAATATTCAGTAAAAATAAGAGTCCATTCTCACTTTATGGTGACACACACACACACACACAGACACACATACGTATACAGACATATACATATATACATACACACACACACACACACACACACACACATATATATATATATATATGTATGTATGTATGTATGTATGTATGTATATACAGTTGCAGTCAAAAGTTTACATACTTGCAGAATCTGCTAAATGTTAATTATTTTACCAAAATAAGACGGATCATACAAAACTATTACAGAAGGTCCAAACACTCACTGATGCTCCAGAAGGAAAAAATATGCATTAAGAGCCGGGGGGTGAAAACTTTTTGAATTTAAAGATCAAGGTAAATTTAGTTTATATTGTCTTCTGGGAAACATGTAAGTATCTTCTGTAGCTTCTGAAGGGCAGTACTAAATGAAAAAAAAATTATATGATTTTTAGGCAAAATAAGAAAAATGTACACATCCTCATTCCGTTCAAAAGTTTTCACACCCTAGATCTTAATGCATTGTCTTTCCTTCTGAAGCATCAGTGAACATTTGAACCTTCTGTAATAATTGTACAGAGTCTCTCAGTTGTCCTCAGTGTGAAAAGATGGTTCTCAGAATCATACATTCATTGTTGGAAAGAGTTCAAATACACAAAAATGCTGAAAAACCACAGAATTGGTGGGACCTAAAGGACTTTTCTGAGGAACGGCAGGCAGTTTAACTGTTTAGGACAAACAAGGGACTCATGAACAACTATTACTAAAAAAAAAACACACACACAGCTGTGGATCATTCAGGTTACAACACAGTACTAAGAATCAAGTGTATGTAAACTTTTGAACAGGGTCATTTTTATAAATTCAACTATTATTTTCTCTTGTGGACTATGTGTAAACATCTTTTATGTGAAATATCTTATTCAGATCAGTACTGAACAAAAAAATAACATGCATTTTGTATGATCCCTCTCATTTTGGTAAAGTAATTAACATTTTGCAGATTCTGCAAGGTGTATGTAAACTTTTGATTTCAACTGTATATGCACAGCTAAATTATTTAGAACCAACACAGCAGTATTTTATTAAAATAATAAAATAAGAAGAAATGTGCATTTTGATTTCATGGTGACTTTTAAGCCAAATGGCTAGTCTGGCAAAAGCAAGGGGAGTCAGTAATGACACAAACACATGGGCAGTTGAGTAAACATCCTGCTAGTTTGGTCGATCCAATAGGTGTTACATTCCATCAGTGGTGCTATTGAGAATGGAGATAAATTCAGTAACAAAGCAACAACTGCCCTACTCACATGCAGGTTGCAGTGAGTGTGACTGACAGCAGCTCCTGGGGTTTATAGTAGAGGTGACTGTGGCGGGGAGGGCCTCAGAGGCCCCGTCTGAAACCTTTGGTCCCCCATGATCTGCTTTCCCAGAAAGCCCTGTAGAAGCTCTAACCTCTCGGGCTCCGAGTGTGTTTACTCTGAGTTAATGAATGAGCTAGTGTTGGAGTGAAAGTCAGTGAGTAAATGCTAATCACATCCCTTTCCTCCAAAATAAAGCCTCCATTTCGCCCCTTTCCTGTTTGCTTTTATTGCCCTTTAGTTAAATCACTAGCAATCATGCTTTTAAAAGCCAGTCAGAGACAAACCACAAGTCAGGAATGAAATGCTCAACTAGCGCTGCCAGAAAAACACGAGAGGGGGAGTTTTAGTGAAAGTGTGAGGAACGTAAAGCCAAAGTTGAGGTGTCATATGTGATGTCAAACTCTCACTTCTTCAACAATGGCAGTTGAGTAAATACACACAAATGGTACGAGTGAGGGAGAGACAGCAAGAGAGAGAGAGAAAGGAGGGGCCGTCCTTACTTGCTCTTCTAAGCGGGAGTGAGAGGAGGTCCAGAGGGAGGAGGCAAACGGGGAGAGCAGGATCGAGAAAGAGAGTAAGGAAAAGAAGTGGCGCTCTGTTTGTGGAGCAGTCTTGGACCATGCTGTCAGGCAGCTCTCTGATCTGGATTGGGGCGCTGCTTCTGGGGCTGACCGGGGCGTCTGACTTCCAGCACCATGGATATGAGGAGATGGTGAGGGCTCTTTTTGCCGTCCAGAGCGAATGCTCCTACATCACTCGCATCTACAGCATCGGTCGTAGCATAGAGGGTCGGCACCTATATGTCCTGGAGTTCAGTGATCATCCTGGCATCCATGAAGCATGTGAGTCTTTTCTTTACTCTTGTACCAAGGCATTACATTCCTCGCTCATATAGCTCAGGCAAACTCTAACACGTTCCTACTGAATCTGTAGGGCTGCCAGAGCTGATTGGTGAAGTAATGATTTGGGTTTGATTGCATAATTTGGACTGTCTTCTGAGAACAGCACTTCACAGAATTGTTGAAATACAGCTGTGGCTGGTTATTCACTGGGTTGTCTGGCCAGCCAATGCTGACCGTCAACTTGATTTATCTTGTTGCTCCTCAAACACTCACAAACGGTAAATTGCATCTAGGAATGGACAGTAATGGGTTTAAGGGGGAGTGTTGTATGTAACTGTTGCAAGCAAGAGCAAACATCAGTCTTATTATTGATCTAAAACAAGAACATTCCCACTGGATAGACTCTTTGACTCTTTACTAGCTCAATTGTTTCTCCTACGCTCTTAAAAATAAACGTTCTTTACTGGCATCGATGGTTCCATAAAGAACCTTGAACATCCATTAAAAACCTTTCAAATGCAGAAAAGGTTCTTTAAAGTGGAAAATGTTCTTCAAAATGGTTTATTTAAGAACTATTCACTGAAAGGTCCTTTGGGGAACCAAAAATGGTTCTTCTATGGCATCAATGGAAAAACACCCATTTGGAGCCATTTTTAAGAGTGTAGAAACAGAGAGCAAATGGACACTTCAGCTTCTCAGATGATTCTATTGAGAACAAGACCTCATCAATCTTGCATGTGTCTCTTCTAGAGTTCCAAAAGAGAACAACCGCTCAAACTGTTCTCAGTTTGGAATCAGAAGCTAGAAATCTCAGCAAAAACTTGTGATAAATTTCTTATCAAACTCTCAAAGAAGCCAAACTATCTAGGCTATGCTATCCATATTCATTTTGTACGTCAACAGTTGTCGCCAACATATCTTGCGAGATATACGAAAAAGCAACTGCTGCAGTAAAATTTTCCTGTAGACCTTGTTCCTTTGTTCACTCGAATTCAAAACACATTCCGCTCTCAGCTACTGTAAGTAGTTAAGATCCATCAACAAAAGGAGTTAATAAATCAGCTTACGAAAGCAAATGAATCTTTGCCATCAGATGTAAAGATCTGCTTCTCTTGGCAATATGAGTACAAAGGTAAAACCTCTCAGAGAATTCCAGGATGTATACATGTTCCTCATGGAGTACAAAAACAGGAACCGGCACAGCAGAGTGGGCAAAATTCGTTGTGACCTGACCCTTTAGATTTTTAACAATGTTCGCGCTTTATGTGTTAAATGTCAAGGTCGCTCGCTTAGCGAGCAGAGGCGCAGCACTGTTAATTTAATTATTTAATGATTAATGGGAAGACCGTGATGAGTCTGCCTGCACACAGTGGCTAATTAGATTTGTGATCTCGCCCGTCACTCACTTCCGCATCAAAAAAGAACAAACAGAAATCTGCTGGTACTTGTTAGGAGAGATAATTGTGAATAATGAGCTGACAACTGGCTGTGAGACAGGAATTTCGATGAGAGTGGCCTGCTGCGCTGTTAAACACTCAGAAAGCTTTTGTGGAAGGAAAATTATGAATTTGAATTCATTCATATTTGATACTAGCATTTATGGCGTCCTCTTACTCAACCGCATGCCACATTGTAGAATGATCTCATTTGTTTTAAAGGGATAGATCACCTAAAAATTACAATTCTGTCATAATTTACTTACTCTTATGCCGTTCCATAATTTTCTGTGAAAAGAAATATGGTCTGTTCCTCATATAAATGTTTTATTTGTGACCCTGGACCACAAAACCAGTCGTAAGTCGCACAGGTATATTTGTAACAATAACCAACAATGCATTTCATGCAAACTTCATTTGGACAACTTTAAAAACGATTTTATTAACATTTTAATTCTTTTGCACCCTCAGATTCCAGATTTTCAAATAGTTGTATCTCGGCCAAATATTGTCCTATCCTAACAAACCATACATCAATGAAATGTGATGTATAAATCTCAATTTCCAAAAATTGGCCTATATTACTGGTTTTGTGTTCCAGGTTCACATATGTCTTAAAAAGACAAAAGAATTAACTATTATGGTGTTTTCTGGAGATAATTTACTTCATACTGCATATTGGCTCTCAATTTATACAGGTGCTTCTTCTGAACTGCTTCAAATCTATGCATAGAGCTTGTTTGCTTGCATGCTATTCACGGATGTGACCCTGTGACCTCATGGCTTCCTGACTGACGGTCACCTGACCTGTGTTTTTCAGTGGAGCCCGAGTTCAAGTATGTAGGGAACATGCATGGGAACGAGGTGCTCGGCAGGGAGTTGCTCATCTACTTAGCCCAGTTCCTGTGCGAGGAATACCGGGCAGGAAACGAGCGAATCACGCACCTCATCCACGAGACACGGATCCACATCCTTCCTTCGATGAACCCGGATGGATATGAGGTGGCCGCCAGGCAGGTATACAATTCTCAGTAGCTGATCTACATTGTTAAACAACGGCACATTTTTAAATGCACGACCAACAGCTCATTGAATGCGACCATGCATATGTATACACTTATTTATTCAGTGTGGCAGCTGTGGCGTGGGAGTGCTGTATGTCTCTGGTGGCCCCCAGTTTGTTATGAAGGAATCAGCCATATCCCAGAGCGCATTGTTGGCTTTCTTCTGAGACTAATTACACTTGCAAAAAATAACATCCAATCCACATAAAAATACACTTTCTTAAACAAAGCATCCATACACCTACTGTACAATGTTCACACATCTAGAATGCAAAATTACAGTAATACAGACTCCTCCTTGATCTTACAGACTAATTATATGTCCAGCAGTAAATGGTGGCTGACTGTGGCCACACACACCCAGTTATCAAGCGTCTCGCTGGACCAGACATGAACTAGCAGAGAAAACCGCCTCAGCATCAGACAGGATTTTTTTTAACATGCTCTAGCTCGCTTAGCACAATAAACCACTTGAGGTATAAGTTTCACACCTGACATACTGAGAATGTTAAAAAGGTTACTTAAAGGATAGGAAATGATGTGCTCTTTTTGTGATTTGCAGGGTCCGGAGTTTAACGGCTACTTAGTGGGACGTGGAAACTCAAAGGATGTGGACCTGAACCGCAACTTCCCAGACCTGAATGCTCTTATGTATTATTATGAAAAGCACAACGGCCAAAACCACCACCTGCCACTCCCAGACAATTGGGAACTACAGGTGAGCAACAATCAATGTCACATACACTGCTATAGGAGAGGAGACACCGTCTATTCAGAATGAGATGAGTCAAGCAATTAGTTATGAAGCTTGTGTAGCGATTTTAAAGTGTGGAAAGATGATGTTGATTGTCGCTTGAACGATGTTCTATTGATCATAGAACTCTGACAAAATTATTCAAAGTTTTCACAAAAATATGAAAGGGGAGATCAGATGCAAAATTCACTTTTACATGATGTTTGCATATAAATGTGTCTTAGCAGTGTGTGGACATAACCACCGTACAATTATAAAAATGTATTCACTCCTTTTTTAATCCCCAAAAAACCTAAACAGTCTAAATTATCAAGCCGTTTTGATTTTCTGAGCATTATGACGTCATTGGCTGCGTATCTGCATATATCTCGTACAATTGAGGTCAAAAGTTTGCATCCCCCTTTCAGAATCATTAAAAATGTTAATTATTTTACCAAAATAAGAAAGATCATACAAAATGCATGTTATTGTTTATTTATTACTGATCTAAATAAGTTATTTCACATAAAAGATGTTTACACATAGTCCACAAGAGAAAATAATAGCTGAATTTATAAAAATGACCCGGTTTAAAAGTTTTCATCCCCTTGATTCTTAATACTGTGTTCTTACCTGAATGATCCACAGCTGTTTTTTTTTTTTTTTTTTTTGTTTAGTTATAGTTGTTCAAGAGTCCCATGTTTGTCCTGAACAGTTAAACTGGCTGCTGTTCTTCAGAAAAATCCTTCAGGTCCTACTTGGTTTTCCAGCATTATTGTGTATTTGAACCCTTTCCAGTAATGACTGTATGATTTTGAGATCCATCTTGTCCACACTGAGGACAACTTAGGGACTCATATGCAACTGTTACAAAAGGTTCAAACAATCACTGATGCTTCGGAAGGAAATACGATGCATTAAGAGTCGGGGGGTGAAAACTTTTGAACAGAATGGAGATATGTACATTTTTCTTATTTTGCCATTTAGTACTGCCCTTCAGAGGCTACAGAAGATCGTTACATGTTTCCCAGAAGTCAAAATAAGTTAAATTTACCCTGATCTTCAAATTCAAAAAGTTGATTCAAATTCAATTCAAATTCAAACAAAACACAGCCTTGGATCATTCAGGTAGCAACACAGTATTAAGAATCAAGCGTATGAAAACTTTTGAACGGGGTCGTTTTTATAAATTCAACTATTATTTTCTCTTGTGGACTATATGTAAAGATCTTTTATGTGAAATATTTTATTCAGGTCAGAACTAAATAAACAATAACATGTATTTTGTATGATCCCTCTTATTTTGGTAAAATAATTAACATTTTTAATGATTTTGAAAGGGGGATGCAAACTTTTGACCTCAGCTGTACATCGTTTCGGTTTCTCTTTTTGAATGAGCTGCTGATATAGACAGCTAAATCTTACACAGATGCAGAACGTATGTGTTAAATTGCAGTCGGCTGTAGTCTGAGGCGAGGCGACAACAACGTTGACTTTCGTCGCTGTTAGTTCTTTGAAGTCGGCTTGGTGTATCCCGGTTTTTAGAGCCACTGAGGACGACGCAATGGATTAGTTTTGTTTTTGATGATAACACGCCACTGAATACACAAAAAAACGAAGAGGGGGTGGGGTGAGCAGTAGCTCATTAACATTCAAAGAGACACGCACCAAAACAGTTCGCTGTGAACAGAGCTGTTTTTGACAAGGCAAAAAAGGAGTTGTTTTACATGACCGTTGAGGAATTTTATCGAAAGAATTTTACAGAGAATTCATGAAGACCCTAAACTTGTGGAAAATGGGCATCCGATGTCCCCTTTAAGCAGCACAACTGTTTTCAGTGCAATAATAAAACCGAATGAATTCATGAGATGATTCTTTTTAGTGAGTAAAAAACTTACAGCGCAACCAGTGTAGTCCGATTCCTGAATCGTGTGACATTTACAAGCCAAGGAATCAAAAACATAAAGCATGACCAGTTTAGCATTCTCAGCATCTTGTTTGTGTGACATCACACCAACGAAGGCCGCTTCCACGATAGTTGATTGACACGGCCAACTTACCTTAGACCCGCCCTGAGTGAGCTGTAAACAGTCCGACCGCCATTGTGTCGACTTTGGTTCAGGGGAAGACAAGAATGACTCCTAAGCGATTGAGGCACTCTGTTGTTGGTTATAATAATTAACATAGCAGTTGTCATTTACTTCTGACATCTGAGCTGCTAAAGATGCAGAAGATTATTGCTACTTTCGTTTTTGAGGTAAATGCACCCGACAATCTACATAAATGCGCCTATGTCCGCGTGAATCATTTGTGGCTAAATGTGGCTACAGTAAACAGTACTGCTTGTCACCCCACAGAAGAGAGGGGCAGGGTGAGCAGAGCTCATTAGCATTTAAAGACAAATGCAAAAAAGTGTCTCGCTCTGAAAAGGGCTGATTTTGAGAAGGTGAAAAGGGTGTTTTTTACACTACCACTGAGAAATTTTAACAAAAGTATGTTACAGACTTCTCATTAAGACCCTAACAAATCATATCAACTTGTGAAAAATGATGACCCCTTTAAATTTAACAGCTGACTGCTGACAGTTATTCAACCTAAATTATTTGTGAGACAGACTAACAGAAGGTTGGGATTATCAAGTAAAGTCAAGTAAAGTCAAATTTGTTCTGACACAGTTTAACTCTGAGTTCTTGTCATATTTTATTACCATTTTCTAAACTATAGCGTATAACCTGATAATGTGAGAAATGCTGAATAAATTTTGGTTTGACTGTACATAGACATTCCAATCTAAAGTAAAATACAGGATAAGGCCAGTATCCTGCATGGCAAAGAAAAACATTGTTTTTACAGTTGGACAGCACAATTAAGCTCTCCATTAGTCTGTCAGTAACCCACCCTGCTCTTGTTCTGCTATCTATCAACTGCCAACAGGCCCACCTTTCATAAAATAGAGAGCCTTGGCTTGTGTAAAAGGACTTTTTAGCTTGTACACTGTTTTCATGAGCTCTGAATATTTTGGTTAGCTTTTCATGACTTGCTGAGTAATATAAAGTCAGTCCTCTGTGAGGATCCATGCTACCCATCACAATTTAGGAATGTTGCAAAGAAAATCTTGTGGTTCAGTGGAAGCAGGAACATCTGACCTTTAGTAGTTCACAATTATGCTTATTTGAAAGAGACAGAGAAATAGCACAGAATATTACATATTTCTTTTTGATTTTATGTAACAAAATGAAAGAATTGCCAGACTTTTGGAGCCAGTCAGAATAATACAATCCATTCAAACAGCTCTTTCCAGGAGCTACTCTTTATTTTCCTCAGTCTAAAATGAGAACTCCAGCTTTGGAGAAGTAAGTATGTCTGCTGGCAGCCAGACGTCCCACAGGACAACAACAGAAGAACTGCAGTCGGAGGAGTATGACACGTTCCAGTCATTTCTCTGAGTCAAGAGCTGTCACTCTCACATCAAACCCCGCTCGTGACCCTCTGACCCCAGTGTGGGCTTCGCACTACACAGAGCTAAGGAGGGCGAAAAACATCTGTGTGAGTTCACAGCACGAAACCTGACTCTTCAATGACAGCTAAGGCCAAAGGGACCTTTGGATGTTTATATGTACAGATCCATGCATAATAAATACAGTCTCCTCAAAACAGAGCACGAATGGGATCAATACCCAGCAGCCATCTCCAAGGAGCGGGCCAGACTTATCTTACTTAATACAACAGGGCCAGGTGGAGGTTTATTATCATCTCTTGTGGGATACATTACCACATGTCAGATTTCTTAGATAACAGCTGAAGGAATATTCCAGAAAAGCCTTAAGGACACCGCTGGAGTGTCATGGCACGAAAACTTAAAACAAAGGCTGAAATAATGCACACAGCATGTGTTTTTTTTTCTGATCAGAATGTTTTCTCTCTGTATTCTTGGTTTTTCCAGGTTGAGCCAGAGACTTTGGCGGTGATAAAATGGATGCAGAATTACAACTTTATTCTGTCGGCTAACCTCCATGGTGGAGCTGTAGTCGCTAATTATCCCTTCGATAAGTCTCGCGAACCCCGGATAAGAGGAAAAACGTCATACTCAGCCACCCCTGATGATAAAATATTCAGAAAGGTAGGTTGGTTTTATATTTTAACATTAAAGAAGTTCAATGAATATTTACTCACCCGCATGTCATCCAGGATGTTTATGTCTTTCTTCATTTGAAAAGAAATAAAGGTTTTTGAGCAAAACATTCCAGGATTTTTACTCCATATAATGGACTTTAATGGTGGCCAATGGGTTGAAGGTCCAAACTGCAGTTTCAAAGGGCTCTACACAATCCCAATCAAGGAAAAGTGTCTTATCCTGCAAAATGATCAGTCATTTTCTGAGAAAAATACACATTTCTATACTTTTTAACCTCAAATGCTCAGCTTGCATTAGCTTGACCTCATGCATCACATAGTAGTACCGACTCAGTGTTTATAATGCGAACATGCAAAGAAAGTCAAACGCCCTTTACAAAAAAAAGTAAAACAACAATGTCAGACAATTCTGAGATTGGAGGAGAAAATGAGATAAAGTTTTTTTGAGATCAATTCTTTTTAACTGAATTACACAGACAAAGAACTAATCACGCATGACCAACGTAATTACGCAATGTGCAAAGACGCGTATGTGCATCGCAGAGCTAGTGCACTCGTCATCAGCAGCAGTACTGATGCGCCATGCATGTTTCATATGGATTACGTAATCTGAGAATATTTGTTTTCTATTTGAATTGAATTGGTTTTAAAGTACACATATCACTCTCTATAGATATATTTTTCATGTCTGTAAGGCAAGTGTAGGCCTACACAGATTTCATAGTTGCGCACTCAAGTTCATGGAGACCGAGACAGCAGAAAGCGCATCCTGTTTGCTTTATTTTACAAAAGCGCAACATTTTGTTGTTATTGTGAGTACGCACAAATCAAACATAGAGTCTTTACAAATTCAAAAGGTGTATTACTTTTATCTGTATGACCAAAAATGACGGAGTATTTTAAGAGCAAGTGACCACACCGGTGCCTCCATCTGTCATGAAGTAAGTGCGCTACTATTCAGCTTCCACACTCCGCTCAAAAACTTAAATAGCGCCCACTTTTTTTCTAGGTTAACATTAGATTAAGCACCCATGTGAAGTTGCTACTACATACATCTTTCAGATGAAAAGCCATATTTGAGGTCGCTGAATGATAGGTGAGCGTTTGGATGTCCTGTCCGATGTATAACCACATAGACCAGCCGTTAATGATCTGTCCATCACGGACTGTGTGACTTCGCCACTTCCTGTGTTTTTTTTCTGCAACTAAGCGCCTAATACAATTTTGGTCAACCAAGCCTCTTCTCTTCGACTAATAGTTAGGGGGCAGCCTTATTAAAAACACAAATAAATTTGTATTTTTTAAAGAAAATTACGGATTGTTTTGCTAGACAAGGCCCTTATTCCTTGGCTGGGATCATGTAGAGACTTTTGAAGCTGCACTGAAACTGCAGTTTGGACCTTCAACCTGTTGGCCACCATTGAAGTCCACTATATGGACTTCAAAATTTGGAATGTTTACCTCAAAAAACGTAATTTCTTTGCTGCTAAAGAAAGAAAGACATCTTGGATGACATGGGGGTGAGTAAATCATCAGAAAAGTTTTATTCTGAAAGTAAACTTCTCAATTAAGTGTGTAATTTTCTACTTCTAAGAAGTTTAATGTCCAGAAAGTAGGCCAAGTTTATTTTCCTGAAAAATGTAATCGATGTGGCACTATCAAACCATTACAAAGGCAACACAGACTCAGCCAATGGTGTGTTTTGGGGGCGGGGTTATCTGCTAGCTTGACCAATAGCAGATAGGGGGAGTGTTTGTGAAACTTGTTTGAAATCAGTCATTATTTTTGCAACTCCATTTCATGGCGCTTTTTCCAAAAGTGCCCAAAATCCCATTATAATACCGGCCAAATCAATTTCCAGATCAATTTAGACTAACAACCCAGCTTAGACTGATTTAAGATGTTTTTGTTTTTTTCCCCACCAGAGTAATTGCACAGAAATCACACACTCAAGTTAATGAAAAGTTGGCTGTTGTTTTTTCCCCAATTCTCTGGTGAATATTTACAGATTTTTGTGTTTGTGCACTATGTGTGTTGTATAGTTGGCAAAGACGTACTCCTACGCCCACAGCTGGATGCATAAGGGCTGGAATTGCGGCGATTACTTTGATGAAGGAATCACAAACGGAGCCAGCTGGTACTCTCTGTCTAAGGGTGGGTTATATTTTACATACCACAGTTCTTGTTCAATTACTTCAACAAGGCTTGCGGTTTTGTCTCATCTAGAAGCCCTGTAATTTAGCTAAAATTTGGAAATTACAAGCACATTTATCTTAAAAGAAACAAGATTGTTTTCTAGTTTAGAGCTTTTTCACTAATAAATGTGCCAGTCAGAAATTAACTTCTTGGGGCAATATTTAAATTGATTTTAAAATGAACAAAACCTTTGCATGTGCATAAGAAAAAAAATACAGCAGAAAATGTTTGTATTTGTGCACACATGGAGTTTTTTTGTGTATGAATGAACATTTTTCTAAAAATTATGACTTTAGGAGTGCAATACATTTTTTGTGAATATTCATGAATAAATGAACTGTGAATGTTCATTTCTGACCCTGACCAACACTGTGCTATATATAATATATTTTTAAAGTGTGATTTAATGAGAATTATCGCTCTGTGTTTCTGAAGGGATGCAAGACTTCAACTACCTCCATACGAACTGCTTTGAGATCACTCTGGAGCTCAGCTGTGATAAGTTTCCTCCAGCGACGGCTCTCGCCAGTGAGTGGCTGGCCAATAGAGAGGCTCTGGTGTCCTACATGGAGCAGGTGAGGAACTCCTCTTCTCACATTTGACTGATTCACTGCCTGTAATGAAACAAGTAGAAGTTCAAACTCCTTTTTTGCATTCAAAACGTGTAGCAAATTGAGAGAGAGCTTTGTATTCAAAAGCAAACAAGTAAAAGGAGGCCAGCGCAAGGAGCAAGCGCAGGTAAGAAGGACAAATTGGTTCTTCATGGCACTAACAGGTAATGAACCTGTCCCTAGACACTTATAATGTGAAATTGATATGGAGCTTCAGGGGTCTCGTTGTGAGTTCAAGTAACACTACACTGCTCGCCAGCACATTTAAAGTAATGGATGGAATCGGTTTACCACTTTGAGTGCAGTGCCTGACCGTAACCGAAAGCTTAATTGACACGTATCTGGACTGTCTTCTGTCCTCCAGGTGCACCATGGGATTAAAGGCATGGTCTATGATGAGAACAACAACCCAGTTAGCAATGCCGTGATCTCTGTGGCCGGCGTAAACCACGATGTCACCAGCGGTGAGCGTTGTTCTACATTTAAAAGCTGACTTTTAGCAAGTACATGCTTGAATACTTAATTTAATGCATCTGATGTTGTTTCAGGAACGGATGGAGACTATTTCCGTCTGCTCTTGCCGGGTACCTACACAGTGACGGCTTCTGCATTAGGTTACCAACCGTTTACCAGCACGGTAACAGTAGGACCAGCTGAAGCTGTACAGGTGATAAACAGCATCCCAAATACACTATTCAGTCATTACTGACTTGTTTTTAATAATAGTCTAACATATTTTGTTGTTCTTTCCAGTTGCATTTCTATTTGAAAGTTCAACCAAAAGGAACAAACTTGAACATTAAAGCTTATCCCAACAAGAAAGGTTCATCAACAGCTAAAATTCCTCCGACCAACCTTGGCCCGAGATAAAGAGCAAGAACTCTTCCCTCAACATAGACAAAACAAGTCTTTGCTTTTTAAATTGAAGAACAACAAAGGGAAACATGGACTCTCACTGTGACGAACCTCACTTTACTATGTCATGTAGTTTCTCTGTTTGTATAAATGCATCAAAGTGTGTTTTTCATTGTGAAATCCGTATTTTGCTCTCATGTTCTTATGGAGCTTAAATATCTATGTTTATCTTATAATAGCTTGAATTATAAAGGAACCGGGAAAAAGTATAATGTACTGTAATAAATATATATATATATATATATATATATATTTCTCTTTCTATGAGAAATTAATCAAAGATTAATGGAGATTTTTAGATGGACTGTTACTGGAAAAAATGTCTGAATATGATAAGAAGTCGATCAGTATAAGATTAACGATCTCATGTGGATAATAATAATAAAATAAACATTTTATCATTTGAAATATACCAAGATTGGTCTTTTTATCTACTTTTTTCGATATGTTTAATTTTTAATTTAATGAGCATGTGTGAATATTTATACAAATGTACTGAAATTTTCATTAAAGTACTGTATATGTACTGTAAAGTACATTTTCTTCATATGATCTTTAAACATGAATATATGATGTTTCATTAAACATGGCTTATTTTAGTTCATCATTTGCATGCAAAGTACAGATTTACTGAAAATCACATAAAGGATTTAAGCTTTTTTTCTACAATATAAAGTGCTGATGTGTTAAATATATATGTGTGTTATATATATGCACGCTGTTCTTCAGGTCCCACAAAGTCTTTGGTTTTTCAGCATTTTTGTGTATGTGAACCCTTTCCAACAATGAATGTATGATTTTAAGATCTGACTTTTCTCACTGAGGACAACTGAGGGAGTCATATGCAACTATTACAGAAGGTTCAAACACTCAATGCTTCAGAAGGAAACACAATGCATTAAGAGCCGGGGGGTGAATACTTTTGAACAGAATAAAGATGTGCACATTTTTTATTTTTTATTTTGCCTGAATATCATATTTTTTTCATTTAGTACTGCCCTTCAGAAGCTATAGAAGATACTTGCATGTTTCCCAGAAGACAAAATAAGTTAAATTTACCCTGATCTTCAAATTCAAAAAGTTTTCACCCTTCGGCTATTAATGCATCGCGTTTCCTTCTGGAGCATCAGTGAGCGTTTGAACCTTCTGTAAAAGTTGCATATGAGTCACTCAGTTGTCCTCAGTGTGAAAAAATGGATCTCAAAATCATAGTCATTGCTGGAAAGGGTTCAAATACACAAAAATGCTGAAAAGCCAAAGAATTTGTAGGACCTGAAGAATTTTTCTGAAGAACAGCAGCCAGTTCAACTGTTCAGGACTAACAAGGGACTCATGAACAACTATCACTTAACAAAAACAACAACAAAACAGCTGTGGATCATTCAGGTAACAACACAGTATTAAGAATCAAGTGTATGTAAACTTTTGAACGGGGTCATTTTTATAAATTTAACTATTATTTTCTCTTGTGTACTATATGTAAATGTCTTCTATATGAAATATCTTAGGCCAGTACTAAATAAAAAAAAAATAACATGCATTTTGTATTATTCCTTCTTATTTTGCATTTCTACAAAGTGTATGTAAACTTGACTTCAACTGTAGATAGATAAATAGATGCCCAGATATGTTAGAATTCCTTACTTTTTTCCTGGAGCAGTCTTTTGGTATCTGGAAATCATCTTCTCAATGCACTGAAATCTTGACATCTGATTATTTATGTCTATTCAAAAAAAAAAAAATGCCAAGCTGCAAGTCTACACTCCTCTCGATTATGCAAGCTCTTTTTGAGAAGCTTGTTGAGAAGCGTTTCTGTTTTCTGATTAATACATTTAATGCATATTTAAGAAACAATCTCTTACGTATTAAATTCTCAACTATGAGCATACTAATAATTATTGAAGCTAAAGGAACACTAGGTGTCAGTGCTGTAGCGGTACGGTCAGGCCACTGCAATTATTCTGCTGAAAAGTGTTGAATATAACAGAAAACACACTAACAAAAACGTAAGAGCGGCATGACGTAACGTTATATTAAGTCGAGACTGACCTAGTCCAACTTCCTGTTTTAACAGGAAAAACATAAAAATAAACAAACTGTGCTCATCAAACAATTTCTTATAAAACATGTAATCTAAAAAGTATTTACCTTTTTCTTTAACGAGAATGTAAGCCTATGAATTAGACTTCCGGTTCATTAGCCGCTGGAAATAATGAGAAGACTAACAACGTGGAGTAAACGGTAAAACTGTTTGCACTACAAACCAGTGTGCTCATGATTGAGTTATAATTTAATTATTTTAATACATTAAAATAACATGGTAAGACACCAATACGCAATATCAGGGAGCAAAACCAGCTGTTTTGTACAGCTAAAAATAGCTGGATGCGGATGAGACCGGAAGCCTGACGCATAAAATTTACAAATGGTATTCAGTAAGATCTTCTTGAATAGTACAAGAACATTCAAAGACAGACTCAATGTGTATAATGTTTTGAAAAAATGCTAATATACATTAGATGCAAATATTTATGTGAAGTAATATTTTCCTGTGCTCTTCTTGGTTATCAAACACAGACAGAATAACAGTGCCCTCTGAATAACAGGAAAAAGGAAAATGTACTCCAGGAATGTTGCGCACAAGGATTAGAAGCCTCTGCAGCTGGAAAATGTGAGCAATACTTAATCTCTCATAACCAAGAATAATGATGTTTGGAGAGCTGTGCCGTCAATGAGACTGAAAATGAAGGAAATTTTTTTGGAAAAGCGTGCCAAGAAAAATGATGATTCATACCAGCTATTAGTGGTCTGCTTTCAATCAGAAGATCAACATTCTGTCATTTACAGCGCATAAATAAACTGTCCGTGCAGTCCCAAAATGAAGTGACAGAATTTCATTGTAAATGCGAATGCTTCAGTGACACAAAGTTCATGAATACATCAACAAGAATGAATGGCAACAAAAAGCTCAAGCTCACATGGTCTTTCTCAATGAAAATGTCACAGTAGGAGAGCACAACAGAAGCTTTTCATGCTTCCAGGATATGACAGATCTGGCATTTTCTCATAGATGTTGTGGGCATGTTGTGTCAGAGCGGCTTACAACACAGAGCTGAATGCGACAATGAAACCCACACAGCTTACTATTTGGCCTCACTCTTGTCTAGTGGATGCCTACTTGGCCTGGCCACTTGTTTAAAAGGCAATCCGAGTCAAGTGATTACAGTCAGGTGACAGGTATTGGTGGTGACTGGACTCTGCACAGAATGATTTGTGTTTTATTTAGAGGTCAATATCTGACGTAATTCTGCACTACCTTACAAACAAGGGCCTCACAGGCAGCTTCCTTTCATTGTTTCTGTATATAAGGAAGTCATGAGTAATGTAGACACAGCAAAAATAACCTTACTTCTCACAGTGCTTAAAATGTTAATTCTCAGAGTCAGAAAGCCTTGAAATCATAACCAGACAGATTTAACCTGATTCTTTTTGTTACATCAGGGTCATACGAAACATTTTATTGCTACTTTTTACATGCTTTTTGTTGCATACCCATGTTCCCAGACATTTAATACTCAAATATAAAAATCAGTCATAAAAATACTATTAAGTGTGTGTGTGTGTGTGTGTGTGTGTAAAATTAGGATTGCCTAAATAAATAATAAAATGTACATAAAGCATTTCAATATTTATTTAGTGAAAATATTTTCCCCAACCAAAAGTCATTTCCAATGCAACAAACAATTTTGCCCTATTAAAGTCTTTTAAGTTAATTTTTTATGTGCATTAGCTGTAATTTTGTCAAATTATTTTATTGCTACTTTTACATCTTTTTGTCAATAGCACTTTGCCCAGACAATTAATAATAAAATATAAGAATCAATCATAAAAATATGAATTACACTACGAGTCAGGATTTTTTGTTTTTAAAAGTGTCTGCTCACAAAGCCTGTGTTTATTTGATGCAAAGTACAGCAAAACAGTAAAATGTTGATTTTTTTTAGTATTTAAAATAACTGTTTTCTATTTGAATATATTTTAAAATGTAGTTTATTCCTGTGATTTCAAAGCTGGTTTTAGCATTATTACTCCAGTCACATGATACTTCAGAAATCATTCTAATATTCTGATAATAATAATAATAATAATAATAATAATAATAATAATGATAATAAAATGTTTCTTTAACAGCAAATCAGGATATTAGAATGATCACTGAAGACTGGAGTAATGATGCTGAAAATTTAGCTTTGATCACAGGAATAAATTACATTTTAAAATATATTAAAATAGAAAACAGTTATTTTAAATAGTAAATATATCACAATATTACTGCTTTTGCTGTATTTTGGATCAAATAAATGCTTGGTGAGCAGAAGAGAATTCTTTAAGAAAAACATGAAAATTCCCACTGTTCAAAAACTTTTGACTGGTAGTGTATGTGTGCAAAATTAGGATTGCTTAAACAGAGAAAAAAATATATACATAAACCATTTCAAATTTTATTTTGTGAAAATATTTCCCCATCCTAAAAGTCATTTCCAATGTAAATGCAATTTTTTACAGTTTTATTTATTTATTTATTTTTTATGTGCATTAGCCGTAAATTTGTCAAACTGTGCAAAAGCAAGAAGTGTTTTTTTTTTTATCTTGGTTTTTTTTTTAATCTTTTTTATCTCAATTTTTTTTATCTTTTGTAAATTGCTGGTAATTAGCCTTACAGAGAATATTTTTTTAAATGTTTTTATTATTATTATTATTATTATTATTATTATTATTTAAATGTTTGTTTTGAAAATATGCTAAAATGCAATTAAAAAAATTAAAAAATAAATAAGTAATAAAAATAATAATTCCCCTATGCTGCATGTATGTCCACTATTGTTAGAGGACAAATTGTTAGTGTGAGAAGTGTTTTTTTTTTTTTTTTTTTTTTTTGTAAAATTCTGCATCCAAGAGTACCCATGAACAAACACTAATAATCTTTTGTTCAAATATTTAGCAAGTTTTTGCAGCCTATAACATTTTTAAAATCTATAAAAATCACATATACAGTAAGATATCAATAAAACAAACCGTTTGCTTTCAGGTTGCCTTTATATGACGTAGTTTCACTACAAACCAGTGGAATAAAATGTCTAAACCGTTTGTAATTTCACTGTATAATTTCCCTCATTTTAAAACGCTGCGGAGTCAGCAGACACGTAATGCCTTATGTTATAGCTTTAGTAGGAATTTCCTTCAGGCATGTTGAAGGCAGCCCTGCGCTCGGGCTTGGTGTCAGCAGAGGGTGGTGTGTTGATGTTGATGTCAGCATGGAGGGAGTTGAGGATCTGCCTGCTGGGACTTCCATTGGGATGACAGCTGATCCCGCCGTGGCGTAGATGACCATCGGGATCGGATCAACTGCAACGTGTGAGCCAACTAATGACAGGCGGGAGAAACGCCTGTTGCCCTCATCAGATGTTTGATTTCTAAGCAACATTTAACGATACAAAGTTAATGGCAGAAAGGAAACGCACACGAGCATCCACTGGATAGCGAAAGTTCCCTTGCTGTCGGTTTTTAGTTGAGCTTTTTTACAAAAGCAGTCTAATCGCATTGAGGGCGTTTGCCATCACACAGGTAAGAGAAATCTTGTATTTAATCCTGTATAAAGCGTAGCCTTGTAGTAATTTTAACGGTAGCCTCGGTTACATCCAGGTCCTTGTATTGTACGTTGTAACTTCAGTTTGAATGTTTCACTCGTGTTTCTTTGCATAAATAACTGTGCTGGGGGATTTTCGTGGCATATATTTGTCCAGCATCGACTAACATACGCATCTGTTTACTTTTTTCCTTCAGAAAACACGATTATCCGCTAGCCCTGTGGATTTCGGTTCTTTTTAGTGATTCGAATCTTTTGAATTGATTCGTTCTGTAGCTCTTTCAACAGGTTAGACTGTTAGAGTATTTATCAATGAGTCTCTTTTGTGAGCTAAAAATGAGTCACTGAATGATTCTAAGCTCAACCGATTCGTTAAAAGTCAATAATGACTAAAAAGCTGAGCGTGATTAGCAAAACATTGTATGGAGGGGGCGTATTCGTTCAGGCGGTCTATTCAGTGAACTAAATTCTAAACACACAAAAAGAAAAACGTAAACCAGCATAAGATATTTTTAATTAAAATGATTTTTGCAGGTCTAATCTGGTTTAAAATGTTCTCTCAGCCTGGCCAGGCTGAAGGTAAACTGGTTTTATGGGTCTACCTGGTTGACAACCCAGTTTCCTAACCAGCTAAAATTGCTAAAATCAGCAAACAGACCGAATGGATCAAGCTTGGAGACCAGCAAACCAGTTTAGACAAGGATGGGTTTTTAAGCAGGGTTAGTTGTGCTTACATTTGCAAAAGCATGGATCATTTATTCAGTTGACTGACTCAGATGCTGACTCTGTGGCAACTATGGTAAACCATGAATATCCACATCCATCAAGCTGAACAGTAAAAGCATAGGTTTTAAATGACCACAAGCCAGTTTAAACAGCATGTAGGTTTCATTCTTGTCACCTGTCAGATGGCAACTGTTGTCAGTTGTCTCTCTTGCTGCGGGAGCAGTAGCGTCTGTCAGACTTTGTGACACTATTCATTCACCGAAATCAAACTATGTGTGCTATTCATCAGTGCAGAATACACTTGTATAGGTGTTGGTCAGCGTAACGGTGCTGTATTTACCCAAAGATTAGCGGAACGCGCTTATTTGTATGTCTGTAATCCGATGTATTCAAACGTTGTGTTGTTTTTCATTCAGTCCTCACTGATACAGTTAGTACCTGTGAAACCGGTTTAGGCCTATTTTCTTTAGAGCTTTCAATAGACTTTGACATCCTGATGTCAAAAATATGCACTAACTTGACAAACCAGGCTACCAAACTGGTAAAAAGTTTGCGTATTGAGTAATTGTTGATTTATCATCACCAACATCATCGGTCTTGTTGTAGAAAACTGTGTGTAGAGACTACGTTCCTTGTTGCACGTGGACGGTTTGAATTATTAATCTAGTCAGAAGTAGTGTTCCCTGTCCATGCTTGTCATTTGAGCCTTGTTGTGTTGATATTATAAGAAGTGGCTTGAATCTGAAACATGACAGCTAATGCATTGATGGACCTCAACTGTTCTGCAAAACATCATCTGCTTCTCCAAATTATTTTTGTGATTTTACACAGGCTGCTGTTGACCTATCTCCATCACCAGATGTCATTTCAATTAGATTCGCTGTAGAGTGCAGGTTATTTTCTTAACATGTAGAGACTTCACTTCACTCCACTGTAGTCCAGAGAAAAGAAAGTTGGGAACATTCTTGGCATTCTTTTCCAGCCACAACTGACGTTGGAAATATGGCATCTTAAATCATCAGGGAAAAGAGATTTGGCATTCTATGTATGAGAGAGAGAGAGAGTGTTATTGTCTCCTGAGACTCCTTCACTCAACAGTAAGCTTACATTGCAGCTTTCAGCCTGTGTAATGTAATTGATATCAGTTTGTTTTATGTCATATGC
Organism: Cirrhinus mrigala; assembly: GCA_036247105.1. Lineage (NCBI taxonomy): Eukaryota > Metazoa > Chordata > Actinopteri > Cypriniformes > Cyprinidae > Cirrhinus > Cirrhinus mrigala. The sequence continues at coordinate 11,132,347 of CM070018.1, read as the reverse complement.
ACCATTCAGATTCAGTGGATACTAGTAATCATGCAACAACTGTAATACTGGTGGATACTAGTAATCATGTGATACTAGTAATCATGCAACAACTGATGGCTGCCATTTGTCTAGAACACCAGCTGTGTTCTTGGGACCTTGTGTTGCTCGTATTGCACATGACCTCCTCTCTTTGACTCAAAGAAAAATTGTCAGATTAGAATCCAGAATGGAGGTCACGTGGAGCCAAGTCATGTGTCTCTGCTAGATGCATGCTACTTGCAATGCCACGCTATAGGTGATACAAGGCAAGCACAGTTGAAATGAATCTGAGATGTATGTGACATTTGGGTGGCCTATGTCCATTGTTTTTTAGTCCTTGCTTTTTGGTTTTTAAGAAGACAATGAGTTTGGCCTGTGGTGGATGATCTTCTTTTGTGTTTGTAGGAGCCAAATTGTAGTTTATATCACTGTCCTATTCATAGCAAGCTTCACATGGATCTAAATGACACCTCTCTCAATGAGTCAGTGCTAACATATGACTTTGTGTAGTCTAAATGACAAAGTAAGTCAAAACAGTATTATGTGTGGTATATTGTGAATTTCTGTATTTTTGTCTTTGGAGTAGTTTAAGTTTTCTAAATGAAATTGCATGATTCACTCATGATTCACAATGATTTTCCAGCTACAAATTTTGATGATACGCATGCATCGTTTTTGCAAATCATGAATCATTTTGGTCATTAAAGTGTTTAAAATGATTCGATAAAGTTTCATTCAATATTTAAAAAGTATTTCCACAAATTAATGGAAACATAGTGCAGTGTTTGTGCCCTCACAGTTCTCAGAAATATTATATTATGGTTTATGGAAGGCTCGGTAATCAAAAGCAAATTGAGTTGAATTTCATTGCAAATAGAAACAAATAATTCTGAATTTGCAAAATTGTTCTTGAATCCAGTTGAAAACCTATGAATCGTGAATAGACTTGAATCAAAATAAATTCCATTGTAAGTTGAATCAAATATGAATAGTAATTTGAATGAAATCCAATCTCATTTTTTAAAAAATAATAATATAAATAATAATAAAGTAATTCTTGTATCAAATCAAAAACCTATCAAATTAAATTTCATTGCAGATAGAATCAAATAATTCTGAATTTGCAAAATTATTCTTGAATCCAATAAAAAACCTATGAAGTGTGAATGGAATTTAATTAAAATTAATTCCATTGTTAGTTAAATCAAATTGAGTATGAATTGAATCAAAAACCTGTGAATTGTAATTTGACTTAAATCCAATCTAATCAGGAAATAGAAATAATAATTAATAAATAGTTCTGAAATCAGAAATCTTTCAAATGTAATTTTATTGCAAATTTAATCCATTTTTGAATTTGCAAAATCATTCTTGAATCTAGTTGAATACCTATGAATCGTGTATAGAATTAAATGAAAATAAATTCCATTATTAGTTAAATCAAATTGATTTTGAGTCAAATAAAAAATCTGTGATGTGTTATTTGAATTAAATCCAATCTAATCGTGAAATAGAAATAAGAATTCATAAATAATTCTTGAAACAAAACAAAAACCTATCGAATTGATTTTTTTTGCAAATAGAATCAAATAATTCTGAATTTGTAAAATCATTTTTAAATCCAATCGAAAACCTATGAAACGTGAATAAAATAGATTTTATTTAAAATAAATTCCATTGTTAGGTGAATCAAATTGATTTTTGAATTGAATCAAAAACCTGTGAATTGTATTTTGAATGAAATCTAATCTACTCTGGAAATGGAAATAATAATAAAATAATTCTTGAATCAAATAAAAACTTATCGAATTGAATTTCATTGCAAATAAAGTCATAATTCTGAATTTGCAAAATCGTTGTGAATCCAATCGAAAACCTATAAATCATGATTAGAATGTAATCAAAATAACTTCCATTGTTAGGTGAATCAAACTGATTTTGAATCAAACCAAAAACCTGTATATTGTAATTTGAATGAAATCCAATCTAATCAGGAGATAGAAATAATAATTAGTAATAAACTTTTGAATCAAATTAAAAACCTATTGAATCAAATTTAATTTTATTGTAATAGAATCAAATAATTCTGAATTTGCAAAATCGTTCTTGAATCCAGTTGCAAACCTATGAATCGTGAATAGAATTGAAGCAAAATAAATTCTATTGTGAGTCGAATCAAATCCAAAACCTCTGAATTGTGATTTGAAATAAATGCATCTGTTCTGGAAATAGAAATAATAATAGTTGAATTAGAGGTAATAATTAATTAGTTGAATCAGATTGATTTTGAATCAAAACAAAAACCTGTGAATTGTAATTTCTTTTCTAAAAATAGAAATAATAATTAATAAATAATTCTTTAATTATGAATTTAATTAAAAAAACGTATGAATTGTGAATCAAATTGAATCTAATAGAATAGAATTGTTCCCTGTTTGCAAAACCATTCTTGAATTGAAAGCCTGTGAATCGATAATGTGAATTGTGATGTGAAACTAAATGTCTTTTATACTTATAAATAAAAAAAAAAAAAAAAAAAAAAAAAAAAAAATATATATATATATATATATATATATATATATATATATATATATATATATATATATATATATATATATTATTATTTTTTATTTATTTTTTTTTTTTTCTGTTAAACCATAACCTTAGTCAACATGTAAAGTAATATTAACCTGTTTCAGATCCTTATTTCACTAATGCAAATATGTTACTCTGAACTTTATAAATGGTAACAGGAACCATTGCTGTCAAAAAACAGCTTCCTGGTGGTATTTTAAGTGCTTCACATTCTCTCAAAATACTTATTGAGATAACTGTTTCATAGTTCTTTTTCTTGCATGTTCTGTGGAAAAAAATTTCTCTTTGCAAATCATTTGAGCTTCTTTAAGCCTCAGCGGTGGGCCGTAGTCCAGTACCCTCATTAGATGCTCTGTAGGAGATTGTTTTCTGCATAGCCTGTAAATAAAGAACAGCCTCTCAAGGTTGTGTTTGTGGGGGGAGGTGTGTCTGGGAGAATGTGACATTTCAGAAAGTCCACGCTCACACAGGCCTGCGAACCTCTTGGTCTCCACAGTAACCGTGTCCATCTGGACTGTGCTTCTCAAGACACAGTGTTTGCACAGGGAAAGTTCCCCAAGCGTGGTCTCTTGTGAACCTTGGATTTCCCCATAAAACTCCACTTGGACCTGCCAAAGATACACCTCCCATCTTGGTTTTTGAGACGTCAGCCTAGAAACATGGCACCTAGCGAAAGCGATGGAATGAGGAAGTTTGGGTGCTCTGACAAGTGAAGTAAGAGTTGGACAAGAGTGTTTAGAGAGCGCTTTAGCTCCGCTGTCTTAAATTACTGAGAACCAAAGCAGAAGCATTAAGAAACAGAAAGGTGTAAATGACGTGAATGTTGCTTTAAAGGGACAGTACTTACAAAAAGGAAGGTTCTCTTATTATTTGTTCATTCTCATGTTGTTGTCAACTGTGCTTGTTGGTTTTTTACAACATTGAATGGGAAATGAAACTTTCAGATTTCAAAAATGGACTATAAATGTATCATAAAAATGTCCATATGACTCGATATACAGTATACCAGTTAAAATTTTCCCTACGATAAGAATTAGTCTTCCCGCGATAATAATGATAAAGTCTAGTTGTTGACATATTTCTGTGTGCGACAGTGCGGAGTGACATGCTGAAGGTGGACGTGAAACTAGTATATCGCTAAATGAGGAGCTCCAATCTGGAACTGGTTTGGTCAAAACTGTGCAGGGCAACGAAAACCGGTCTGAGCCTTGAATAACGTTAACTGTACTAGTAGCGCGATGCAGTTTTGCATGTGTATGAGCCTGCTTACAAACCTGTTGTCCAACAAAGATATCATTTATTGAGATGCTTTTTCTCCAAATTAACATGGTCAAGTGTTTGAAATAACATTTTGTGATCAGCCGTGGTTTCATATCACAGAATGAGGCTGAAATCATACTATTTTATAGGATTATAAAGGCCATGTCGATTAGCATTGAATATACTTAATCCTTATGAAAATACCGAAGATTGCTTGAAGAACACAGACAAACCATATATTGTAGCAATCGTATGTTTATTGTCTTCAAGTGTCCTCAGTTAAAATCTGCATTTTATTCAGCTACAGCGATAACTGGATTAGAGATTCCTGAAGCGTTAATAATTGCAGATGAATCGCATTCGATTATGAGTACGATTTTACGTAGCTTGTAAGTAGCATTGTGCTTTATTATGATTTTTAAATGAGTTTGGTTTATCATGCAGCCTTGGAAAATGGTCTAATAATGCGTTTCCTGGATTCTTGCGCCAGTTCTGGTATTTTGCCATTTACTCGACACGGGCAAAATGCAACTGAGGATTTTTTAAAATCGAGTACTTGAATTGAATTGAGGAATCGTGACAGCCCTACTTGGAAAGCTTAATTCATTGTAAGGGGTAAAAAGAGTAGTCTACATCAGTGGTTCTCAATCCTGGTCCTGGGGTCCCTGCTCTGCACATTTTGCATTTCTCCCTTATTTAACACACCTGATTGAGGTCATCAGCTCATTAGAAGAGAGAGATCCATTAACTGAATTAACAAGCTGATGATCTCAATCAGGTGTGTTACATAAGGGTCACATGCAAAATGTGCAGAGCAGGGGGCCCCCACACTGTAAAAAACAATTTGTTGAGTCAACTTAAAATAATTTGTAACCTGGCTGCCTTAAATTTTTAGGTTCAGTCAACTCAAAAAAGTTTATTCAACTTGAAATGTTAAATTATACTAAGTGACAACTTAGATATTTGAGTTGAATCAACTTAAAATTTTAAGGCAGCTGGGTTACTTACCCATCTGTTAAGTTTAGCACAAATATCTAAGTTGTTACTTAGTACAACTTAACATTTCAAGTTGACTAAACTTATTTTAGTTGACTGAACTTAAAATTTTAAGGCAGCAGGGTAACAAATTATTTTAAGCTGACTCAACAAGTTGTGTTTTTTATTTTTTACAGTGCAGGACTGGAAGTGAGAACCACTGGTCTACATAATTTCTCCTAAATAATGTAATTTTTAGGCTATTGCTTTAAGGGTGTGTTCACATTGTCATGTTTGGTTTGATAGAAGGAACTCTGGTGCGATTGCTCTGTTAGTGCAGTTCATTTGAGTAAGTGTGAATGCTGCTTTCCGAACCCTGGTGTGCACCAAACAAGTGGGCCGAGACCGCTAAAAAGATGGGTCTCAGTCCGCTTCCAAACAAACTGTGGTGCGGTTTGAATTAAATATGAACACAACATGGACCAAATCCTTCTAAACAAACCCAAAACAGGAAGTAATGACAAGATGCAATGCTACGCAACATGATTTTACTTAGGGAACATACGGTGTATCCAAAACAAAATGAGCAGAGGGCAAATATGGAGCAACGAGGAGGCAAAGTGACTTTTATGAGCTCTTTGTAAGTTTGTAGGTGGTCAAAATAAAATTATATACATACAACATTGAACGCGCTTAGTCCAGCATAAGGTGTATTCGACTTAAAGCGGTGTTGAGCAGACCGATCAGTGAATAGGTACTTTGGTGTCATACACCAACAGCGGCCTTTTAATTCGAATGCACCTTTTCCTTTTTTTTTGATTTCTGTCACAAAAAGATTGTGAACGTATTACTATGCCTTTAGGTTCGGTATCTTTAGGTTCGCTGTCAAAAATGCCAGTGTGAATGCTAAGCAGACCAGGATCAAATGTATCATTTTCCTTTTTGGTCTAGACCACTTTTGGACCAAAACTACAAGTGTGAACACAACCTGTATTAGAGAATAGAATCATGTAGAACTGAAGAGTTAAAAAAATATCTTTGCCTTGAAACAATCAGTTTTCTTACATTGCGTCTTGAGTCTGAGTATGAATGTCAAGCTGAAGAAATTGATGAAATTTGTGTAGGTTGCAAAATAATGGGTTATCCTGCCAAGATTCACTATAGGAGGGCACGTCTGATTTCCCCATCACTTTATCACAGTTTTGGGTTGGATCATGCTTTTTTTGGTTTCATTTTTAACTACTGAGAAAGCATTCAATGTTGAATTCTTTAAAAATTTGCTTGATTATCTATAAAGCTCATTTGAATTTGTTCTTGATTATTAGATGTGATGTTATGGCGTCTCGCAGGCCTTGCAAACCACTTTTAGGAGGTACCTTTCTACGAAAACGCTTTCTCTTAAGTACTTGACTGACTTGGAGTTTCAGACACAGCCCACATCCTGTAATAGATATCCTCTTTCACTGGAGTTGTATTAGCCTTATTGCTTCTTGCGTGACAGTATTACTTCCCACAAACACGATCTGTTCAAAATCTACAGCAGTTTCTCCCATGCTGAGACAGAAGCCACATCAGTGTGAGCTCATCTAGAATGATCCTCATTTAGGGCTGTTTTGAAACGAATGCATTTAAATGGATGCAGCACTCACGTGCCTGACTGTGGGCACATACAATGTCAGTGGTGTAAACACCCAACAGTAATATAAAAAGCAGCAGAACCGTGCCACAATATGGAAGCTTCCAGTCCTGAATGTGTTGCAATAGCATAGAGGGGCAGGGAGCAACCCACCTCTCCGCATATTCAAACCCCCCCTCCCATTGTTGGCATGAAACCGGACCTGTTCAATAAATAAAAGCAGGCGGTCAGCAGATCGGGTTCCAGAGAGGGAATACTGCAGGAGAATCGGAAAAAGAGGAAAGGGATGGTTAGAATTTTTAAGGGAGTGTCTTGGATCAGGAGAGGGATGAGGAAGACGGTTGACGTCGCGGCCAAGGAAAGGATGTTTTGACTTAGGCGCCAACCAGGGTTGGATCACAGCTACTCATGACAGCGAATCATACAGAAAGAGAAAGGACAGAGGGAGATGTACGTGCTTTAAAAGAGTTTGGAAAGGAATGATGGATATGTACACTTAAAATGTTTATTCCTGTACACCAGGGCAAAGACAGATATGTGGGTGGGCTGTAGCAGGAGTTTTAAACGGAGCCCTGACTTGACGTCACATAACAGGTTTCCAGCACGTGATTTGTTCACAAAGAAAGTGAAAATGCTGTGTTACTAAATCACAGTCAGTCAGAATATATTTGATGTTTAAAGTCAACATGAAATGAAAATTGACCCTATTTACTTTCTAAATATGCTGTCCTTGTTTGATGTGACAGTTCATCATTCCATGTTAATCAGAGGTAAGGTTTCCCAAACTGGAGTTTGCAAACCCTTGTGGGTTCATGAGGGAACTTTGAAAGCCTGTTTTTGCTGCTGAATAAAAATAAAAAAAGGTTATTGCAACTATTCATCTTACAATTCTGACTTTTTTTCCTCAGAACTGCATGATACAAACTCACAATTCTGACTTTTTCTTTCTGAATCGTGAGATATACACTCGCAATTCAGACTTTTTCCTCACAAATGCACATTTATATCTGGCAATTCTGACTTTTTCTCACAATTCTGACTTCTTTTTTCTCAGAATTGAGATATAAATTTGGAATTGTGAGTTTTAAAATCAGAATTGCAAGATATAAATTCACAATTCTGACTTTTTCTTAAAAATGCAAATTTATGTTTTGACTTTTTATAGCAATTCTGACTTTTTTCCTCAGAATTGAATGATATAAACTCACAATTAGACTTGGTTCCTCAGAATTGCGTGATATAAACTCACAATTCTGACTTTTCCTCAGAATTGCGTGATATAAACTTGCAATTGCAAGTTATAAAGTCAGAATTGCGTGATATAACTCGCAATTTGGACTTTTTTCGCAAATGCGAGTTTATTTCTAGCAATTCTGCCTTTTTTTTCCTTGCAATTCATTCCTTAAACTTTTTTCTCAGAATTAAGATATAAACTTGCAATTGTAAGTTCTAAAGTTCAATTTTGAGGGGAAAAAAAAAGATGTTATGTTCACAGAATTGTGCAGTTCTTGCAAGTCACAATTCTGACTGTATAACTTGAAATGGTGCGTTTATGTCACGCAATTCTGACTCAGTTTCTCAGAATTGAGTTTATATATTACAATTCTGACTTTATTTCTCACAGTTGTGGGTTTATATGTCACAATTCAGATTTTATAACTCACATTTGCTAGTTTATATCAAGCAATTCTAAATTAATTTCTCAGAATTGCAAGTTTATTTCTAAGAATTCTGAGAAAAAAGTCAGTTGCTAGATGTAAACTCGCAATTGCGAGGAAAAGAGTCAGAATTGTTAGATGAAGTCACAATTACCTTTTTTTTTTTTCTTTTTTTTTTTTAAATTCAGAAATGGCTTCCATAGGGAACTGCAGGGAGTTTGTGAGTTGATGAAAATCCAATTATTTAAATCATAAAAATGCAGAATTAAAAGAAATAATTCTAATATGAAACAATGAAAATAAAACATTAAATATTTTAAAGTAAGTAAAACATTAATTATTTTCAAATATTAAATATTTCATATATTACCTGCCTGTCATGTGACCATTATCTGTCAGCAGAGAATGTGTTTTTAAATTATTAATATGTGAAATAAATTTCAGGAGGTAATTTAAGTAAATATTTTAGGTCAAAGCTGTTTGCTGACAGGAGATAGGAGATATCGCCTAAAGGAGATAAAAGTCTTCAGAATTTTAATAATATTTCAGACTTCAGACTTTTAATAACTATTTTTCAACTGATGTCATCAAGGCCTCCTATTTTTCAACATCTGCACTCTATCACTTCAGATATAAAAAATCAAGTCCTGACTGACATTTTGCATTGATTTACTCAGCTGTCTTTATTCAAAGCGAAAAACCAGTGAGGGACATTGCAGGCAATTTCCCATGGAGCCTAAACTATTCATTTGAAATGTTCATTGTAAATAAGTTTTTCCTCATTGAAAATCCAGTTTCAGTCTAAAAAACCTTTAAAATCTTAGTATGAAAGTAAAACTTAGAGCTGGATTTTGAAAGTGAGATTTCACAGCGGTATCTTGTTGTGGTCACAGCTGGCTAGGAGAAAAAGGTTTTCTGCCAACGATTTATACCTAAGTCAGTTTATTCAGAGATGAGCAGAGAAGAGAAATACATTGTATTAAATTAGTATGATCTAGTGTGAAGGCGCCCTCACTAGTACAAATACACGTGACCTGCACAAACATAGATAAACAACAGCTATATTACGTCACATTAATCCTCAATACTGAATCTTTCGTCTGATGCACAGTTGCTTCTTTGTCTTAATGCCAGCTGTTTGCGTGTGTGTGTGTGTGTGTGTGTGTGAGAGAGACTGTGTGACCCCTTTGAAAGACTGGAGAGTGAGTGTTTACAAAGCTGTCTGTCGTTATACCACCACTGTCACTCCAGTGCCAAGTGTCTCATTCACACACAAATACAGAGACCCTCTCTTTCTTTCACTAGTTTGCTTTGTTCATTCATCGTTATTTATTAGCTTGGGATTTGCTCATCATTTCTGTTTCATGTTCTCGATGACCTTAAAATTCAAATGAACTTTTTCTAGCATTGACGTTTGATTGTGTGATCAAAACAATTTCAGCATTGATTCAGCAGGGCATGACTTCGTATTATTCATGGGTTTAGAATGAGAATTGTATTGTATATTTAATTGTGCATACTCATTTCCTGTTTTTACATTTAGATCAACTTTGACGACATCATTTAATATCACTTTTAAATATAATCTTGATTTATCTAGATTTATGAATCTTTGCGATCGCCTTTCCTAATAACATGCTAGTTAGCAAGTTTAGCGGCTAAAGTAAAAAGGCTCGTCACTCCACAGAGAGAAGAGAGGGGTGGAGCGAGCAGAGCTCATTAACATTTAAAGCAACCTCAGCCATTTTGGCAAGGTAAAAAGGGTGTTGTTTTACACTACCATTGAGAATTTTTAACCAAAGTATATTATAGACTTTTCATTAAGACCCTAAAGAATCATATCAACTTGTGGAAAATGGGCATCCAATGACCCCTTTAAAACAATGTTTAATGTTTTAATTCAAATATTATTAAATTTTAATTAAAAAAATCTGGGCTTGTCGTTCTAATCTGGCCAAGGCAGAGAAATACTGCTTGTTGTAAGAGAAGATTTCTGCTCAAATATTAGTTGTGTTTTAGAACAGAATGCATTTAAGTGTTCAGCCTGTAGCCAAGATAAACATGCAATGATTGAGTAAGCATTATTGGATTCAGATGAGTTCTGTTGAACAGATTTTCTTTGGAATTGTTGAACAACAGATGAACTCAAGTATTGAAGTTTAGGGCCTATTAAAATGTTGATGACCAGACTTGTTGTTTCTTTTGTAATCCAGTGCAAGCTTTTGTTTTGTTGTTTTACACTTGCGTTTGAGGTGTGTGCCAGCAGAATCCTTCCTTCCGTCTCCTACCTGGTCAACAAGTGATCTTTACTAGAGTACTAATCTGGCTCATAGTGACCTCCTCACCTCCCAGCAGGACCATATGTCTGCTTGTTTCTGTATTGCTGAATGCTCTGTGTGACAGTGGCACATGAGGGAGAGTGTCCTTCAGTCATGACCTCTGGTCACAGGAAAAATATCTTAATTTGTATTATAAACGAGATAAATGTTTTACAGTAATCACTGACAGAATTTTAATTTTTGGGCAGACTATCCCTTTAAATAGCCTGTAAGTATAATTGCTATGTCTCTGTATGCGTTATTTGCAATTTGAGCTTCAGATACACCTAATCGTGACTTAGATTTTGGGTCTTGTTTCTGCATGAATTCCTAAATATGGGTGGGATGGCATAAGTATGAAGTTCTGCTTCAACCTGCCTGATTTATCACTGGTTAGCACTGCAAAGAATGTTGAAAAAGTTAGTTGAGTTTAAAAAACAGGCCATCTGCCCCTTTTTTTTAGGATATTTGGGAGCATTCTGGATTGCCTGTTAGTTATGAAAGTGTTGAGAAAGGAATAACGTTTATAATTTGCTAAATATGTTATTTGCTATTACCACATTCCACCTCATTTGTACACACGACCCGTCTGTGTCAGAGGAACTGAGTCAGACAATCTGGTAGAAAACAAGAAGCAACAAATTGCTTCTGAATTTAGAAAGCCTTTTCAAGTATTTTTGCATAATATACTGTAACTAAGGCTAAATATATATATATACACACACACACAGTTTTATTATAATTCTGAAAATATAGTGAAATAATAAATTATAATAAATAAATAATAATTATAAATAAATATTTATAATTATAATAAATTATAAATTATAATTATTATATATTATTATAATATAAAATTCTAATTTAAATGTATTGTAAGACAATATTTTATTATACAGCTGAAGTCAAAAGTTTACATACGCCTTGCAGAATCTGCAAAATGTTAATTATTTTACCAAAATAAGAGGGATCATACAAAATGCATGTTATTTTTTTTTTATTTAGAACTGACCTGAATAAGATATTTTACATAAAAGAAGTTTACAGTCACCGCCAATAGCCTTGTGGGCAGTGTGCCGACATATGGTTATAAGAAGTTTACATATAGTCCACAAGAGAAGGTTCAAACACTCATTGATGCTCCAGAAGAAAATATGATGCATTAAGAGCCGGGGGCAAACTTTTTGAATTTGAAGATCAGGGTAGATTTAACCTATTTTGTCTTCTGGGAAACATGTAAGTATCTACTGTAGCTTCTGAAGGGCAGTACTAAATGGAAAAAAAAGATATTTAGACAAATTAAGAAAAATGTACACATCCTCATTCTGTTCAAAAGTTTACATCCCTGGCTCGTAATGCATGATGTTTCCTTCTGAAGCATTAGTGAGTGTTTGAACCTTCGGTATGAGTTGCGTATGAGTCCCTCAGTGTGAAAAGATGGATCTCAAAATCATACAGTCATTGCTGGAAAAATGCTGAAAAACCAAAGACTTTGTGGGACCTGAAAGATTTTTTTTGAAGAACAGTGGGCAATATAACAGTTTAGGACTAACAAGGGACTCGTGAACAACTATCACTAAACAAAAAAAAAAAAATAACACAGCTGTTGATCATTCAGGTAACAAAACAGTATTAAGATTCAAGTGTTTGTAAACTTTTGAACAGGGTCATTTTTATAAATTATAAACTATGATTTTTCTCTTGTGGACTACATGTAGACGTCTTTTATGTGAAATATTGTATTCAGGTCAGTACTAAATAAAAAATAACATGCATTTTGTATGATCCCTCTTATTTTGGACAAAATAATTAACATTTTGCAGATTCTGCAAGGTGTATGTAAACTTTTGACTTCAACTGTATAATTGCTACTAATTAATATTATTAAAAATGTAAAATATACAGTAAAAATAGCTTACTTTTAAACATTTTCGCTAAAATGGAAATGTGAAACAGCTGTTTCATGTAAAATCTTGCAATAATCTTTGTGGATTGTTAAATCTCTTTTAATAGCTGCAGGTAGACTATAAGAACATGCCAGTTCTGTGCCTGATGTTCAGACATGATGACTCACATGAACTCAACTGACTCGTCAGCTGGAAATATCCAGCTCTCATTGGAATCTTGCACTGGGATCTCTCTTTTCTCCCTCAAAAGATCCTATGAGACTTAATGTTACTCATCCACTCTTATAGTTCCTGTGGCTTTGCCCTCGTGTCTGAACATGTTCATGCTGGTTCTTCCTTCATTGACAGCAGCTTACTGAAGTGGTGCTCAGAGAGTGTGCAGATGACTGGAATCCATTTCTGAGTCAACAAGTCTCTAATTTTCCATTGTTTCAGAGGGTGTTGATCAGAACAGCAGAACAGGAGACAGAGAAGAATGCAAAATGCCTGAAATCATTTTACCCAATTAGTGTTCTGGTTTCATTTATTTCCCCTTGTGAAAGCAACAAATACTCTGAATCTTTTAGAGAAACAATGTGTGCATGTATGTTTGATCTAGCAGTTTTTAGCTGATTACAATGGCTATTTAAACACCTTCAGTGATGTTAAGGGGATATTTAAGGTTTACCCTCTCGTGAGGCTTAAAGCTTTAAAACTCCCTCATATTCTTGAGTTACGTCAGTGCATTCTTTATGTAACTGACACACACTGGCTGTATTCAAAATCAAAAGCAGCTGCCTCTCTTCCCAATCCATCAGTTAGTTAATAGGCAAGATTTTAGTGTGAAGGCACCAAGGTTTTAGACAGGCTTCTGTACACCATAGCAATATGCCCAATGATCATTTAATAAACTTTAGAGAACTAAGCATCTGTTTATTAATTCATTTTAATTTACCACTTTCATTTAGAGATTATTAAAAAATCTGATTACCAGAATGGTACTGATTTATGATCACATGAGATTTAGTTTTTTTTTTTATTAACGTAGTGTTGATTTTGGATATTTAAATGTGTGCTTATATCTCTTATTTTTATATTGACATTATCTTTGCTGACATCCAATACTGAAGTTAACATTTAACCTAATCTAAACAGTAATGATTTAATGATGCTATTAAAGCAAATTATAAAATGATTATCCTTTATACTGTACATTATAATTTTGTAATTCATATAATCAGTTACAGCAATTGAATTTAGACTACCATTCAGAAGTTTGGGGTGAAAAAAAATTGTTGCTTTGAAAGAAATTCTTACTTTTATTAGCAAGGATGCAATAAATTAATCAAAAGTGACAATAAAGACACTTATGATGTTGCAGTAAATATGTATTACAATATAATGTTCTATTATAAATAAATTATTTTTCACTTTCTGTTCATCAAAGAATCCTGAAAAAAATATTTTCACAAAAATATTTAGCAGTACAACTCGTTTCAACATTGATAAGAAGACATTTTTTAGCGCAAAATCACCATAATATAATAATTTCTGAAGGATCATGTGACACTGAAGACTAGAGGAGTAATAGAAATAAATTACATTACAAGAGAAATTTTTTATTTTAAATTGTAATGTTTAAAAATATTATTGTTTTTACTGTATTTTTGATCGAATAAATGCAGTCTTGATGAGGATAATGTTTCAAAAACATTTTAAAAATGTTTTAAATGTTATTTTTATTTTAATATTAAAATTCTAGAAATTCTAGAAATTAATACTTTTATTTAGCAGGGATGTTTTAAATTGATCAAAAGTGATGATAAAGACATTTAAAATGTTACAAAAGATGTTATTTCAGATAAATGCTGTTCTTCTTTCTATTAATTAAAAAAAACTTGGAAAAAAATTCTACTCAGCTTTTTTCAACATAATAATAATGTTTTTTTTTTAATAGCAAATCAAAATATTTTAATGATTTCTGAAGGATCATGTGACTGGAGTAATGATAATAAAAATTCAGCTTTGAAATCACAGGAATAATTTATATTTTAAAATATATTCAAATAGAAAACAGTTATTTTAAATAGTAAAAATATTTCAGAATTTTACTGTTTTTGCTGAACTTTGGATCAATAAATGCAGGCTTCATGAGCAGAAGAGACTTCTTTAAAAACAATGAAGATCTTACTGTTCAAAAACTTGGAACAGTAAGATCTTTATTGATCTTTATACATATATATAAAGTATAGCCGTTGGCACATTAATGTGGACCTGACAGAGTGCAAGAGAAAAAGGTGTCTATGTTGCTGCCTGACTAAAAAGTTGTTTTGTTTTTTTTTTCACCCTCAAATTCTTTGCAGATGTACATGAGTGGATTTCACTTCTTTGACTTAAAACATCATGAATGCTCTCTCTGCCACAGGGGAAAAGCAGTGGTCTGGGTTAACACTAGGCTTTTGTATTGGATTTTGAGTTTCTTCAAGGCTGCAGTATTTTGTATTTTGCCATCTACATCTTTTATCACACAAGCCTGAGTCAACCACAGTCATCTGTGAGCAACAAAGTCAAAATGTCACTTTTAGACAGAGTCTTTCACCTGGCAACTACACCAGTCCTGCTGTGACCCCATCACCTTTCTGTCGGGTCACCTGTTACCCCTCACCCCGACACTCGAGAGGTCCCGAGAGAGACACACACTCCCCTCTCAAACACACACAGCAGACAGAGAGTTCTTTGAGCTTCTAAAACATGTGCGTTTCAGCTCTCGTTTCCTCTCTTTATATTTCTCTGTCTCTCGTATTCACACTCACACAGTGGTACTTAATCCTCCATTGAGTTGGGATTGGCTTCATTAGTGTGCTGGATCAATCTCCATTTGTTTGTCATGAAGGAGGACTGTGATCTAGCTTCCAATCCTGACAGAAATGTGTTTTCTTGTAAATATTTTCATATGAATTCACATTGTTTGAGAGTCACAAAGGCTTGTATACTTAATGCATGCTGAACTTTATGACTCATCATTGTGTATTAACTTTGGACTGCACAGTCTCCCGCTCAAGGGCTCCACCCCATTATTGCTCTCATGCGAATGACTTAATGTGTTCTAGAGAGTGTATAAACACAGTTGAGCTTGTTGAAGAAATGTCATCCAAGAGAAAGGTGAAATCAGTCATCCTGTTTCTTCACCATCTACACACACATTTATTTAGCCAATGTAACTTATATTTATTCATAAAACTAATCTTAATGTTTAATAATATATAAATGGATCTATACTTTGCTTCTGATACTTCATTTAACAAAATACACTACCAGTCAAAAGTTTTTGAACAGTAAGATTTTTAATATTTGTAAAGTTTTTTTAAGTCTCTTCTGCTCACCAAGCCTGCATTTATTTGATTCAAAGTACAGCAAAAAAGTTACATTTTTAAATATTTTGAATATTTAAAATAACAGCTTTCTATTTGAATATATTTTAAAATGTACTCTATTCCTGTGATCAATACTAAATTTTCAGCATCATTATTCCAGTCTGCAGTGTCACATGATCCTTCAGAAATAATTCTAATATGCTTATTTGCGATTCAAGAAATTCTATTATTATTATTGGCAATTTTTAAAACAGGTGAGTACATTTTTCAGGATTATATGATGAATAGAAAGATCCAAAAATCTGTGTTTACCTAAAATAAAAGCTTTTATAACATTATGCACAATAGAAACAAAGTTCAAAAGTTTACTCAGTGTATATATATATATATATTTTTATTTTTTTTTGGAGAAAAAAAAATAATACTTTTATTTAGTAAGGATGCTTCAAAATTTATCAAAAGTGATAATAGACATTTATAATGTTACAAAAGTTTTTTATTTCAGATAAATGCTGTTCTTCTGAACTTTCTATTTATCAAAGAAACCTGAAAAAATTCTACTCAGCTGTTTTTAACATCATCATAATAATAATTATTGTTTTTGAGCAGCAAATCAGAATATTAGAATGATTTCTGAAGGATCATGTGACTGGAGTAACGATGCTAAAAATTCAGCTTTGAAATCACAGGAATAAATTACATTTTAAAATATATTCAAATAGAAAACAGCTATTTTAAATAGTAAAAATATTTCCAAATTTGACTCTTTTTGCTGTACTTTGGATCAAATAAGTGACTTTTTTTAAAAACAGTAAAAATCTTACTGTTCAAAAACTTTTGACTGGTAGTGTATGTTGCTAAAATAGCAAATAAATTACCATTTTTTTCAGGGCCAGTGCAAAAAATCTGAACAACTGGTTCAACTAGATTAACAGGGGGAAAAAAAAACTTTACTACAAAAATAAATTGATTGCGTGGGTATTCCCTTGATACTAATAAATAGGGGTTTTGTTTTCCAAACAGCTGTTCTGACATCATTAGGTTTTGATCTCATCACTTCACGATGTGTAATGAGTGCAAGTCTAATAGGAAAAGGCATCCCACTGACAAATACATTGGGGAAACTGTGCTAAAAATATGTTTGTTGTGTAGGTGTCATGTTTAATCAATCTCTCTTTTGCTTATGATGCACAGGTGATGAGTGAACATGGAGGCTGGATCGGTGGTGCGTGCCGTGTTTGAATTCCTCCCCAGCGTCTCTGAAGAACTCCCTCTGTTCACTGGAGATGTCATTGAAGTGCTCAGCATTGTTGATGAATTTTGGCTGCTCGGAATTAAAGATGGAGTCACAGGTAAAGTCGTGAGAGGATTCGCAGTTCACGTAAGTGTTCTGTCTGGGATATCAGTGTTGATATCTTTTCATTCCCTCTGCTTTCAGGCCAGTTTCCAAGCACTTTTGTGGAACCTGTTACAATCCCAAGCACCAAGACAGGAGAGAATCTGTATGTGTGCATCAATGACTTTAACTCTGCAGAGGCTGGAAACTTACCACTAAAAAGAGGTACATACATTTTTCTCTTAGTTATTAAACATGCATGAGTTTTATACAGGGTAATAATTCATAGAGGGTGAAGGAATGTGCATAATATATCACTACAAAGGAAATAAGCGAATGCTTAATGCACTTTTAAAGGGATCCTTTACTCACCCTTATGTTGTTCCAAACCTAAATGGCTTTCTTTTTTCCTGTAACAATTTTAAGACATAACAGTATCCCCATAATGAAATTGAATGAATCTCCAAAAATGACAAAAAACACTGTTGTTTGGTTTCACATAAGCAATAAAAGCATGCAGGTTTGAAACAACATGAGGGTAATCTATAAATTATACTACATATCAGATACACAGTACATATCTGACAGCTTACCATTAAAAGTTTAGATAGCTGACTGAGTTAAATCCCTTTGTACTGCCGTTTTCTCTTTCCTTCAGCATAAATCCTGCTTGCCCAGAGTGACGTAATGTCATATATGAGAGGTATATTTCATTTTATACAGTAGACAGTAGAGCCCTAGATCATCTACTGTAACCACAGAAACAGAAAAAACACACTTTATAAGAGGATTTAGAGGTTTAATTATGTTTGATGTTTTAACTATTAGAGTTAATCAAAAATGGAAGCTCTGAGTCATCAATCATCTTTATTCCTGATGTATTCGGTTTATGGTCTATCTTAGTCTATATATGGTCTGTATATCATCAGAGTTTCCAGATTTTGAGCACTGTGAGTGTAGTTGAAAATAGCTTTTTCAAGAAAGTGCTGATCTTAGTTTACCACTAGATGTCACTAGTTGTGTGTTTATATTGTGTAGAGTAAGAGATCCCAAGTCATAATCCCAAAAGGTAATACCAAAAATGATATTTATGTTATTCCTGTCTGTTCTGTAATGTTTTTCTGTAATCTTTTCATTGCTGACTTTGGAAAATGCTTCTTTGTGTTTGATGTTTTGCGCATATTACATGTCTGTTTATGTTGTATATTGCTTTAGAATAGATGTTTGTAGCAGTCAGTACTGCTCTAATGTGGAAACTGTGATTTGTCCAGTCCACACTTCCTTTATTTTCATTTGAAAAACACAACTGGACAAATTTAGTTTCCCCTATCATGTCAGTGGGGATCATATACGCTGTTCTGGTTTATGAGTTGAACACAATGGGAGGCGGAGCGCGTCAGTGTGGAATGTGGCCCTTGTGACCCTAATGGACATTCTGGCTCCTGTTGATGTGTATGTGTGCGTGTTTGCTAAGTGAAACTGACCCACCAGTGACTGTGCAGACTGACTTTAGGTCAGAGCTGAATTTCACACTGCTCTAATGCTATTTACAAGAGCGGCGTAAAGAAATAAATGCAAATATGTGTCAACACAGTTACTCACCTGCTAGTTAAATTTTAATGCATTTGGCAGATGCTTTAGCAGGGATTTATTTCTGGTTATGCAAATAAGTATTATCTAATGCAAATAAAACTAAAACAGCTAATGCAAAGCTTAATCCACCTAAATCCTTAAGTAAGTCAACAGATTTTCTTAATGATTATTTTAAGCTTTACGGAAGTCGTCATGTTCTCATATGAAGAGAAAGTTGTTTACACTTTGGGTGTGAGGGACTTTCGAGCTGGAGGGACTATTGGACGAAGGTGACGAAGGGCACTGTGGTTGTCAGTCAAAGGGAACGGTCCAATTGTTGGTCTGTGAACACAGGCAGATGGTCATCTTTCCCATCTTTCTCTTTTTTAGTCTAGTGTCAATAGCAGTGAATTGAGTCAAGGTTGAATAGCGTATTCAGACTTGTTTTCAGAGAATGTGTCTTTAATTACACCAGAGGTACTTTTTTTTTTTTTTTTTTTTTTTTTAAATATAAACAAGTTTTAAAAAATATGGCTGTGCTGTAAGACAAAATACACTTATTTTAATACTAAAAAATATCCTGTTTTATCTAGCCCTTATCTGTTTTAAATGTTGATTTATTTATTTATTTTTAGCCTGCTGAACTGAACTAAAATAGCCTAGATTCTGCCATTACATAAAACAACAAAATGAATAAATAAAAATAATTATAGATACAGTCTTTACGGACTAGGGTCAGAAATTAACAAGGGCTTGTGGCAAAAATGCCACCAAAATAATAAAAAAAAGCCCCATAAATTTAAGAGAAAGGGGCAAAAATGCCCCTGCACAATTAAACCATGTATTACGTCTGTCGCAATTAAAATTAAATGTGAAAAAGAATGAAAGCAGTCAGTTCACAATTACATTCAGATTCGCTCACACTGCCTAAGATTGCTTTTATGCACTGTTTTGTGCAGCACAGAGCTTTATAACCAATCAAATGCGTTTCTGTTAAATTTAGGATTGCATTGGCCAATCAGAGATGCTTAGATTAGTCATGCCAGAGCTGTGAGTGCACACACTCACAAATTCTCTCATCATTAACAACACAAACAAGTGCAAACACGAATGAAAAGATTAATAAAAGATTAATTTCATAGTTTCAGTGATTATAACATAGACTAACGCCATGGACCATCATGTTTATCTGTAAAGTCAGAATGTAAAGTGACCAATACGCAGGAACAAAACACAAACGTTTTTATATTGTTTTTTATATCGATATTAATAATTATTGTTACAATATAAAGCGCAATAATCTACAATATTTATTTGTATAATAATATTGGAGCTCTATGAGCTCTTGTTTTTCTACATGTATAATTTAGATGGCCTACAATTTTAAACTGTCTATTGTTATTGACAGTGGTTTAAAATATTAAAGTAATTGGGTAAATTAAAGTATTTGACTTTAGAGACAACATAATATGGTGATTATAATAATAAGGTAATAATAAAAATTGCCCTCATGAATGTAAAAAAAATGCATTCCAGGGGGCAAATATTGCCCCTTAATGGAAAAGTAATTTCTGACCCTGATATAGACTAAGTAAATGTATCTTGTTTTTAGGATTATTATATGTATCTTTTTTTATAATACAAAAACAACTAATAAATAGGCATTAACAAGTTTTGCACTGCATTCTGCATTCGGACATATTGGAGATACTCGGATGTAAACAACAGCATTGATTG
The DNA here is from genome assembly GCA_036247105.1 of Cirrhinus mrigala. Lineage (NCBI taxonomy): Eukaryota > Metazoa > Chordata > Actinopteri > Cypriniformes > Cyprinidae > Cirrhinus > Cirrhinus mrigala. Next base: position 11,111,979 of record CM070018.1, on the reverse strand, counting down.
TACAGTTAATGCACTATTGAATTTGTTGTTCTGCTAATTCATGCTGTCTAAACCACTGAAAAAACATGTGGAAGCTGTTAAATCATATGGAGAAGGACTTAGTAAGCAGGAAAGGGTGCAATATTTTGATAACCAAAGTTAATCGGTAAAGATACGAGCAGTATTAATAAAAATATTAGCCTTATATTTCACCTTCCTGACCGGAAATGATAAGAGCAAACACTAATGTTGTCAAGATTCTTGCTCTGGAAATCCTGGTTCAGTTTGGCCAACCACAATCACCTTTTGTTCCTTTTTTGCACTCTTCTCCTTGATTTGTTATAACTTTTGGCAGTCTATAGTACTCCAAGTGTATTTCCTGGTGTGACCGCTTGATACAGCCCAAAACACGACAATAATTCACCATTTTCTGCAACAATAATCAGTTCAGAGTTCCGTTCGGTGGCACTGATTATGTTCAGTGCCGTCAAAAACACTCTATATGCTGGGAAGTCAGCCAGGACAGTTTTGGAGTAGTCATTACTGAAAGATTAAAGATGATTTCACCAAATTGTTTTTTCTTGTAACGTATTGCCAGTATTTTTGTTGAGAACATTTCAATCCTTCTTATCCTGATCTTCTACGACTCTCTCTCCTGCTTTAGGTGATGTAGTTGCGGCTGAAAGCAGTGTGGATGCTGTGTGGATGAAAGGCCATAATGCATGGGGCTCACGCGGGCTCTTCCCCACCTCTTGCGTTAAAGAGCTGGAGCTTTCCGGACGATCCAGACAGCTATCAGAGCGCAGCGCGGCCGCCCAGGCCTCCGAGCTTCCCCCACATGCGCTGGGCCAGGCCCGTGCCCTCATGAGCCTTCACGCTCAGCTGGACGAGGAGCTAGACTTTCGCGAGGGCGATGTCATCACCATCATAGGCCTGCCAGAACCTGGCTGGTTCCAGGGAGAGCTGGACGGCAGGACAGGAGTTTTCCCCGAGGGCTTTGTGGAGTTGCTCGCACCTCTGCGCTCACCTCTGGAGGAGCCTGAAGCTCAGACCCTGCAGCAGTATTCGGGTTATGGCATGGAGGACGAAGAAAGGAGAGAGGAGGAAGAGCGGGATGAGGACAGTCCAGAAATGGAGATTCAACAACAAGAAGAAGAGGAAGAAGAAGAAGAAGAAGAAGGAGCTGTATATGGTATTGCGCTTTATGAATTTCGTGCCCTTGAACCTGGTGAGCTAGACTTCGATGTTGGTGATAGGATCCGCATCCTCAGCACGCTGGAAGACGGCTGGTTGGAGGGGCAGATACGTGGCAGAAGAGGAGTTTTCCCTCATCGATTTGTCATGATGGAAGGCCACCTACAGGTTGTCCCACAAACCAAGACTGAAATTAGCGTACCTGAAAGAGAAGAAGAGTCTTACACTCCCGACTATACCTCAGCTCAACAAGACTGCACAGTGCCAGAATATGGACAAGATTGGGCTACTCTGGAAGACCACACAGTGTGGGACCTGGATTACTTTGAGCGTCGGGAGGAGGAAAGAAAGGATGAGCAAGTGCACTACATGCACTCCGATCAAACTTCTCAAGGGAGAGGAACGACTCAATCACAGGTTCAGTCGCAAGAAAGAAGGCGAGAAAGACCCCCACCTCCTCACACGCAACCCCGCAGGGCAAGTAGCTCAACCCACAAAGAAGTCCAAAGTACCAGAGCTGACAGCCCTAACCTGGGCAGACCCCAGCTGCCACCCAGGCCGAGTCTACAAGCCCTCAGCAACCGAAAATACAGCTCTAGTTCTACCACCAGTTTACGAGAACCTCCCCCAGCACCCAACACGAGGAAGCAAAGTCTGAATCCGCCCACCAGAACCTCACCTAACTCCACCTGGACAAGAAACAGTGGTAACTATGCATCTCATGACAGCAGAAACCCCTTCAGCAGTAAAATATCTGCTGAGAAGAACAGGCAGAAGAAGTTAACTCGCCATGCAAGCGTCAGTGATGCAGACCTAACATCCGGTGGTCGAAGCAACCACTGGGCATGGCCTCAGGAACAGGGTTCAAATGGGTTACCAACATCTCAAACATTGGGGACTTTGGCCGTGTCAGCTGGGGATCTTGAAGCCAAGCTTTCTCAGCAGCTGATAGAGTTCGAACGGAGCTTGCCAGGTCGTGGCAATGACTCCACAGAAGAGAGCCGATGGGAGGAGGTTAGCGGTGGAAGGGGCAATAAAGTTTCCCGCCACTTCTCCATTATGGACTACAGCAATGAAAATGACATAATGCGAGGCTCTGTGATGGAACGTCTGTTGCCCACCGCTTCCTCTCCATCTGGCTCTGCCTCCTCTTCTCTGGAGAGGCGGAAGACGCTACGCCCACCTCCTCCTAGACCAAGGGTCCTTAGGCCACCAGCACCTACAAACTCGCATTGTCCTCAAACCAATGGACGTATGGCTCCTCAGCCTTACAGACCCGCACGTCCAGCTCCACGCCCACCTCCTCCGTGCCCACGCACCAACGCTGTGATGCCAGGCCCTTCTCCACCCACCTCCAACCCATTTTATAACTCGCCGGAAGAGAATGTTGAAGAGGTGGAAGATGCAGAGGATGCTCTGGAGATTGAGAATGAAATGGAGAGAGAAAGAGAAAGGGAACAGGAGCAATATAGGTTACTCTTGAGGTTGGAGGAGGTGGAAAGAGACATTGATATGTATTCTCACACAGCCCAGGAGTTGCAGGCCATGCTGGAAGAGGAGCAGGATGAGACTTCGAGACAACAGGCTCTGGAGAATCTGGAATTCTGCACCTACACCATGGAGACACTGACCCTGGAACAGCAGCAGCTACAAGGTAACTAATTCTTCTCTTTACTCACACATCAGTACACTGCTGTTCAAAAGTTTGGGGTCAGTAAGATTTTTAATATTTTTAAAGAAGTTTCTTATGCTCATCAAGACTTTGTTTATTAGATAAAAAAATACAGAAAAAATTATGATGTAAAATAATGTTTTTTCTGTTTTAATATACATTAAAATCTTATTTATTCCTGTGATCAAAACTGAAAAATTTTCAGCATCATTACTCCAGTATTTGGTGTCACATGATCCTTTAGAAATCATTCTTGTATGGTGATTTATTATCAATGCTGGAAACAGTTGTGTCGCTTACGCGGCAAAAATTATTTTCTTCCTTAGTATTTTTGTCTTGATTTCTAGTATAAATATCTAAAACTTCTTGAATCAGGATGCATTTACTTGACAAATAAAATGACTTAAGATATTATGTCTTGTTTTCTGAAAAAAATATACCAATTTTGTTGTTTTTGGTTTAAAACAAGCTAAATTATCTGCCAATGGGGTAAGAAAAATACTCTTAATTCGAAGGCTAAACAAGATTATTTTTCTTGCCCCATTGGCAGATAATTTTGCTTGTTTTAATTTGGATAATTTTTTTTAGAAAACAAGACACAATATCTTAAGTCATTTTACTTGTTAAGTAAATGCATCCTGATTTTAGAATTTTTAGATATTTATACTAGAAATCAAGACAAAAATACTTAGGAAGGAAATAATTTTTTGCAGTATAATATTTTTGGCAACCCATGATACTTTTTTTCAGCATTCTTTGATGAATAAAAGGTTAAAATAAACAGCATTTATTTAAAATATAAATCTTTTCTAACAATATACACTAGCGTTCAAAAGTTTGGGGTCAGTAATTTTTTTTTTTTTTTTTTTTTTTTTGAAAGAAGTAATACTTTTATTCACCAAGGATGTTAAATTGATTAAAAAAAAGTGTTAGCAAAGACTTACATTGTTAGAAAAGATTTATATTTTGATTAAATGCTGTTCTTTTTAACTTTATATTCATCAAAGAATCCTAAAAAAAAGTATTACAGATTTCAGAAAGTTATTTGACAGCACAGTTCTATTCTTATAATAAATCTGGATATTAAAATGATTTCTGAAGGATCATGTGACACTTAAGACTGGAGTAATGACTGATCAAAATTCAGCTTTGCATCACTGAAATAAATAATATTTCAAAGTATATTAAAATAGAAACCATTATTTTGTATTGTAATAACTTTTTGCAATATTACAGTTTTTTTCTGTATTTTTTTATCAAATGAATGCAGCCTTGATGAGCATAAGAGACTTATTTAAAAAAAAAAATAAAAACAAAGTCTTACTGATCCCAGACTTTTAAACAGCAGTGTATGTGTTGTGTTTTTACAACCATTACAAATACAGATACTGTGTTTTACTAGTGTTGGAACTATTCAGTGAAACACATAAGTAGTAGCAGGAAATTAAACAGTATCAGTAGAATCTTTGACTTCCTAGAGAATTAGTTTTTCCACATAATCCTCTTCTATTTGTTTTATGCTGGTCAAACTCTCTGACGAAACCAAACAACAGCTCTTATTTTTTCTAGAAAACAACCTGTCAGCTTCTCGTTGTGTTTATCCATGCATCATTTTAATTTGAATAACTGGTTATGTAGATTTGCATATCAGCATTCTTGCTTGTGCAATATCCTCAATAATCAGCCGCTATCATCTTTTGAGGTGTTTCGATATGCCTCTGAAACGTCATCTGAGACAAAGTTCACTCTACTGGGTGTGTCGATACTTTTATTTATGTTGAAATTCTCCATTGCATGTCTGTCAACATAGCTTCTTTCCCAAGAAGTTTTTCATCTATGTCAATATGCATTGGCTGGTTTGCTGACATCTTATCAAAGTTGCTGTCAGCTATATTACAATCTAAAAGAGCCTCCGTTCCTCTAATGCTCTCTCAGCGATGTTATGTCATATTCAGCGGTTTCTCATAGATGGTCTTTGCTTGAACTTCACACCTAACCAGGGAATAAAACACACCCAGGCGTAGAGCTGAGCTAAAAGAATCAGTCGACAGTGGCGCTGGGAGTATCATGTTTTTGCACAACAATTGTTAAAATCTGACGTGAGGCATTGTGGCCATGATTCACTGTACAGTGGCCAGATCTTCTTATACACCTCAGTCTTAAGTGGAAATTTTAGTGCTTTGTTTGCACTAACTTTATCCACAAATACTAAAGAAACTGTTTCAAACCTAATAGACTGTCTGAAGTACACTGCTTTTCAAAAGTTTGGGATCAGTGAGATTGTAATGTTTTTAATGGAGTCTCTTATGCTCATTAAGGCTGCATTTATTTGATCAAAACAGGAAAAAAGTGAAATATTGCAAAATGTTGTTAAAATATGAAATAATGGTTTTCTATTTTAATAAACTTTAAAATATAATTTATTCCTGTGATGCAAAGCTGAATTTTCAGCATCATTCCTCCAGTCTTAAGTGTCACATGATCCTTCAGAAATCATTCTAATATGCTGATTTATTATTAGAATTATCAGTGTTGGAAGCTGTTGTGCTGCCAAATGTTTTTTGGTACCTGTGATACTTTTTCAGGATTCTTTAATTAATAAGAAGTTAAAAAGAACAGCATTTATTCAAAACAAGAATCTTTTCTAACATAAGTCTTTGCTATTACTTTTTATCATTTTAACACATCCTTGCTGAATTAAAAGTATTAATTTCTTGCAAAAAAAAAGAAAGAATAAAAATGTACTGACCCCAAACCTTTGAATAGTAGTGTATATTGTTAGGAAATACTTTTATTTAAAAAAAAATGCTGTACTTTTTAAGCTTTATTTATCAAAGAATCCTGAAAAAAATTCCAAAAAATATTAAGCAGCACAACTGTTTCCAGCATTGTTAATAAATTAGCATATTGGAATTATTTCTGAAAGATCATGTGACATTGAAGACTAGAGTGATGATGCTAAAAATTCAGCTTTGATCGCAGGAATATATTTGATTATGTCTATTAAAATAGAAAAATGTTACATTTACATTTTTATTAAACAAACGCAGCCTTAAAGCACATAAAAAACATAAAAAATCTTACTGATCTCAAACTTTTGAACAGCGGTGTATGTGTAGTTATAATTTAAAAAGTATTACCTTATAATTGCTTTAACATGGGTATATTACCTATGTGTAGAATGCTGGTCTTCTTGGCTACACTTTTCCCATCTACATATGAAATACATGGCCTCTTTGCCACCGTGTTTTTGCTCGCCTTCTCTTGCTCTCTATTCCTACATTTCTCTTTGCATGTCTTTTTACTCCCATAATCACTGTCTCAGTTCTACTCATGTTTTTTGGTGAAGTAGTGGACATTACCACAGTAATTGGGCTATTTTGGAGGTCATGGGCAGCAGTAGTTTTAGAGCCAGACTCTGGAGCTCTCTGGTTCAGCCTGTGGTGCGTCTCACAGCCCTTTTTGGCCATGTTTTTAGAACCAGAACCACAAGTGCATCAGGTAAGACTTGAGCTGAGATGAAGAGGGGTTGTGTATATATTTCTTAGTATGTGGTATTATAGAGTTTTGCCTTTTTTCCCTTTTTTTTCAAAATAAGAATCGGAACTGGTTTTGTAATTAGTCAATATCATAGCCAATTAATTTTTTTGCTTGTTTTTTTATGTTCATTGCACGTGATGCTATATTATGTGTGTCACATACATTGTTTGCACACAGCTGTGTACACATCTTGTTTGATAAGTAACCTGCTTGCTAGTCACAGCCATCTGTTTTTAAGTATAGCATACAAGGAATTCCATTTGAAACTTGGATCGGATTTTAGGTTTGATAATGGGTCATTTTTAAAGCAAGGAGCTTCATCAGTGGCTCGTCAGAAGTAATTATCAGGCATGCCTTTGGTTTGGAGCACTGCCCAAGTCTTGGTGAATATGCCTTGTTTTCTGTGTCAACTATGTCTTGGACTGACTGAAGTGGAACGGAGCAGCACTGTTTGCGTATGTGGTTGAGTCAACTTTAAGTTAAAATTCCTTATTTCTCTGAATAATTCTTACTTCTTTCTCTTTGCTGTTTACAATATTTAACAACAAATTTAGATTTTTTTCTAACAAATAAAAAAAAATGTTGTGGTTTTTAATACAACTGTATTTTATGATGGCATTTTAGTGCCACATAAAAAAAAATGTTTAAAAATCTAAGATTACAAGAATAAAGGCGAAATATTTTAAGAATAAAGTCGAAGTGTTTCGAGAATAAAGTCGTAATATTTTTAGAATAACATCAGAATGTTTCAAGAATAAAGTCAAAATATTCAGAGAATAAAGTCTAAATGTTTCGAGAATAAAGTTAAAATGTTTGGAAAATAAAGTCAAAGTGTTTCAAGAATAAAGTCTAAATGTTTAGAAAATAAAGTCAAAGTGTTTTGGGAATAAAGTCAAAATATTTTGAGAATAAAGTCGAAGTGTTTCGAGAATAAAGTTGAAATGTTTTGAAAATAAAGTCGAAATATTTCAAGAATAAAGTCTAAATGTTTCGAGAAAGAAGACGAAATATTCCGAGAATAAAGTCTAAATGTTTAAAAAAAAAAAAGTTGGAATGTTTTGAGAATGAAGTCGAAGTGTTTCGAGAATAAAGTCTAAATATTTCGAGAATAAAGTCTAAATGTTTCAAGAATAAAGTTAAAATGTTTTGAGAATAAAGTTGAAATATTTCAAGAATAAAGTCTAAATGTTTCGAGAATAATGTTGAAATGTTTTGAGAATAAAGTCAAAGTGTTTCGAGAATGAAGACGAAATATTCAGAGAATAGTCTAAATGTTTCCAAAAAAAAAGTTGGAATGTTTTGAGAATGAAGTCTAAATGTTTCGAGAATAAAGTTACAATTTTTTGAGAATAAAGTTGAAGTGTTTCGAGAAATAAAGTGGAAATGTTTAGAAAATAAAGTGAAATATTTTGAGAATAAAGTCGAAGTGTTTTAAAAATGAAGTTGAAATATTTCAAGAATAAAGTCTAAATGCTTCGAGAATAATGTCGAAATGTTTTGAGAAAAAAAGTTAAAATATTTCGAGAATAAAGTCTAAATGTTTAGAGAAAAAAAGTTAAAATATTTCGAGAATAAAGTCTAAATGTTTTGAGAATAAAGTTAAAATGTTATGAGAATGAAGTCGAAGTGTTTTGAGTATAAAGTCAAAATATTTCAAAAATAAAGTCTAAATGTTTCGAAAATAAAGTCAAAGTGTTTTGAGAATAAAGTCAAAGTGTTTCAAGAAAAAGTCAAAGTGTTTCGGGAATAAAGTCGAAGTGTTTCGAGAATAAAGTCAAATCGTTTCGAGAATAAAGTCAAATCGTTTCGAGAACAAAGTCGAAACGTTTTGAGAGTCAAAATTACAAGAATTAATTCATAGCAGTTACAAGATTCTAGCCTATTGTGCATGCAAATGGCCCAGATTGGGAGCACCGGGAGATACTCCTAAATCTTAGCTTTCAAAATCTGTGCGTGGCTGGCGCACTTAAAATAGGCCTAATGAATGCAAGTGAAAATATTATTTCCAAGCATACTGTCCTTGCGAGTATAACACTGTATGATTTTTGCTAATAATCCCACACATATTCAAATAAATTTTGGTTGCCTGACAACTTCTCCTGGTTCTCCCAATCTGAGCCATTTGTATTTGTAATATATTCAAAATATTATAACTTTAATTGCTACGATTTAATTCTCGTAACTTCGACTTTATTCTAGAAACATTTCGACTTTATTCTCTAAACATTTTAACTTTATTCTCGTAATTTCAACTTTATTCTCGAAATACTACATTTCTAATCTCGTAAAGTGTTTTTTTTTCTTTTTTTAGCGTGGCACGCCGTTTTAGTATTTACACTGCACAGTAAACAGGAATTATTTTGGTTAATAATGCTTTTGAATATAGCAGTGTGTGTCATATTGAGTCATTGGTTGTCATAATGGTGTAAGTAGCATCATGTCCTTGTGTGTTTCTCTTTATTCATTTAGGTAGATGTGTGTGTGTGTTTCCACATTTATCATAACAGGGTGTGTTTCTCAACAGGGAGGGTAGAAACAATGGTTATTTATTGTTACAGCGCAGGGAGTCAGTCAAGAGCCTATCGCTGAACAGCGGTTTTCTTAAGGAGGGAGGAGACGAGCTTCTTATTTCATCATCTCTTCTGGAATGGAACAAAAACAAGACTGAATTTTGGAGTAAGATAGGATTAGAAGTTATTTGAAGCTATATTAGAAAGAAAGAATGCAGTTTTGGATCTTATCAGACCCACAGGCTCTCCTATTTCTCATTCTCCTTGTGGGAACAGTTCTTTACAAACATTGTTGAAGTTGTGATTTTAATTCTGACTGGCTCATTTATATGTGCATCTATGAGCGAGTGTCCCATTCTAGCCTTCTGTTGCCCCTTCCATATCCCTTGTTCTAATTGGGATCTGTTTTGGTGCTCATAAAAAGCATCAAGAGCTCATTTGTGTCCTGGATCTAATCTCCAGCTCCCAGCTTTTCTGTGCCTGTCTCATGCTCGAAAGCCTATTCAGGTTAACAGAAGGCTCTTTAAAGCGCTGTATGATCCCATCGCCTGCTGGAAAGGCTGTGAGGGACTGGATGGAGGGCTGTTCTAATAACAGCGGTGAGAAGAGTGGCATGCGAGACCTACGTCCTCTGTCACCTCTGTCACCTCTGTCACAAGCATGCATCTGAATGCTTCATCGCTGTAATTACTTTTTGGGCTCTCTGATAGATTCAGACTAATCAAAATGTATGAAACAGGCACTCATTGAGAGACAGTGGCTGTCTTGAATGCTTTTGATCCAAAGGTTTGTTTGTCCTAAATGAGATTCATAAGTTTTTTTTTTTTGTTTTTTTTTTTTGTTTTCCTCTAACTGAGGACATTAGGAGCAATTAGCTTCAGAGTGATGTACTCCCTAAGGACTTTGTTTTTTCAGTCACACTTTTCTTCTACATACCTCTCTTTTTAAAATACAAACCTAAAATAGATTATATTTGGCAGGTTTTAGATATTAATGTATGAAATGTATGTTTTTTTGACGTAAGGGACCAGGTGCACATCTTTGAATGTGAATTCAATGCCATTTCAAAGGGTTGTACTTGTGTAAACAAAGTAGAACAACTCCATTACACCAGAGGAATGTTGCTCCTGATGTCTCTGAAGTGAAAAACAGCATGCACAGTTTCGGTCTGCCCCGTGTAAAGAAATGTGAGATCTTAAACACTGATTATCAGAATACCAAAGTTTATCAAGAAAAAGGACAAGCAGTCAGACCCACAAAATCTCTTATTCTCACTTTTTTTAGTCTTAACTGGACCAGTATTTTGCATTTTACTTTCTTAAACTACAGTAGTCAACATTTAAAGTGGATCAAAAAAGTTCAGAAGTTTTCCTAAGACAAGAACGGGTATTGTTTTGGTTTTAGGACAAATCTGATGAAAGGTTTTGATCCATTTCAGCAGTTTTTCTTCTCTTTTTACCATGTTTTCACATTAATAGTATTTGTGTTCAGTGACACTTTCTAAGTACTGTGTGCAGTAGGAAATCAGTACTGTGTACTGTTTTGTCTTTTTTTTGTAGAGGGAGTGATATACTATACTGAAGCACATGAATAGCATTTTTTTTTTTTTTTTTTTTTTGCCTTGCATGAAAAGATGCCCTAGCCTGTGAAACAGGGGCGGCCCTTAACAATGGCTCATTGTGCAGTATGCAGGCACTCGACAGTGCACGGTGCTCTCTGGAATAATCGGCCTGTGTCCAACTTTCCCAGGTCAGCTTGTTGAAACATGAAAGTAGAAGATTATGATATTCATGGGAACCTTGCTACTCTGAAATGCATGGTGAGCAAGTTAGAACAGATAAAGCTTTGATTACAGAACATGTAGACCTGCTAAACTTCTTTAAAAACACAAGCAGAAGCTATGAAATAGTACAACTTCAAGATCCCTGTTCTAGTTGCACAACAACCTGAAAAGAGTCTTCAAAGGCATATGAGCTGTGCTCATGAGCAATGCCAAGTTTAAAAACACCTTAGAGAAGTTAGTGGAATGAAAGAGGATAATGCTCCCTCCTCTTTTGTGAAGTCCAGCCTGTGTTTTCCTGCAAACAGAGACTTTAGCCAATCACAGTCTTCCTCCTAATCCATTCATGTGACTACGTTCGATGATTAACCCTAAATGCCTCCCCTTTGCCTCCTCTCCGTTGTTGCTTCTTCCCTCCCCCACCTCCTTCCCTCTCTTCCTCCCATTGGCTGGGTGGGCGGAGAGAGAGACAGAGAGAGAGAGATTGAGTTTCTCAGGTCTGAACCAGACAGTCCTGTTCAGTCAGCCGGCAGAGAAAGAGAGTTAGAGTGTGACAGAGAGTTTGAGCATGCCTGACAGGTGGAGTCCTCTACATCTTGACCTGGAATGTGAAATCTGGGGAAGCTAACACAGCTTGCCCTGTTTGTGGAGTCTCACGCTCATTATGAAGGGACAGGTGGTCCTAGGACACCCTGTGCCATTTGCCCCAGTGCCCTGGGACTTCAACAGGCCTCCTCCCAAGAGAGGCAAGAGCGTCGAAGAGTTGGTGAGTGAGGGCTGGGAGAAGGAGCGATGCATGGCAATGTTGCATTTTCAGCAGCAGCAGCAACAACTTCAGCAGCAGGCAGTTATGTGCCCTCAGGATTTCAGACCCGCACCAGGACACTGGGAGCACCAGGCCTACCTCGGACAAGCCAATGGGTACCCTCAACAATGCTGGGAATATGAGGACTGGGACAAGGTTACTTACCGAGAGGTCCCTCCCCAACAGTTCTTCTATCAGTCTCCAGAGGCGGTGTACCAGGAGCCGAGGAAGCCACAAGAGTGGACCGGCAATCACTGTTTCTATCAGAATTCGGAAGAACTGGATTACTCTGATCACAGAGACTTTGCACAGAGCCCAAGGAGTAAGGAGCGTCCTGACCATGTGACCCGGTACCCCTCTTGGGAATCCGATGAGTACTATGAGGGTCGAGAGCCTTACAGTCGCAGAGATCGGTATGGGTACAGTCTTGACCGTAACAGCCAGGACTACTACGATAAGGAGCTTGATCATTACAGAGATGGGGACCGCAGGAGCCGGGATTACTATGACAATAAAGAGCTGGATAAGTACGACCGGTATGATCGCAGAGACAAGCACTATGACAAACATCAAGAACATTACGACACCAGGAAAAAGGACCGGTACCGATATAGAGAAGTAGACCACTATGACTCCAGAGACGATTACCAATATGAGCGCTATGAGCGTAGAGAGAAAGACCTGAGTGAAGACAGAAACAGGGACCGCTATGATCGTAGTTTCAGTGAGGAAGGCCGAAGGCGAGGTGACAGCTACCAGTATACGGACCGGGATTCAATCGATCGAAGAGACCACTGTCGAAGAGATTATTATGACTACAAAGAAAAGGAGAAGATCCGTAATGACTATTATGACCGTAGAGAAAGAACAGGAGACCCGTCCAAACTAGATGACAAGGAGAGGTACGAACGTAAGAAAGGTAACCACTATGACCTCAAACCTCGAGAACGGTATGATTACAGAGAAGATAGCCAGTCTGAGCAGAGGGATCGCTTTGAACCTAAAGAGAGAGACTCTTATCAGTACAGAGACGGAGATCAGCGTGATTACAGAGATAAGGATGATAGAAACTATTGGAAAGATGAACGGTATGATAGCGGTGTTAAAGACTGCTATGAAGACAAGGGTTGTGAGAGCGATCAGTATGACCAGAAAAGCAAAGACCGCTACAGAGATGTAAGGTCAAATTCTTTAGAACAAAGACAAGAGGGTTACAGTACTGACCACAGCAGCAGTGGAAGACACTACAAGGAATGGGAAAAGGATGTTTATCAGAAGCAAACACTAAAGGAGACACGGTCATACGAGGATCCTGTTAAACCCAGTTATGACCACAAGGACCAGTACAGCGATCGGCCGGGTTCAGGAAAAATGGATGTGGAAGGTCAAGGCCGGATACGGAAACCTGTTTACGTGGGTTCGCTTGACAGGAACAGCTTTTATAGGAAAACAGCACCCAGCTCTCTCAGGAAGTCAGAGTTTGCCACCAACAGGAGAAAGAAACAAGGTAAAGCACATTAGTACCAGCAGCACATTCAGTACTTTGACAATAAATCTGTGAAGTCTGAGTAGCGGCAAAACACACCTTGAGGTGGCTGTGGGTGCTCTTTGACGTAACAGAATCAACTAATAATTGTAGAAATGTACACATGGATATTGCTTTGTTTATGGCACTCTTTTGACCTTGAGCTTGAGCTTGTCCTAGAGCTTTGCTTTCTCCAAATCAATTCAGGAAATGCCAAAGGTGCTGATTGTGCAGTCACCATCTTAATGCATAGGTATGCAAGTCTATGAGACTGCCTATTGAAGCTGTCAGTGTGGAGCTGAGTTTCACATATTTTTTTTCGGAACTTGGAAACTTAAAGGGAGGGGGGAACTGGTCCAACAGGTTTTGTTGTCTGTCTCCCCTTGTTCTCTGTCTCTCTCTCCTTTTTTTTTTTTGTTTGACAACCACTAAGTGTTTTATGAGACCATGACTTCAGACAAAAAACAAAGACAGCAATACAAAAAAATAATGCACCAAAATATTTAAAGCCAAGAAGTACTATTTGCGTCAGATTTTACCAACATTACTATGGCCTCATTTGAGACATTTAAGCAAAATTTGTTTTTAATGTGTTTTATATTTTTTGTAACTTTTCAAGCAACACATTTGCAAAACGATTTTTAGTATTTAGACGTTTCTAGTCATATTTAGTTAAGCATGTCTATACACTACCAGTCATAAGATTTTTTTGTTTTTAAAGAAGACAGTTCTGCTCACAAAGCCTCCATTTATTTGATCCTAAATACAGCAAAAGCAGTAATATTGTAAAATATTTCTACGATTTAAAATAACTGATTTCTATTTGAATATATTTTAAAATGTAATTTAAAAATGTCAGCATTTATCTGAAATAAAAAAACAAAACTTTAACGTTATACACTGTACCATTCAAAAGCTTGGAGTCAGTACTTTTTTTTATTTTTTTCAGATAAATGTTGTTCTTCTGAACTTTCTATTCATCAAAGAAACCTCAAAAAATTCCACTCAGCTGTTTTCAACATAATAATAATAATAATAATACATGTTTTTTGAGCAGCAAATCAGAATATTAGAATGATTTCTGAAGGATTATGTGACTGGAGTAAAGATGTTAAAAATTCAGCTTTGAAATCACAGGAACAGTTTACATTTTAAAATATATTCAAATAGAAAACAGTTATTTTAAAAAGTAAATATATTTCGAAATTTTACTGTTTTTGCTGTACTTTAGATCAAACAAATGCAGGCTAGTGAGCAGAAGAGACTTCTTTAAAAAAAAAACATTAAAATTTTACTGTTTAAAAACTTTTGACTTGTAGTGTACTGTAGATAATTTAGTACTGTAGAAAATTTAATGAGCTGGTTATTCTGCCTCAGTGCCTTTACCTTTATTAGCAGTTGAAAAAAGTTGCTGTCCACATTTTTGGGCCACTCTATAGACTTTGTGTCAGGGAAACAAGTGTGCAGTCATCTTCAAAATTTTGTCTTAGAACTTCAATTTTTGTGGTAGCTCTGTATATGTCTATAGCATCACTGTTGAAGAGTAATTAGCTGTTGAATTGGATTTACTTATTGTAGAGTTAAGTTATAGATGTCATAACAAATGTCAGTAGACTGGGAAGATTTTAAAATGAGTGGTTCATTCCTAAATTCATATGACCTTACCTTCACACTGTGGAAATACAAACTGGGTCCAGGTCTGTTTAAATTTTGTCTACTCCTTCAAGTTTCACTGGCAGTGAGTAATGAATGGTTCTCACTTATAGCAGCCTCATCATTTTTTTTTTTTTTTTTTTTTTTTTTTTTTAGCATGAGGTGACATTGTTTGTTATTGTTGTCAGTGATTGGTGATAGGTGCTTGCCATGGGTGTCTCAGTGGGACGTGTGTCTGGCTTGTGTCATATCTGACACAGAGCAGGTGGTCAGTTCAGCCCAGGGTAATCCTCAATAGTCTAGTGCTCCAGTCAGCACCTCAGTGTGGAGGAGGAGGAAAAGAGACTCCAGGGGAAATCTCTGGGACTAGGATATGCCTGGTACCAAAACCCTCCCCCCAATCCATATAGCCTTCAAAGACCTTGTTCTATTGAGTTTGGGGCACCATGAAGCGGAGGCCCAGCCTGACTCATAGTCTGAGGTTATCTGTTTCAAGCTTGACAGAACTCTACCTCTGTTTTGGCTCACATTCACTTTTTTTTTACTTTGTAAATGTTGCAGTCCAAAAGCAATTTCTGGAGAGCTGCATTCTTATAAATAGAGTTACTAAGAAATGTACTTCACTACATTATTACTAATTTATTTTCTAAAAACAGTCCTATATGAGTAATTGTTAATTAGTTCAATTTTGGAGGTTATTTGGTACGGTCACCAGCCGAATGAGTTACTGTTGATAATGTACAAATAAATGTGTGTGTGTGTGTGTGTGTGTGTGTTGGTGTACCTTTATTTATATAGTCGCCTGTTGCTGGTCTTTGTAATCCCTGTGCAGCTGCCCATGCCAATGGGCTGGAAGGGGATTAGGTGGAAACCTTCAACCAACCCTCACACAACATTTGTGCAACATTAAGTCAATGGCCAGCTTGGCAGACAAAAGCCTCAAGTCACAGGCTGAGGAGGGAATTAACTAATTAATGTAGGTCAGGAGCTCTTACACATATCCTGAAAAACAAATTCTTAAAAATTCTTAAAGCTCAGTGCCACGAACCTTGACTTGCTGCTTTTTTAACTTGAGACTAAATATTCATTTGCTCAAAGCGCTATTCTTCTAGTTTATCAGCACTCTGACAGAGACCCATCATGACAGATGTGTCAATGACAGTTGACCATGATAGTAGTGAAGCTCCTCTTTGTGTAACTGTGGAGGGAGGGCTCTCGGTGGAGACGTATATCACGTCTTCCTATTTGTGCTTAAACATTTTGTTTTGTCCCGGTTGGCTCCCTGATAAAAGACATGAGTGTTAGGATGCATGCAATTACGGCATGTCTCTGTAATGCTAATCTCAGGCAGTTAAGTGGATTATATACGACTAAATGACTTGGACTACAGGAATATGCACATTGAGTCATTAGCATGATCTTATCAGATTCGTAAATCAAGAGTTCTGTGGGAAAGAAGTCGTTTTGTGAACCTGATATTCAAGCATAACACCACGATTAGCCAGAATAATGGTGAGATTTTGATGATGTTATATGTAATGAATCTAGGTTGTATGGAATATATGCAGGTGATCTTGTATTGTGAAAGGGAAGAAAACTGAAATGTCATAGTAGAAAAAAAACTGTATTGCCAGCTGCTTGATATGTAAAAATTTATTAAAACACAGGGAAAGGAGTGCGGACAGATGGCACTTTCACAAACGTGTGTTGAAGACTGACATAGAGGAAAAAAACTGTTTAAAGTCATTATTTTTGTTTTCTTTGCACACAAAAAGTATTCTCGTAGCTTCATAAATTTAAGGTAGAACCACTGATGGATTATTTTAACTGTGTCCATACTACCTTTCTGGGCCTTCAGGGCTCTAAGTTTACTTTTCTTAAAAAATTCGCAAAAAATTTAAGAGCACAGTCAAAATTTCAGAAGCACCTTCGGTCCCACTTTATATTAAGTGGACTTAACTACTATGTACTTAAATCAAAAAATAAGTACAATGTACTTAATGTGGTCATGTTGTATTGCAAAACACTTTTGCTTCTATTGAGGTGGAATATGGGTAAGGTTAGACAGAGGCTTGGTGGTATGGGTAGGTTTAAGGGTGGGTTAAGGTGTAAGGGATGGGTCAACAGTGTAATTATAAATGTAATTACAGAAATTAATTATAGATGTAAGTACATGCAGGTATTTTTAAAATCTACGTACAATGTAAATACATGTATGTACACATTAAGTGCATTGTATCAAATTATTAATTTCAATGTAAGTACTTAGTAGTTAAGGCCACTTAATATAAAGTGGGACCGCACCTTCTAATCAATAAGCAAAAAATCTGATAAAAAAATTACAAGGTGATATTTGGCTTCTTAAAGTGATTTACAGGGGAATTTTGTTTTTACCTTTGTAATGGCATTTTTCTAACTTATGTCATTTTTTGTCAAATTTAATATATATATATATATATAATAAAGCTTTTTAAAAATTCTAATTAAAACAACAGAATAAGAACAAGTAGAATAAGAATAAGTTACCAATCAAATGAAATCAGTATTAACAAATTAATTTGTGCTATAGAGATGTCAAAAGAACACAAAAGTGGCTTGTAGGTGTATTCTCATGTCTAATGAGGCTCAGAGGAGGCATGAGTGCGATCAAATTCATAAATTCATGTTGAGATTAATAATTTAAATATAAAATATTGAATATAGAAATATTAAATGATTTAAATAACTGAAACAATACTTGAAAAATAAAAATAAAACTGCCAGTAAGTTGCGGCAAGTCACTGATTTACTGAGTCGTTCATTCATTTGATTCGTTCGAACATGATTTATTCAGGAATAAAGCAAGTGACTGTCTTTGTGAATGGGAAATTGAATCATTGACTTGCTAGATTTGTTTAAAAATGCACGTTCATTCATAAACAAAACACCGCTGTGTTTAAATGGAGATGTGCAGCAGCTCAGTTGTGACTTGTTTCAAACTATTTTTGACTATGAAATAGAGCAAAATCAGGCAATAGTATTCAGTGAAACTTGCAACACTGCACAGTGAATCTCTTATTTACACTTTCTCTACACTTTATGAAAGGATTCGTGAGATATGTCTGTGTTACATTAGTCAACGTTGCAAAAACATGTAGAAACCTTTGAAGCTCCCCTCAGCGCAAACACAAATATGCTGATCAAATCAGACGCACATGGTGCTCCTAAATATTTTGTCATAGTCGCACGCAGTAGTTTTCAGTCGGAAATGCAAAGCCCTAGCCTTGAAAACAGTAGTTGCGTTGGTGTCTATGCAGAATCAGAAAGCTCTCGGATTTCATCAAAATTATTTTCATTTGTGTTACAAAGATGAACGATGAAGTCTTACGAGTTTGGAACAACATGAGAGTAATTAATGACATAATTTTAATTTTTTGGGTGAACTATCCCTTTAACTGTTTTCACTGAAAAAGCTGCTGCTTAATTGGATTTGAGTATCGATTTCACTGCAGTAATGGATTGCCTCATAAAGAGTTTAAATCTTTTCAACAGAGTTCCTCTTGACATTCCTTTTCATTGCTTTGTAGATGCACTAGAAATGACGTGGACTCGCAAGGCTGCAAAATTTCATTTGTCCTCAGTCTTATTAGCAAACAGTGTCTTCTATTTAAATTTCCAGGTAAGGTTACGATGTTTTGAAACAAGCATGCGTCTGAGAGGATGTGGAGAGTTAATGGAAGGCTTGTTCACATTTATTACGGGTGTGTCACATCCCACACAAATCAGACATCTGACTACAACAGAGAACTGGAATGTGAACCTGCAGCCTTTTGAACAACAAAACAAAAAACGCAGGTTTCCATGACGCAGGTTTTGTGCACCAGAATGAGAGTGAAAATATGTGTTGTAACTGGTTAAAAAGTTTTAGCCCTGTTTTTGTTCATATGTAATGTATTTGATATTAGTTTTTCATTAATTCCATGTACTTGTAAGCCTTGTAAGATTTGAAGACGACATACTGTCATTTTCCAAGCCGTGTTTACTTCGCTCTTAATTCTGACTAGTGCTGTAAATCTGTCTGAAGGATCGGATTTTTGTGGTTTGCAACGCTATGTGTGTCTCGCTCCCACACTTACTCTCATGACAGTTGTGAAGGGTATCCATGGTAAATGGGCGGTCTTGTGTGAACTTTGTCTTGAACACACAAGCCTGATAATTCATGTGACCTTAGACTGGAAAGGGACAAAACAGCTCAGCACAGTCAGGCCATAAAAGAGTTTCACATGAATAACAATGTTATCGTTTCATTTTCAGAGTCATAAAATGGTTGGCTTTCTCTGGACATTTGTTCTTGCAAAATTCCATAATTGTTTGACCTTGAAGATAAGTTTATTGATAGAATAGTATATCACTTGACAATTTATATCCGTATGTTTGCTTATTTGAAACATTTATTTTTATCAAGAAACATTGTTTTTGCTCTCCCTTCTGGAAGTTTCTAAATCTGCAGCAGATATATTGTGAATGTAGTATGAGTATAAAATGCATGGATCTATTATGTATATGGCAAATACTTGTATAATTTATTTATATAATATTTAGTGTTTGTGTGTGTGTGTTTTATTTATTTAGATTTTTTTTTTTCTGCTTTTCAAAAGTTCAGATCATTAAAGAATTAAGATCATAAAGAATTCTCTTATGCTCATCAAGGAAAAAATACTGAAAAACACTAATGTGAAATATTATTATAGTTTAAAATAATGTTTTTCTATTTTAATATATTTTCAAATGTAATTTATTTCTCTGATGCAAAGCTGAATTTTCTTCAGCCATTACTCCAGTCTTCAGTGTCGCATGATCCATCAGAAATCATTCTAATATGCTGATTTATTACTTTTATTATCAATGTTGGAAATATTTGTTCTGCTTAATATTTTTTTTAAACCTGTGATTATTTTTTCAGGATTCTTTGAGAAATAAAACGTTAAAGAGGACAACATTTATTCAAAATAGAAATCTTTTTTTAACAATGTAAATTATTGCTTATCACTTTTTATCAATTTAACACATCCTTGGTGAATAAAAATATAAATTTACTGACCACAGACTTTTAAATGGTAGTTTATATTATTAGAAAATATGTCTATTTTAAATAAATGCTGTTCTTTTTAACTTTTTATTTATTAAAGAATCCTGAAAAAAGTATCACAGGTTCCACAAAAATATTAAGCAGCACAACTCTTTTCAACATTGATAATAAATCAGCATATTAGAATGATTTCTGAAGGATCATGTGACACTGAGGAGTAGAGTAATGATGCTGAAAATTCCGCTTTGCATCAGAGGAATAAATTATATTTTAAAGTATATTAAAATAGAAAACCACTCTTTTTAATTCCAATAATATTTCATAGTATTATATTAAATTATTTCAAAGTATTATATTATAGTAAATAAACGCAGCCTTGATGAGCAGAAAAGACTTTCTTAAAAAAAACATTTAAAATTTACTGATTCCAAACATTTTGAAAGGCAGTGTGTGTATATATTAGTTAATTGTTAATTGTATAAAGATTCTGTCAAATTATTGTGTAATATTCCATAGTGATAGTTATTTGCTAGTGATTCAATTTAATAATTAAGTTTATAAAAATTAGTATTACTTATTAGCATCATATATGTATTATATTGCTAATAGGCCATCTTAGATAAGTAACTAAATAAATAAAATATTACACTAAAGCCTGTTAGAAATTTTTGAAATTCACTGTAGTTTGATGCACATCAAATCAAATGGGCGCCCACCTGCTCCCCTGGTTCACCTGAACAAAGACTTCCACTTTAAACAGAAACAGATTAAGAGTGATGAAAGGCAAAGAGACCTTGGCATTGAGAGATCCTCAAGATCTTGATGGAATTCAGGCTCAATGAGGTGGGGCCAGGACCCAAGTAGCCGGTCACTGCAAAAACACGGAGTAGACCTCCTAAAATCACTGTTAGTGCAGCGTATTTAACGGCATCAAAAGTCCAGCTCCAGGCTTTAGCGTGTGAGTAACTGTCTCTGTGCTTGCTCAGTTGTCTGTAATGGTGCAGGTTCCCATGCATTCAGATGGTAATGCGGGGACAGAATGGAGTTTGTGTCTTCCACAGAGAGCCTTCCCTGTTGATACAGTGGGACGATTCCACTCGGCTTTAGAGGAGTGCACCGCCTGTGACCTCTGGTGTGTGTTTGTGTGTGGCAGTGAAGACAAGGAGTTTGGGGGGGTAACAGGTGGGTGACGTCTTGGAGGCCCCGTCCTTTCTTGGAGTGCTGCTGAGCTGCAGACACAAACGAGCCTACAAAAAGATAAAAAAAAAAAAAAAGTCTTTGCTGCGTAAATGAATTGAAATGTTCAGTATGAAATGTAAATTGGTGTCAGGTTCATGGAGTGTTGGGTTTGTGAGAGGAAGTGTTGTGTGGTTGTGTACACTGGTTTATGCCTCTTTGCTTTGTGTGGGAGCATCATGTTTAGATTGATTGTCCATGGTTGTACTAAGGTCTTTTCAGATTCAACCGTAGTGGTTTATGGACCGTAAACTTTACAGACAGATATATTTATGATCTTTTGGTGTGTTTCTGAGCTTTATTTTAACCATTAAATAACTTGTTAAAAACATTGTATACAGTGAGGGTCAAAAGTCTGAGAAATCAGCTTCTTCTTTTAAAAATTAAATAAAGTTTTCAACTATGACAGCTGATCGGTGCTCCTTTTAAATGTGAAATGTAAAAAAAAAATTGATGCATATATCAAATGTCATAAAAACTGGAAGAAATGTCAAGATTTTGAACTACACTGTCGTTCCAAAGTTCGGGAACAGTACGATTTTTTTTTTTTTTTTTTTTTTTAAAGACGTCTCTTATGCTTATCAAGGCTACATTTATTTGATCAAAAATATAGGTAAACTAATATTATTACAACTTATATTTTATTACAATTTATCTTAATATACTTTAAAATGTAATTTATTTCTGTGATGCAATGCTGAATTTTCAGTATCATTACTAAAGCCTTCATTGTCACATGATCCTTCAGAAATCATTCTAATATGCTGATTTATTATAAATGAATAAAAAGTTCAAAAGAACAGCACTCTTGAAGTAGAAATATTTTCTAACAATATACAATATAATTCTCTATAATACTTTTATTCAGCAAGGATGTATTAAATGGATAAAAGGTGATCAAAGTAAAGACTTAATTTTTAAAAAGATTTCTATTATAAATAAATGCTGTACTTTTTAACTTTTTATTCATTAAAGAATCCTGAAAATGTATCACAGGTTCCAAAAAAATATTATGCCGCTGTTTCCAACATTGATAATAAATCAGCATATTACAATGATTTCTGAAGGATCATGTGACACTGAGACTGCAGTAATGATGCTGAATATTTAGCTTTGTGTCACACAAATAAATTATATTTTAAAGTATATTAAAATAGAAAAACGTTATTTTGAATTGCAATAATATTTCATATTATTACTGTTTTTTTCTCTATTTTTGATCAAATAAATGCAGCCTTGATGATCATAAGAAGCTTCTTTAAAAAACCTAAAAAATCTTATCTGATCTCAAACTTTTGAACAGCAGTGTATATTGACGTTAATAATCTGGAAACAATTTTGTCACACTATGCACCGTTTTTAAATATGTCTATAAAACGTAATATAATTTGCAGGTTATATTCGAAAACAAGTTCAAAATTGTTTAGGGTACTGTGTTTTTGTGTTTTTTTTTGGGGGGGGGGGCTATCCTTGGGTTTGCCATTGTGGGAACTATGTGAGCAACTGGCTGGAGCATGACCCTGGAAGCAGACCAAACATAATGTCACAATCAATTATGTCCACAGAGACAGAAAGAGTAGCCATTGTGCATGTGTGTGTGTGCTCGGTCGAGATTACCTTCTCTACCATTCAGCAGACCATGGAGATTACAGAAGTTTATGAGCACTGGAACACACTTGAAATGAAACCTTAGTTCAACCACAGCAGTTGTGAACCTTGTTTCTCAGCTCTCTGTTTCGGTTTCTCTCCTACTGTCTGTTTTGCACATTTACAGACATTTTCCCCTTTGTCCTTTTGTCGTTTCCTTGTAAACCAACAACTAACCAAATGTCTTGATATGAAACCATAAACCATAGACAGGTTTCATGAAGGGCTTTCTGTTTTACTCTTTTATCCAAATGATTTTGTTTTAACTTTTGATTTTGTTTTGTAAGCTCACATAATTAAGTTTCAAGAACTGAAACTCTTGAGACAATAAATGAAAGTATGTATTGTAAGAGAATTTGCTCTTTGAAGATTTTTATTGTTCAAAACAATGAGTACTCTAAGCCTATTAACTAGATGTGGGTCACAACAGATTGTGTTATAGTGGTAATGTGTGTGTATGTTCTATGTTCTGTATGTGAACAATTAGTACATGGATGAATGATGCTGCATAGACCACACTTTTTTTCATTTTTGATTAGTATTGGCTGGACATGTTAATAGGCTGTGTACAAAGACTTTTTTTTTTTTTTTTTTTTTAAGTAAACAGAAAATTGTTTATTTGTTGCCAACAGGTTTGATTATGCAGAGCTATAGAGATGATGGCAAAATAAACATTAGAAGTAGTTACTGTTTTTAGTTAATTAGTTTAAATGTTGTATTGTGCATGATTCATCACATGATTGCTTTCATTATATTAATAATTGCAGTTGAAGTCAAAAGTTTACATACACCTTGCATAATCTGCAAAATTTAATAATAATAATTTTACCAAAATAAGAGGAATCGTACAAAATGCATGTTACCTGAATAAGATATTGCACATAAAATACGTTCACATATAGTCCACAAGAGAAAATAAGAGCAGAATTGATAAAAATGTTTACATACACTTCATTCTTAATAATGTGTTCTTACCTGAATGATCCAGTTTTTTTTGTTTTTTTTTTGTGTTTAGTAATAGTTGTTCATGAGTCCCTTGTTTGTCCTAAACAGTTATACTGCCCGCTATTCAGAGAAATCCAACACATTCTTTAGTTTTTCAGCATTTTTGTGTATTTGAACCCTTTCCAACAATGACTGTAAGATTGTGAAATCTATCTTTTCACACTGAGGACAACTGAGGGACTCATACGCAACTATTACAGAAGGTTCAAACGCTCACTGATGCTCCAGAAGGAAAAACAATGCTTTAAGAGTCGGGGGGTGAAAACTTTTGAACAGAATGAGGATGTGTACATTTTTAATATTTTGTTTGAATAACATATTTTTTCATTTAGTACTGCCCTTCAGAAGCTAAAGAAGATACTTGTGTGTTTCCCAGAAGACAAAATAAGTTTTTACCCTGATCTTCAAATTCAAAAAGTTTTCACCCCCTGGCTCCTACTGCGTTGCGTTTTATCTGAAGCATCAACGTCAGCCGGTTGAACCATTTCTCAGAACAGAGGCTCTGAAGATTTCATTTATGAACAGTTTCTGTTTTGCTGTAACAGTTCAGGGGTCAAGTGTGCAGTGGAATTACAAGGTCTTTTGAGTTGCACTCAAATCTCTTATCAGTCTCGAATCGGCAACATGTAAAATTTCTTATAGCCTGATGTCAATATGAGTCACCACCACGTCAGATTGCTAAGACTTCTTAAGTCAGAGAAAAGCTAAATGAATCTCTTATTCTCATTTTTAGTGTAAAATGAAACTTAAGTTCTCACACACCTTACGATAATATACAGTTATATGTGCACCGATATTTTGGGGGTTTTCCTTTATTTTGAAACCTGGTGGCGTTTTCTGTCATAGCTGTCATGGTCTTATGCAAAGTCCCATAGGTCCCCCTGCCTCCTGAGAGGGTTCATGTCTCACTGCGTGCTTTGACAGTCCTTTGTACCTCCATGAAGCACCATCTCAGGCAGCATTGTGGGGAGGCACCCATGCGTGAGAGTAGATCTCCCTCCCACACTCTTCTGCCCCAGATCCATTTGAGTGCCAGTTCTGACCGAAGAGATCAAAGAGCAGTCAAACTAAACTCCAAGCCATGACATCCGCTGGACAGCCGATGGCAACACGCAGAGCTAACTGTCTTCTCTTTCTTATTCTTACTGGCAGCTTAATTCATGTCTCCCTTGTTCTTCCTCATGTTTTATAAATGAGCGAAATCCATTCAGACTGGTGTGAAATCTTCTATTATGTCCGTACTGGCAAGATCAAAGTCAAATTGTGTTATATCTATCTATCTATCTATCTATCTATCTAAGCTAGCTAGCTTGTTTGTTCTATCTATCGTTCGTTTGTTTGTTCGCGCTATCGTTTGCTTGTTCTGTCTATCTATCTATCTATCTATCTATCTATCTATCTATCTATCTATCTATCTATCTATCTGTCTATAGTGCTATCTGTTGTTTGCTCGGTCGTTCTATCTATCATTTGTTTGGTCGTTCTATCTGTTGTTCGTTGATTTGTTTGTTCTATCTATTGCTTGTTTGTTCATTTCTTTGTTGGTTTGCTTGCTATATCTATCAGTCATTTGTTTGTTCGCTCTGTCTATCGTTTGTTTGTTCATTCTGTTGTTCGTTTGTTCTGTTGGTTATTTGTTTTTATTCTATCGTTCATTCATTTGTTCGTTTGTTCATTCTATCTATCGTTCATTCATTCTATCATGTATTTGTTTATTGTTCGTTTGTTGTGTTTCATTCAATCTAGTATCAATTTGTTCTGTGTATCATTCGTTTGTTTGTTCATTCTATCTATTGTTCGTTTGTTTGTTCGTTTTATTGCTTGTTTGTTTGTTTGTTTTATTGCTTGTTTGTTTGTTCTAACAGTTGTTTGTTTGTTCGTTCATTCTATTGTTTGTTTGTTCGTTCTATATATCGTTCGCTTATTCATTCTATTGCTTGTTTGTTTGCCGTTCTATTTTTTTGTCATTTGTTTGTTCGTTCCATCTATTGTTTGTTTTTGTTCTGTAATTGGTTTGTTTGTTCTATCTATCATTTGCTTGTTTATCTCTTGTTTGTTTGTTTGTTCTATCTATGGTTAATTTGTTTATTTGTTCTATTATTTGTTTGTTCATTCTATCTTTTGTTCGTTTGTTCATTCTATCTGTCATTCGTTTTTTCATTCTATTGCTCGGTTGTTCGATCTTTCTAGCGGTTGTTTGTTTGTTCTATCTATCATTTGAATGTTTGTTCTATATATGGTTCGCTTGTTTGTTCATTCTATTGTTCGTTTGCTGTTCTATCTGTTGGTCATTTGTTTGTTCATTCTATCTGTCGTTTGTTTTTGTTCCATCTATCATTGGTTTGTTTGTTTATTTGTTCTATCATTTGTTTGTTCATTGTATCTATCGTTTGTTTGTTTGTTCTATCTGTCGTTCATTTTTTCATTCTATCTTTGTTCTCTTTAATTCATTCATTCTATCGTTCATTTGTTCTTTCATTCTGTTTATTGTTCGTTTGTCTTTCATTCAATCTATTATTCACTTGTTCGTTCTATCTGTTGTTCGTTTGTTCATTATGTCTATCTATCTATTCATTAGTTTTTTCTATCTATTAAATGATTGTTCATTCGATCTATTATTTGTTTGTGTTCTTACTAACATTCATTAGTTTGTTCATTCTATCTATCGTTCATTCATTCATTCTGTCGTTCATTTGTTTTTTCATTCTGTTTATCGTTCGTTTGTTGTGTCTTTCGTTCATTCTTTCAGTCTGTCTATCCATCCATCCGTTGTTCTATCTATCGCTAACTATCTCATTCTAGAAATCTGTCATTAAATCTGTCATTCTTTTATTTTATCTAGTGGTATTAGAATGATCGGAAAAGTGTGGTCGACACATTCGCCCAGTACTAACTGATTTGCTTAATTTTGATTGACTGCAGAAGCCAAAAAGTTGTTTTATATATTGTGCTAAAGGTTTTTTTTTTTTTTTTTTTGCACCACGTTTATCAAAACAAAAGTCAAATAAAACTGGTCCGATAGTGGCCAACAAAGTTATAAGTTGTTTGTGGTTGACAAGGGCATTCTTTCTTTCTCTCTCATTAGAGATGACCCTTCTTGCCTCCCAGCCTAAGTCTCTGGAATCATCCCCGGCGTCAGCGGCCACCACTGAAGACCCCGAACAAAGGATGCTGGAGAAAAGGTCAAAGGTCATCGATGAGCTTCTGCAGACAGAACATGACTACATCAAGGATCTTCAAATGTGTGTGAAGGAGATCATTCAACCTCTGCAGAAGAAACAGGCAAGAAACTTTTTGCAAGCATGAATGATGAATTATTTATGTAATGAGAACCATTCAAACCCTTATATTAAATATCCACATCTCCTACAGCTCCAGAGTATTGATTTTGATGGTCTCTTTGGAAACATCAACTCTGTAATTGACCTTTCCCGTCGACTCTACAAGACTCTCCAGGATACCGACACAATAGGTTAGAGCAAATAAAATCCCTGAACTCACATTATAGATTCAGATCAGTATCCACATTGCTGTTTTACCATATTAATTTTCCGTCCAGGGCAAGTGTTCCTAGACTACAAAGGTGAACTGGAAGAGGTTTACAAGATCTACTGCCAAAATCATGACGACGCCATCTCTTTACTAGAGACCTACGAGAAGGATGAGAACATCCAAAAGCACGTGTTGGAATGTCTGGAGAAGCTCAGGTAATTTTCAGTGCTAGTTTTCACTTTCGGCTCATGGCACGGTGTGGTTTCCACTACCAACGCATGTTCAGATGGACTTAAGCATGTTGATGCCAGTCATGATAATTAACAGTGTGTAACTGTATGAGAAAAAGTTGTAGGACATTAATTGTGTGATATTTAACATTACACATGATCTGTCAGTTTAAATGGTATCTGGAATTGTTAGTCATGTGGCGTTGACAGAATTTTATAGTAATGCATCATCAACAAAGACAATGCTACAGGGTGTGCTGAGCTTACTGGTGTTATCATTAGTCTTAGCGTCTCAAAAACTAGAGGAACCAGTCTGGTTTTTGTACTTCTGCTTTGAATGGTCTCATCTGATTGAACATAGGATGACTAAAGACATCTATGACATACCAAAACAGGAAATATCTTTGCTCTTATTGTCTGGTTTCACTTATGATATTATACTATAACATAACTAAACGTTGTACAATGTAAGAGAAATGGGATATTCCCAGTTTGTTTTTAAAGAAATTAAAGCAATGATGCACTAAATTGATAGTGACAGTAAAGTTACATTTTTAGGAAAAAAAAAAAAATTAAAGACTGGAGTAGTGGCTGTTGAAAATTCAGCTTTTACATCACAGGAATACATTTTTAAAATATAATTAAAAACGGTTGTTTATAATATATTTCACAATATTACTGTTTTACTGTATTTCTGATTAAACAAATACAGCCTTGGTGATCATAAGAGATTTTTGAAAACATTGAAAAATCTTACCAGCCCCAACTTTTGAATGGGAGTCTATTTGCATAACAGTGAAGTTTTGTGTCTTTCAGTTTTCAGATCTTTGTTATTGTGGATTAGTAATGCATGGCAGGAGGGGAATGTGCCTCACCTAGTTTCGCCACTTTTGTAGTTTCACTGTTTTAGCAACGCTTCCGGCCTGCTCTGCTAGTGTTATTTATTAGGCTTTATTTGAGCTTAAACACCTGTGACAACTACACTTCTTGGCTAGTTTCTTATTGTAAACATTTGCACTGGCATCTACATCTTTTAAGCGATATCATTTCCTGTTAGTACAGAGTTCAGTTTGTTCTTGATATTTGCTTTAGCGCTGTACCCGTCAAGCAAAGAATACAAGGAAATATTCAGCAGGTTTTCCCATTAGTTCCAGAAATGTTTTTCACTCCATCATAGTAGGGAGCGGGAACATGGAGCTGTTTGCCCTAAGTTGAGACATTTGCAAAATGATTGTGCACTTTGCCACGACAACAGCTTAGCTTTATCCCAAATGACTCAGAGTCCAAGCGAAAAAATTGCTAACATGTTGATTCTCTGGCAGTGGCGGGATGTTCCTGTGATGAAGCTAGCTATAAAAAAAGAGGAATAAATCCTCTAAAAAGCTCCTTAAGAATAATGTCTGCTGTTTTTTTATTACTTTTGAACTTCTACACTTGAGTGCACTAGACTCTGACTGACATTTCATTTTGGCTCTCAGTGGGAGATCAGAGTGGAGGCCCCACGGAGGCTTACTTCTCGCCTGAAGCGGGTCACCCATGGCATGAGTTGCCCCAGCAACAGGCAGCTTATTAATCAAGCACACAAATAGTTTTTTAGTTTCACATTTGTCGTTTTGCCCTTTTGCCCGCTGCATTCACGTTCATTGCAGCGTGATGGCAAAACATGACTTTTATTTTAAAAATGAGGACAATATGTGATAAGCAGTTTCTAATAAGAGACAGAGGTGGTTTAACCCGACACTGTGTTTTGTTTCCTTTTTCTCCTCTCTCTCCTTCTCTCCCCTGACAGAGGGATATACCGTGAGTGGTAAGTTTAACGCCACGCTAAAGCAACTGCATGTGAAGCGCCTGACAGCATGCTGAACATTTATTAACCTGCGTAACCCTTTTCTCCTTGTGTTCGTGTGTGACCAGGCGGCCTTGTATGCTCTGTGTGTGTGTGCTGTGTGTTTTGTGATCATTTCCTAGTCATGTCTGAGTCATATTCTGACTTAAATTTGCACAAATGAGTAGGGATAGGTATTTAACCAGATTTCCTGATTCAACTGTGATTCATTTCAGTATTATGTCAATAATAGCAGTTGTTAGTATAATAGTTTCAGTTATTACATATAGAAGGAAAATCTCTCAGTGCTGTAAATTGTGAAGGGAAGTCTTTCAGACTGTTGTTTTAAACAGTTTATTTAAAAAAAAAACCTATGTATCGCAAGTATTTGCTGGGAAATGATTATTCGTGATTAATCACATCCAAAATAAGTTTTCGTGTACATAATATATGTGTGTGTACTATGTATATTTATTATGTGTATATATAAATGCACACATGTATTTATATTTTTAAGAAAAATATTAAATGTATTTATATAAATTATATGAATATAAATATATACATCTAAATAGTAAATGCATGCAAATATATTCTGTACACAAATACTTTTATTTTGGATGCGATTAATTGCGATTAATCATTGCCCAGCACTTGAATTAATAAATATTATTCATAATAAAAAAAGTATTATTCATTGCTAAATAAATAAATCTAAATGTAAGTGTAATTTTTTTCTGGACATTCGACTCTCTATAGCTACAGTTTATGTTTTTGATTTACTAAAGAGAACCAGAGTCATTTGTTAGTGAATCAAACTACACTGATCATGATATTTTTATTCGCTAAAAAAGAACCGGTTAATAAAAGTTTGTGCTTGAAAATCAAACCACACTGGTCGGTAGTTTGTGTACAGAGTACGTTTTTGATTCACTAAAAAGAACCAGTTGATAAGAGTCATTTGTTTGTAAATCAGACTACACTGATCACAGTGTATGTTTTTGATTCACTAAATAGAACTGGTTGTTAAAAGTTAATGTGTTTGTGAATCAGACTACACTGGTCAGTAGTTTGTGTGCAGTGTATGTTTTTGATTCACTAAAAAGAATACGTTCATAAGAGTCATTTGTTTGTGAATCAGACTACACGGATCATTATGTTTTTGATTCACTAAAAAGAACCGGTTGATCAAAGTTAATGTGTTTGTGAATCAGACTACACTGTTCGGTACTTTATGTACAGTCTATGTTTTTAATTCGCTAAAAATAACCAGTTCATAAGAGTCATTTAAAAGAACTTTGTATGTTTTTGATTCACTAAAAAGAATCGGTTGATAAAAGTAATGTGTTTGAGAATCAGAATACACTGGTCAGTTGTATGTATTAAAAACCGAATAGTTCATATGAAAATCACAATTAAGATTAAGATTAGCCTTACAGATTAGACTCAGGTTGTGCAAAAAAAATTTCAAAGTCAGAATATGACCCCACTGGGAAAATTGGCTCATATTTTAAACTGTTTCTGTTTTTTTTCTGGCATTTTTTTTTTTTTTTTTATTAATGCTTACTGGTGGCATGATGTGGTACTTAAAGCAAGTAAACCAACCTAACAGCGGTGTTATTTGTTGAAGGGCAAAAAAAAAATAAAATATTCCAGTGACTTATATGTTGTTCAGCTTGTTGCTTCATTATGTTTTGAAATATCCTGTTCCACAACATCCAAATCATGCTTCAGCTGTAGATTTGGATCTCCTCTGTTTTCATCCCATCACTCCAAAGTGTGCACTCTTTGTTAGAATGTCATAGTAGCCTACTGTGTCTACTGTAACCCTTTTTAAAGTGGTTGACAGAGAACCAGTGGATAACTGATGGATGAAAACAATGTGTGTGTTCAGTGATCCTGTCAGAGGAGGGTGAAGAATGTTACCTTTATGAGCATCTAAATCTCTCTTTTCACTTTATCTTGCTTTCTCACCCTTTTGTTCTGTCACAGGGGAAAGACAAACTACATTAATCTGGGTTCCTTCTTGATAAAGCCGGTGCAGAGGGTAATGCGTTACCCCCTGCTCCTGATGGAGCTGCTAAACACGACTCCAGAGTCACACCACGACAGGAAGCAGCTCGCAGAGGCAGTCATGTCCATTAAAGAGATCAACGTCAACATCAATGAATACAAAAGGAGAAAGGATCTTGGTATGTGACTGTTTATCATCTATTGGTCTGTCTCTCTGGCTGTGAGTGTGATCCATAACTCAACAGCACCATCTGTTGTCTATAGTGGTGAAGTACCGTAAAGGCGATGAAGACAGACTCATTGACAAGATCTCAAAGCTGAGTATGCACTCCATCATCAAGAAGTCCAACAGAGTGAGCAGCCATTTAAAGCACCTGACTGGGATCTCACCTCAGGTACATTGGCAATGCTGTTAAAGGGATAATTCACCCAAAAATTAAATTTACCCCATGATTTACTCACCTTCAAGCTATCCTAGGTGAATATGACTTTCATCTTTCAGACGAATACAGTCAGAGTTATATTAAAAAACGTCCTGGCTCTTCTAAGCTTTATAATGGCAGTGAATGGGTGTTGAGATTTTGAAGCAAAATAAAGTGCATCCATCCATCATAAAAAGTACTCCACACAGCTCCAGGGGGTTCTTAAAGGCCTTCTAAAGCAAATCGATGCATTTTTGTAAAAAGAAATATTCATATTTAAAACTTTATAAGCTGTAATCTCTAGCTTCCACTAATTTTCATATGCAAGTTCACAAAAGAGTGGCGTTTTGGCGGATCACGTAGGATGTAGGCGTAGCTTAAGCTCCGGGGAGAATATGCTAGTTTAGTGAGAACCAAGTTTTGTTTACCGCAAAGGAAAATCAGCCTCTTGGCTTATATTGAAATCCTCCTTAATTTTTCTTTAAAAATCCTCGTTTTATACTTCTAACTTCTCACCAGAGCTTATGCTACACCTACGTCCTTCGTCATCCACTTGAACACAACTCTCTTGTGTACGCACGTATGACAGTGGAAGCTACAGATGGTTTATAAAGTTTTAAATATGGATATTTTTCTTACACCCACATCGATTTGCTTCAGAAGGCCTTTGTTTCCCCCCTGGAGCCATGTGGAGTACTTTTATGATGGATGGATGCACCTTATTGGACTTTAAAATCTCAACACCCATTCACTGCCATTATAAAGCTTGGAAGAGCCAGGACATTTTTTTTTTAATACAACTCCGATTGTATTTGTCTGAAAGAAGAAAGTCACATACATCTAGTATGGCTTGAGGCTGAAGAAATCATGAGTAATTTTCATTTTTAGGTCCATTTTCCCTTTAATGACACTATAATTTCTGGACTGAGCGATTCAGTTGAGAATAGGTGTTAACCAAACTGCTCTTTATTCCTTCTTAGATCAAAGATGAAGCTTTTGATGAAGCAGAGAAAAGATTCAGACTCCAGGAGCGACTCATCAAATCCTTTATCAGGGATATCTCCCTCTATCTACAGCATATAAGGGTATTGAAATGATCTCTCCCTACGTTCTTTATTAACCTTCCCATATGCTTCCATTCATTTTGTCAGCTTTTTTGTTTTGTGTGATCAAATTTTCCATTCAGTACATGAAGCAATTTTGCCTGACTCTTTTATATCTAATAGGAATCAGCCTCAGTGAAAGTTCTGTCCGCTATCAGTTTCTGTGACATTTACACAGAACGGCACCAGCAAATGGAGCCAGAGCGTTTTCAAAAGGCACATCGATGCATCAGCGACAAACAGTTCACGGAATTTGTGAGTACCAAAATTACCTTTCATAGTGAAAACGTATGAAGCAGCAGTCCCAAACCCGTAGGACCTTCCTTCATCTTTGGAACACAAATTAAGACATTTTTGATGAAATCCGAGAACTTTCTCACCCTGCATAGACGGCAATGCAACTACCACATTGAAAGCCCAAAAAGGTAGTAAGGACATCATTAAAATAGTCCATGTGACATCAGTGGTTCAACCTTAATTTTATGAAGCTTCAAGAATACTTTTTGTACACAAAGAAAACAAAAACAACAATTTATTTAACAACTTCTGTGTCAGTCTTCGCCGCACATTTACAAGAGTAACACGATGCATTCGGCAGACCATGGTCTGTGCAGGGTCAGAAAGCTCTCAAAGAAAGATTTCATCAAAAATATCTTAATTTGTGTTCCAAAGTTGAATGAAGGTCTTACAGGTTTGGAACGGCATGAGTAATTAATGACAGAATTTTCATTATATTGGCATGAACTATGTCTCAACTCTTTCTAAATGCATATCTGCATGTCTGTCTTCGAGCAGAAGGAGAGGACAGAAGCCCTAGTCATCGCTCCTCTCACCCAGCTGCTCAATATGTTCGCTGGTCCCCACAAACTGATCCAGAAACGTAGAGACAAGCTCCTGGACTACGACAACTGTAAGGAGCGTGCAGAGAGGCTGAAGGACAAGCGCGTGCAGGAGGAGCTGCAGACGGCGAGAAATAACTATGAAGCTTTGAACGCTCAGCTGCTGGATGAGCTGCCCAAGTTCCACCGCGCAGCCGAAGACCTGTTCACCAGCTGCGTGAGGGGCTTCACCCAAGCACAGAGAGATTTCATTGCACTCACGCTGGGAGAGCTCACTCCACTGCTGCAGGTGAGCACAGTATTGTTTTATCATGCTCTGCAATGGTCCTGCGATGTTTTCAGCATTTTTTTATTCTTTTAAACTTATATGTTATGTGTTTACATCTCTGTAGCTTTCTGGTCTGGGTGGTGCAGAAGGAAATCTGGTGTCCTTGTTTCAAGAGGAGCACACTCGCGTGTTGGATTTGCTTCAGAGCTTCAGTTTCTTTCCTGATAATCTTCCCACAACAACCGTACGCAAGCCTTTTGACAAGAAGACTTTGGAGAAACAGAATTCGAAAAAGCAACAAGGCCCTGTGAGTTTTCCTAATGCAGCCTGATCCAAAACAGACAGGTTTTCTTAACAATGCTGTTGCTATCAAAACTGTTGAAAATTGTTTTCATTAATTGAAGCAAAGCTAAAATAAAATTCAAGTACTAGATAAAAAACTTATTTAATTTCAGTTAGTTTTCAAGGCAATATTTCTAATATTGGTTTAAGATGAAGTACAAAAATTACTAAAACGAAAAATTAAAGCTAAATAGAAATATTAAAAGCACTACTAAAAATGACAAAAGCACATAAAATAATTAAAATGTAAACAAGTTAAAATGAAAGCTGAAAATATTTTAAAAACAAATAAAAATGACTATTAATTTCGATAAAGCTAAAATGAAATGCAAATATTAGATGAAAAACAAGCTTAACTAAATGAAAATATTGCCTTAAGAACTAATCAAAATAAAATAAGTTTAGGTTAAAGTACTACAAATACTAAAACTGAAATAAAAATAAATGAAAGCTAATTAGGAATATTAAAAACACTAATAATAATAACAAAAGCACATAAAATTATTAAAACGCAAACAAGTTCAAATGAAAACTGAATAAAATATTTTAAAAATGAATAAAAATAACAATTTACATTAAGCTAAAATAAATGATAAATATTAGATGAAACACACATGCTTAAAAACAACTGAAAATTAGAAATCTTTCTTTGACAACTAACTGAAATAAAAAAAAGTTTGAAGTACTAAAATGTTTAGAACTGAAATAAAAATAAATTAAAGCTAAATAGAAATATTAAAAACACTAATAAAAATGACAAAAAGCACATACAATGAATAAAATGTAAACAAGTTAGAATGAAAACTGAATAAAGTAAAATGTTTTAGAAATGAATAAAAATTACAATTTATTTAAATAAAGCTAATATGAAATAGAAATATTAGATAAAAACAAGCTTAAAAAATATATAGACGAAAATTAGAAATATTATCTTGACAACTAACTGAAATTAAATTATTTTAGGTTAAAGTACTAAAAATACTAAAACTGAAGTAAAAATAAATTAAAGCTAAACAGAAATATAAAAAAAACTAACAAAAATAACGAAATCACATAAAATTATTAAAACGTAAACCAGTTAAAATGAAAACTGAATAAAATATTTTAAAAATGAATAAAAATGACAATTTACATTAAGCTAAAATAAATGATAGATATTAGATGAAACACACAAGCTTAAAAACAACTGAAAAAAGAAAATATTTTCAAAACGAATAAAAATTACAATTAATTTCAATAAAGCTAAAATTAATATATTAATATTAAATGAAAAACAAGCTTAAAATGTAAGTGAATATTAGAAATAATGCCTTGGAAACTCATTTAAATAAAATAAGCTTAGATTAAGGTACTAAAAAATACTAAAACTGAAATGAAAATAAATTTAAGCTAAATAGAAATAATAAAACCCTAATAGAATTATTAAAAGCACATAAAATTATTAAAATGAAAACTGAATAAAATAAAATATTGTAAAATATTTTTAATTAAAAATAATTTAAATAAAGCTAAATAGAAACAGAAATTTCAAAAAAACTTAAAAATTAGAAATATTGCCTTGGAAACTGAAATTTAAAAAAAAAAAATTACTAAAACAGTTACTAAAAATACTAAAAAATTAAAACTAAATAGAAATGTTAAGAAACACTATTAAAACTTATTAAAATGTAAATAAGTTAAAATAAAAACTGAAAATATAAAAATAAAAGGTCATTCAAAATATTAATAAACATTCTTTGCAATAACAGTAATTAGTTTTAAATCTCCTTAACCTTAAATGTTCAAGATTGAAAACAGCTTCAACCAAGGTTGTTAACTGTTGGGGCTTGTGTAGTTTGCAAGTTTAAATCTGTTTTGGACACTTTGCAACTAGTCATTCTGAAAGTACAAACCATCAGTCCACCTTAGACTGGTTAAACAGGTTTTTTTTTTTTTTTTTTTTTAAGCAGCACAGACAACTGTGGTGAAGAAATTCTGATTTCTGTCTATTATTCATTCTCCTCTCTTTCTGTTCCTCATTTCTGTCTGATTTTGCAGCCAAACTATGTGCTACAGACAGATGACCACCGAACGGGGCTCCTGGCAAAATACGGCCCAGAAAAACTCTTCCAGGCTGAGAGAAATTTTAACGCAGCACAGGACTTAGACGTGTCCGTGCTGGAGGGAGACATAGTGGGTGTCATCAAGCAGCAAGACCCCATGGGCAGCCAGAACCGCTGGCTAATAGACAATGGAGGTTTGTATTACATTATCCGTGTGTGATACACTTGTCAGCATTTTCTAAAATACATCTGGCTTAAACACTTTTTTTGTTTTTTCCTTTAGTTACGAAGGGCTTTGTGTATAGCTCCTTCTTAAAGCCCTACAATCCACGCAGGAGTCAGTCGGATGTTTCCATCGAAAGCCAATCATCGAATGAATCAGGCTACGGCGGCTCCTCCCCCATGTTCTCACGGCAGAATAGCAACAGCACTCTGACTTTCAACCAGGAGACATCGACTGTCAGCTTCACAACGGCAGTGCCTCCACACGCTCGCACAAATCAAGAGACCACTCTGAGAAAAAACAGAGAGGCTTCTTCAACCAACTACTCTTCCTCTAGTCAGAGAGATTCCCTCGACCCTACCTTCAGAAGCTCTCCCAATCACAAAGAACTGCCTGAGACAGCCTGTCGAAATAACGGGGAAGACTCTGAGCCCTCCTACCGAAATTCCACCAATCACAGAGACTCTTTAGACACTCCTACCAATCACAGAGACCCTTCAGACTTCTCTGAGACAGATTCTTGTCCTTCCAGTAAGAACTCCAGGTATGAACCATCTTCGAGGTACCAGGACTCGCGTGGTGCATACGGCTCACAGCAGAGACAAAACGGAGACTATTCGGTACAGCAGAGAAGGCCACAGTACCCTCCTGAGGAGTATATAGATCCAGAACCTGAACCTGAGATAGATGGACAACAGGTATGAGACAGAATTCAGTGTTTGCTTACTTTAAAATAATATTCACAAGCCATTTTACTTCCAAAATGTGACATATTTCAGTGTAACTAATGAGAATATAATTTTGTTAAAGGGACATTTCACCCAAAAATGAAAATTCTGTCATTAATTACTTACTGTCATGGCGTTTCAAACCTGTAAAACCTTCGTTCATCTTCAGAATGCAACACAAGATATTTCTGATGAAATCCGAGAACGCAACTAACCACATTCAAGACCTAGAAACGTAATAAAAATGAGATAAAAAAAAAAAAAAAAAAAAATAATATATATATATATATATATATATATATATATATATATATATATATATATAAATAGAAAATGAAATAAAAGGTTGAATTGAAATAAAATTATAAGTACTAAAATTACTAAAACTGAAATAAATGATAAAAAAGCTAAATGAGATATTTTAAAAACTAATAAAAATGGCAATTAATTGCAATACAGACTAAGCTTAAAAAATTTAAATGAAAATTTGAAATATTTCCTTGCCAACTAATTGAAATAAAATAAGTTGAAGTACTAAAATTACTAAAACTGAAATAAAAAATAAATTATAAAAAATAAAGCTAAATTAAATATTTTAAAAGCTAATAAAAATAACAGTTTATTGAAATAAAGCAGAAAATAAATATTAGATGAAAAACATAAGCTTAACAACGTAAATGAAAATTAGAAATATTTCCTTGCCAACTAATTGAAGTTTAAGTTGAAGTACTAAAATTACTACAACTGGGGAAAAAAAATACATATAGTAAATAAAGCTAAATGGAGTATTAATAAATTTAAAATATGTTAAAAGCAATTAAAATAAAGCAAATAAATAAATAAATATTTAATGAAAAACAAGCTTAAAAAGCATAAAAAATAAATATTGTCTTGGCAACTAATTGAAATTAAATCAGTTTAAGCTCAAGTACAAAAATGACTAAAACTGAAATAAAAAAATAAATAAATAAAACTAAATGAAATATTTTAAAAACTAACAAATAAATAGTAGATGAAAAACATAAGCTTAAAAATGTAAACAAAAATTTTAAATATTTCCTTGGGAACTAAGTGAAATAATATAATTTTAAGATGAAGTACTAAAATTACTAAAACTGAAATAAAAAATAAAGTGAAATAAAATATATTAAAAACTAATAAAAATGACTATTGAATTAAACCTAATAAATATTAGATGAAAAAATATAAATAAAAATTTGAAATATTGTCTTGGCAACTAATTGAAATAAAATAAGTTTAAGCTAAAGTACTAAAATTACTCAAACTGAAATAAAATAAATAAAGCTAAACGAAATATTTTAAAAACTAATAAAGATGACAATTATTTGAAATAAAGATTTAAAAAAATAATATTAGCATAAGCTTAAAAAATGTAAACAAAAATTATAATTATTTACTTGGCAACTAAGTGAAATAAAATAATTTTAAGATGAAGTACTAAAATTACTAAAACTGAAATAAAAAATGAAGTTAAATTAAATATTTTAAAAGCTAAAATTGAAATAAAGCAAAAAAATATATATATTAGATGAAAAACATATGCTTATAAAATGTAAATGAAAGTTAGAAATATTTCCTTGTTATTTCCAGTTAACTGTAATAAAATAAGTTTAAGAAGAACTAAAATGACTAAAACTGACAAAAAAATAAATAACACTAAATCGAATATTTCAAAAACTAATACAAAATAATTGAAATAACGATAAAATATAAATATTAGATGAAAAACACAAGCTTAAAAATTAAAACAAATAAATTTAAAATATTGCCTTGGCAACTAATGAAAATAAAGTAGTTACTAAAATTCACAACCCATTTTACATCCAAAATGTTACATATTTCAGAGTGAAACAAAATAGAATATAATTTTGTTAAAGGGTCTTTGTTAATGTATAATGAAATAATTAAACTGGATTTACTTTTTGTCAGTGATTATTAATTCATATTCATATTTCTTTTTCAGATATATTACGCTCTTTACTCCTTCAGTGCACGGTGTGCAAATGAGCTCAGCATATCAGCCAATCAGCGGGTTCGAATCCTTGAGTTCCAGGACATGAATGGCAACCAAGAATGGTGGCTGGGGGAGGCAGAAGGACGGAGGGGTTACGTCCCATCCAACTACATTCGCAAATCTGAGTACACATGAGCTGCGCATTTGTACTAGAACAATCCCCAACTACCCCACACCACTACAGGCCAACTCACTATGGGGAGAACACTACAAAAGGACATTACTGTGCCTTAACTATAAAGGAGATGCACTGATGTGGTGAACTGGTCATTGCTACTGATGAAAACAAAAAAATAATACCCTCCATGTTGACTTCAGTTGATGAATGTAACTCCTGACGACTCCTAGTGGTCATAGAGGATGGTGCATGTGGAATTTTAAAATTGTGGGAATGAAAAAACAAATAGTTTGGACTGAGAGGCAGTTTTGTGTTGGATTCAATGATCTGACATGTTCTGCTGTTCTTAGAAACTCCATTTATAGTGTTAGCGCTTAATTGCTCCATAGAGAGCATCTCTTTTGATGTGTAGGAGTGGAGTGGAGGACTTGTATTGGGCGTGTGCGATTCACACTGGATGTAGACTGATGGGATTGATATTCCAGGACTGGCATGCTAGTGATGCCCGTATATAAGTGTGAAAGAGTGAATGAGTGTTTGTTTGTGTGCCAGTGAGAGTGTGAAGTGTTTTGAGATGTGCCTCCCTTCATCTGACAATCATAGCGCACCTAGAGAGAGGGGAAAAAGACGTTTCCGCTTGGTTTCAGTGAATGCGAACAAAACGATTAATATGAAGTGTTTGGATTTATTCCCCATTGTGGCTCCCAGATGATAACATAACATTACCACTGGTGACCATATCATATTCCTGAAAATATGAATGAAATGCAAGAGACACTTTTTTTTAAGGTACAGTGTTTTTTTTTTTACCTTTTTACTTTTTGATAGCATTAAGTTTGCCACTTGCACTTGAATGCATTTACAAGTTAATACTGTTTTGTGCAGTTTTGAGTGAGTTCGAAGCACCTGTGAGCTCATTTGATGTGATGCACCAGCAGATGAACTCTGAATATTTATCTCTCTTGCTGTATATACTGAGAATGAACTTCTGCACTCCAGTGACAACTGATCCATTTTTCCTCTTTTAAATAAAAAAGAAATCAGTTGAAAAACACTCGTTTGACTCTTACTTCTTAAAGTTTCAGAGTATGGCAGCACCAGTTTGGAAGACATTTGATGATATTGGTTTTAACACAATGTTCACATTGTTTTGCTTAGGAATTAAACACCCTTACAAAAGTATGAAATGTAACAATCTTTTCCGTTGAACCATTAATGGATTTAAACTGTTTAAAAGAAATTTATTAAATATAAAAGATTAAATTCTTCTGCACTGACAAATGTATTGCTGAACAAGACATTTTGAATTTGGTTAATTTATTTATATAGTGTATTTTATATGTTTAAACCCATTCCACTGCAAATCTCCCACATGAATTTGCAGATAAAATGTGGGACAAAACAGGAACTGTCAGCTTCGAACAGTATGTATATAAGTGCTGGGTAAAAGCCTGTTTTTAGTTAACGAACATTGTATCGCACCTCCCATTCAATAAATCGTAATAAACTTTGTGTTTTGTTTATTTTTGATAATATATTTTGATTCAGATTTCAAATTCTGTCGATTTAATTATAATATTCAAACAATAAATGCCGTTTTGGCGCCGTTTCGATTAGCGCCTGAGTTCAAGAGAAGCGGAAGTGAACTGATCATATCCTCGCTTTAATACCAGTTTCAGTGCGGTATAAACATGAATAAACACCAGAAGGTATGTTAAAAAAAGTGTACAACTTACCGAAATTCGTATCCTGTCTCGTGTAATCGCTCAATCAGTGTTTCAACCGAAGAAAGATGTCAATATAACAGCTTGTAAACAATGTCACATTTACCTCATAAAACATATTCGGTGACCGCGCGCTAGTTAGTCAGCTAGAAAAATGATAAAAATATGCAGTATATAACATATTCATTATATTTCGTACTGTTTAAATGTCATTTATAATGATTAATTTATGTTTGAATAAATCCATTAAGTTTGTATGACAGTCACCCTTTAAATGTTTATATTTCAGAAACGAATTGGAGTAGAAATATAATTATGTAAATATAACGTTCTTATTATAAAAGCTTAAATGAGTATAATTTAAGCATTTAAAACTGTTAATTTTAAGCTTCCATATTCGTGTTTTCACCACGTGTTGGCCATATGGGTATGGCTGCACTAAACCAATCGAAACTCGCATATTTTGCTGATTACTCCTGCTGAAAATGATCAA
This sequence comes from Cirrhinus mrigala, assembly GCA_036247105.1. Classification (NCBI taxonomy): domain Eukaryota; kingdom Metazoa; phylum Chordata; class Actinopteri; order Cypriniformes; family Cyprinidae; genus Cirrhinus; species Cirrhinus mrigala. The sequence goes on along the minus strand of CM070018.1, from coordinate 11,070,468 downwards.
TTATTGTCATGTTTTGAGCTGTAATGAAACATTTGCAGTATTATAGACTGCCAAGAGTTATAACAAATCAAGAAGAAGAGTGCAAAAAACTGTCTGTGGAACAAAAGGCGTTTGTGGTTGGCCAAACTGAACCAGGATTTCCAGGGCAAGAATCTTGACAACATTTTTGTTTGTTCTTATCATTTCCAGTGAGGTAGGTGAGATATTAGGCTAATATTTTAATTAATACTGCTTGAACTATCTTTACCACCTATTAACTTTAGTTTGTCAAAATATTGCACCCTTATGAAGTATAGCAGCTTCTACACATTTTCCCCGTGGTTTAGACAGCATAAATTAGCAAAGCAATGTATTCAGTAGTACATTAACTGTGCAATCAATGCTATTAAGTATCTCCAATATGGTCGCGCATCCTGGTAACTGACTAAACCGTGGTGTGCAAACCCTCTATAAACAACTGACTCTGTTTATTTTACACCATTAGTTGAGAGATTTTTTTTCTTTTAAAATTTGCCATGTACTGTACCTGATATATATCCAAAATAATCAATGTCAAATCGGAAATTGAAATTGCAGGCTTGTGAATACACACACATCAGCATCAGTTCATATTAAAATTAAATTTTAATGCATATCTACAGTGTGGCTCATTGACCCACAACACAGGAAATCAATACTGTTAGGTAATGATTGCTAGATAGTAAGCAAAGAAAAGAGTCCAGGGGTTATCCACATACAGGTCAACATATTTACTACCCACAATATAGACAAGGGACTTTTGTGGTGTTTGATCATACATATTTTACTGCTGAAATCATGTTTCCAGTGATTCTGCTTCTGATTGGCCTTTGTGGCCTCACTTTGCCAGTCCAAGCAGCACCGGTATGTAACCATGTGAAACTACTTCAAAATAGCTTAAACATATGTTAAATTGAGTAATATTACACTGCTCTATGAATGCAATTATGTCAACTGTTTCAGGGTCTGCTGGATGATGATGTTTTAACTTTATTTAATGGTGAGAAGTCTTAACATATTGGCTGGCATCTGTTTATGTGTTTGCAAGGTTGTTAGCATATGCACTTAAATATTATTACTCTCTCGCCCTCTTGACAAAAAATGTTTGACTTTGCTGTTAATGACCCCATAGAGGAAATATCCTCAGCTGAAACTGACGAAACCAATGATTGGATTTTTTCCTTCTATGATGAACCAGGCAAGAACTTAAACACTTAAGTAGACAGGGTTCAGTTTGGTGCTCACAAACATATGTACACTGATCATGTTCAATGCTTCTCATAGAAGTATGTGATCCAAATCCATGCCAGAACAACGGTGTATGTGAGGTCCTAAAAAGTGGCAGCTTCAAATGCACCTGTAAAGAGCCTTACATTGGCAAAAAGTGCCAGGATGGTGAGCTCTTAATAAGCTGTACCTAAAAATAATCATTACTAATCAGTAAAAGTGTGAATCCTTCTTGAGTTGTCATGTCGGGATCTTGCAGAGAGGAACGTGTGTAAGAAAGTTGAGTGTGGTCATGGTGATTGTGTCAGAACTCTGGAAGCCCCCTTTTATGAATGCAAATGCCACCCGCCCTATAGGGCTCCTTCGTGCAAGAAAGGTGAGCATCTCTGTCTCCAATTTCTGAAATAAAGCAAATTACTTTCAAAGAGTTTTAGCAATAGCAGTTTTTATTCTATCAGATTGAAGTGAATTGCTACTTATTTTTTGTGTTCCTGAAAAAGTAATTAAGTTTAATACTTATGTTTCCAATATTAGCCTCTTCTTGTGACCCAAGTCCATGCCTGAATGAAGGAAAGTGTGTTAAAGGCCGCACCAGAGCCAGTTTCACATGCGAATGTCCTGAAAATTACAGTGGGAGGTTCTGCCAAGTTGGTAATACACTGTTTTATTTTGTAATATTGTTATAGTTATTAAGTTATATTGTTGGCGTTTCTGAGATTATGTTACGACTGTTACGCTATTTACAATCTGTTTTCTTGACTATTTTCAAACACTAATTGATCGATTACATGAGACACTCATTTTATTAAAATGTTCTGATTATTTTCAACATGTCTTGTGATATTTATTCCTGTTTTTTTCAAGCTATATAACTAGTAGAAAAGAGAAAAACATGATTGATTCACATGCTTCATGAATGAGGCGAATGCAGTAATCTCACACCACATTAAAGAGTGGGAAAACATTTATTATTTGTATTTTGTGATAAAACTGACAGAATGTAATAATTTGTGTTATTAAAAGTAACAAAACATTTATTACGATAAATAGATTTGAAAACATCAAATATTTCCAAGCATATATACCATCATAATGTGATTTACCTCAGAAAAGGCAATTAGAAGCATTAGAGCCCACATTGATCTGCTGTATAATGTTTGCAGTCCAGTCCATGGAAGGTTTGGTTTTGTTTTCTGTCTACTATATTTTCAAGTTTATGTAAACATGAAGTATTTGGATGCTGATTTAAATCATGAGATTGAAGTGTTCAAAACAACACCACCATCAGCTTTATTGCAATTATTGCATTTCATTGAATACTTTTAATGTATTTTGAACTCCTTGGTAATTTATTTTCCTCATTACTTTGAATCTGTATTTGATTTCTACTCATAAATTTGATTTATAGCAGGTGTTAACAGTGATTAACAACCATTAGTAATGAAGGGGCGGGGTCGGGTGGGGTTGCTATAAACCAGTGGTTCCCAAACTGGGGGGCGCGAAGTTATGATAAGGGGGGCACGGCAAGGCTAGTGTACAGTCAGCCGATTTTTATATAGATTCGAAAGAGATAAACGGATGAAAATATCTGCCGCGCCGCCCGGCAGTATTCAGCGCGCACCGCTCAATGTGTGACGCTCCGTTCAATATTCCGCTCTATGAATGTGCGTTCCGTTGAGTTGCTCACGGCCCATATGAATGCTCCATTCGTGTACCGCTTATGCTCAACGGAAAAGCAAAGTCCGCTCAAATAACGCGCCGACAGAAAATGTCTATGTATACTTGTTCCTGTTTGCAATAGCGTCGCAAACTGTGCTGCAACATGCTGTAGTACTGCTGTACTGGACAACGCTGGTAAAATGACGCTACCCTCTTGTGACGGTATGCTCTGCTCACATGCTCTGATAATATTAGCTTTGTAGGACTATACATAACTTTGATAATTAGTCAAAAAAAAAAACTTATATCTGAATATCTGTACTGAATAAAAATAATATATTGAGATTTAATATTCAAATTAAATTTTCATATTATATTTTTCTGTCCAATTTTATTGTTACTTTCAATAAACGTGTTTTTTTTATTGGCTTGTGATTTTTTTTTTAATCAGTATCATTCAAATTAAAAAGTCTTACAAAATGACTATATTATTTAATAAAATAATAAACAATTATTACAAAGCAGTTTCAGTTTCGACCAAGAATTTTCATTTTGGTACATCCCTAGATTTTTATGTAAAAAGAAACGTTTTCAGGGTGATACAAGATCCCACTTTGAAATTATCTTGCTTATTATACAGCTACTTGGCACATATGTAAATAATTTAACACAAAATAAGAATTTCATCATATTTTGTTACCTCAAGACGACTCGCAGTACCCGCTGCAGCAGTCTGTTATCAGTTGTAATTGTTTTTGTCGTAAAATAACAGACCACTAGATGGTGCAATTGATATCAGAAATGAGAATTGCCATTAGCTGAGTAAAATTATGAATGAATGACGCATAGTAGTTCTGATCTAAGCATGGACAAGTTTTTGAAAAGACAGCAAGTGCCAGGTAAACGTAAAGTAGATGATGAATCTACTTCAAAGATCGCAGCTACAACAAAGAGATAAAAATATGACTAAATTGGGAAAATTTAACAGAAAATTGTTTAAAAAACAATGAATGCTGTTACATAGTAAAAAAAAAAAAAAAAGTACATAGTAAAGCTGCATGCTTATGTTTCTACTCGAAAAGTGACTAGTCCTTGTTTCGTTTTTTTCATTAAATTGTCACACACTGAATTTATAATGATTGTAATAATTATTACGTTTCAAATAATTCCTTCTGAAATTGTGTTTATGTGTAAATGAAGGGGGGGGGGACCACTGCTATAAACCATTAAAGCTATTTTGGTAAGAGAGAGAAACCACCCCGGCCTTCTGTTGTCAGTCACCGTGTCACAACCCCCACCACACCGGTCATTTACAAGATTATCCGGCCCCCTCCTGCACACCTACAGACCACCACAGTCCAGCAGGGGGGGGCAACTGTACCGACTTTTGCTTTTACATATTTACAAAGTCATGCCGGTCGGCATGCAATGTTATAACAGAGGAACGTGTCACTTCATCCGCTGAATTTCAACTTTGAATTTACCAAGAGTGATTTAGAATGCTTTCTTTATGACGTCATATTAAGTGTGTATGAAACAGCAGTCACTCCCGCGTTTGTAACCATAGCAACATTTTGGTGTCCTGCGGGAGTGAATTAAGAATTTAGCCGTTTGGTCTCTGCCATTTTTTTTTTTTTTTTTTGGCCAAAGACTCTTTTTGTCCGTCGATTTTAACTTATGTTCGGGAGGCTGCTTTAGAGAGCACTGTCTTGCAGTGTTGCATCTTCTCGCGTTTAAAAAGCGATTTTAGGCATGTTTGGTCTTAGCTCATGTGCTAAGGTCAAGACTTGTTTCATTGTTATTTCCTTGCATCTCACATACAAAGACACATTTCTGACGCGCGTTTAAATACGTCATTGGTTTTTTTAAAAGTGTTTTACGATAAACATTTTTACCACATTTGTTTACTGTAGTTTTTATTCTTCTACTGTTTACTCTTTAACTATAGAATGTTTAAATGAATTAAACAAATGATAAAACAGTTTATGTATTAATTATTTGAATGTGATTTACATATTTTTTTTTTCTTTCCGAAAATGTTCTTAAGATGCAGTAATAGTGCTCCACAGCTATTTAAAGTTTTTTTTTTTCTTTCTCCTAATTATTGGATGGCTGGTGCACTACAAATAATGAATAGACTTGAAAACATTCAATATTATTTCTAAGCAATCCACCTTATTTTTCTGATAAGAGCGGGCACGGCCATTTGTTAATTTTATGTGAGAGGCTTCCGGTCTCATCTGCTTCCAGTGATTTTTAGCTGTACAAAACAGCTTGTTTGATATTGCAAACCATATTATTTTAATGTATTATCATAATTTTGACAGCGGCTAATGAATCGGAAGTCTTGCACATTCACAGAAAACGGCTTACAGCCGCGCTGAAAAAATTAAGGTGGATGCCCTCAGTAAAACAGCTTGTGGATAGTTGTAATATGATTTACCTCAGAAAAGATGATAAAAATGAGCTTTTGAGCCCATATTACACTAAAGGACGTTTTTGCATATGGCAATGGTTGTAAGGATATTATGTCATTTTGTATTCAGGTCCAAATGATTGCTATGAGGGGAATGGGGAATCATACAGAGGTTTTGTCAGTGAGACAGTGGAAGAATTGGAATGTTTACCATGGAACTACTATCGTATTCCGTTCAAGGAGTTTGAAGGGAATGAGAGCATTGGAGCCCACAATTACTGCAGGTAAGAATTCAGTTTTAGTAAATCTCACAATGAATTGTTATAACACGTTGTGTAAAGAATTATCTTTGTCTTTCAAGAAATCCGGATGGAGACCGGGAACCCTGGTGCTTTGTGAAAGACAAGGGCGACTTCCGGTGGGACTACTGTAATGTCAAGCCATGCTCAGAACCAGGCACAGATTTTCCTTCTACGGTCTCTCTCTTATATAAATGCAGAGAAAGAAACATATACATTCTTCAACCTTCTTTAGCAATCTGTGTTAACTGTAACACCATTCTTATTTACCAAACTCTCACAGAACGAGTAAAACCCTCCACAGCCCCTGCAAAACTTGAGTTTTCTGACTGTGGAAAGACTCAGGCTAGTATGATAGCCCCAAGGATATTTGGTGGGAAGAAGTCTCGGCCTGAAGCCCATCCCTGGCAGGTTTCATTTCAGGTCCGTCCTACGGGCTCTAATACATCCTTCAGCCACAGCTGTGGAGGAACACTTATTGACTCCTGCTGGGTCCTAACTGCTGCCCACTGCATGTAAGTTCTTGGGGTAGTGGTGTTGCAGTAGGTCTATGTTACATTCAACCACAAATTGGGGTCTTTAAGTTACTATTTCTATTAAATTGTATTCCTGGATGATCATGGCAGTGATGAGAACGAGGAGGGAAGGGTGGAGATGGGTGGTGTGAACCTGGAGAAAGATGATCCTGCAAAACAGTTTCTTGAGGTGGAAAAAAGCATTGTTCATGAGAACTATACAGAGACTTCTGAAGCCCTGTATAATGATATAGGTGAGTGATTCACTCTTGAAGTCTATCTATCTGTCTATCTAAATAATCTTCTGCATTCAAGTTTTGAGGGTGAATTTTCATTTCATACTGACTTTAAATTTGTTATATTAAATACCTTTTTTAAAAAAAAAATATGCACATGAAACAGTAGTTTTACCCAGCGGTTTAAAAAGATGACAACCTGGGGTAAAGCGCATTGTGAACAGCCTTTGGTACTACTGAAATCTTTTGTAAAGCGGTTATGTCCACCTCACAGTGCTTTTGTTTATCATCTGTGCCAGCCCTGCTAAAACTAAAGGCAGTAAATGGACGGTGCACCAACGAGACCAGGTCTGTTAGGGCAGCATGTCTTCCCACTGATTCATTTCCTGATGAAACAGTGTGCACCATATCAGGCTATGGAGCCACTGAGAAAGGTGTGGTTTCTGGATTCAATTTTCACTGTACTGGAGATCAACACCTGCCTCTTGAGAATATTTGTGATCTATTACTCTTTCTTCCAGAGGATACTGTCTCTCCTCAGCTGCTGGATGCTAAAGTTCTTTTAATCTCTCAGAAGCGCTGTATGTCTCGTAATGTCTACGGGAACAGAATGGATGATTCCATGATGTGTGCTGGATATATGCAGGGAAAGACCGACTCTTGTCAGGTGTGTTCCAGCCTCAAATTAGTTTTTAGTAAAATTTCGAATGAAGGGAGAGTTATAGAAAAATAAAATTCTGTCATTAATTACTCACCATCATGGTGGTCCAAACCCGTAAGACCTTCGTCTTCACGTATTCGTTAACACAAATTAAAATAATTTTGATGAAATTTGAGAGGGTACCTCTTAGACCTTAAACATGGTAGGAGCCTTGCTGTCTATGCAGGGTCAGAGAGCTCTCAGATTTCAACCAAAATATCTTAATTTGTGACAATTTTCATTTTTGGGTGAACTTTCCCTTTAATATACATCAGACACAAAGTCTTACAAAAAATGACTGTGCCAACTTTTTTTTTTTTTTGTTCACTTTTTATAGGGTGACTCTGGTGGACCCCTGGTTTGTCAGAAGGACGAGACTCATTACATCTATGGTGTGGTGAGTTGGGGTGACAGATGTGGAAGGAAGAACAGGCCTGGTATCTATGCCCGTGTCACCAAGTTCATTAACTGGATCAATGAAAAGATGCATTCAGCTTAGGCTGGCTATTTAAAAGGTTTGAGTCTGATGATAGTTATGTAATAACTGAAAGAAATTGAATGTGTTTATATATGCATACATGGTCCTGTTAGCACATTAGCAACCAAAGGCATAGTGGTAGTGGGTTTAACTGATTTTTTCCATATACCTCACTGTAATGGACTATAACAAAGAAAACATGTAGGATGGGCACTTGGTTCTATGCATCAGTTTTGGATTGGATTTTGAGATGCTTGCTGGGGCAAAGCTCATGCAGACTAAATGACTGGAGAAGTCTGTTTTCACCAGAAGATCCAGTTGTAACATTTTAAGTAAAAACTTTTTTTTAAACATGCATGCATTAACTTTACAACTGATAGTTTTCACCTGGAGGGCAAAACTAGGCTTTGCTCCACTGACCACCAGTTTTTACATGTTTTCCATTAAATAGTTATGTAGCAAATTGATGTTAGAAGGTGAAATTCAGTATACACCTTGATGCATAATTTGTACAGGCAAGCAGCTGAACCCAGAATATAAACACAACGTGCAGTTTCACATTAAATGGTTTACCATAGAAAACACTGAACCTTTAGCGCATTGTGTTCATGTTCATATTCTGGGCTCATCTGCTTGCCTGTATAAAGTATACATCAACAAGGTGTACAATGAATTTGATCTGTAAATATCACGGTTTTAAAATAGAGTGCTTTAAGTGTTTTTCAGTGTGCTTGTCATGCCATTTAGTGATTGAAATACTGCGGCGAGTGCTTTATATGGATTGCAAATGGGCAAAACTTGCATTTTGTTCATATATTGTTTTATTCCTTTGAGATTATCTAAATATTTGCAGCTAGAAGATAGAAAACTGATAGGCTTACGCTGCAGCTTACGTTGTAGGTCTTCAAAGTCTATGCTAAGAATTATTCAAAGCTATGAATATGATCTGTATGCACTTTAGAGATGAAATTTAACTTGAAACGGACTTCATTAGCTCATTATCAATTTATTTTGACTTTTTCCAAAGTCAATATGTTTGTAAACCGACCCAAGTAAAAATGTTTGGGAAGTCTTACGGACCAATTTAACTTTGAAATAAACCTTAAGTTTCTTCAAAAACCATTGAGTGTGAATCCATGAATGAGATCACACATGTACCCATACTTTGCATCAATGCACAATTTATTTCCAGTTAAGGAAGGTTGAATTTGCTTCTTTACACCAAACATAAGACACTGACAAACTAGTAAAAATTAGGTATACATCAAATCGGCCATGCTCCAAGAAAGAAAACCTTTATTATCATTCACATGGAAGTTACGACCAAGTGAGCATGTCACAAAATCATAGTACTCTTCCGGAGATGTGAAATAAGCTCAGATATCTGCCTTATAATGGGTATTCACAAAGGACTTGCACAGGAGCTTTCTGCAAAAAGAATGAATGCTGCAGCCAAAATTTAAACAAAATCAAGGCGTTACACAGGAGCAATCAGGAGAATACTGGAAACAGCCAAGCACTCTGCACCGCAACACGCCACCTTAACAGCTAACCAGCAAAACTCAACTGCTACGCAACTGCGCCTAGTGCATAGAAAATACACAAGAGAGAATATTAGAATCATGTTGTGGTAAAATTTTCCATTTAAACCATAACACCTGCTCGGTTAGCAATCGTTACGATGTCACGGTTTTACATAGGATTTTTTTTAGTGGCCAAATTACAATCTCTACCTGGTCCTTTACGGTCAAAGAAATATCCACAACATCCAAAACTGTCCATTAATAAAGGTTTATTAAGAACAAAAAAACTGATTAAAAATGAACTTACTTTATAGTCTGGGAGTTTCAAAACAAAATGAAAACTACCAAAAATGAAGTGAAGTGATTTCACCTAGCAGCCCAATTTAGGCATAAAGATCATTTAATATCACATGGAATTCAAATGTATGATACAAAAACAACTGTGGGCAACAAAAAAAATCATTTAAAAGATTTAGACCAAATTACAATAACCTTTCGGTCTGATATATGGATAATTTGAGTATCCTCAGACGGACATCTGTTCGATGCGATCCTCGAAGATTTCAATCAGCTGACATCTAGAAGAAAAGAAAAATCAAGTTAGTTTCAAAGAGCAAAGCAGAGAAGGTTCTACAATAAATCGTCCTAAAACGAAGCATTGCATATTAGGCAATGCTCAATAACTGGTCCTCAGTTATACAGAACAAATAATGAGAAGCTAGCCATATTTACAATTAATCTATGGACCTCATTTTTGTTCTGCAAGAAACCTCGTGTACCTGGTGTTTGTTCTGCGAGAAACCTCATGGGAAGAGAGCCAACAAACCTGAGGGTGATATTAACTTCTCATAGCCACTTTAAGTGTCGGCAAGCTGACGTACAATCCGTTTATTAGTGGTTAGAACAAACCAACTTATAATTACTAAATTATATGCCTGAATAAAATCAGACATCCTGCAGCCAGACAGCTTAAACTAGCTTTGAGAACACACCCCATATCCATCCCGCTTTTGCCTATGCCACGATAGACGTGAGTTTGTGACAAGGATGATGAAAAGGTCTCAGTCCATTGTCCTGCAGACGTACCTCAACACCACCTCAACACTCAATGAGACCGACCTGCTCCATAGCAACCGCCAATCAGCAGCAGGCAGCCAATGGTCGGATCACACACTAACTGCTCTCAAACTGCCCCAAACTCCTCTTTTGCAAACAGGAATCAGCAGCTTGGAGGAAAGAATTCCACATTTAGATGAAATCAATGGATTTTGGCTGGTACACGTTTCAAAACAAGTATACTTACGGTTATACCCACGACAGCTCCAAATCAAATATCTGTTGTGAGGTTTAGGGTGTGAATTAAAAATAAACCCTTTAAAGTCATGCAGAAACGGCGATACCAGACAAATGCTGTGAATAACAGCTCCGTCCTACTAAACTTGGGTAAAACCTGACACCTCCTTTGAGATGATGCATCTACTGATCTACTACATCTGCAGATGTCCTGAGGGACTTGGTGAAAGAGGGGGAGAAGAAGAAAAGAAAAAAAAAAGAAAAAAAAAAAAAAAAAAAAAGGCCAAAATATTAAAATATGATTTTAAGCAGCCATTTAAGTGAGCTATGAGTGCATGCCTTCATTTTACCCCCAACTTCAGACAAATTTCAGTGGGGTCATTAGCTGGTCTGCTTAAATCAAAAGTTCAGAACTACCAGGGATATTAACTATAAACAAAAAAAACAAATAGAAAGATGCACTTGCCATTCAAATTTTTGGATGACAATACAAACATTACAAATATACTTTTATACAAAACATTAGGCTCACCTATGCTTCACGATTCAGCAGTGGCTCCGGCATCCTCTGGAGATTTGGGTCTGCTTCTCGATCTGGATCGTGATTTGGATCCTTTGTTCGATCTCGGAGTACGGCTCCTGGAGCGAGACTTGGACTTAGACCTTGACCGGGACCTGGAAGCCGATTTGGACTTGCTTCTGCGTGGTGTGCGGGTTTTGGAGCGGGAACGGGACCTAGACCGGGAACGGGAGTAGGACCTGGATCTGGAGCGGCTGTAGCGGGATCTGCTGCGGGAACGGGACCGGCTCCTGCTCCTGGACCTAGACCTGCTGTGCCTCCTGCGCCGAGGACTACGGCTAAAAACAAAAATCAAATGAACAAATTAGTATGGAGATTGTTTGCATAGAGAAACAAGCAGCAGTTGGTGTTACAGTATCACACTCTTAAAACAATCTTTACAATTCAAAAACGAGTAGCTTTTACATGTTTAAACGTGAACGAACCATACATTTGCACGTGCAAACCTTATAAAACAGTTACTGAGGTTTGTCGTCTTTAACAAAACCAGTAATTCAAGTTTAGTTACATGTTTTAGCAAACCACAAAACATCATAGCACACTAATGTTAAGTTTGATTCATCTCCAAGAATCGGTTCTTTTGAATTATTGGGTTCAAATAACTTTAATCATTGCAATTATATTAAAAAGAGAATGGGTCGCAATAAAATCTCTCGGAATGGGTTTGGTTTTCAAACGACTACAATCGATTCAAAAGAACCGACTCAAAAGAATCGTTTGATCACGAATCGCTATTTTGGACCGTTTGCAAAGTTGAGCAATTGTTTGGTCAACAAGACGAAATGATTTAACGTTTTAAAAACGGAAAACGATTTTAAACTCATGAACATAGTGAATTAAGATACTCACGGTGATATGAAATCACATTTGTAAGCAAAACAAGGATTTTAGCACGTGTTGTTTTGATAGCTTGAGGCCTGAAGGCCGCAAATTTAAGGGCCTCGGATGTGAACTTTGAACTCGCAGTAGTTTAAAACGAAAATATTAAAAAGAGAGATTGCGTATGTAAGCATTACCTTCGGCTTCTCCGTCCATGTCCCCCGTACCTCCTCGGCGGGGCTCCGCGGCGGCCGTAATGCGAATCTGGCGGGCGGCCGTATCGCGCCATTTGCACACGCAGTTCGCGCCCATCCAGCAGCGCGCCGTCCATCGCGTCCATTGCATCCTCCGCGTCCCGCTTATCATGAAAGCGGACGAAGGCGAACCCGCGGCTCTCTTTTGTGTACCGGTCTCTCGGGATATAGACGTCCCCCACCCGGCCGTACTTTTCGAAAACCCGCCGCAGCGTTTCGGGAGACGTGCGGTACGTCAGATTGTCGACTTTTAAAGATGTCATGCCCTCGACGTCGGGCGGAGGTCTGCCGTAACTCATCTTGAATCACTAACCCTACTACAATATGTTATGCAAAAATAATAGAGCTACGAGCGAGATTTTCAAGAAAAATAACGAAGCATTCGAGAGAGTCCAAAGTAACACGCCGAGAGCGGATAACACTCTAAAATGGCGGTAACCGGATGTCCGTGGTTGGTGGAGGTTGGCTTTTATTTCCTTTGCAAGGGTGAAAATGCTGCCGTTTCTGGTGTCTAAGCGACACTACAGGTTACCTGATTTCACAATCTCCTCTTGACAGGGAACAAAGAGCTGCAAATTTAGCACGAGTTTGAACAAAATGTAACAAACAGAATCATTTATTTGACCTCAACCAATTAAAAATAAACCTAGATAAAAAAAAATGAGTAAAAAAATAATAAACCATGCTGTACTATAATGATGTAGAAATTTAATATTGTCTACATAATATTTTAGACATACTTATATTATTTTTTCGTAGTATAAATTGAATCTTTATACAAGAAGCTACACTACCAGTTGAAAGTTTTTGAACAGTAAAATTTTTAGAAGTTTCTTCTGCTCACCAAGCCTGCATTCATTTGATCCGAAGTACAGCAAAAACAGTAAAATTTTGAAATATGTTTTACTATTTAAAATAACTGTTTTCTATTTGAATATATTTTAACTTGCAATTTATTCCTGTGATTTCAAAGCTGATTTTTTTGCATCATTGCCAGTCACATGATCCTTCAGAAATCATTCTAACATTCAGATTTTTCAGGTTTCTTTAATGAATAGAAAGCTCAAAAGAACAGCATTTATCTGAAATAGAAATCTTTTGTAACATTTTAAATGTCTTTATCATCACTTTTGATCAATTTAGCATCCTTGCTAAACAAAAGTATTAATTTCTATAACCCCACCCCCACCCCACCCCCTTCAATAAAATAAAATACAAATATATATATACTGGCTCCAAGCTTTTGAATGGTATTTGTATAAAGTTACAATTTTTTTTTTTTTTTTTTTTTAGATAAATGCTGATCTTTGGATCTTTCTATTTATCAAAGAATCCTGAAAAAATGATCTAAAGTGTTTTAAATATTGATAATAATAATAATAATAATAATAATAATAATAATAATAAATGTTTCTTGAACAGCAAATCAGCATATTAGAATGGTTTCTGAAGGGTTGTGTGACACTGATGATCAAGCTTTGATCACAAGAATAAATTACATTTTAAAATATATTCAAATAGAAAGCAGTTATTTTAAATAGTAAAAATATTTCACAATATTACTGCTCTTGCTGTATTTTAGATAAAATAAATGCAGGCTTGGTGAGCAGAAGAGACTGCTTATATAGAGAGAGAGGAATATATTTGTAAGAGAATATATCAAAATTTTATTGTCAATTGAAACAAAGCTCAGTAACACAAAGGCCCCTAAATGAACACCAGTTGAGGTTCCCTTACTGCACTGCAGAGAATCACATCCACAAATTCGGGGAAGGTCACGTTTGGCGAGGCAGGATGTGTTTGTACTGCGCAAAACCTCAAGTCTGGATTTAAGCCTGACGTCAGGGGTGGCCAATAGCGCTTCTGAGGACAGTAATACAGCACTGATCATTGAGCAGCAAATCTTACTAGCCGAAATGGCTTTCTGTTGAAACATAATGTAGACTTCCAACAGGGGGCGCTTGGCGGCTCAGAGAGCTTAATACTCCATTGAGCTTCATTCAAATCTCAGTACGTTTTTTTGGGTTTTACTGGAGATCTTTGTATACTTAAACTATAACATTTTAAACGTATTAATTAGAAAAATAGGTACATGATATATAAATGCAAATCCGTGAAAGCAATCTCTGTTAAACGATTTTTAAAAATCATTATCTTCGACCCGCAAACGACTGTGATTGGTCTATCATCATCAGCGCAAAGAAAAGTAACAGTTAACACATGCATGTGCTGCCGTAGCAGCCGTGTTTACCATAGTAATGTTGACAGAAAAGTAAAGAAATAGTAGTTGGAAGTGATATAATATTCATAAACATAAAATGAAACTTAAGTTATAACAGTTATATTTAGAAAATGTTATGTTTTTTAAATATGCATCTAATTACATATTAATTAGAAGCAACATCCGGGCCTCTAAGCCCCGCCCATTTACAGACCGTGCTTAATACCCACTGCCGTTCTACCCTCTCATTCTGTTTCTACATCACTGATACGCATCTGCATCCCATCGCTCAAGCGCTCGGAGAACAGAGGATACAGGGATGATGATGATAAACATACCGAGAAACTGTGTCATATAGACAGCACCTCACTCCCCTTCGCAACTTAGCCAAGGATGCCGACCACGGAGGCAGAGACAGCCTTATAATAGGGCTACAGTCTGCAGGACGCAAAAAGCAGCTTGTGTCTGCAGACAAAACAACGAGGGACTCTGTGCGGAGCTTACAGGGCATTAAGAGCACCAACTAATCCTGTGCATGGCCAAAAATATAAAAGCGAAGAGCAAAAAACGGGCCTTTGCGTGAAGAAGGAGATGTTCGGGCTAAAGGAGACGCAGCAGCAGTAGGTTTGCAATCATTCAGTGTTATTTCAATTCATAGCTAGTGGAAATGGGAGCTTTGACAAGCCGTCAGAATGCAGGAGTGGAGGAGGTCGATATACCATCCAATTCTGTTTACAGATACCCACCTAAATCCGGTAAGAAATAATATATTATATTGTATTAAACTATTGTGCTTATTCCTTTTCTATTATATATATATATATATATATATATATATATATATATATATATGTGTAATTACATATATATTATATGTAAAATATTTTTTTTTTATCAATATTTTGCTTCTGCTTGCAATTAAATTGAGAGGGTCCTTCTGTTCAGTTGAACTCCAGAGGGCCTGGGCCACCACCCACTGTTTCTTGGTCAGCAAGTCTGTCTCTGAGAGGCCCATAGATGCTTGTCTTTATAGATATAGGGCTCATCATTCCAGTAGTGCCGTGTCTACAGTCTACAGAGATGCACCATAATTAGAACAAATATCTTGGATGATTTTGTTCACAGCATTAAACTGATCTGAAACAAGCGTGTCCATTGTGTGTAAAAGGAATTTATTGTGACCATTTAATTTTTAGATAACAGTATTTTCCTGTATGTTTAGAAAATGCAGCACTCATCATGTTAGTTTTATAATGATTGTTTTACAAATCTTTGGGAATGTGAGAAGATGCAAATGCAAATGCAAATGAGATGATGAATGTCAGTGTGTTAACCACAAGTAACCAGATACTCTATATGTGCAGCTTGGGACTTGTGCCTGATTCTTGCTAGCTCCTGCTCCAGTTTCAAGCTTGTTCATCTATCTACCCTTGTGTCTTCCCATGGCGGTTGCTATCCTCTGTCTGCCCTTGAGCTTGTCTTTCTTTAATCTATTGGTTCTCTAGTCTGCTCTATCTGTCTTCGTTTTCATTCTGAAACCTTTCATTTGTCTTGGTGGGAAGAATGGAGGTGTTTGGATCTATATATCTGTTTTTGAAACCATTTATTAGTCTGCCTGTCGCTAATAATTTAAATGTGCATCTGTTTTCTATTAAAAGAGATATTTCTAACTGATCTCTTGTTAAAATGACTTGGTGTTGGTGTAATACAGTTGTCAGGTTAATTAATTTGAAATAACAAAATATAATAAAACCAGTTCAGTTGTTTTTACCCCATTATGTATTCATATAAACCTTTTTTGTGTTTTATAGTGTTGAGACATGGTTCAGTACATTTACAATCAAGCTGATGTGCAAAACACTGACTAGACGTGCACTTACAAGTCATAGTTTGTGACAAATGTACATATACATTTTGTTCAATATCTGTAACACTCAATCTGTTCGTTGTCATGCAGGAAGTTATTTTGCTAGCCATTTTATTATGGGAGGAGAAAAGTTTGACTCAACTCATCCTGAAGGCTACCTCTTTGGTGAAAATACTGACCTCAACTTCCTAGGCAACAGACCAGTTGTGGTAAGATTTCATTTTATTTCCTGGTAACATAGATTAGATGCAGCCATTTTTGACTGATTTTTATAGGAGGTCATGCTCTGTTCATTGATTTTATCTTGTGTGATCTCATTTTCAGAGATGATCAACAACAATATGCCTCATGACTCATTTTTACTAGGTTACATATTAATCACAGATATTTTAAAATTAACGATTTAAAAAAAATAGTTGCATTTGTATATAACATAATTTGAAGTATTTTATAATATTTTATACTGTTAGCAATTTAAAGATATTTTTAAATGAATTATTTAAACCTATTTTACATAACAATAATAATAAAAAGAAGAGGAAGAAGTCATATAAATTCATGCATATACAATATACGTATACAAATTTAGATTAGAATGTTATTTATTTATATTTTCTTTAAAACAGATATTTTACTCATAATTCTGACTCATATTTGAGCCGCTGTGAGGTCCGCATAGAACTGTTGCCTTAATTGGATATTTAAGCTAGGAAAATGTCAATTACTATATGTTGGTGGAAGCTTTATCCAGATCTTCCTGATATGTATGTGTGCTTTTATGAAACCATACGTGTAATTTTGTCTGCGGTTGGTCTTTTATTTACACTGTATGCATTAGCTGCTAGGTCTGTCCCTGAGCAGACAGGCTAGCGATGCTGTGGATTTAAGCGACGGCTTACCGCAAGTAATACAGAGAGCCACATTCAGTCTGAACTCCAGGGAGGGGGAAGGGGAGGCGACAGGCTCACCCAGTGTTGACCCACACACGAACACACTTTTGATGTCTCTCTGGCACGTAGGCATGCTTGTGCATTGCGTTTTTCCAGGGCAGACACACACACATATGAATAAGCAAAATGGCTTGTTTGGAGATCAGTGTACATCACCTTCATTGTGATGTGGCTCTGTTTCCAGATTATTTTTCAGTTTTTTGCGACATCATTTGTGTGTATCAGACATGTGAGCGGATAAAACAGAACAAAGTGCTTCTCAAATATTATTATAATCAATAACTTTATGTTCACTACTGACTCTTGTGATTTGTAGTTCCCGTACAATGCTCCCCCTCCACATGAGCCGGTCAAGACTCTCCGCAGTCTCATCAACATCCGTAAAGACACTCTGCGACTTGTCAGGTGAGATTTTTCATGGGAAATATCTTTAGTACACCTGATAGAGCTCTTATAGAAATCATGTGATGAGTTCCTGTGTCAAAGTATTTGATAAAACAGCACATTTGGGTCAATATGTGTTTTTCAGGGCTGATGCTGATACTGATCATTACAGATCAAGTAGACCTATAACCGATATTTTGATATATATCCGATATATATGTCTGGTGTAAAAATGAAAATAAATGGCAAAATTAAGAACAAAAGACAAAACAAAAAATTTCTTTAAATGCTTTCAAATTATTTTATCGGTAGCCTGTTTTCAAATGGCTGGTACCGATAACCTTAAAAATGCTTAGTATCGGCACCAATAATTGGTGGACATGGGCCAAAAAAAAAAAAAATTTATATATTGGCGCCAATAATCGGTCGACCCCTGCCTCAAAGCTAAAAGACATGGGCCAAAAGCCACAAAAATATGTAAATATACATATATCGAAATATCAAAACAATATATTTAAAATAAATATATTTATCGGCAATCGGTTTTGAAAATGACCAATACCGATAACCATAAAAATGCTTAATATCGGCGCCGATAATCGGTCGATCCCTACCTCAAAGCTAAAAGACATGGGCCAAAAGCCACAAAAATATGCAAATATACATATATCAAAATATTAAAAATATATATAAAATAAATATATTTATCGGCAAGCGGTTTTAAAAAAGAAAGATGCTGATAACCATAAAAATGCTTAATATTGACGCCGATAACCGGTAATAATATTTTTGTGTCTTTTGGCCCATGTCTTTTAGCTTTGAAGTAGGGGTCGACCGATTATAGGCACTGATATTAAGCATTTTTATGGTTATCGGTATCGGTCATTTTTAAAAACAATTGCCCATATATATTTATTTATTTTATAGTCAGATATTTGTTTTTATACTCTTTTTTTAGTCACTTGTAAACAAAACTGATGATGCATTTATTAAATATATTATTTATCTTTCTGTCCATTAACATCTGTTGCTGAAATCTTAGTAAAGTTTGTCACTTTGATTGCAGATGTAGTGAAGACATGAAGCTGCCTGGACAGGAAGCTGGGAAAAGCCACAGCTGCTATAATATTGAGTTTACCTTTGATGCCGACACACAAGTTGCCATCACTATTTACTACCAAGCCATTGAAGAGTTTCACAATGGTGTGCCAATGTAAGTTGAGCATTAGACACACCTTGAGTTTTCCTTTTATTTTTATTTATTAATAAAACACTTCAAACTCAGTCTTTACCAGTTGATCAGAGAGCGGAAAGTTGGGAAATGACATCAAAGCTTGGGTTATATTGTGTGTTGTTGACAGATACTTGCCGCAGGACAGCTCTCTGCAGTCAGAGACGGTGCATTTCAAACGCGGCGTCTGCCAACAGTTCTGTCTACCCTCTCATTACGTCAACTTATCAGAGTGGGCAGACGAGGAGGTAACACATCTGCCAGCTTTGACCTTTTGTGTCTGTGATTTTGCTTTTTTTTTTTGAAGAGAGGTTAAATTAGGTCAGACTGAATTAGTCTTAATCTGTTTCATTAAAGAAATTATTGAGCAAATGCATGTTAAATCTAGTAATATGGTCTATTGTTACACAGCTTTTGTTTGACATGGATAAAGACATCTACCCCATGGTTGTACAAGCAGTAGTGGATGAGGGAGATGGTGAGTTTGATGTAATTGGATATAATATAATATATATGTAGAAATATATATGGAAATATGTATATAAATGTATTGTTTCATGTTTGTTGTTGTGCAGAACACTTAGGACACTCCCATGTTCTTCTTGCAACCTTTGAGAAGGTATGTTTGTTTTTTTTTGTATAAAAAAGAAAATGTTTTTTATTTTTATACACTAATGCTCAAAAGTTTTGGGGTTGGTAAGATTTTTTTTAAAATATCTTTAAAGAAATTTCTAAATTTCCAATTCTCACCAATGCTTCATTTATTTGATCAAAAATACAGTAAAAGCAGCAATATTGTGAAATGTTATTACAATGAAAAGTAACTGCTTTCTATTTTAATATATTTTAAAATGTGTTTTATGTAATTTATTCCTGTGATGCAAAGCTGAATTTTCAGCAGCCATTACTCCAGTCTTCAGCATTACATAATCCTTCAAAAATCATTCTTATATGTTGATTTGATGCTCAAGAAACATTTCTTGTTATTATTAAATTTGAAATCAGTTGTGCTGCTAAATATTCTTGTGGAAACCATGATACATTTTTTCTGGATTCTTAACAGCATTTAATTGAAAGATAATTTCTTGAAACAGTGTACTTGTGGTATAAAATTATTAAATATCTTTAAAAAATTATACTGACCCCAAACATTTAAAAAGTACTCTATATTTAGAAATTGTAAGGCTTTTTACCATTTATACAATGTTTCACATTTCCACATCTATGTAAATGTAAAAATGTGCATTTGTACTATTTCTACCTGATCTAACACTAAAATTATCTTTGTTGTTTTAAGATAATCTGGGTTGATTCAGTTATATTAAATAATATTACCAGCATAATTAAAACCAGTTATGTTTATTTAACAAAAATAAATTTACTGTGACAATTAGTGATAATATAATTTTGCTGTGTTTTTCTCCTAGCATATGGATGGCAGTTACTGTGTAAAACCTCTGAAACAGAAACAAGTGGTAAGGGCCCTCTTACTATTTATGTGAAAAACGCACAGCTATCTTATAGCTTACAAGAAGGTCAGCTCATATTAAATGGCTTTTGTAATATAAAGTGGCAAATTTCCAATAAACCTTTTAAGCTTCTCATGATTTTATTTTAGGTGGATGGTGTCAGTTATCTGTTGCAAGAGATCTACGGTATAGAGAACAAATACAACAGTCAGGAATCAAAGGTAAGTCATCATCTACATTCACAAAAAGAATCAGAATCAAAGACAGTAGAATGATTTAAATTACCAAAATGATTAATATGTGACCCTGGACCACAAAACCAGTCATAAGGGTCACTTTTATAAAATTGAGATTTATACCTAATCAAAAAGCTGAATAAATAAGCTTTCCATTGATGTATGGTTTGTTAGGATATTTGGGCGAAATACAACTATTTGAAAATCTGGAATCTGAGGGTCCTTTAAAGTTGTCCAAATGAAGCTCTTAGCAATGCATATTACTAATCAAAAATTAGGTTTGATATATTTTTGGTAGGAAATTTACTAAATATCTTCATGGAACATGATCTTTACTTAATATCCTAATGATTTTTGGCATAAAAGGAAAACCGATAATTTTGACCCATACAATGTATTGTTGGCTATTGCTACAAATATACCCATGCTACTTATGACTGGTTTTATGGTTCAGGGTCACATTTAGTAAATTATTTAATAAACTATTCTTCACTGTAATATAGTTGCTACTACTCTCTCCATATCAGTTTAAAAGGACAGCATCTGTTACTTCTAAGCATTCATTCATTAATGAGTAACAAAATATAAAAACAACACACTCACATTTACAGGTGGCTGAAGATGAGATTAGCGATAACAGCGCTGAATGTGTGGTGTGTTTGTCGGACGTGCGGGACACACTTATCCTGCCCTGCAGACACCTGTGCCTGTGCAACGCCTGCGCAGACACACTACGCTACCAGGCCAACTGTTGCCCCATCTGTCGACTGCGTAAGCATCAACCCCAGTACCAAACTCATTTAACAGTACTCTCTGATTAAGATTGTTTATAAAAATTTGTGCAGATTATATTGGTGTTTATAGTGTTGTGATATATATTTTATTGAATACAAAACTAACACTAGTTTGTTTTAACATAATATGTTCATTCATATGTTTTTTTAATCTATTTTTGTATTGTTTTAGATAAAAAATTTGGCTCATTTAATATTTCTCATTTTAATTCCTATAGCGTTTCGTGCCCTCCTTCAAATTCGAGCGATGAGGAAAAAACTGAGCCCACTCACACCTACTGGATTCAACCCTGTCATCACATCACAAACGTCAGATTCAGAGGAGCACTCGGTAACACACTATGTTTGGTTCACAATGTTCAAACAGAACTTTATCCAGAACGAATATATTTAAAGGGACAGTTCACCCAAAAATGAAAATGACCCCATAATTTACTCAACCTCAAGGCATGCTAGGTGTATATGACTTTCTTTTTTCAGATGAATACAATTGGAGTTATATTAAAAAATGTCCTGGCTCTTCCAAGCTTTATAATGGAAGTGAATTGGTGTGGAGTACTTTTTGTGATGATGGATGTACTTTATAGGACTTCTATTGCGCTATTGAATCTCAACAGCCATTCACTGCCATTATAAAGCTTTAGAAAAATGTACTTCTAAACTGTACTGTTGTTCACAGCCACATGTATGTTTACTACAGGCATCAGAGCACATCCCACCAGGCTATGAAGCTGTGTCCCTGTTGGAGGCCTTGAATGGGCCCCTGAACCCGTCGCCATCTGCTCCGCCACTTCAGGGCCTCACCAGGGGCCATGTTTCTGGATCTGCGCCCGCATATGGCAGTGATAGCCACCACACGCCCGCGCGCTCGCTCTCTCCGCTAGAACACTCTGTCAACTCCAGCCAGAATGTGAAACACAAGAAGAGTGGCTCCAAGTGAGTGAACCCTAACTGAAGGATCGAATAGTGTAGTATTTCAGTATTACTGTAAAAAAACGTGTTATTTAATGTCTACAAAACATTTGCTGGGTGTTGTTTCCAGTCACTTTATAGCTTTTCTTGAAGGTTAAATTATAGGTTTAGGAAGCAGATAAATGAGTCGTTGGTAATCATGTATTCTGGGGACTCTCTAGATCCCTCTCCCAGAATTCTTCAGTGCTGCCTGAGGAGGAGGACGAAAAGTCATGCAGTGAGTCTGAAGTGCAAACGTGCAGGAGAAAACCGCAAGTGGAACAGCAAGAGGTACAAGCATTACAGTATTTATACATATTATTTTATGTATTTTTCATGTATTTGCTTTTATAGGAATTTTTCCATTTCAAATTTTAGGGTCAGTAATACTTTTTGAATTGATTATACAATGTCCACTAGGGATGATTACATATAATACAACATTAGTCTGATCATCATTGTTGTATTGTGTATTCTACTGCAGTCTGGAGTGACCCCTGAAAGTGACAACATCACCCTATCATCCTCAGGGGCCATAGATCAGTCCTCCTGCAACGGGACCCCTCTCTCATCTACAATCACCTCCCCAGAGGGTACAGCATTACAGCTATATCTATCTCACTGAAACACACACCAAAGCTTACTCATTTACATTTGTTTGTCCTTCTGTTCACTTCCGGTCCTGTTCAGACCCAGTAAGCAGCAGTCTGGCCCAGTCTGTGATGTCAATGGCGTCTTCTCATAGTCAGCACTCTCAGATTAGCACTGACACACTCTCTTCAATGTCCGGATCCTACATGGCTGGTGCCGAGGGAGAGGAGGCCGCAGACACCCCAGCAGAGAGCCGAGCACCTTCCCAACATGAGGGTGAGGTAAGGCAGTTAGAAGGCCTATAAGAAGGACAATTTGTTACTTTTGTTTGTTATTTTCAGATGGTTTAGTTCATGCTGATATTATAGTGTTTATAAATAAAAAAAGGTAATTGCTACTTTTTACCTCACAATTCTAGCTTTTTTCCTCGCAATTGTGGGTTTACGTCTTGCAATTCTGACTTATTTTCTCAGAACTGAGATATAAACAAGCAATTGCATGTTATAAAGTCAGAACTGTGATATATAAACTCGCTTTTCTCAGAAATAAAGCTGCAATTCTGAGAAATAGTCAGAATTGGGAGTGTGTATCACGCAATTCTGAGGAAAAAAGTCAAAATTGTGAGCTAAAAAGCAGCTGTTACTTTTTTTATTTTTTATTCAGTAGCGGAAATGAGCTTCCATACTCTGCAGTTGGTATAACTGCAAAATATAAACTCGCAATTGCAAGTTATAAAATCAGAATTGCGAGATATAGTCACAGTTCTGGCTTTTTTCCACAGAATTGTGTGATATAAACTCACAATTGCGAGAAATAAAGTCAGAATTGCAAGATAAAAAATTCTGACTTTTTTGCAGTTGTGAGTTTGCATCTCGTTATTCTGACCTTTTCAGAATTCTGAGATATAACCTCGCAATTGCGAGTTATTAAGTCCAGTTTTCAGGGGAAAAAAGACTGATATGTTCTCAGAATTACGAGTTTATATCTCACAATTCTGAGGAAAAAAGTCACAATTGTGATATAAAATTCACAATTTTGAGAAAAAAAAGTCAGAATTGTTAGTTTATATCTTGCGATTTTGACTTTATTTCTCAAAATTGTGACCTTATTTCTTAGAATTGCGAGTTTAAGCTCGCAATTGTGACTTTATTATAACACGCAATTCCGAGTTTATATCTCACGATTCTGGGGAAAAAGTTAGAATTGCGAGATAAAAAGTCACAATTACCTTTTTTATTTTTTTATTTATGGCGGAAACAGGCTTCAATAGTACATGACGTTCTTCTTATTAAAGAAATAAAGTAAAATTTATGTTTAAGAGTGAGTGTTGCATTATTTCTAGAGTTGAAATGTAGGTTGTTTTGAACCTCTATAGCTGGTTGAGCACTTGCTTTTCAATTTTGAAAGTGGTTTAAAGTAGTTAAATATAAAAAAAATAAGATGTCACAATCAGAAGAAAAGTCCACAATAAAGACGTAACAGTTATGCTGAACTTCAAACTATTTCTTATGCATATTCCCTAGTAAAAAAGTAATATATGTAGGTACATAAATATGTAAATGTGTCTGTAGTATACTTAGCATAAAATAAATGCATTTCAAATACAATTTATTTTTCTTATTTGTATGAAAATTTGTGTAAACAAATAGAAGATTTGTATTTTGTACAAAATTTGCTATATAAAAACATTTGCATTGGCTTGAAAAGTGGTCTCTGTAAATGCAATCTCTAATAACTTGTTTAAAAAAACAATTGGAATAACTAAAATTTTCTATAGCTATAACTATCACCATTGCACAAACATGAATAAATTTATGCTAAGAGCTGTTCCTGCAAATCATATATTGTGTCTTATACCATATTTACATGTGTCCGCAGGAAATCCCCAACGAGGCAAAAGGGCACAACTTTGTGGCTGCCATTCTTGAAGAACAGGATTCGGAGGTGAAACATTCATAGCCAAACACTTTAAAGGAATGGTTCCCCCAAAAATGAAAATTCTGTCATTAATTACTCACCCTCATGTCATTCCAAACCTGTAAAATTTTCAATTATCTTCGGAACACAAATGAAGATTTTTTTTTTTTTCCAAGAGAAATCCGAGAGCTTTCTGACCCTGCATAGATAGCAAAGCAACTACCATGTTTAAGGCCCAAAAAGGTAGTAAGGACATCAATTCAATTTTCATCAAAAATATCTCAATTTGTGTTCCAAAGATGAACGAAGGTCTTACAGGTTTGGAACAACATGAGGGTGAGTAATTAATGATTGAATTTTTATTTTGGGGTAAACTATCCCTTTAAACCCAGCTATTTGTTGTCAATTAATTACTTATTCAGCTCTGTATTTTCTTCCCTAGGGAAATGACGTGACTGAGGAAGATTGTGCATCTCCCACCAAAGAACATGGTAATTGTAACATCAGCTATTGGCTGTACTTATTACAACACTGTACACTAGATTAAGGAGAAAAAAGGCTGCAATGTAGGTGGTACTTCATCTACAAGAGCTTGTAAAACTGCCTACGCACCTGCTTGATGAATATCTTGTGTTTGCAGGTGGGCCAAAGGTCGCTCACTATATATTTATAAATATCACATGACTCATTTGAGGCGAATGTAGTTCGATTTTCATGTTTTATTTAATCAGCCCACATACAAGCACATTTAGCATCTGAATTTTAATAAGTATCCAGCTTTCTGCCTATTATTTTATTATTTATTATGACAAGTGTGCATCTGTACTAATACTATATATTCTTTTGAGCAGCTAATTGGTAATTTTAAAAAAAATAGCTCGATGACAAAGCTGGTATAAGGAATTGAGGTTTTGCTTTTGTTTTTGTAACTAATTGCCATTTTGCACAGGCATTTTTCATCTGTTTATTATTTAATGTGTTGTATGCTTACTAATGTGAGTCAAAGTGTTTGTCAGTTGTGTTCTCGTGCACGCGCCGATCGCATCCGCTCGCTCTCACATAAGTATGTGTGCATCCATCAACCGCAGCCATCAATAAATGGCTGCCGAGTAGCATCCTGCACCCCATTGCTCTGACCCCTCACTGCTGTACTCCACTCGGCTGCTCTGCCCTGCCTCGGCTGCTCTTGTTTGACCTCTGACCTCGCTTGCAGGTGGGCGCAGGAGGAGCGAGGTGCCTTGTCCAGAGTTTGACAATAACAATCAGGGGCAGTCTGACACCCACTGTATGACAGGCCTGGACAATGAGCAGCCTCCTGACGGCCGATTCGCTGGTGAGTGGCAACCTCTCGAACATGGACTTGGGTGAGGCGGTTTCAAGGTGTCCCTTTTAAAACAGCAGCTGGCTCTAAAAACACTATTGGCTTTCTCTGCTCATGCACGTCCTTACTGTGACCCTGCTGTAATTCTGTGTAGCGTTAATTGGTACAATGGCCATGCCCTTTGTGTGTGTTTATGTGTATGTGTGAGTTTATATCATGTATGACTTGTTTCTATCTCTCTGGGTCATACTAATTATGCTAAGTTCATGTTCAGTGTCTGCCAGCTCAAAGTAGCTTTGCGTCTCCCTTCATTTCTACGTTCATCCCTTCATTCTTTGCTCATCTTCCCTCTTTTGCCAGCATATTCTGTTAAACCCCAACTCTTGGTTACTGTCATCCAGAGAAAGCATTCTCTCTGGAAGGACAAAAATGAAGCTTTTCACATGATAGTAAAATATGATTCATCATCATCGTCATATTTTTATTTATCCTGATTACTACGCAGTCTAAAATAAACAGTCAGCTCAAAAAGTATTTGGACACGTAAGCTACACTTAAAGGGATAGTTCACCCAAAAATTTAAATTTTGTCATTAATTGCTAACCCTCATCCTTTGTTCATCTTCGGAACACAAATAACACGTATTTCTTCAAAAATATCTTAATTTTTGTTCTGAAGATGAACAAAGGTCTTACAGGTTTGGAATGACATGAGGGTGAGTAATTAATGACAGGATTTTCATTTTTAGGTGAACTATCCCTTTAAAAGTGTCAAAATGTCATTGCATTTTTTGATATTAGAGACCCTGGACGTGATGATCCCCTTACCAGGGATCCCCTTTCTAAAATTTGTATTTTTGTATATAAGGACCAGTTTATATAATAAATAATATTATCAACCTGTAAAATGTTATCTGAAAAATATGTACTTTTTTATTAATTTGACAATGCTTTTCAATAAAATAAAACAATAGTGATTAATCTCATGTTTTAAAATTATTATGATATAATGTAATTAATACAGTTGAAGTTTACATACACCTTGCAGAATCTGCAAAATGTTAATTATTTTAACAAAATAGTACTGACCTGAATAAGATATTCCACATTAAAGACGTTTACATATAGTCCACAAGAGAAAATAATAGTTGAATTTATAAAAATTACCTTGTTCAAAAGTTTACATACACTTGATTCTTAATACTGTGTTGTTACCTAAATGATCCACAGCTGTTTTTTTTTTTTATAAATAGTAATAGTAAAATAGTAATAGTTGTTCATGAGTCCCTTGTTTGTGCTGAACAGTTAAACTGCCTGCTGTTCTTCAGAAAAATCCTTCAGGTCCTACAAATTATTTGGTTTTTCAGCATTTTTGTGTATTTGAACCCTTTCCAACAATGACTGAATGATTTTGAGATCCATCTTTTCACACTGAGGACAACTGAGGAACTCATATGCAACTATTACAGAAGGTTTAAATGCTCACTGAAGCTTCAGAAGGAAAAACTATGCATTAAGAGCTAGGGGTGAAAACTTTTGAACAAAAGATGTGATGTGTACATTTTTCTTATTTGCCTAAATATCATATTTCTGTCCTTAAGAAGCTATTTACATTCCCAGAACACAAAATAAATGAAACTTTGTATTTTTGCAAAATATTTTGCTTGAAAAATATGCCATGTGGTTTGATATTTTATTTAATGCAATGACAATCATAATTTTTAAGTGCTACTTAAGTGTCCATATACTGTTTGTGGTCACTATAAGTAATGTGCCCATTCAAGTCTTGCTTTTAGGGAGAAAATGAAATTCGCTTATTTGAATAGGCACTTCAAAACTGAACATCCTGGTCATTAAAGATAAAAATTTCCAGTAAAAGTGCAGTTTTCTCTTCAAAAGGACCCTATCATCTTCTCTCATTATCACTAAGCACCAAGCTTCTCTTCTCTCTCTCAATCCGACTTTCATTTTCTGTGGATGACTGGTTGATTCTCTTGATGTGCTGTAAATGTGCTGTGTTCTCTCTCTCTCTCTCTCTTTTCTTTCTCTGGTTTTCCTTCCATCATTTCCCATCTCTCTTTCTCTCTATCTTCCTGGATGTCTGTGGAATGGACAGATGAGGACTCGTGTCCTGTTCACATTGAGGAATAGGTATGGAGCAAGTTAAAAGCCAATGCACAGAGGTCATGGATTCACAAAGAAGTTTTAGTCTTTTTGCCATTCACTGTTATCTTCAGTGGGATTCTTTATGGATCTGCCTTTTGACCTCTGAGGGTTAAAAGAGCCTTTTCATCATTTACTTAGGATGCATGGTGAATATTCAGTGAGGGACATTTCAGTTTATAGAAATCTTGGAGAACAATGGATAAAAGTGTCTTGGTTTGCATGACGGACAGTTCGGGTCAACCGACAAGCAAAAAGTTTGAAGCAAAAACATTCTGTTTTACCATTGATCTCCAAGAGATGCTCCAATTTGGAGAAAAAGACTAGTGAAGCATTTTTTCTAAATCACATTTCCACAATCCCATCTTTAATTTACCCCACATTCAAGCCATTAAAATTTCATTTGTGTCTTCTCACATGGACTCTTCCCGTCCTGTCCATTAGGTCTGTTATACCTCGATGTCTATCGTCACGGACGGGATCCTCACCATGCGTCTACCAGCAACATCAACCTTGAGGAGCAAGGGGTCACCAATGAGGCTTCAAACCCCAAGAATAAATCTCATCGTGGACCCCTAGTTGTGTGAAATCCTCAATCCTCCCAGTCACAGACCAATCCTCCAATCCTGAGAGGGATATCTGCCTCTTTCTTCATGCCACCTCCACCCAAACTCGTGCCCACACCAATTACTCATGGATCAAATCCTAAATGCAAACCAGGGAGAATTGACTGTGTGGTTTCTCTTCTCCATTGTGATAGATGTCATGTTTTTAGCGCTCTTTTGGTGTTGATACTTGTGTAAAGCACCACGTTTACACCAACGCTCCACCCCCTCATGTGTACAAATGAAGAGATGACTCAAGCAAGCTCTCCTGATGAAAGACTGGAAAACGAGGACATGATGAAGACTCCAACCTCTGATCCAAGCAGAGCTTCTGTTTTTCAGTCAAATTTTGTGTCAAGGCTGTGCGACTATGCTTTTTAAAATTAATAATCAAATCCTGCTGATCTGAAACAACATCCCTTGGGATTTTCCTCAGTAATGTCACTGAACATTTGAATATTTCAACTTGTACTATTGAAAATCTGCCCAAGATAGATGTAAAAGAGCATCATAACAATCAATCATGAAATTAACTTTAGAGCAATAACACATTTGCTCACGTTTCTGCCCTTGTCAGTTTGCTGCAGCTCACTTTGAGCTCTACGTACAGCCCTGCATGTTACAAAGACACAAAGCTACTGAGCTGCCTAACTTGCGTTACACATCTGGCCACGGAGACACTACTGAACTGCTTACTACCAAGCATTTCGAACACTTTGTATAGGAAATGGAAATGTTGGAGAAAACTTGGCCGTGACGTCCACATCCGTGGTCGTAACTCAGAATGCTACTGGTATGTTAAATGTCATAAAGCTACTGTCAAGCTTTTTGTGTGCTGTTTAAAAAAAACAAATGTGTTTATTTCACATCTGAGGTACAATCTAGCATAAGCTACAGTTAGTCAGTTTGTACCCAAGACTTGAAGCAAAGCTGAAGTAGCTCTACAGAGTTGTGTTGTTGGATCGATCGCTATGCCAGGTACTTTGGTATACAAGTAATTTTTGTCATGTATTCCTTTTGAAAAGTGTTGCACTTTCCTATAGGGGTCCTTAAATGAAAGTGTTCACTGAGCTCCAGCAGTCATTATTGCAGTGAAAATGGTGAGATTTTAAAAAGTGTGCCACTAACTTGAAAAACAATCAACAACTTTTAGTTTCTCAACAGTTCTGCCAAACCGAATTCATAGTGTTTAAACTTGCACTTTGTTTTTAACAGTGGTACATTAGTGGTTGTTTTACTTGACGGAAATCTTCTACTGATCTATGGGTTCTCTTAGGTCACCAAAAAGAAAATTCCCAAAATGACGTTGGACCCTGTTGACTTTGATTGTGTTCCACAGAAGAAAAAACACCTTACAGGTTTGAGACGACATTTAAAGGATTAGTTCACTCCAGAAATTAAAATTTTCTGTTAATTTACTCACTAGTATGTCATTTAAGATGTTCGTGTCCTTCTTCAGTTTAAAAAGAAATTAAGGTTTTTGAGGAACACATTCCAGGATTTTTCTCCATATAGTGGACTTCAATGGGGATCAGCAGGTTGATCAAGGTCCATATTGCAGTTTCATTGCAGCTTCAAAGGACTCTACACGATCCCAACTGAGGAATAAAGGTCTTGTCTAGCAAAATGATTGGTCATTTTTCTAAAAAAATTAAAAATTGATATACTTTTTAACCACGAATGCTCATCTTGCACTAGCTCTGCGTCCACAACATGTAGGTGGAAGTACCAAGCCAGTGTTTACAAAGAGAATGTGCAAAGAAAGTCAAATGCCCTTTACAAAAAAGGTAAAATGATATTGGACGATTTTGAAGTTGGAGGAGAAAATGACATGGAGTTTTTGCCCTACACTATATTTCTAAATCAAAATACACAGACAAAGAACTAACCGCACGTGACTTTTCCAACTGATTACACAATGTGTTAAGAGCTAGTGCGAGATGAGCATCTGTGGTAAAAAAAAAAAAGTATATAAATTTCCATTTTTTTTTGGAAAATGGACGATAGTTTCGCTATATAAGACCCTTATTCCTCAACTGGGATTGTGTAGAGCCTTTTTAAGCTGCATTGAAACTGGAATTTGGACCTTCAACCGATTGGTCCCCATTTAAACGAACACTCCACTTTTTTTTGAAAATATTCTCCCCTAGAGTTAAACAGTTGAGTTTTACGTTTTCGAATCCCTTCAGCCGGTCTCCGGGTCTAGCGGTAGCACTTTTAGCATAGCTTAGCATAGATAATTGAATCTGATTAGACTGTTAGCATCTCGCTCAAAAATGACCAAAGACTTTCAATATTTTTCCTATTTAAGACTTGACTCTTCTGTAGTTACATCGTGTTCTAAGACCGCCGGAAAATGAAAATTTGCGATTTTCTAGGCCGATATGGATAGGAACTATACTCTCATTTCGGTGTAATAATCAAGGAACTTTGCTGCCGCAAAGTTTCCAGCAACTTTGCCAGCAACTTTTAATTTTCCGTCGGTCTTAGTACACCGTGTAACTACAGAAAAGTCAAGTTTTAAATAGGAAAAATATCGAAACTCTTTGGTCATTTTTGAGCGAGATGCTAACGGTCAAAGACTATAGAATACCCAAGACCTGTCACTTGTATAGTTTAGAATGGGGGAAAAATGGAACACTCATTATGGCCGCGAAGCCCCGCCTTCTGAATAAATGAGCCAATCGCTAATCTGTAAAGTCTGCGTGTCACTGCAGCTGCCGTTAGAAGTCCCGGTTGCTATAGAAACTGTCAGCGTTCTTAACGTGTGCTCAGTACCGCGCATGCGCACTGGCTGAAAAATAAGCTTTGTTTTAACGCTACTGGGGCATAAGGAACAGTATTTATGAGGCAGTTCTTGTCAGATTTCATTGGTGATTTCAAATATGAAATTTTAATTGTAAGCTTGGTGAACAGTTTTGGAGTATTTGATGTTTCCCTATTCAAAGATATAGGAGCTGCACTTGCATGCCCGAGAGGCATTTCAAAGATGGCCGCCGAGTGAAATGACTTGCCTTAAAGGGACTTTGTAACAGTCTAATCTGATTCAGTGATCTATGCTAAGCTATGCTAAAAGTGTTACCGCCACACCCGGAGATCGGCTGAATGGATTCGAAAACGGTAAAACTCAACTGTTTAACTCTAGGGGAGTTGGAAAATGAGCCTATTTTAAAAAAAAGTGGAGTGTTCCTTTAAGTATAGAGAAAAATCCTCCAAATTCCTTTCGACTGAAGAAAGAAAGATGTGAACATCATGGATGACATGAGGTGAGTGAACTAATCCTTTAAAGTGAGTAAACGGATTTTTTTTTTATTTTTTATGAACTATCCTTTTATGATCATTTCCACAATTCTTACATCTGAGCCGGTTTTCTTGTTTCATTAGCACTTGTCTGGACTTTCTGAATGAAGAAGGATTCACAGTACAATCAAATAGTGATTATAGCTCTTCTATAACTCTCTTAAAATGTCTATTGTACTTTGAGAACCAACAAAGCTTTTCCTTTGTGTGGAAAATGTTTATTTTTTATTTTTTTATGTTAGCTTAGCTCTTGTTATCGTTGTAATAGTCTGTTCGATGTGTTGTTTACTGTAGTATATGAATGGTGTGAAATTTCTCTGAACGGGATTGTATACATCACACATGCACTAGTAGATTTTCCCTTGACAGCAGATAATGCGGTGCATGTGGTAAGCGCATGGTAGTTGCAGTCAGAAAATAGAAATCCTCCACCTTTACATTTGCACTATATGTCTAGCCCTTCCGCACTGAGCTTGCACACTGTGTAAGCAACAGGTACCGAGTCACAAGACAAAGCAATACAGCTGCATAATAGCACGTTGTTGTCTGCAGGCAATACAGATAAACTTAGCCATGCATTGAATGTTTTACAGCAGAATTTCACATTTACCTGCAGAGATAAACATCTGTGGAGTAACATGCATAGAGCATGGATCATTTCAAAGGGGTTTTCTCTGGTTTTGTTATCTGTATTGCTTTTGTTCTGTCCTCTTTCTGCACCAGGAGAAGTGACTCTAAGCTAAACCTACATGAGGAATGGGTTGCATCAATTCACTTTTGTAGAATGAAGATTACAAAATGTCAAAAACACAATAAACTTTTTCTTAAAAACAAGATTTCTGTTTCTTTGTAATTGTGAAAATTTAGTAAAAGTGAAAAATTAGATTAGATTCCCATTATCCTACAGAAATGTTTTATGGCTCTCAGGGGAATGATGTTATTACTGCTCATTTCCCATCCATTTTCATTTTGTACTGTTACATAAACACAGGCGATGAGTGGGACAGTTACCAGTCGTCTGCTAACCAGAGGAGGTCTCACACTGAGAGTTGGATATGAGTTCTTTTCCTGTCTGTGTTATCTGTCTACTTTTTCTAGTAGGTGAGTAAAGATTTTGTTACTTCTTTAATGAACTACCCCTTTCGCATGTCTAAAATGCATGTTGTGGACATCTAAAACTGTATTAATATATTTCCTGGCTTGCAGATTTAGTGTTCGCTAAACAAGTGTGCAGTAAGCAAGATGTCCTGGAATATTTAAATCTTACCAGAGACAATGAAAAATTCACAACTTGCCGTCCTGCACTGGATTGGACACACCCCACCATTGTGTATTTTGATATTTACCTCTACGGCATCCTTTCTATGGTATGACTGCAAACAGCCAACAAATGTTCAAGTGGACCATTGTTCTCTGTCTGTTTTATATATATATATATATATATACACACACATATATATTTATTTTTTTGCAGAATGAAAAATCTCAGATCTTTGTACCTCTTTTATGGATGTCCATGGTAAGTGTTAAACAGGAAATCTACAAATGTTTTTTGCTGCATAATTGAAAAAAAATGAAATAAATTAAATATTGTTTAAATATTTAGAAATACATTTTAAATATTTATAGGAATTTAAGGAATTTATTTATTTATTCATGCATTTGTTTTTGCTCACTTAGAGTTGGAACAATGAACGAATCTCTTGGGATCCTAAAGATTTCTGTGACATTAAAAGTGTTACTTTGCCAAAAGAGATGCTCTGGAAACCAGACCTTTATGTTCATGAGATGTGAGTATATTCAAATGATATATCTAGATTGTTTTTTCTTAATATGCTTAATATGAAAGATAACTTGTGTATTTACATATATGTGGAAAAATCTAAAATGTATGATTTATCTGGTTTTATTTTTAAATAAAACTAATTTTACATGCCATGTAGAAAACATAATTTATCAATGTGTTTTAGTGCAGAAAAGGAAGATGGACCACTGAACCCATTTTTGTATATTAGTCATGATGGAAATGTGAAGATGGAGGATGACCATAATATTGTCAGCACTTGCATAATGAATGTACACAAATTTCCTTTTGATACCCAAAAGTGCCACATCACAGTGTCTTCAATTAATTACTCAGGTGAGTACATATTTAAAAGCAAATATTCCTTACAAATAAGGATGTGTGATATTCAAATCTGACTAATACAACAAGCTGATAATTATTTTAATATTGGCAGATAAATAAATGACTGATATTGGTACCACCATATTGTGCATTGTCCTACATTTTTTAAACAATTGCTATGATTGCGATAGTTTTAGTGCATTTAAACTTGTATCTTTCACTTGCGTATCTTATAATGTATCATATAATGTAGCTTTCCATCATCGAAAAATCCCTGCACGCATTCAGTGTCACACTGTACCAAGTTGTTTTTCTTTATATGAAACAGATAAAGAAATAAAGCTGATTCCTGCCTCCAATTCGTCAAAGGCGACACAGGTGGCTCGAGAAAGCATATTAACAATGGGAGAATGGGAGTTCCTGAACATATCCGTCTCGCTCCAGAATGAAAGCTATGAGGGCCAAACATATGACAGGATAAAGTACACGGTACTAACTCACCCAAAAATGAAAATATGCTGAAAACTTACTGACCCTCAGGCCATCCAAGATGTAGATGAGTTAGTTTTTTTCCCAGAACAGGTTTGGAGAAATTTAACAGTAGGCTACATCACTTGCTCACCAGTGTATCCTCTGCAGTGATTAGGTGCCCTCATGAGAGTTCAAACAGCTAATAAAGTTAAGATGAGTCTGACATCACGCGTCACCTCTTCCATGACTTCGGGTGCAAACGCTCTTATCAGATGACACAGGAAAACAACAAACTGTGCTAATTATACACTCACACTGATATAATACTACCAAAAAAATTATAATCCTACCATTTAACTCCATACCGAAATCCCAGATAGCCAGACAATGAAAATATAAATATAAATAAATAAATATAAAAGTTTGGGATGCTGTGAGCACAGAGACTATAGTGTACACTGTAAATTTGAAAACGTTTAGCTTAAATGTTTAATATGAATAAACAGTGCTCATAAACGACTGCTGAGATAGTATTCTCGAGTAAAATGAGTTGGGGGTTGGACCCGGAAACAACATTCGATGGTGCGTTCATTGGACACATTACGTCACCACTTAACAAGTTTTTCACAACACGTCATCAAACAGCTATATTGGCAGCACTGAATGTAAACAATGCACTGAACTGAACAAAACTTGTGTATTTTGCTGATTATTGTTGCTGAAAATGGCCAATTATTGTTATGTTTTGGGCTACTAATTGGTCGGACCGGGAAAAACATTTGGAGCACTGCCAAAAGTTATAACAAATCAAGGAGAAGAGTTTAAAAAAACTGAGGAACAAAAGCTGTTTGTGGTTGGCCAAACTGAACCAAGATTTCCAGGGCAATAATCTTCACATTCATGCTTGTTCTTATAATTTATGGTCAGGTAGGTGAAATATTAGGATAATATTTTATTTAATACTGATCTACACATCTTTACCACCTTTTACCAAGTTTGTCCATATATTGCACCCTTTTCTGCGTACTAAGTCCTTCTCTATATGATTTAGCAGATTCCACGCGTTTTTTCCGTGGTTTAGACAGCATAAATTAGCAAAACTAAATATTCAGTAGTACATTAACTGCACAGTCCATGCTGTTGTTTACATCCGAGTATCTCCAATATGGCCGTGCATCCGCATAACTGACCAAATCGTGACGTAAGTGCAAACCCTCTATAATCCACAAGTAATCCACACGACTGCAGTCTACCATGTCTTGTGAAGTGAAAAGCTGCATGTTTGTAAAAAAACAAATCCATTAAAGCGTTTTAACTTTAAATGGCCACTTCTGGGCAAAAGATGAGTCCATAATCCATAATTGGTAAGCAAGTGATGCACCGTATTTACACCGGATGCAACTGTTGTCGCGTCGTGTCGCGCCGCACCGCACGCGACAAAAGACCGTTGGAAATCAAATCATTTGAACTTTGTGTCAGTACGTCATAAATAAAACGAGGCAGTTTACTGTCGGAGATCTGTCGTGTCGCGTCGCACAGAGCCGCGTCTCGTGCAGACAACATCGCTGATTATAATGGCTATATTGTCGCGTCGCGACGCTCTCGTCCGGTGTAGACACGATGTATAATGCTAATTTTTTCCAAATCTGCTCTGATGAAGAAACAAACTCATCTATATATTGCATGGCCTGAGGGTGAGTACATTTTCAGCAGATTTTCATTTTTGGATGGACTACTGTATATTTCTTTTTCCATTCCAGAGATGAGCCATAGATGTTTCACCTCCCTCATCTTTCCTCTTTAGATTTCACTCAGAAGGGTGCCCCTGATGCATTTCATCAATTTTCAGCTACCTATATTGTTTTTCCTCATTTTGGACCTAGCTTCTTTTTTCATCCCAGATAGAGGGGAAAAATTGTGCTTCAAAGTGACTGTGCTACTGGGGATCTCAGTACTTTTGCTTATCCTAAATGATATTCTGCCATCCAAATCTCACAGATGTCCTCTGATAGGTAAGACCTCACTCAGAAAGGACATTTTTCTTCATATAGAGAAGTCTTTTCATATAAAGTTTAATATAAATTCACTCTTCTGTTCTTTGCAGCTGTGTATGTCGTTGTCATCTTTTCTTTCATGTTGCTGAGTCTTCTAGAGACAATTTTGGTGGTATACTTAATAAATATGAACTCTGAACAAGACGCAAAGGGGGTTCAGAGACCTGACGATCACAACTCTGACACAGGTATACACATCTTTCACACATCACAGTGATAAGTTTCTGACTTTATAGTCATTAGACTGAGTTTTTCTTTCAGGTAACCAGAAAACAGACAGTAATGATCACATCTGTTACTCTGGAGTGGAAGCTCCCCTTGAGTCTCTTATGTTGAAGGAAATATACAGCAAAGAAGGTATGAATGATGTGCAGCTATTGCAGCTGATCCTAGAAGAGCTTCAGACTATCAAACGGACTCTTGTTCCTGATACTTTAAAAGCCAAAACTGATCAGATTTACTGGTTAGGAATGGCCAAATGTATTAACAGAGTTTTCTTTGCGGTTTATCTCATCTCAGTTTCTCTCTTTCTTGTCTTCATCTTTCGAGAGTGGAAAGCTGAGTAGCTTCAAACTCTAAAATTGTGACGAATGCTAAAATTAGGGGTTGATATTACATATATTGCATTACATACCAGTATTATATACATTTCTTCTTCCTGTTGAGAGCACTGTAGAAGGAGCTGCACCTAAATTTCATTGATTTTCTGATGTGTTTCTACCGAGTTAAAAAGAATCACCAGTGTTGAGGCCATACAATTCAATAAAGAAAAAACAATTGTTGGGAAAGTGCATGATATTCTATGGTAGGCTAGGCTATCCATGGAAGCATGATTGTTCTTCATTCAGTGTGTGTGTATATATATCAGCAACACTGCAAATTAACCACCCTTTTATCTATCAAGAACCAGGTTTGCACCTGTAGGCCTACCTCACCAAATGCGCTTTGTAATACTACTTAATATTTTGTGAAATAAAGCGTGCTTTACTAAATCTCTGAAGAATATTGTGACAAAAACTGAAACAAATCTAATACATTCTCTCTGAGAGAACTGTCAGGGAACCATGTTTAACATAATGCAAAAATTTAGACTGCTAGCTTTAGGCTTTCAGGCTACAACCACCAAACTCAGCTCAGACCTTTAGACTATTCTGAAGTTACCTGCTATATTTTTTCAGACTGATCCGAGTTATGGTTTTACAAAAAAATGACTATTAAAACTTGGAAAAAGCTGGTTTTAACTTGTTTTTGTTCTTTTGCTAAATGGACTGGTTTAATTGGGGTTTTTTTTGAAGTCAGCTGGTTTTAGTTGTTTTTTTTTTTTTTTTTGTTAGACAAGCTGGTGGTCGTAGCTGGTTTTAACTAGTTGTAGTTGTTGTTTTTGCTACTAAATCAGCTGGTTTTTGTTAGACAAGCTGGTGGTCGTAGCTGGCTTTAACTAGTTTTAGTTGTTGTTTTTGCTACTAAATCAACTAGTTTTAGCGGTCGTTTTGGCTAAATCAACTGGTTTTAGCTGTTCTTGCTAAATTGGATGGTTTTCCTAAATCAACTGGTTTTTGCTAAAGCAGCTGGTTTTCAACTTATTTTTAATTTAAATCAGGTTTTTCTTTTTGATTAACCAGCTGGTTTTAGCTGGTTTATAGCAGTTTTTTTTTCTAAATCAACAGTTTTTAGCTGTTTGTATGTTTGTTTGTTTGTTTTTTTTAATTTTTTTTTTATTTGCTAAATCAACTAGTTTCAGCTTGTTTAATGGGTTTTTAGCTTCTTTTTTTTTTATTTTTTTATTTTTTTGATTAACCAGCTGGTTTTAGCTGGTTTATAGCAGTTTTTTTTTCTAAATCAACAGTTTTTAGCTGTTTGTATGTTTGTTTGTTTTTATTTATTTTTTTTATCAACTAGTTTCAGCTTGTTTAATGGTTTTTTATCTATCTATCTATCTATCTATCTATCTATCTATCTATCTATCTGTCTGTCTATCTATCATCCAGTTAGTTAGCTAGCTGGCTTTTAAAAATACTAAATTAAAACAATTTCTAACTGAAAACCTTCAAACTTCACACTTTTAAAACTACTTCAAAGTTTCTGGCTAGGCTTTTTTAAGC
The DNA here is from genome assembly GCA_036247105.1 of Cirrhinus mrigala. Taxonomy (NCBI): domain Eukaryota; kingdom Metazoa; phylum Chordata; class Actinopteri; order Cypriniformes; family Cyprinidae; genus Cirrhinus; species Cirrhinus mrigala. Next base: position 11,031,697 of record CM070018.1, on the reverse strand, counting down.
CAACTTAAAGTTAGTCTACAAACTTTAAAAAATAAAAAAATCGTAGTTATTGGTTGATATTACTCAATGCCAAGAGTGTGACCTCTGAATATTTACTTTTATTATGATTAGATGTTACAGTTAACATTCATTAGTAGGCCTGCTCTTAAGTGGCATTGGTACATTTCCGAGTGGCTAATAAATTAGCAGAATTTAACATACTATTAAGAAATTGAGAATCATAAATATAATTTCCCGTTCCCCCAAATCCACATAAAAACAATCGCCACTCGCGATTGGAAATGACTCAGACCTCCAGACGTTAGATGGCGCTCACAGCGGGCGTTCCTCCAGACAAGAGACACGCTGTCAGCTGCGCCTCCTGGCACGGGTTAAGCAATGACGTGGATTTCATCCATTGCAGTGCGGAATCATTTCAGTCACTGCGTTCAACTACTCTTCTGCACTGGGTCTAGAATATTTTTACCATCTGTACCAAGGTAATAACTTTCATTCCTTACAATTAGACATAATATCAGAACGCTGCTGTCTGAATTTTATCAATGAAAACTCTCTTAGTTTGTCCAAACCATCTAGCTGTCAAAACTTGTTTTGATTTTAATGCTTTGATTGCTGATCATAGGTGTTTTTTATTCAGTGTCCTGTGAGGAGCAGCACGTCAACATGATTAAAGGCAAAGTTGAAAACATTAAAGACAAAATTGACGGCAATGAGCTTGATTTAAGTCTCAGTAATCTTACAGAAGTGCCAGTCAAGGAGCTGGTAAGTGTGGCTGCAGTTTTGTTCAATTTGGGGAAATTATGAGTGTACCTTGGTTTTGTTTACTTGTGTGTGTGTGTGTGTGTGTGTTTTTTTTTTTTTTTCTCTCCATTGTATTCATAAACATTGATTTCTGTGCAGGCTGCATTTCCAAAGGCAACATTTTTGGATCTGTCCTGTAATAATCTAACAATTCTGACTGTAAGTAACAACTGTTAAAATAAATAAATGAAAAATTGCTGTTGCTTGTAATTTCTGAAATGATTTGTACTGTTTTTGTTACTTCACCAGCCTGAATTCTGTAGCTTGACTCACCTTATCAAAATCGACCTGAGCAAGAACCAGCTCGTCTGCTTACCAGAAGAAATTGGGCAACTCAGTAATCTCCAGCACCTGGATTTATACAACAACAAACTGAAAATGCTTCCCGTCGGCTTCTCACAACTCAAGGTGGGTTTGGGATCTCATGGGTGCAAACATCTTTTAGTGTTAGTACATGGCATTTGCTGTTTTATGTTATACTTATAAGTAATTGAGGAGATTTGTTTGTTGTAGAGTCTGAAATGGCTAGATCTGAAGGATAACCCCTTGGAGTCAACACTGGCCAAGGCTGCAGGCGATTGCTTGGATGAGAAGCAGTGCAAACAGTGCGCATCCAGGGTGAGTCGAGTAATCTGAAACAGAAATGTTATGAGATCTGTTTTGTACTGTATAAATAATCTTATTTACCACATAGTCAAAGTTCTGAAACCATCACAAATGAACAAAATCACAATTTTTTTTTCAATTTCCAGGTTCTCCAGCACATGAAGGTACTGCAGGAAGAAGCAGACAAGGAACGAGAACGTCGATTGTTGAAAGAGAAAGGTAGGAAGCCCAAAATATCTACAGCTTGTGGGCTTTTTTCCCCTAATTTCCAATATGAATGAAATTATGAACATTACAAGTTGAGCAAAACATTAAGTTCATAATTTAGAACTGTTCTTTGATTTTAAAGGGATAGTTCACCCAAAAATGAAAATTCTGTCAGTAATTATTCACCCTCATGTCATTCCAAACCCATAAGACCTTAGTTCATGTTTGGAACACAAATTAAGTCCGAGAGCTTTCTGACCCTGCATTGACAACAACACAACTGACACATTCAAGGCCCAGAAAGGTAGTAAGGAAATAGTTGAAATAGTCCACGTGAATAAAAATAACTAGTTTCTTCACCTCCGTGTCAGTCTTTGAGTACCATGACGTAAAACATCGATCTCTCTTAGTTCATCGTCTGTATATTTTGGTTGAAATAAGTTAGCCTGGGTAAAAAATTGCAAGTCATCCTCTCTGTATGTCAGAGAACTCTAAGATTTCATCAGATGTATCTTAATTTGTATTCAGAAGATGAACAAAGGTCTTACTGGTTTGGAATGACATGAGGGTGCGTAATTACAGGTTTTCATTTTTGGGTGAACTATCCCTTTAAATCAGTTTTTCTGAATTTGTAAACTTTTTTTTTTACTTCCTTTCATTTTATGTATTAATGTATTCATTTTTAATGATTTAGATTTTAGAATGTATTTAGTATTGATTTTAGAATATGTTTTAATCCCTTACAGAACTAGAAAAGAAAAAAGAAGCTAAGCAGAGGGAAAAGGAGGCCAGAGAAAGGGAAGCACAAAAAAAGAAAAAAGCAGAGGAGAAAGAGAGAAAAAGAAAGGAGTATCAAGCTCAGATGGCTGCTCTTGCTGCACAAGAACAACAGAAAAAGAAGAAAGAAGAGAAGAAAAAGAGAGCTGCTCAAAATCAAGGTACTTTTTTTTTTTTTTTTTTTTTTTTACTGAGACTATTTATTTCTTTACACTGTATATTCACTACTTTACTTTATGTTCATAAAATGTAGAAGAATTTTGATCTACAGTAGTCAACATTTGAAGTGGATCAAAAAAGTTAATCAAAGTTGTTCTAAGACAAGAACGGGTATTGATTTGGTTTTTGGACAACTTTGATGAAAGGTTTTGATCCATTTCAAATATTGACTACTGTACACTACTGGTCAAAAGTTTGGATTTTAAGATTTTTAAATGTTTTGATGTTTTTTGCTTACCAGGGATGTTCAAAAAATCAGTAATATTGTGAAATATTATTACTATTTAAAATAAGAGTTTTCTATTTTAATATATGTTAACATTTTATTTATTTCTATAATGGCAAAGATGAATTTTCAGCATTTTCAGTCTTATGTAATCCCCAAAAATCATTTAAATATAATGATTTTGTGCTCAAGAAACATTTCTTATTTTCAGTCTTAAAAACAGTTTTACTTCTTAATATTTTTGTGGAAACTGTGTTCTTTTCAGAATTCCACGTAGCACTTTCCAATAAGGTGTCATTTGACATTAATGTATTAACTGGCATGAATAAACAATACATTTATTGCACTATTTATTAATCTTTGTTCAATGTTATATAATAAAAATACAGTCGTTTATTGTTTGTTCATGTTAGTTCACAGTGCATTAACTAATGTTAACAAACACAACTTGTGATTTTAATGTATTAGTAAATGCTAAAATTAACATTAACTAAGATTAATAAATGCAGTAGAAGTATTGTTCATTCTTAGTTCATAACTAAAGTAGTTAACTAATGAACCTTAGTGTAAAGTGTTACCAAATTCTATGATAAATAGAAGTTCAAAGAAGAACAGCACTTATTTGTAACATTATAAATGTCTTTACTGACACTTTTGATTAATGCATCCTTTCTTGAACAAAAGTACTAATTCTTTTTTTTTTTTTCAAATCATACTAACCCCAAACTTTTCAACTGTCATATAGGTCAGGTTGATATGTTATATACATTGTGTTATGTGTTGTATGTACTGTACGTTATATGTACAGTGTTTTTCATGTCAGTGTTTTGAGTGCAAGTTCTACTCTTCCTTCACTATAGGTAAAAAGACAGCATCAGCGTCTGTGCCCAAAGCCAAGCGGTCCATCTGCTCCTTGTTCTTCTCTCTGCTCCTAAAACTCCTCCTCCTGCTAATTGTTGGAGTAGCAAGCATAATAGCAGTTTGTCAGTTGACTGAACTGAGGAAGGAGGCGTTCTGTGTTCCACTCAACGTGCACTTTGAGGAGACGGTGAGGTGGGCTGAGGGTCTGGAGGTTGTGCAGCAGGTCATTCAGAAAGTGTCTGATCTCAGAACATAAGACCGTGTCTGATAATGATCCATCCTGCTGCGGATCTGAGCCTCTCGGGTGACGCATTGGGACCAAGTCACAGACCTGTCTTCGGAAATTCCTATGGAATTGTTTTTTCCGTTGCTGCATCTTTTTTTAAAAATGATAATAATCCAATATGGACAAGTCTGTGAATGAAAATCCTGCTTGTATGTCTTTAAACTGCCAAATCAGGAAAGGAAAATGGACTTCAAGAAACAGTTGACGAATAATACCATTTGTGACCTTTGGAGTCTTATGTAATACTGTTTGACAACATCTTGTAATAAAAGATTTGATCAATTTTGATTAGCTCATGTTTTCTGTTCCTGTGCTACAGTTAGTAAAAGCAAAGTTGAACCTTAAATGAAGCTGATTATAAGTTTGTGCAATAACTGCGCTCTCTATAATTGTTAAGGTACGTTTTTAGACATTAGAATCATTTTGGTATTCTTTTTTTAAAGAAACTGAGTCATTGCGATCAAAAGACAATTATACTTTTTTTATTGTTAGCATCAATTGATGACAAACTTGTTTTCAATACAGTTTTTTTTGTTGTTGCTGAAAGGATGATAAATGCCATAATTTACTATAACACAAATAACTGACATAAGACAAACTGATTAATATCTTGTGTATATTCACAAGGATTTACAATAATATAAGCAACAAATATAATTCATAGCTGTTTTCTCTACATAAATTATATCTTTAAAACAACATGCAGTTTGCAAATAATGTGCAGATTAAAAGTCTAAATTGGACTTTGTTTATAGTATTTTTTTTTGGATTTCCATGCCTTAAGAGGTTAAAATCACAATACAGTAATATTTCTAATAATACAGTACTGAATGTGTGGTTGAGTCATCACACCTAGTTCTGAATTTAAAAATTCAGAAATATTTTGTCACATACAAGAATGTGATAAACACTACTAGAGGCAGCTACCTCAGGTTTCTATGACACAATGAGTGATTAATATTTCATATTAAGATGCACTGTAGGGCTTTTCTCTCTGCATATAGTCTTCTGCAAACCATTATCACAGAGATAATGGTGTGAACGGTGCCTGTCTGCTGTCCCGTGCCTTCCCATACTCCCTCTGCAGCATGAAATCCATGTTTCCAAAAACATGTTTCTGTAAAGCCTGGTTCACGGTGACCCCAAGAGTGACCTCCTGAAAGACTTCACTGATGGAGAGCTGCAGAAAGACAGCAAAAAAAAAAAGTATATGTACACTACCAGTCAAATGTTTTTGGACAGTAAGATTTTTTATGTATTTTTAAAGAAATCTCTGCTCACCAAGCCTGCATTTATTTGATCCCAAATACAAGAAAAAAGCAGTAATACTGTCATAAATTTTTACTATTTAAAATAACTCTTTTCTATTTGAATGTTTTAAAATGTGATTTAGTCCTCTGATCAAAGATAAATTTTCAGCATCATTACTCCAGTCTTCAGTGTCACATGATCCTTCAGAAATCATTCTAATATGCTGATTTGCTGTCCAAGAAACTTTTTATTATTATTAGCAATATTTAAAGCAGTTGAGTACATTTTTCAGGATTCTTTGATGAATAGAAAGATCCAAAGATCAGCATTTATCTGAAATAAAAAGCTTTTGTAACAATTAAACACTATACCATTCAAAAGCTTAGAGTCAGTATAATTTTTTTTTTTGGGGAAAGAAATTATAGAAATTAATACTTTTATTTTATGCTTTAAATTGATGAAAAGTGATGATAAAGACATAATGTTACAAAAGATTTCTATTTACGATAAATGTTCTTCTGAACATCTGAAAAATCTGAAAAAAATTCTACTCAGCTGTTTTCAACATTAATAAAAAAAAATTTGAGCAGCAAATTAGAATATTCGAATGATTTCTGAAGAAGCATGTGGCTCGAGTAATAATGCTAAAAATTCAGCATTGAAATCACAGGAATAACATTTTAAAATGTATTCAAAAAGAAAACAGTTATTTTAAATAGTAAAAATATTGATTGTTTTTGCTGTACTTTGGATCAAATAAATTCAGGCTTGGTGAGCAGAAGAGACTTGTTTAAAAAAACATGAAAAATCTGACTGTTCAAAAACTTTTGACTGATAGTGTACATTCTATATATTTCCAAATAAAAATGTTATTTTTAATTAGAATTTTTAGATGTTTTTAAAAGAATTCTCTTATGCTCATCAAGGCTGCATTTTTTTTTTCATCAAAAATCAGTAAAAGTAATTTGCTATTTGAATATATTTTAAAATGTAATTTATTCCTGTGATGGCAAAGCTGAATATTCAGCAGCTGTTACTTCAGTCAGTAATGTCATATAATCCTTCAGAAATAATTTTTAATATATCACGGTTTACATTGACAATAACACTGATATGGCAATAAATCAGCTTATTAGGGTGATTATGTGACTGGAGTATTGGCTTCTTTACTATAACAGGAATAAATGACTTTTTTTCATATAAAAAATACAAAACACTTATTTTAAAATGTAATATTAATATTATGTAATAATATTAAAATCCTAATTACTCTAAACTTTAAGTAGCATGTGTCAGAATTTTAAAAAGTGTTCACATTTTTACTAGGATATTAAAACAATCCCTAAATGAATTCATTTTATTCATTCTCACCTCTCGGAAGTGGAATTTCTTGAACATGGCAATGCTGATTTTGTTATCCAAACCAATCTTGACTTCAAACTTTTGAATTCCAAGTTTATGGACACCTGTTGAGGTAAATAGAATTAAAAAACACTCTACATATAGAGAGTAGTCACTAATAATAATAGATCTTCTTTAATCATCGGCATTGTCTTACCATAACACATCATCATGCGTGTTACTTCCTTTCCAAGTCCCTTTCCTCTATAGCATGGCACTAAACAATGATTTGATGTTACTGATAAATTCAAGCCAATCTGAATGAATTAAAATGCACTGTAACCTCTATAACCTGCAATCATGATCTCCAACTCAGCCAGGGAAGGATCGCTGGGGTCAGTAAGAAAAATGTTAACATCTCCCACCATGCACTCTTGCTCTGGTATACTCGGATCTGCCCATTTCTGTTTATCCAAGATGATGAAGGTGCACTCTGAAGAATTAAAATCACATTATGAATGAATACAGAAACAGCTCAGGGATAATATTTAATGTGCTTTAATGTCAACTGGACAAATGTTCATGTTAAAGGTGGAAACTCACTATCATCATCTTCTCTCCAGCTTCTTTGCATGTCATATTCCTGCTCCAGTGTCAGGGGCTCTGATGCAGTCAGCTTCTGCAGTTCAGGAGAGCACATCCACTGATGATACCTGAAAATAGAGGTTAGATGAGGTTCAAATGAACTGAGACTATAAGCACCAGACAAAAGATGAAAGGTGGATCCACTTATGAATACCTGGGAACATGATCTGCATTGTAAGGTACTAATACAACCTTCTCCCCCTCCAGTAATGTATCTTCATTTATCCTCATTATAAGCAGCCTGTAAAATAAAGTGTTTTTAGGCACATATCTTCATATTCTTACTGGAGTGTAGCGTTTTTGTCACATCATACCTCAGATTCAAACTCGAATACGGAATGGTCGCTCAAATTATGTCCATCTGTTTAATTTACGTATACATTCAACATGTCATAATACGCTAGAAGAGACTGTATCACAATATTACGAGTTTCAATGAATTCAACTCACATAAACAGCGGCGCGTACGAACTACGTCATCAGCATGCGAAGAACCCTTGCACGTTTGTATTCTGAAACGCGAGAGGGCGTAAGATTACAGCTTTTCGTTTTAAAAGTTACACGCCACTGTACTGGATAAAATATGTTTCATAAATACCTCTTAGTTTGAAAACAGTTGTAGGGTTTTTTAATGCCCACTCACAGTGTAAATGAAAGTCGAAGGGCAAATTATTCATGTAGCCTACACAAAGGGTAAACATTTAAAAAAGTTTTTTCCTCTGTGTAGTTACTCAATATCACTTTTTCATCTTTGTAATATCCCTTTAACTAACAAAATGCAATTCCTAATGACGTTATCGTTTAGGAAGTGACATTTTGGAGATAAAAAAACATGGAAAACAACAGAATCAGTAAGTATTAGCAATACATTCAGTGCTGTTTTGTGAATTTCGTCATTTTTCTAACATTTTCAAACATCCCATCCTGAGAAAATCACAGAAATAGGATGATAATCTCAAAAATGTTAAAGTTTTTAAAAGAAATGAAGACAAACCAATCAAGTAACACTGCATAGACTATAAATATGATGTCGGCTATATCTATGTATTTTACAAATTTTAACTTTTTCAAAATTTTATTTATGAAGTTCAAATAAAAGATGTTTAGGCCCTAAACTTCCAGCTTATCATACATGTTATCTATACACTTTCCTTCTTGTATTGCAGAACAATTGGAGCGTTTTTTTTTTTTTAATTCTTTACCAATTGTGCAGCCATTTTCCATCCCTCATGTTGCTCTCATGTTTTTCTTTCTTCCATGCAACACAAAAGAAGTTATTTTGAAACCATTTTGTCACATGTGAATGAGAACTAAATGAGAAACATAATTTAAAAAATGGGCTATTTTCCAGATTCCCTAACGTTATGATTGTTTTCAAATCTCACATATTAAATCATTATAGATTTAACAGACTAGAAGCAATTAAGTTTGTGCGCAATTTCTTTTCCTTCTATAGTGCAAACAGCACTTTCGGTTTATGTAACCTGAGAAGTTCTTGCTAAACATCAACATTTCTGCTTATTATGTTGTAGATTTTAATGTACAAATCCATTACAATAGAATATATTACATTGTATGCAGTACATGGTAGGTAAATATAAACTTTAAGCCCACTAAAATATGTTTCCAGACATTTTTAATTAAAAGTTTATTAGTTTATGTGGGGAAAAAAATAGGTTGATCTGTTTTAAAAATTGGATGTCAATATCTACTATTTTTAACTAAAAAATAAAGCATACAGTTACATTACAAATTAATATTTTATTAAGTAATAAGATTGATAGAAACATGGGTTGAAACTATATTAATATTTTAATTATTGTATGAATTAATATTTATATAAAATAAATAATTATTAAAATTAAGAAATGGAAAAATAAAAATTATATTGAAATATAATATATATCGCAAGTGGTCATTGTACTGTGTACACCCACTTGGTACTCACATTTAGGGCTGTCAAATGATTAATCGCGATTAATCACATCCAAAATAAATGTTTGTGTTTACATAATGTAAGTGTGTGCACTGTGTATATCCACTATGTATGTATATATATATAAAAATATATTCACAGTACAGTGTGTGTACTGTGTATATTTACTATGTCCACTAGGGCTGGACGATTAATCGAAAAGTAATTGAAACCGAAATTTAGTACATCTTATCGACGTGATTTTCCCATGTCGGTTATTTAATTTTTTAAATTCTGTTAATACTTTCCCATTAAAAAAAACATTCCACCACGTGTGTAGTCGCCGCCTTGCTGAAGTGCTTGACCAATGAAGAACCTAGAGTAAATACTTGTGCATATAAAGTGACAGGACAAGATCGCTCAAGAAGATCACATGCAACAGCGATCATGAGTCAGATTCACATCTAAAACTAGGGCAATAAAAAGTAATAAAAAATAATAAAAATTCATTAATCATAATCGAGGTAAAACATTCAATTAATTAAGGTTTTGATTTTAGGTCATATCATCTAGCCATAATAAATACACACACTTACAATACACACACATAAAAATATTTATATGTCAATATATTTATATTATATTATATATTACATGCATGTGTGTGTATGTATATATACATAATAAATATACACAGTACACACGCATATTATGTAAACAGAAACTTATTTTGGATGCGATTAATCGCGATTAATCGTTTGACAGCCCTACTCACTTTCCAGGTACTAGAATCAGACATGACATTTTACCCCTTTTTATTCTACTCCTCCTGCACAGCATTATTTATTCTGATTATGTTTTTTCACTGGACCATCTTTTTACTCACTAAGGCACCAGGGCGAGCAATGTTGGAGGCCAACTTCGTTTTGAAAAGGGCAGTTTGTCATGTATCTGAGTGAGCAAGGCAGGTCTGTTCTTAAAGTGACCAACTCATCATATGTATCTCCCTTCACCCCTGTCTAAAGTGACGCTCTTTATGGATGAGTGGCGTGTTCGCCACCATGTTTCTGTCATCGCCCTCATGCCAGTCATCCACGGCGTGATGGTGATGAGCCATCAGTCAGTGCTAATGAAAGGGATTCATTCAGCTCACTCGCTGAGAAAGCGTCTATCTTTCCTCTTCTCTAAAATTAGTCTAATGGAGTCCCCTCGGTCTGGCTTCCTCTGCGGTAATGAATTAAGTGACAGTGAAGAGGCCATAAGTATGTAAGGTCCTAAAGGAGCCGCCTGTAAGCTCAAGCGGACAAGACCGTCTCTCTATCTTGTTGATGCGTCTGTAGATACAGATAAACACGGAGACAGTCGACAGGTCGACAGCTGAGCTTGAGAGGAACTAAGGGAAAAACAAAGAGGTGCCTGAGGTGATTATTTTATAATTAATATTTCCCAACGTAATGATCCTTCCCGACATGCCCTGTTACGCTGCAGGGAAATACACAGGAGAAATCAACTGAATGTTTAAATGGAGAGTCATGATTGATGACTGTCCTCTCTTGTAATTTCAGAAATCTGCTGACGGTGTGTCATTTATTGTGATGGCTTTATAAGCAATAATACATGAGCATCTGTGATACAGGCATTCTTGTGTCTAACAGCAGGCAAAAGATGATTCTATTCAATTTAAACATGTCAGTTTTCCCACAGACTCTATCATTACCTGCTAAGTAGGATGTCACGGCAGGATAGCAACACATCAGTTATACCTGCTTTATTTATGTGCATGCATATACCTTATAAATCAAACTATAAAATGGGTGACACATGCATACAAGAGATTTTATTGTTTTATTGTCACATAGAAAGTGGTATAAAGAAAACAAGGGTACACTAAAAAATGCGGGATTCAGCCTGTTGGGCATAGGCGTAAATCACGGGGGGGTTCATCTAAGGGTTGTCCCCTCTAAAAATATCATTACAAGCGACTCTGTGTATTGTAAATAATACAATGGACATATACTTAAAATTACTGTGTAATTAGTAAAACAATATAAACGCGAAAAAAAACGTTTTAAGTTCTGAAATGTTTTATGCCCTCCCCCTCCCTTGCCTAACAGTGGTTTGGTCCACTGCCTGCTTTCCCCTCCTTTACCGATACACAGCGTAGTCCGGTGGGAGAGCGCAAAGCTTTTCAGTAGTTATGTGTAAGTAAATTAGGTTGTCAAGGCTGTTTTATTCACTTTAAACATTGGGTGAAGTGATTCTTTTTCTTTAATACAGATGATGCTGGATCATTAATAAATTAGTCATGACAAAAAATGATGATATCCGATGTATTTTGTTATGAGCGATTATAACGTTACTAAGCTTAGTTTACCATAGTGTGTCACCCACTAACTAACACGGCGATAAGCCTGTATGTGAGCTAATATTAGGCTGTTGTTCAATATGATGTTAAGTGGCAGATAAGTGGGCTTGCGGTTCAATATCTAGAGACGTTCCCAGTCCCAGACTAACATACTATGTGGAGGATGCAAAATAATTCAGTAATTATAATAGGACCACGTGATGAACCTATGAACCGAACTCATATTTAAACAGCATGCTATGTACACATGCTGTGTACACATATCTATCCTTACAAGTAACATTTTGGCTGTATTATTTGTGTCCCCTGCAAAAATTGCTCTTAAAAAATTTACGCTCTTGCTGTTGGGTCATTTTATTGGGTTATTTTTAAATATTTTTAACCCTGGTATTGGAATAGACTTTGTATTCAGTGGTGAGCATGCGCGACAAAAAAAAAAAAAAAAATTATATATATATATATATATATATATATATATTAATACTTTTATTTTAAAATATAATAGTATTTTCACACGTTATTATTTTGTTTATTATTTTATTTAAAAATAAACTAAAAATAAAACTAAATAAATAAAGTGCAATATTATTATCACTATTATTAATTTTGTTTATTATTATTTATTTGATCACAAATACAGTAAGAATGCAAATATTGTGAAATAATATTACAGTATAAAATAACTGCTTAAGGCTTTCTATTTTAATATATGTGACCCTGGACCACAAAACCAGTCATTAGGGTTATTTTTTTTAATTGAGATTTATACATCATCTGGAAGCTGAATAAATAAGCTTTTCATTAATGTATGGTTTGGCTGAGATACACCTATTTGAAAATCTAGATTCTAAGGGTGGAAAAAAAATCAATATATTGAGAAAATCGCCTTTAAAGTTGTCCAAATAAAGTTCTTAGCAATGCATATTACTAATCAAAAATTAAGTTACAAATAGAAAACTTACAAAATATCTTCATGGAACATCTTTACTTAATATCCTAATGACTTTTGGCATAAAAGTAAAATCAGTAATTTAGACCCATACAATGTATTTTTTTGCTATTGCTACAAATATGCCTGTGCTACATATGACTGGTTTTGCGGTCCAGATGTAATTTATTTTTATGATAGCTGAATTTATCCTCAGTCTTTAGTGTCACATGATCCTTTAGAAATCATTTTAATATGCTGATTTGGTGCTAAAGAGACATTTCTTATTATCATCAATGTTGAAAATAGCTTTTATTTGAAATAGAAATGTTCTGTAACATTAGAAATGTCTTTTCTTTAACTTTTGATTAATTCATGGCATCTTTCCTGATCATTAATAATTTATTATTTTATTTTTCTTTTTTTATATATATTAAAGCAAGTTGTCAAAGCATTTTCACTTGCTACTAAGATTTGATATGTGACACTTTGCTTTTTACAATTTCTCTTAATTAGTTTAATACTTAATTTTAGCTAAAAAATCTTTCATAGTGAAAACTTAGTAAGGCATGTTGTCACAAATGTGATTTTTTATTTATTTTTTTTTCCTCAATGGAAATGTTCAGTAACTTTTTATGAAGTTAAGACTTAAAGGTACATTCCTGTCCAGAAATTGAATTTCAAAAATACACCTACCCTGAGAAATATAAATTAAAATGTATAACAACTAGCCCTGGAGTACTTTAAAACACCTTTCATTCCCATATAAGAAAATAAGAACAACACTGAATAATAAGATAATTACTATTTATCACATCTAACCTGCATAAGCCTCTTTACTGGGACACTGTCGTACTTGAAATCATGCCCTGAAATATCCCCTCAATTTATTCCATCAGGAGATGAATGCAAATGTTAGCATACTCTGATGTGAATTGTAATTTTCTCATTTCTTGTTGTTCCTATTTTGCATCATGCAAAAAAAAAAAAAAAAAAAAAATGCACTACTCATTTTTGCCCTGAAACCATATAACGGAATAAATGTAAGGTAAATTGGTGTGAAATGTGGTCCTCAAACTTCTGGAAGTTATTATGTTTATAAAAAGCCGCTGTTGTAATTTCAGGATTTTTTTCTGCAATTCTAATGCATAAATTCAACACACCCTGCCATAGCTTGGTTGGTTTTCAGACGTGCGCCACTGTTCCATTGGCTGCTTTGAACTTTGTATGTTTAAATCCTGTCCAAAGGTAGAAGCAAAACCATCGCAAGGACTAGAGACAGCTCAGTGCTTTTGTGACATCTATCACTTATACAAAGCCAGCCAGCCTATTCCGTTCTGTGTAGGAAATATAAGAGTGACAATCCAGAAATGTGTGCTGGAGCTTCATGCACTATACAGCTAAAAAATCAGGCATGATTCAAATGTGAAATATAATGGTTAATTGATTTTCCTCCTGATATGTTCCCTTATTATGTTTAATTTAAGCTGGAACATTTTTATGTTATACCACAACATTCATTTAAAAGCCAAATGAAACTTTGTGAAATATTTAATTATTTTTGCCACTGTTGACAAAAATGCAAATGAATCCATTAAAGTTTAATAGCCTAAAACTATTGCAAACCTTCTCAGGGAACAACTGAACATAATTACACTTGTGTTTTATTATTGCATATCTGATGCTCGTCGCAATAATTTCCATAACACCGACGGCATGAGTTGGATGGCATTATAGAGTACAAAATGTATCATACATGTTATATGGTTTCTAGGGTTCGAATGTTCCACAAAGTATATTTGCATTTATTTAAATATGTTCCACATTTAATATTTGGCATCATAATTAAAGCAACAAACATGATGTGCAATAATTCTAGAACATCAAAGATTTATGTTTTTTTTTTGGGGTCATTAAAAAAGCCAGTAAGTCTCAAACTTCTGTCGGATTTTATTAACAGTGTTAAGCGCTTAATATACAGTATGCTATTATAAACTTAATTAAATTTCTGGGACGGCAGGTTCATAGGAAAAAGATAACACATTTGCAGATAAATTAAGACCGCTTTACAACACATTCTAACAATCCCAATATATTAAACATGTCTGCTGAACCTGCTGTTGGAGCTGTCATCAGGCGGTAGAGAAGTTCAGGTTTAGATAACTTTTAATTTATTTAATCAACTTTAGAAAGTACAGTACAAAAGGTTTGAGCCATTAAATGAGGTCGTAGGCTTATGAAGTACATCTACAGTACATCTGACCCCAAATATTAGCAGCAGTCATGCTCTTGGCTTCTGTTTTTAATTCAGTTCAAATGTTAAAACAGTAGATATGGCTTGACTTAGGTTGTTCAGTCGTTCACAGACAGTATTCGCTTTCGCTCTGCATTTGTCCTTGAGATATGAAGGTGCTTGTTTAAATATTAATTACTGAACATAAAGTCTGATTGCATGGTCACTTTAATTGAAGAATCTTTGTGTTAGTAAGAGTATGTATCATCCTTTAAACTCCTGCTGTTCATTTTTAACAGATTAGTTCACTTACAGAATAAAAATTTCCTGATAATTTATTTACCCCCAAGTCATCCAAGATGTTCATGTCTTTCTTTCTTTAGTTACAAAGAAATTAAGGTTTTTGAGGAAAACATTCCAGGATTTTTTTCCATATACACTCTTAAAAATAAAGGTTCCAAAGGGTGTTTTTGCAGTGATGCCATAGAAGAACCATTTTTGGTTCCCGAAAGAACCTTTCAGTGAACGGTTCTTAAAAGAACCAATCTGAAGAACATTTTAAAAATCTTAATAACCTTTTTTGAATATAAAGAACCTTTTGTGCATTTGAAAGGTTCCATGGAAGTTCAAGGTTCTTCATGGAACCATCGATGTCAGTAAAGAACCTTTATTTTTAAGAGTGTAGTGGACTTGTTCCCAACGGGTTGAAGGTCCAAATTGCAGTTTCAGTTCAGCTTCAAAGGGCTCTACACGATCCCAGTTGAGGAATAAGGGTCTTATCTAATGAAACAATCAGTAATTTTCTTAAAAAAAAATTAAAATGTATATACTTTTTAACCACAAATGCTCTTCTTGTCTTCACTTCTCATGTCTGTGAAGTAGGTATTCCCTGAGGTTCAGGTTGTTTTATTTACACATCTGTGAAGAGAGGCGTCGGAGGCCGAGACGGCCAAGAGCGCACCCTGTATATTTTCTTTATTTTACAAAAGTACATTGCTTTGTTGATATTATGACTATACGCAAATAAAAGCAGACCATTTGCAGTTTCAAACGATACCTTAATCGTATCTGCGGGATGTTTTTCATGTCCGCAGGTTGAAGCGACCCCAGTAACGTTATATTTAGCCCCTGGAAGGTATTTTTTCACTTAAAGGAGCAGTTCACTTCCAGAACTAAAAATTTACAGATAATGTACTCACCCCCTTGTCATCCAAGATGTTCATGTCTTTCTTTCTTCAGTCAAAAAAAAAATTATGTTTTTTGAGGAAAACATTTCAGGATTTTTCTAAATATAATGGACTGCTATGGTCGAGTTTGAACTTCCAAAATGCGGTTTAAATGCAGCTTCAAACGATCCCAAATGTGGCTGTAAACGATCCCAGCCGAGGAAGAAGGGTCTTATCTAGCGAAACGATTGGTTATTTTCATAAAAATAATACAATTTATATATTAAATTGCTCTCCCTGAACTCTGTGTATTCTGGCTCAAGACAGTTAGGGTATGTCAAAAACTCCAATCGTATTTTCTCCCTCAGCTTTAAAAATGATTTCAAAATCATCCTACATCGCTGCAGAAGTACCAACCCAGTCTATGCAAAGTAAACATGCAAAGAAGATCAAACACCCTTAACAAAAAAGGTAAAACAGCGATATAAGACGATTTTGAAGTTGAGATGGGAGTTTTTCAACATACCCTAACTGTCATGAACAGGAAAAAAAACAGAGTTCAGGGAGAGTAAGACAAGACGAGCGTTTGACAAAGTACATAAATTGTATCGTTTCTCTAGATAAGACCCTTCTTCCTCGGCTGGGATCGTTTACAACCGCATTTGGGATCATTTGAAGCCGCACTTAAACTGCATTTTGGAAGTTCAAACTCGGAGCACCATAGAAGTCCATTATATGGATAAAAATGCTGAAATGTCTTCCTCAAACAACATAGTTTCTTTCTTTACGACTGAAGAAAGAAAGACATTCTTGGATGACAAAGGGGTGAGTACATTATCTGTAAATCTTGTTCTGGAAGTGGACTTCTCCTTTAACATATTTAATATTGGTGACATCCAAGTTATTTGACATATTTTGAACATTTTTTTTTAAAGTAACAATAGTTACTTTCCCTGGTAATTAGTTACTTTTATGATGATGTAACTCAGTTACTATTTGTGAGAAGTAACTAGTAACTATAACATTACTTTTTAAAGTAACATGCCCAACACTGGTCGATATTTACACCTATGTTGCGCATGCATGATTACATAATGCGTGAGGTTGAGCTTGTTGAGCAAGGCATGCTTTTGTGGTTATAAAGTATAGAAATTTGTATTTTTCTTAGAAAATGGCCGATCGTTTTACTAGATGAGGCCCTTGTTCCTTAGCTGGGATCATGTAGAGCCCTTTGAAGCTTCACTGAAAACTGCATTTTGGAAGTATAAACCGTTGGAAACCATAGAAGTCCACTATATGGAGAAAAATCCTGGGATGTTTTCCTCAAAAAAATTTAATTTCTTTTCGACTAAAGAAAGAAAGACATGAACATCTTGGACGATATGGGGGTGAGTAAATTATCAGTTATATGCAATTATAGTTTATGCTCTAAAATATTTTTCATATTGTCATTTTGTAATCTCTAATGGGATACCTGTATAGCATGGCTGAGTGTACTGCACGTAGGTGAGTTTTTTTGAGGTTTCGAGGCATTGTGATAGCGTAGTGGGAATGTATGAGGCGCCACGTAGGATTTAAATCAAACTTCGCTTATCAATACATACATAAAACACGTGCATATACACCTAGAAATTACTTGCATATACATGTATACTGGTGGATGTTCAAAATATACATATGAAATACACGTGCACACTAATATGAAATCCATACCAATACATCTTTTATTAGTAATGAATACATATACACTTGTGAATAACTTGTATATACATATAAACTTTACGCATGCATACGCTAAAAAACACTCGCTTATACATATAAACTTGATCCATGCATATACACCTACAACAACACGCACATATATATATAAACTCGCTGCATGCAGACACACCTGTACATACTCGCACATACATATAAACTTGATCCATGCATATACACCTAAAAACACTCGCACATACATATAAACTCGTTGCGCGCATATACACCCATAAAACACTCACGCAAACATACAAAATACATTTCAGGTAAGGCGCATGCTTGAGTTATGTATGTACATATATGCAAGTGATTTCATATGTGGATGTGCGTGAATTTTCAGTGTAAACGGAAGGCATCTCAGTGTAAACGGAAGGCATTTCAGTGCAAACGGAAGGCATCTCAGTGTAAACGGAAGGCATCTCAGTGTAAAAGGAAGCAGCGGCACTTCCGGCGGAATCTCCAGATGCCGGGGCATTTTAAAACGCTTAACGTTACTTAATGCATTAAAAAAGTGTTTTAAAAAGACCTTTAATATAGCATACGATGTACCAGGGGCGAATTTCCACTGGGCACTTTTCAAAATCCCGTTTAGCACCGCCGAGAGTTCGCGCGATCGTTCAAACAAAACCGAAAGTAAAACGCGCACGCGCCTTCAAAAGCAATTTTAATACCCCGCGTTTAGAGCGCAACTCCCCAATGCGTGCAAATTAGGCTACATAACATATTTAGGATGTTATTAGTATGCAGGCTATTGTGAAGTTGTTTATTTAATATTAATTGTATTCTATTTTTGCATGTTTCTGTCAAGGACTTTTATTTTGGTGTTGCGTCCTCTGAGAAGGAGGGTCTTATAATGTGAAGGAGGAGAGCAGAGTAGATTGTGGCGGGTACAGAGATTAGTGTTGATCTCTTCCCGAGTTCTAGGCCTTTGCTCAATAAAAATGACTAGTCGTCGGTATTTTCAAGTCTATCGTCTTTATTTACATCCACCCACGGGCAGCTAAAACTCCACGCCTTACACTATTATAGGTTGTGTAGTTGTCTATAGCTCTCTATCATGTTTGAAAAATTTTGGTCTCTATTTAAATTGTTTTAACTATGTTCTGTTCTACTTTCTGAGTATGAATTATTACAATGCAGTAAAAGCATGGGCGTCGGAAGCAAAATAAATGTGGGTGGGGAGTATATGCCATTTTCTGTAGTGTGGTGCCTTACTGTGTATATTACCTCTGCCCACTAACGTGACAACACTACAAAACGAGGTATTTGAAGTGTGTTTCTAGTGGCGTAAGTGATAAAGCGAATATCCACTGTTTTTTGACGCAAACGACCCGAGTTCGCGTCCACCTATTGCCGAAATCCTCCTTCTGCCTTTTCACATCTCATTTTACATCGGAAAGGCATTTGTTTTCAATAAACATAAAAATGAAGGAACTAATCTAAATGTTAGAATAATGTATCGAGCAGGATTAGGTGTATCTGAGCAGCAGATACACTCAGATGCTTTATTTACTTTGCTGTGTTACAGAAGTGCATTCGTCATGGGGAATGGATTTGACTAATGGCGCTCTAAAAAGTGCACAGACATATTCGCCGAATTAGAGACGGTAAAAGTGGGTGGGTCCGATATCGTTGGTCTTTAAAAGTGGGTGGGTCCTGTCCCACCCACATTCAATGGTTCCGACGCCCATGAGTAAAAGACAACAACACTCAAGCACCATATTGGTGCATTAAAATTGCTTTTGAAGGCGCGTGCGCGTTTTACTTTCGGTTTTGTTTGAACGATCGCGCGAACTCTCGGCGGTGCTGAACGGGATTTTGAAAAGTGCCCAGTGGAAATTCGCCCCTGGTACATCGTATGCTATATTAAAGGTCTTTTTAAAACACTTTTTTAATGCATTAAGTCACGTTAAGCGTTTTAAAATGCCCCGGCATCTGGAGATTCCGCCGGAAGTGCCGCTGCTTCCGTTTGCACTGAAAAGTTCACCCACATCCACATATGAAATCACTTGCATATATGTATATACACAACTAAAGCATGCGTCTTACCTGAAATGTATTTTGTATGTTTGCGTGAGTGTTTTATGGGTGTATATGCGCGCAACGAGTTTATATGTATGTGCGAGTGTTTTTAGGTGTATATGCATGGATCAAGTTTATATGTATGTGCGAGTATGTACAGGTGTGTCTGCATGCAGCGAGTTTATATATATATGTGCGTGTTGTTGTAGGTGTATATGCATGGATCAAGTTTATATGTATAAGCGAGTGTTTTTTAGCGTATGCATGCGTAAAGTTTATATGTATATACAAGTTATTCACAAGTGTATATGTATTCATTACTAATAAAAGATGTATTGGTATGGATTTCATATTAGTGTGCACGTGTATTTCATATATATATTTTGAACATCCACCAGTATACATGTATATGCAAGTAATTTCTAGGTGTATGTGCATGTGTTTTATATATGTATTGATAAGCGAAGTTTGATTTAAATCCTACGTGGCGCCTCATACCAGTATACATGTATATGCAAGTAATTTCTAGGTGTATATGCACGTGTTTTATGTATGTATTGATAAGCGAAGTTTGATTTAAATCCTACGTGGCGCCTCATAGGAATGCAGCAGGATGACGTGGCAGATGGTTTATTAGAGCTGATCTCAGCTGGAAGGCCTGAATTACTGAGGGGACAGTGACACTCTCACAGCCTGTTGCAAGACACACACGCACACAAACACACACACACACACATCGTGGACACAACTTGGACACTTACAGATCCCATAGAGTGTTTCCAGATCACACAGTGATCTCAATGACCACATATGCTGGACACATATTCATCACGCGCTAAACATGATAACCACTGTCCATTCACGAAAACTTATGGAACATTCTGAGCATTTGTTACAAAGCGGAATATTTTTAAGCGCCAGTAGCTGACAGAATGCAACCATTTCACGTCATCGAAATAATTGCGCCCCCCAAAAATTTTAAGGGTTTTCTACTATATATTTCAGTAAAAGACATCATTTATGTTATATTAAGCCATACAAGTCTTAATACCTGGGGTTCCCTTTAAGAAAACCTTTTTGAAATCATTTTTTATTTTTGCAGTTTCTTCGGTTCTATTATTGGCACAGAAATGAGTCACTTCAGCTTTAAGTCTATAACCATAAGGATTAGTCACTGATTGCGTTATACACTGGTCTTCAATGCCAACCACTTACAGTGACTGTGATTGGGTGACCTCTGAGAAAAGGACAGATGGTGGTGAGGGAGAGGGGTCTTAGTGATCACACTGTTCACCCAGGATCACAATATCAATGGTGGGCCATAGCCTTTTTCAAGATGATATGGCAAGCGTAGTTTGTCTTTGGGTTGTCTGACGTGTCTTTTGGAGGACACTGGCCACAAACACAGCTAATTAGAGGTAATAAAGGCTCACACATTAGGGAGAAAAACACACTTGTGAAAATGGCCTCACGCTGGGTACAATATTGCAGTGCATGTGAAAAAGCTGTCTCTGTCACACAAGGGCAGGGCAGAGAGGTGAAGTGGACGATCTGACCACAACCGTTCAATCATAGAGTCTTGCTGTAGCTGTAGTTTGATGAAATGAGTTATGTCTCACTTACGAACTCAAAGCATTCCTGTCAGTCATACATCAATCCTGTGCAGTGAAAATACTTTAAAGTTTTTAACGTTGACATAACTCAGCTCCATCCTGGGGATGCTATTCACAGCCATTTTGGCTGGCAATCACCTCAAATGGCACTTCTCACTGGAGTCGGAGCTGATTGATTCAGTTTTCCTCACTGTTAACTAACTCACTAAATTGAGACCTTAAATGGAACTGACTTTAAATATTTTAATCAAAGTAAAAACTTGCAGTAATTAGTTTGCCCCACTTTTAAATTTAATTAATGTGACATGTTACAGAGAGAGCATGTGAACCCACTGAAATTGGTTGATTTTCTGCATTAATTGGTCATAAAATCATATCTGATCTTCATTGAAGTCACAAGTACAGACAGTCAGAATGTGCAGTGTACATTCTTGTATATTCCAGCATATTCTGTATATATAAAACACTTTGCAACATTTTATGATTTTGAGATCATTTTTCACACTGAGGATAACATAGAGCCAGGGGGTGAAAACTTTTGAACCTGATGATTTTTTTTTTTAATATATATATATTTTTTTCACTTTTCATTTAGTACCACCCTTTAGAAGCTACAGAAGTTGCTTAGGGTACAACGGGGCTAAAGGCACACCTTAAAAAAAAAAAGTGCTTTTCACTACGCCCAAAATGTACGATTTCAGGAAAATATATACATTTGTATTGAACATTTATGGAGCCACATACTTTATGTGAAAATAAACCATACAAGTCGTTTATTTTGTTTAAAAAGCTTATAAATCTGTGAGGTGGCAAGGGGGTAAAACACACACGGGGTAAAGGCTCACCAGTATGGGGCAAAAGGCAAACAGTATTGATACAAATACTTTAGCCAAAATAATGTTTTTTTAAATAATGTCTATGTTAATACTTGTTCAAAACACTTTAGCAAAGTTTGTACTATTTTTTTTTTTTTAGTAAATATATTGTCATTAAAATATGTTAATATAAAAAATATATTTTAAAATGCATAAACTAATTTTAAAAAGAAAAGACTGAAAGCATTAAAGAAGATCCCATAATAATTTAATACAGATGTACAGTAGTAACAACAAATGTTATTTTATTATATGATATGATTAATATCATGTTTTTAAATATGATGTTTTCATTGTAAACATGGTGATTATCTCTAAGATGGACACCCAACATAATATATGATACTTACCTTCTGACCTCAACAAATGGAAAAGTCTGCCATCCATAAACTATCATGTTAATTATTGTGCCTTTTAGCCCCAATAGCAGGGGTGCTTTTTACCCCAAATACTGTACTTTTACATATTCTTTCATTATTTAAGAACTGTTGCTTTAATTATCTTAAACAAAACTTAAGAAGACCTATGTCTCAAAATATATTCAATAATTTTAGCGATTTTCGTTTGCTACTTAAATCTACAACATTTTAAAAACCATCAAATATTAGATCAACTACAATCATAGGGGCTTTTTACCTCGGGGCGCCTTTAGCCCCGTCCTACCCTACATGTTTCTGAGACAAAATAAACACAGTTTACACTGATTATCATTTTCAAAATGATTTTGAGAATTTTTTTTTCACACTGATGATAAAATAGAGCCACTGGTGTAAACTTGTGAACCAGATGATTTTTTTAAAAAAATATCACATTTATTTTTTACACTTTTCATTTAGTACCACCCTTCAGAAACTACAGAAGATACTTACATGTTTCTGAGACAAAATAAACACAATTTACACTGATCATCATTTTCAAAATAATTTTGAGATATTTTTTTCACACTGAGGATAAAATAGAGTCGGGGTGTAAACTTTTGAACCTGATGATTTTTTTTAAATATCACTTTTTTCATTTTTCATTTAGTACCACCCTTCAGAAACAGAGGATAATTGTTTCTGAGACAAAAAATAAGCACAATTTACCCCGATCATCATTCTCAAAAAGTTTACATGCCTGGCTAATGCATTGTTTCCTTTTTTATCATCATTTAATGTTTTCACCCTTTGTATTAGTTGTGTGTGAGTCCATTAGCTGCCTTCAGTGTGAAAAGATGAATATCAGAATCATACAGTAACTGTTGTAAATGGTTCAAATATGCAGAATATGCTGGAAAACCAAAAAACGTGTAGGATCTTAAGGAAGTTGTGGATCATTTAGGACAACAAGGTGACATTCGCTTACTTTTTCCATAGCACTGTGAATGTTTAATGGGATGTGTTCAATAAAGACATTAAAGATTTTGTTTTTAATTTTTTGTGTGTTGTTATCTCTATCTGTGACTTTGATAAACATTTTATGACAAATTAATGCAGAAAAACCTATCTAATTCCACATACTTTTGATAGAAACACGTTTTTATACCACAATGATGAAAACGTTTTTACACTGTGATTTTAAGGTTTCTTTCTTTTTTTTTATATTCTATTCCACGTACAAAGCCAAAAGCATACAATATTGACATACTGAAGAAAAAAAACCTTTTATGAACTATTCATGCATTATTCATTGCATGGTTCATCGTAAGGGATTGTCAATAGAAGACTAATCTCTAACTGAGGCTTAGTTCTGGGGAAATGAGGTCCATTTAATGAGATATGTAAAAGATAATTATGATTATGACCCCGAGATGCAGAAATCTCTGCATAATTGAAGATAAAATTGCAGTAGGAGACATTGTAGCCCAGAGGCAAGACAACAAAAGACCAATGAGGAGAAACGCTTATTAGATGGGTGGTTACAGAACAATGACTCTGTATTTTTCAGGAATTAAACTCCATAAAGTTCAGTTTTTGTCACAGTTAACGCTATTGAATTATTTATGTATAACAATTACACTCAGTGGGTCATAGGGAAATACTTGATCTGGACACCTGTTGTGCACAGTTATGTAGACGAACACAATACACTTATGAAATACCTGTCTAAAGATGACTTAAATATAAATTACCTTGGAAATGTAGGCTAATTTAATATTCTGATAATGTGGAGCATCAGTGGTCTTTAAATGCAAATCGACTTGGATACTATTAGAAGAAGACTATTCAAATTCATATCATATATCAGATTCTGATATATGCAAAACTGGTTATAGTATTTTATTTTATTTAGAGTCAGGCTAAATCAGTTTTTTTTTGTCTAAGTAGGAAAATAGTATAGTTATTGAAGGAGAAGTCCACTTCCAGAACAAAAATTTACAGATAATGTACTCACCCCCTTGTCATCCAAGATGTTCATGTCTTACTTTCTTCAGTTGTAAAGAAATTATGTTTTTTGAGGAAAACATTTCAGCATTTTTCTCCATGTAATGGACTGCTGTGGTGCCCCAAATTTGAACTTCCGGCTTCAAATGATCCCAAATGCGGTTGTAAACAATCCCAGGCGAGGAAGAAGGGTCTTATCTAGCGAAACAATCAGTTATTTTCATAAAAATAATACAATTTATATATTTTTTAATGTCAAACGCTCACCTTGTCTTACTCTGCCTGAACTCTGTTTTTTTCCGGTTCATGACTTCCCATCTAATGTTCTCCCTCAACTTCTAAATCGTCCTATATGGCTGTCTTACCTTTTTTTTTTTTTTTTGTTAAGGGTGTTTGATCTTTTTTGCATGTTCACTTTGCAAAGACTGGGTCGGTACTTCTGCAGCGATGATTTTTTAAGTTGAGGGAGAAAATACTGTCTTGAACCAGAATACACAGAGTTCAGGCAGAGCAAGACAAGGCAAGCACTTGAGATGAAAAAGTATTTAAATTGTATTTTTTAAATGGAAATAACCAATCATTTCACTAGATAAGACCCTTCATCCTTGGCTGGAATCGTTTACAACTGCATTTGGGATCGTTTGAAGCCGCATTTAAACTGCCTTTTGGAAGTTCAAACTCGGGGCACCATAACAGTCCATTATATGGAGAAAAATGCTGAAATGTTTTCCTCAAACAACATAATTTCTTTACGACTGAAGAAAGAAAGACATTCTTGGATGACAAGGGGGTGAGTACATTATCTGTAAATCTTTGTTCTGGAAGTGGACTTCTTTAATGATGCAAGGATGACAGGCTTAAACACATAAACATTAAAAGTCTTTAAAACAGAAAAATACAATATCATTAGTGAGTAATAAGCTTATGGTTTAAAATGGGCTGCAACCAAATCATTGAGTCAGTAAACTAAACAAATCATTCAGACCAGTTCTTGTAAACATTGTAATTAACTGATTTTAAAAAAGCTATTGTTTGATTTGTTAATGGATTTTTCTTTTGAGTCAGATCTTTTAAATGAATTGGTGGTTCTGATTTATTTAACAAGTCTGATCTTTTCAGTAAATCTGATTTCATATGGACTAGTCAAATGATTTGTTCATGATATATATTTACATCTAACCATTTTTTTCATTGATTTCTTTAATTAGTTCATTCCCTTTAATCAGAGAAATGTTTTTATGTGAGATGAAAGTAAAGAAAGAGTCTCTTCTAAGTCCTTTTCCAGTTTCTGCCTGGAAGCTGAGCAGTACTGACAGAACTGACAGTCCATGTCTTGGACAACAATTACAAGCTGACATGGACCAGCTTCTGGATATGAGGTTCAACCTTTTCTCCTGATGAGTGCCATCTGATGGACATCAAAGGGAAGGATGAGCACAGCGCTTGTAGGCCATTACGGTCACAGAACTTAAGACTGATGCTCTATGACAATGACAATCCCTTCTGTTCCTCATTTGATGGACTGACTGAATAATTTATTCATACAGTATATAGAGGTGTGACTATGTTTCTCTGTTCCAAAAGTTACAGTCTGTCAAGGAGACATATTAAAGGAATAGTCCACTCAAAAATGAAAATTGGCAGAAAATTTCTCACCCTCAGGGCAACCAAGATGAAGATGAGTTTGTAGATGGGTGCTGTCAGAATGAGAGTCCAAACAGCTGATAAAAACATCACAAAAATCCACAAATAATCATCATGACTCAACTTAATATCTTGTGAAGTGAAAAGCTGCCTACTTGCAAGAAACAAATCCATCCAGGCATTTTAACTTTAAGGGAGAAGTTCACTTCCAGAACAAAAATGTACAGATAACTGTGTGAACTCTGTGTATTCCGGTTCAAGACAGTTAGGGTAGGTTGAAAAACTCCCATCTTATTTTCTCCTCCAACTTCAAAATCGTCCTACATCGCTGTTTTACCTTTTTTTGTAAAGGGCATTCGACCTTCTTTGCATGTTCACTTTGTAAACACTGGGTCGGTACTTCTGCATTGATGTAGGACGATTGTGAAGTTGGAGAAGAAAATGAGAGGGGAATTTTTCAACCTATCCTAACTCTCTTGAACCGGAATACACAGAGTACATGAAGAGCTAGACAAAACGAGCATTTGAGGTTAAAAAATATAGCAATTTTTTTTTTTTTTAGAAAATAACTGATTATTTCACTAGATAAGACCCTTCTTTCTAAGCCCTTTGAAGCTGCATTTAAACTGCATTTTGGAAGTTCAAACTCACAGGCACCATAGAAGTCTATTATATGGAGAGAAATCCTGAAATGTTTTAATTCAACATAATGTAACAAAAAAATTTTATGACTGAAGAAAGAAAGACATGAACATCAACCAACATCTTTGTTAAGAACTGTTTTTAATTGCGATCCATGCATATTTCACTCCTGATTCTGAGCAATATTATGGATGAAGGACTCAACTGGAATTGTATTCTTTATTTGTAAATTATTGTAATGCCTTTATCAGTTGTTTAAACTCTCATTCTGACAGCACCCATTAACAGCAGAGGATGCATTGGTGAGCAAGTGATGTCATGCTAAATTAATATCCCGATGAACAAACAAACTTGAGTATGTGAGTAAGGGTGAATACATCATTAGTAGATTTTAATTTGGAGGTGAACAATTTGATGCAAAGGCTAAAAATATAAAACCCAAAATTTAGGCAACTTAAATATGCTAATACATTTAAAGGTGACCTATTATGACCCTTTTTACAATATTAAATATAAGTCTCAGGTGTCCCAAGAATGTGCCTTTGACGTTTTAGCTCACAATACACCACATATCATTTATTATGTAATTTTGAAAATGCCCATTTTGAGTGGAAGCAGAAACATGCTGTTTTCGTGCATGTCTCTTTAAATGCAAATGAGCTGCTGCTCCCGCCCCCTTTTTCAGAATTTACATTTCGTGCCTCAGATACTATTAAAAAGCTTCTGTTTGGTTTTGATTATCATGTCTATTGTGCTGAAATCATGTGTTTTAAACCATATTAGTTTAAACTTCTGATTTATGGGTTTCTAAACACAAACATTCGAAGCACATGCACAGAAAGCGGCTGACATATGGCATGTAAGTACTAAACTAAACCTTTTTTTCATGTCCTATTGTGTTTAAATTGTCAAATACACATACATGAAAAACACACGAGTTACAAAAACTGTCGGTTATGTCTGTGAAGGTAAACAGCTGAGAGAGAAATTGCATGTTTATATTAGATCTGTGTAGCAGCAGCGTAATATACAGTAAATAAATCAATAAATCCACTGGTCTCTTGTCAGAGAGACTCTAAATAGTGTTCTGTGCTCATCTGTGCAACCAACAACAAAACAGTTAGCATGCTTTGCTCGAACTTTTGCCATGGCGTTAGAACTGGTCCACAGTTGTCGCTTGTGAAAACACAATGACCACGCCGTGGGTGGAAACGTGCAGATTAAGGGGCGGTAATATTATAATAAGATCTCCTTCCTACATAGCAGGGGAAATCTGAGCAGTTTGTTTTTTCACATGCTTGTAAAGATACAAAGTTACTGGGTTGTCCTTTTTCATGTTTTCTGCGTTGGTAGATGCACCAAATATAGCACCTAAATGCAGAAAAAGTCACTTATGAGGTTCCATTTCAGATGCTCTCTGAAAAGGCAGCTGCCTGTTTAAGCAGCTCACTAGGTTTTGGAACAGAGTGTTTTGTGTCAGCCCTAAAAGAGATGGACTCATGATTTAGAGTGTAAAAAAAGTTTACCTGTCTCATGAATGAGTAATTTAGTAGCTACTGCTTAGTATACCCTCACTTGACTGGATGGGATTATAGTCCCAGCCATATCTGCCACTCCACCAAGTGTTCAAGCACCATGACGGCCTCATAAACATGTTCATTAAAACCAGGTCAGAGGCAAATATAGTCATGAAGTTTAACGACTCTCATTTCTTCATTAATGGTGGCACGGTTTTGCAAAGGGAGCCCCTGGAAGCGGAAAAGCAATATTTTGCACTTGTGCATCCATTTCTGCTCTAATTAATTTAGCTTCTTAATTATGCTGGTTTGATTGTAATGTATTCAGTTGATTAATGATGCTAAAGGAAGGTTTCACTCTCATCTGGAGAGCAATTATCAGTGTACCCGAGCTCTAGTGCACCTGTCAAGCTCTAAACTGAACTCTCTTATAGTCTTCAGAAAGGTCCTTTTGGTTTTGGCTCAAATGCACAAACAGCATTTTTAGGACTTAATGATATTATTTTGTGGCAAGATAGAGACGGGGTACAACTTGAATTTCTTTCAAGTTTTTAATGATTGATAGAAACCTAATTAAAACAGGATGTAGACTATAAATATATTTCACTAATAGCAACATACTTGATCCATTCAGTCACCAGCAGTGAATGTTATCCTCTCTGAGTCTTTATGATGTGCTTTTAAGGTCAATTTGACACCTGGTTTGAAAAAAAAGTAACCTGTAAGTAGCACGGTAATTTGTTATTAACAAATATCTCAATCTCTATTTACGGATGGTCATGCATATGTGTGTACGTGCTGAATTGAGGGTGCTTGTTTGTTTGGGCCGGTTTACAGAAATAGATGCTAAATGTGGATGGGATGAAAGAGGAACGAGGATGAAAGAGACTCGTCACCACTTTCTTTTTGCCTTTTTTCAATAATTTTCTATTGTGTGATGACACACTCGCTCTTCAAATAGCAAACCTTTGAAAGCTAACACTCTTCAATCCACTGAACTACAACAAGTGACAGCAACTAAAGACAGGCAAACTTGGTTGGAATATGTTATGTGGCAATATACTTTGATGTTGTTCCAAACTTGTATAAAAACAATCTTCACATAGATTCTTTTCCCCATACAACTACAATTATTAGTATACCCAAAAGGTCAAGCTTCTAAAAATGACCAGTAAAATAAGAATGTGCAGTAAACGGTTTCCACTACAAACCAGTGTGTTCATAATTAAGATAATACATTAAAATAAAATGGTAAGACACACCAGCTTGCAATATCAAGCTGCAAAACGAGCTGAAAAAATATAGGAAAAATAGCTGGACGCAGATGAGTTTAAGAGCATGGTTGCTCTAAAAAGCACATTGTATCAGTAGGGGAGAGCGGGTATAGTTGAAACACAGGGAGAGTTGTAACACTACCAATTCCACGAATCAGGGATAAGATAGGGGTCATGTGACATTTTCAGTTTCCTCAGGTTTCCTTAACAATCACACGTGGAGATTTTCCAGTCAGTCTTGCAATCTCTCCAGAAGCTACAACAGAAAATTGAATTCTGAGGTAAGAAAGTAAAAAAAAATAACAAGATAATATTTTGTTTATTACCTCTACCGTTGTAGATGATGTTGTATGAGTTATATCAGGTCAAACTGTAGTTTCTCTAGTAAAGAATGGTGTATCAACCACCTGCTAATTCCAAAGCACCATGCTAATACAGCTAGCTAAACAATGGGTGACAGTGGCGGGGTAGGTTGAAACGCGTGTTTTGAAAGTGTTACAACCATCCCCTTATATACAACTTAGAACATTTTTGTGATTTTATTAATTCTACAGAATGCCTAGAAAATGGGTGAGAAAAACAAATCGAGGAGTCGATGCCAATGTTTTAAAAACAGCAGCAGAGGAAGTAAGGAAAGGAATGTCTGTCAGGGCAGTGGCAAAATCCAAAGGAATCTGCCATGTCACCTTGAACAGATATTGGCGGAAATATAAGGAAATGAAAGACCAGGGATCGAGGGACCTTCCTCGTGTAGGATACTGCAGTCCTCACCAGGTCTTCAACAGGGAGCAGGAGGAGACTTTGTCACAGTATATAAGCCAGGCAGCCGATATATACTATGGGCTAACTCCACGTGAGGTGAGCATGATGGATAAGCGTCTTGAGAACAGGGTAGAAAAGGCAAGATTCAAGACCTCTTAAAAAGGGTGAGGGCTGATAACTCCTCTTCAGAAGAGGAAGATTTCTGTGTCGTCTGCATGGAACCATTTAGAAATTCAAGACCCAAGGAAGTGTGGGTCAAGTGTGTTTTATGTAGCTTTTGGGCCCACCAGGCATGCACTCCAGGCCTGACCAATTTCATTTGTCAGCATTGTGACTCTGATTAACAGAGTCAATTTGTTTTTTTTGGCATTTGTTTGTTCTTGTCACCATTGTGACTTAAAATGCATTTAATTTGTTAGTTGTTGTCACCATTGTGACTTACAGTAAGAATGCATTTCATTTGTTTGCTCTTGTCACCATTGTGACAGATAAAGAATGCATTTCATTTGTTCATTCTGTGGAATGGGGGTAAATATGTTTATTAATTTGCTCTCACTCACACACACACACACGCATACACACACTTACACACACACACACACACACACACACATATGAATGTGCACGTACAGACATGCACACACAAACGCACATGTGCATGCACAAACACACACAATATGCACATACACTTCCAATATTCACATATATTGTATTGTTGCAGTCATTCATTTACAATAAAACTGTTGTTGTGGCATATCACTTGTAGTACCCTTAGTTTTTGTGCATTTTGTCTACCTGTTACAACTTACCCCAGTATGTGTTACAACCTACCCCTGTAGTGGGGTAGGTTGTAACAAATGACCACTTTGTATTTGTCATCATCTCACAAAGTCTGTGATATAGTTTAAGAAATTTGAATTGTTGACATTTGTAGTAGACAAATGTGGGTACTTTGCCTAAAAGTTTCAGTCATGTAGCTAAAAAAAAAGGTAGTTTTAGGTGCTAAAGAAAAATTGTGTTACAATCATCCCTGGTCTCCCCTATTGCAAC
This sequence comes from Cirrhinus mrigala, assembly GCA_036247105.1. NCBI lineage: Eukaryota > Metazoa > Chordata > Actinopteri > Cypriniformes > Cyprinidae > Cirrhinus > Cirrhinus mrigala. Next base: position 11,000,350 of record CM070018.1, on the reverse strand, counting down.
AGTGTGGTTTTAGAAGCGGTGTTACGTGCATCATGTGCATGTATGGGTGATGGGCAGTGTATAACTCTGCAGGCTCTCTCCTTCCGTGTGGCGTGCAGATGTAATCAGGGCGTCTCTCCGCAGGGGCGTGATGAGCTCATTAAGATGGATCAATCTGAGGAAGCAGCGCCTGCTGAACTGATAACGCCACATCCATGTCTGATACCTGTTCCTGCCATCCTGGCTCCCCATCGACCAGACATCAGGGCACACTGACATCCAGAGCTTTTCAGCTTTACTGCTCCCCTGGAGGGATCGCAGGAGTCTTTCATCTGACGACGGTGGAGCAGCTCTTTGATCAGTGTTATTATTTAGACGATTCGTCATTTTGATGTGTGGTTTAGTATGTGCCTCTACACAAGTTGGCAGGTTTCAGTGTTGGTTTCCTCAGGGTAAATAGTCCGTTGAGGAAAACCGCAAAGTCCGATCAGAATATATAAGATCAATGGCAACACTTCGATCCATGTGTTTAAGTGTCAACTCCATGGTTTGGTTTCAAATTGCAAGTGACACGAACAATAGCGAATGTCAGATGCATGCAGAGACGGTATTTGTGAAGTGAAAATATGGAGTCGGTTTTAGTAGGAGGGAAAAAAAAAGAAATAACGTGTTAGCAGATGTATTAATTCCTCCACAGCTGTGGCTATTTTTGGGCCACGGTTAAACGTTTCATCCTACATATTGTGACAGATCGATGGGAAAATAAATAAATAAATGGGATAGACATAGCCAACGAAACCTATCTGTGGGTATTGGTGTCTGTTGTGAGTTAATAGGATGTCAGTGAAGATTGATGGCTGTGCCGTAGGGGGAAAAGAGGCTTGGAGCTGTGTGCATTTATGAAAATGGGCCGAAAGGACGAGAGGTGTGCATTATTCTCAAACGTCAGAGCGCTGGGTTCTGAAATGTTTAGACATTATCTGTTCTGGTGGAATTGGAGCTTTATTTAGTCATGCTAACTAAAGTCTGTTTGTATTTGTACTTTTTTTTTTTAAAAAAAAAGGAGGACACTGGAGTTGAGGGTGTAGATATATTTTTAGAAGTTTAGTAAAGAGGACATCACATGGAAAATTCAGTCTTAGTAGTGTGTGGACACACACACTACAATGATAAAAATCTGTTCACTCATTTTTTGAACCACTAAAAAACCTAAACAGTCTCCAGTATCAAGCTGTGTTGTTTTTCTGAGCTGACATCATACTGCTCAGGCCCCGCCCATGACTGCTGACAGACTGTCTCGTATTAGCTTATTTCTGCCCTCAGCCAGTTGTATGCTGTCTGCCATTTAAAAAACAAAAAACAAAAAAAACAGTATACATGTTTAAAATGACATGAGGGCATTTCATTTCATTTGTCTCTTGTTGCTGATTTTTTTCTTGTTTGTGCCCTTTTGCTTATTGATTTAAATTTCTTTCCTGGTGGTTATTGACTGGTTTGGATGTTGACCTTTGACCCATTTTGCATTTTGGGCTATACCTACATATTTTTAAAGGGGTCATCGGGTTCCCATTTTCAACAAGTTGGCAAGATTCTTTAGGGTCTTCATGAAATGTCTACAACATACTTTGGTTAAAATTCCTCAATATTTGTGTAAAACAACACCCTTTTTACCTTGTCAAAAACAGCTCTGTTCACAGCGAACCATTTCGGTGCATGTCTCTTTAAATGCTAATGAGTTATTGTCCATTCACTCCTTTTTTTAATCATTAAAAAATCTATATAGTCTCAATTATCCATGACATCATACTGCTCAGGCCCCTCCCATGACTACTGACCGACTGTCCTGTATTAGCATATTTCAGTTGTACGCCATTTAAAAAAAAAAAAAAAAACTGTTTAAATGTTAAAAATGACATGAGGGCATTAAATTTCATTTGCCTCTTATGTTACTAATTTCTTTCTTATTTGTGCCCTTTTGCTTATCAATTTGAATTTCTTTCCTGGTGGTTATTAACTGTTTGGATGTTGACCTTTGACCTGTTTTACATTTAGGGCTATACCTACACATTTTTAAAGGGGTCATCGGGTTCCCAATAGTCCTCAAAAGTCATGTAAAACACACATTTGTCAAAAACAGCTCTGTTCACAGCAAACTGTTTCGGTGCATGTCTCTTTAAATGCTAATGAGTTACTGTCCATTCAGTCCTTTTTTTAATCATTAAAATACCTAAACAGTCTTAATTATCAAGCGGTTTTGATTTTATGAGCAGTATGACATCATACTTCTTAGGCCCATACATCATACTCTGACGGACTGTTCCGTATCAGCATATTTCTGCCCTCAGCCAGTTGTACGCTATCTGCCATTTAAAAAAAAACAAACAAAAAAACAGTATACATGTTTAAAATGACATGAGGGCATTTCATTTCATTTGTCTCTTGTTGCTGATTTTTTTCTTGTTTGTGCCCTTTTGCTTATTGATTTAAATTTCTTTCCTCGTGGTTATTGACTGGTTTGGATGTTGACCTTTGACCCATTTTGCATTTTGGGCTATACCTACATATTTTTAAAGGGGTCATTGGGTTCCCATTTTCAACAAGTTGGCAAGATTCTTTAGGGTCTTCATGAAATGTCTACAACATACTTTGGTTAAAATTCCTCAATAGTTGTGTAAAACAACACCCTTTTTACCTTGTCAAAAACAGCTCTGTTCACAGCGAACCATTTCGGTGCATGTCTCTTTAAATGCTAATGAGTTATTGTCCATTCACTCCTTTTTTTAATCATTAAAAAATCTATATAGTCTCAATTATCCATGACATCATACTGCTCAGGCCCCTCCCATGACTACTGACCGACTGTCCTGTTTTAGCATATTTCAGTTGTACGCCATTTAAAAAAAAAAAAAAAACTGTTTAAATGTTAAAAATGACATGAGGGCATTAAATTTCATTTGCCTCTTATGTTACTAATTTCTTTCTTATTTGTGCCCTTTTGCTTATCGATTTGAATTTCTTTCCTGGTGGTTATTAACTGTTTGGATGTTGACCTTTGACCTGTTTTACATTTAGGGCTATACCTACACATTTTTAAAGGGGTCATCGGGTTCCCAATAGTCCTCAAAAGTCATGTAAAACACACATTTGTCAAAAACAGCTCTGTTCACAGCAAACTGTTTCGGTGCATGTCTCTTTAAATGCTAATGAGTTACTGTCCATTCAGTCCTTTTTTTAATCATTAAAATACCTAAACAGTCTTAATTATCAAGCGGTTTTAATTTTATGAGCAGTATGACATCATACTTCTTAGGCCCATACATCATACTCTGACGGACTGTTCCGAATCAGCATATTTCTGCCCTCAGCCAGTTGTATGCATTCCATCAATTTCTCCATGCTTGAGCAGCTGTAGTGACAACGTCTCATAAGCAATGCAGGTGTTTTGTAGTTGGATGTAAAAGTGAACATAAGAGTGTTTATTTTTTCCTGACATCAGAGCTACTGAAGGCAGTGGTTTAGGTTTTTTTTTAATGGTAATGCCCCACCAAATACACAAAAACAGAAAAAAGGGGTGGAGTGAGCCATAGATCATTATCATTTAAAGAGGCATGCACCGAAATGGGCTGCTGTGAACAGAACAGAACCAAAATGCAAAATAGGTCAGAGGTCAACATCCAAACAGTCAGTAACCACCAGGAAACAAATTCAAATCGATAAGCAAAAGGGCACAAACAGAAAAGAAATCAGTCACATAATAGCCAAATGAAATGAAATGCCCTCATGTCATTTTAAACATGTAAGCTGTTATTTATTTATTTATTTATTTATTTATTTTTCTGACACAATATGAGAATTTTCTAGGAATTTTAACTACAGCAGATTTAAACTCCAATCCTAATCAAACACATCTGAGTTGTGTGACACTCAATTGCCGCTTACGGATACCATAAGAATGAATAAGAATTGCTGTAAGCTGAATCCCATCTGTTGCAAAATTCACCCAGATAGCACACGTATATCTGCAAGATGTCTGTTAAAGATCACTTGACCTGGAAAGCATCTGTTGTGTACATACATCTGACAGATATCTGTAAGATGTCAGTTTTACATACATTCTAAATCATAAACATCTTAAAGAGATCTAATAGACGTCTACTTAACATCTGATAGGAAACGTCCTATAGACGCATTGCAGATGAGCAAACTCTCTAAAAAATGTCTTCCAGTTGTAAATGCAGACAACAAATACACATCTCCATGATGTATGTGTGCTATCAGGGCAGTGACTTCTCTTATAAAACAGAATTTTTTTTCATAGTATACTCTAAAAATAGTTAAATCCAAAAGTAATATTTAGTGTAAAACACGCTGAAGATTAGCAGATAGGCTGTTGATTCATTCAATGATAAACCGTTTCCTCTAAAGAGCTGTTTATTCAGCGTAGTGAAGCCTCTCCTCCATTAACATCCATTAAAAAAAATGGTCTCTGGTCTCCTTTCCCATGCACTGCCAGATCAGAAGCATTAGTTTTAGCCATTACACTTTTTCAGCTAATGGTTGCAGGCTTGCCTTCTAGTGGCTTTGCTAGAAAGTTACAGGCTGGTGAGTTTGATCAAGGTTGGAACTAAACTCTGCAAGAAAATGGATCGCGGAGTTCATATATATATATATATATATATTATATATATATATATATATATATATATATATATATATATACATACATGTTCTTACCACAGTAGCACTCAGATCAGTTAAAATAAAGGAAGTCGGCACAACCCTGGTTTCCTCAACAAAAACCCAGGGCTTTCCACTGGCTTTCCACTAGATTACTGCAGAAAATAAGCTCTATGACCAACAAAAGATTTGTTTATCCCAATAACTTTTACAAATGAACACATGATGAATGAATTCTGAAAACTGAAGACAAACGGCAGATGTAAAGATTTAAACAAAGGTTATAAACGAACCACACATGGTCACACGACTTCAACCTCACCGCTATTAAGCTTCCAACAACTTTTTCAGTCTGTTTAAAATACATTCTGTGCAGCATTTTTGCAAAATGATATTACTTTGCTTCTGGCACATTTTGCAACACTTTCAAAAGGAAATGCCCAATAATTTTGCACTGAAAGCGCATTCAGTTCTAAATCTGAATCTGCCAACATTTCATTACCGCTGTTTGTTGTTTTATGCTCTACTGCTAGGTTATGTGATGCAAAGGTCAACATTTATTAGTTTACAAATTGTGCACTATGGTAAAAGACTGTGGCAGTACTGTGCAATGAAATGTTTGCAAATTAATCTTTATTAATGGCCCAGTAATTATAATTTGTGTAAGAAGGAATAAAATGTGTTGGTGTTTTATTGCCACAAGTGTTCATTTCAAGCGTAAACTGCAGTATGCATAACAATTTTCCAGTGAGCCAATGTTGCAACATTCTGTAAATAATGATTTGCATTTCACGCTGTTCCTCACACAGAGCTATCATATGGCTTCAGAAAATAATATAGCTCAAGAGTCTACTTTTTTTTATGGTGTGTTTTTGTCTTTTTAGGATGCTGACAGATCACGGTGAACTGTCACTGCATGCAAAAGAATTCTTCAGACACAGAGAATATAACTGGATACGGGTTTGGAAAGACATGTGGGTGAGTAAGTAATGACAGAATATTCATTTTTGGATGAATTTTTCCTTTAAGATGTGTGCTAACAGTTCCACGTCACATCTGATAGAAGTTTAAGATCATAACAGACTACGCGTATCTGTGATTTATAGCGCAGGCTCAAATTTAATGGCTGAAGATAAATTTAACATTGACTTTGTGACAGAAACAGTGGTCTTTGATTACTTGTAGTGATTCGAACAATCTCTATTGTGCTGTAAAGCGCTATTTACCTGAGACTGACTGGGCCGCGGAGTGTCGAATGTGACCCTTAGGTGAGGTGTAGCAGGAGTTTTTCTGTGTAAACCTGACATGTTATCTCCAGGGCTTCCACAGCATCTCAGATTAGCTTCTCTCCCAGGATCTGTCAACTATTGAGACCGGACCTAATTCTGCTCACACTGTGGGAGTGCAGTCTCTATCGCTGTTTCTCTGTGTATTTTTCTTTCTCCTTGTCCTCTACTGCTTTTGCTTAAGAAAAACCCACGGAGACTCTCTGTCGTTCTGAATCTCGCATCCATCAGTCAGCCACTCGAGCGGAGTGTTGTGAGCGTGGGTATGGATGAGATGAGTACTGTGTGTGTGTGTGTGTGTGTGTGTTGATACCTCAGACTGTGGTCCCTGGGCAGTCTCTCACACACATCAGAAAAGGAGCCATCTGCTCTCTTCTGAGGATTTGCTTCAGGTCAAGCTCAAACCGAATGTAGGAGATGCTTCTCGAAAGCACAATGAACCTGGTTGCATTTCACGATAAGACAAACAGCTATTGTCGGCGTGTATGTTTCGATAGTCGTCTGCTATATCAAAGGCTCTAGAGAGGAGTGTTTTTACAGATGGGAGGTTGTTAGGCACCTCTCAAGACACAGACGCTTGTGTTTCATATATCTAACCTGGCTTTCACTCATTTAGTCAGTCAGTCCATCAGTCACATGTCTGACGTGAACTCCCATCCCAATCTCCCCTCATCCTTCAGCCTGACAGCCATGACAGCCAATCCCATTCTTGATTGGGCTGACACTCAAAAGGAAACAGACGAATGGAGACCATCACCCTTTCTGGCGCTGAGACACGCTGTCGGTAAATCACGGCACCCATTCCTCGTTCAAAACCTGCTGGACAGACAGAGATACACACTCCCGTAACAAAAAGTCAAAGCAACATCAAATAAAAGATTTACAGTCTCGCGCAACTGCTTCCCCCGTCCCGGTGAAGACTATGTGCACTTAAACCTTCAAATGTGTGGTGATTTATTCAGGGTGTTCACAAGAACAATTCTCTTCTCCGTAGAAGTTATGTGAGAATAAACATAGTTACTTATGAGAACTTGCTACTCTTTGAAACTAAACATTTTAGAAAGTACTTTTCTTTTCTATTTAGTCTTTCATCAAAATAAAATAAAATAATTAAAAATAATAATAAAAAATAAAATATATAAGTAAATAAAAAATTGTAAAAATAAATAAATAAATGTAAATGTTTATATTGCACATATTTTAATATTTCATTAAATGTGTGTGTGTATATATATATATAAGTACTTGATGTGCTTAATTTAAACTAAAATTTAAAAACCATCAACAACAACTTTTTAGATGTGTGTGTGTGTTTAAATAAAAACAAAGTTGGTAAAACTGTAACTAAAATTTAAAGGAAAAGAGAAAATATAAAAATAAAAACTGATTAAAAAAAACTATAAAAACTAGTAGTATCTTGATACCAAAATAACACTGATATATATAAAAATAAATAAATAAATAAATAAATAACAAATTGAATTCAGTTAATAGAATTTATTTAAGTTTATTTTAATAGTTTAATAATAGAACAAGTTTATTTATTTAATTAAAAAAAAAACAAAGTTGCTAACACTTTAACTAAAATTTAAAGGAAAAAAAACTGATTCAGAAAACCTATAAAAACTAATAGTATCTCAGTTATACCAAAATAACACTGATATATTTAAAAAAAAAAAAAGAAGAAGAAGAATTAAATAACTAACTCAATTGAGTGAATAGAGTTTATTTAAGTTTATTTGAATTAATTCAATTTATTTAATAATTGTTTCAGGTCCGTTTATATATTTGTCACATTTGTATTTGTTTATGTATACATTTATTAATCAATGTATACATTTGTACATAAATGTATTAGCATGCTTAATTATATATATGCACATTTGTTTTTCATATATATATATATATATATATATATATATATATATATATATATATAGTGTGTGTGTGTGTGTGTGTGTGTGTGTGTAAATAAGTATGTATATAAGTTATATATATATGTGGGTGTGTAAAAGTTACATATATTATGAAAACGTAATAAATGCAGCTATAATATGCTGCTATAAATATGTACATAATCTAGTGTGTGTGTGAATGTATGTATATATATATATATGTGTGTGTGTGTGTGTGTGTGTGTGTGGATGTATATATATATAACATTAATAAATACATACATAGATTTACATAAATTGTAAATGTAAATATAGAAAAAAATTTGAATATAATTTACCTAAAATAATGAAATTTGTAAATGTACATTTATTAACACATTTATTAGTAAAAGTATATAACATGCCAAATATCACAATAAAAAAACACAAAATTATGAAATATAAAATGTATGTATGAAAAAAGTTAAACCAACTGTTTTATAACCCTTAACGCTGACCCGAAAAGCAGACCCTTGTAGCCTGGATATCAAAAGTTTGGAAACCCTTAGATGTTCTACTTTTGGGATTTTGATGAATGTGATTCTGGGCTGAAAATAGAAAATTGTTCAGTGTTGTGCCCAAAAGCCCCCCAAACTGGTCAGCGTCCAGCGCGGTCAACATGGCTGCGTGCAAAGATACCAGATGTCACCTTGCTGCCTCTGCTGTTAGCTGGAGAGTCTGCAGATAGCACAACGCAAAGTCAACTCTTTCTGTGTATTTGTTTGATGGCGTGACAGTGGTTTTGGCTGCTTGAATCAAAAGGTAAAAAAAACACGTGAAGGTTAAATGAGCCGCGTTATTACAAAGAGACCTTTGATCTCTATTACGCTACTAGCTTCTGTCCCTCAGCCTGTTATACATCTCTGTGGCATTTTAAATTGGATTTAAATTGCATTTGCGTATAATCATTTGTTGTTCTTATGATGTTAATGAACAGCAGTCCATTTTAGCCAGTGATATGAAATTGATCGCAAGAAGAAAGTGCAAATCAATTATCAAATCGGCTTCAGAATCAGGCCAGAGCAGTGTCATAACACAGATTGTTAATGATGCACATCATCTGGGGCCCAGTAGTGAGTCAACAGCCGTAATTATGATCCCACTGTGAGCTTTGCTGTTGACTCTAAAAAGTGTTGAGATTTACTGTGATATTCCCTAGATGATGAGAGAAACTCTAATTAAACACAGCAACTGAGAGGATTAAAGGACCTCGACGGGTTTACTACCTGTGGCACAGTGACTGAATATCAACAGAACTAACGACAAGCTCAGTGTGAACACTGTGTTTCCGTTCATGACCTGTACACAGGCCCATATCAGTTATATAAAAGATGACATCATCCCAGTAAAAAAAAACAAAAAAAACATCAAAGCATGACTGATGGCATATTCATATGCAAGCATGATAATTGCGTTTCAGGCTGAATCTAGTCAGCGTTTGGGTTTGGGTCTCCCGAGAAATCAGTTTACAAGCAGCATGTGACCTCTAACCTCACATGTGTGAGCATCGCAGACCTGGTACAAATGTGAAGACAGATTATCTCTGGATTAATCCCTGATTAAATCATCAGGTCCAGCTGATACCTGTCGCTTGCCAGGTCAGTGGATTTCTAGGATGGGCTGGGATGATATTTCTCCATGGCAACACTGCCTGAAGCCCTCACTACTGCTTTCGGCACCCTCCAGAACAGATTTTGAAGAGGACATTACTCACATTTAAAAGCTACAGCTATAGGCTATAAACACAGTGGGGTCCAAATGTCCGAGACCACTAGTATAATCTTGTTGTGTTTTTCTAATTTAATACAGCATATTTCATTACACATTAACGCAAGACAATAGAAACTATTTTTATGCACTAGTCAGTTTAGAGATTTTGGGTTATTTTGCTTCCATAACATATTTTCTTTCAGCCTTGTGGAAAGAAAACATCCAAAATACACATCTAACGGTTTACCTTACTACAGTTTATTCCCTGGTCTGTCTGAATACTGGATTCTGATTGGCTGGTAGGTATGCAGTAAAACTGTTTAATGCACAGGTAGTTGCAAGTCAGTTTAATCACCATTCTATATTAATGTGCTGCTTTAATTGATGCACACTAACCAAGACGTATCACTCGCACACACACACACACACACACACACACACACACACACACGTCTGGTCAGCTATCCTTGTAGGGATTCTCCATAGGCGTAATGGTTTTTATACTGTACAAACCATATTTTCTTTTGCCCTACACCAACCCTACACCTAAACCTACCTGTCACAGGAAACTTTCTGCATTTTAACTTTCTCAAAAAAACTAATTCTGTATGATCTATAAACTTTTGTACCCATGGGGACCTCAATTTAGGTCCCCACCATGACACGAGTCCCCATGTGTGTGTATTCAGGTTTAAGTCGCCACCAGAATATATAACGCACACACACACACAGAGATTGGAGATTGCAGATTGCGTTGTGTACACACATAAACCTCTTGTCAACGTGATTTTTATTAGTTAAAAATAGCCTAGATACTAAACATTGCATTATATTTCTCAGCAACAAGATGGTAAAATAGGTGTTTTTGAAGTAATAATTGTTTGCAGAGAGAGATGTGCAGCAGGCAGGTAGTGTACACACAACTGTCATCTCTCTCTCTCTCTCTCTCTCTCTCTCGATAATTAATTGAAATGAATGCTATAATTCATTCAAATAAATGTGATCTTACCACACTATTTCATCTCTGTGTCTGATTTGAAGCGGCAGAATGCTACAGATATAACATGAAAAGTGGGACTAAATTACCAGGGCCCCTGAGGAGTGAAATTTTATTTTCTTGCAGGCCTATAATGTTAGTCTACTGTTAGCTTTTAAGCATTCTGCAAATAAAACAGAAATTCAGAACAGAAGTTGTGTAATAAGGCTTGTTTTGTTATACATATAAGAGTTCTTAGATTAGTAGTAAGGTTAGTTGTAGGTAGTTGTGAACCTCGAACTTACGAGGGCCCATGGCCACTGCTTGTGCATAGGGCCCAGAATTTGGTACTACGCCCCTGCACGCAATTACGAGTTAAGTCAAAACTGTGAGATATAAACTCGCAATTTTGAGAACATATAAAAATGTAAATAAATTTCAGAATGTCTTAGTATATGGTTTGTCCCTCTTTAGCTTTAATGTCAGCACTCAAGCTGCATGAACTCCACTAATTTGTGTAAAACCTGATTATAACATTAATTATCATGTGACCTGGTATGATTTGAGAATGATCCAAAGAGCAATCTTGTCAGCATCATAAATTTGTTTGAATTGATTACTGACCTAATATACGTTTAATTCAAAATTCAGTATCTCATGTATTTGGACCCCATAGAAGTACCATAAATGTTTAATTTTAGTTTTGGTTCTGAACAGCCAACATAACATATATATAAAACATCTGCTTTGATTAAAATAATGAGCTAGTTGCACAACTCAGTTATATTTGTTAGTTCACTTTGTCCATGTGTGCCACATTGAGAGTTGCATTGATGAGAGGTGATGGGTACCTGAGTGCGGGCCTGTCATTCTGAGCTGTGTGTAATTCAAACAAAAGTATATCCTTAGTGTCTCCTAATCATCACGGACAAAAGGAAACTCCTTTTGACAAATATGCCCTGTCACATCTTCCCCCCTAACAGAAGTGCAGCCTCCATTCAGGAGTTTGACATAGAGGCTTGTAATACTGCAGAGTGCCCTCTGGATAAAAAACGTATTAGTGATGCTTGCAAGGTACCCCACTTACAATGCTTTAGGGATATATTTTTCTGATGTATGTCCATGAACTCATTTGAAAAATGAATTTGTGAATTCATTTAAAATGATAATAAGGCTCATTTAGAAACCGGTGAATCACAGATGCCAAAAGGAAGCCTGTAGGAAGATTACAGTGAAATAAAACGTCCTGGAGTTTGCAATGACAAACTGAGAAATTACAAGTGGCATATGGCAAATCTTCAGGGCTTTCTGTGAACCATGAGGTCGGGCTCTGCCCACAAATGGTGATCTATCTGTCTATCCATCTATCCATCTATGTCTTTACTTTCACTTTTAATTAATTTATTGCATCCTTGTTGAAAAAAAATTATATTTCTTTACCCCAGACAAGTTGAGAGGGTTGATTTGGCGCCTATGCACTACTAGTTTTCTTGTATTTTGTCTTTTTTCTTGTAGAGATCATGATGTTAACATGGTCTGGAGGTAGCAAAAGCTATTTCCAAGAGCAAGGCATGTACTGGTGCATCATGGATGAACGAATTCATTTTTATTTTGACCAGGGACTCCCTCAAGCTGAAATGGCCCCATGTCTATCAGTGACAGACCAGATGTCTAGACTGGAGTAGCTGACTACCACTTTATCATTTTAGACACTATAGTGACTCTTGACCATGTGGTCAATTATGAGTTAGTTTTTTCTTGTGCAAAAATAGTCAACATTACGAGAAAACACACTTTTGCTTAGGGTTGGGTTTCCGAATTCGATTCTGCTTATCGATTCTTCGATACCGATTCTTAACGATTCCTAGTTTCAATTCCAATAACATAAAAAAGTAAATTAAAATAATAATAATAATAATAATAATAATAATAATAATAAAAACAACTAGACTAACATACTTTTTAAACATTTAAATTGTTAAAGACAAGCAAACAATCAGTAATAAAATAGGAACAAGCAAATAAATTAGCAATAGCATAAATAAAAACAACTGAACAAATTGCAGGTAAAGAAATTTTAATCAAAAGTTTAAAAACACTACATAGTTTTCTTTTAATAATAACATATAGATTAATCCTCATTAAAGTTACAAAAGATATTCAGTCAAGATTAAGGGAATGGTATGTTTGTTCTTGGATTAACATTAATGACAGGCAGCACATTTATTTGGCTGCTGATCTAAAATACTGTTATGCATGCGTTTTCTTTCTCATCTCATCGTTTACTTTCACTTTAACTTTCCACAAAAAAAGGCTGAGTTTTATGATGATGCATTGATGTATTTTTGTGCATAAACGCACAAACGGTGCGCAAGTTCTCTCCCTTCCTGTGCTGAAATCGTTTGATTTTAAACTTCAAAGTCACATTAAAATGCGAACGCAGGAATCGTTAAGTGGAACCGAAATGTACGCGTCTTATCGAGCACCCGGTTCTTGGAAATTTGAAACCGGTTCTAAAATGGAAGCGGTTCTCGATACCCAACCCTACTTTTGCTATAATAAGATCACTGGAAATGCATGGCCTCTTTAGGGTTTCTCTGGAATGGAGCTCCATTCAAATGTGGCTTTGTTCGGAATAAAATCGCTCTAGACATGCAAATTTAATCATAATATAATATAACATGGCTCATAATGCTGTAAGGTGTCTGGGGGGTTAGGGGGTGTCGCATACACCAGCGGTAATGACCTATGTTAACCAAACTCACTTTCAACAAGATCATCACCCATCTATGAACAATTGAAACCTCCATATGAACCTGTAATACTAGCGCATGTAAGAATCCATGTGCATTCAGAGACATTTGTCTTCATATCATGTGGTTTGAAAGGATCATACGAGCGATCATGAGGCCGCGGAGGGGCGAGGTGATGCCTTTGCTTATAGGAGCGGATGAGCGATGTGTGAAATGGATTTTTGTGCTCCGCTGTGCTCCTTTCACACTCTAGGCTATCATAAGCTCCGCTAATTCAGCTGCATTGCCTCAACCCACGTTAATTATAGACTCATTGACAACAGCTCTTACTTCGGTGCAATCTACCCACCGCACCAGCTTATTGAGGGTCGACTGAAATGAGATGGAGTTTTATGAAAGCCCCCAGAAACTGCAGCAATGGCCTAAAGCAATGCTGATGATAATTAGATCCCGTGGCAGAGCTGAAAAATGAACGCTTTACTTGAACCCTGTAGTCATGAGACATGCCAAGGAATGTCAACTTTCTCTTGTCACGACATCATAATATACATGACAGAGCAGCTTGAGTCACCATGTAGAATATTATGACAAGCGACAGGCCGTAAATGCCGTTTTACGTCACGAGTGGCATGAACATTTAAACAAAGGTGAACTAGGAGTGCGTTATTCCTGCCATTCATTTTCACAGTTTTTGGAGAGAATATTTGGGTTTAGATTTAAGTTCTTGAAAGGTATGTTTTACACAAACAACATGGAAACATGCTGTGACAGTTTAAACTTACTTTAGTTACTTTAAAGCTGCGCTCAAGTCATTTTTGTTCTCCATAAAATGTTTTAAAGAAACAGATTATACTCTTGAAAAGTATTACAGTCGTGTACACTCCCTTGAGATCACATACCTTGCTAAATATTGTTCATTTTGTCTCGGTAGGGCTCATGTTATTAGATGCTTTCGCTTGTGGATGAAAATTATTAATGGCTGACTGTGAAAAATAACTTTAATAACAGACTGTATATATAGCTATATATATATATATATATATACCGTTCAAAAGCTTTGGTCGGTAAGATTCTTTAAAGTTTTTGATAAAGCCTTTTATGCTCACCAAGGATACATTTATTTGTTTGAACATACGGTAAAAACAGCAGTGTTGTGAAATACAGTATTACTACAGTGTAAAATAACTTTTCTTAATTTTAATATACGTATGTCTTCACTTTCGCACAGTCTTTCATTCTTAATCATTCTAATATGCTGATCTGCTGCTAAAGAAATGTATTATTGTCAATGTTGAAAACAGATTTATTTAGAAATTTATCTCTGAAAAATTTAACAGCATTTATTTGAAATATAAGTTTTTACTATCACTTTTCATCAATGTAATACACCTTTGTTTTTTTTTTTGCATTAAACATAAGAAATAAATTGGCATTTTGAGAAATAAAGTCAAACTACGTAATTAAATACATAATTAAAATTATGAGGCAAAAGTGGCAGTTGTAAGATATGAACTTAGATTTTGAAGTATGAAAGGAGCAAATAATGAGGAACAGTCACAATTATGAGGAAGTAAAATTAAAATTGTGAGAAATAGTGATTCAAGTTGCAATTATGAGTTATACTGTGTAGTCACAATGACTTAGAAAACAGGCTTCCATACTTAGACTTAAATAAATGTAAAAAATACATTTGTGTATATGCTTGGTCTAGTAGAAAAGTAAGCATGCCATTTCATTTACTCCCAACAGTCTATCAGAAAGCAGAACGTATGCTGCATGTTTTCTTTGGGTGTGAGAATCACATCAAAACAGCCAGAGTGTGAGTGAAATCTAGCACTCTGATGCAATATAAAGTATCAATCATTTCACGTCTGCCTTTGGGATCAAAGTAAAGGTGTCCAATATTTGAGAGGCAATGTATTACACTTATCTTTTGGCATATTGATTCTTAGCTGGAAAGCCAAACTCATGTTTCCTGAGGTGTGCTTTGCTTCAGTCACATTTGTCTTCATCCATGTCAGGGGCTGACCAAATGAGAACACAGCAAGCAAACATATCTGCCAGATTCCTTTCCTTGCTAAAGGAATTCGCCTTGGTTTTCAAGTCCTCTGACTCAAAAATGGACTCGAAGGAATAAACAGAATTACAGAGGCATTATGGAGCTGTTAAGGCCTCAAAATCATTTGGGCAAGTTAAAAGGAGATGTCGTTTTTTTTTGATTATAGTCTTAAAATTCCTTAATCTTGCTTTGGTGGCCAATAGTGAATGTCCACAGAGAAGTTCCAGTCTGCTGTTTTCAAGTCTTTTGTTGATCCAACAGCTCTGTGATTAAAGTCCTTGGTGTGTCCGTCATGGTTGATGAGCAGCCTCTGGCTTATGAAGGACCATCTAGTGAGGTCTCTCTTTAATTAACTCAATGACCAAGACCAGAGGAGCAGAAATCCTCATCAGAATCCTCAATAAAATAACGGAGGAATGACAAAACAGCTGCATAGATAATTATGTTTTGACAATCAGCCCACATAGGGGTTATAGGCACAGAAGGGTCCTTCTGTATTAGAGTTGGTCATAATTTGGAGATGTTTTTGTCTTTCTTTCTAAAATGGGAAGATAGCAGTTAAGTGTCCCTTTGTGGTTGTTCTCTTTTTTTGCTAATAGCTTGATGTCTGAGGATGCTTCACTTTCTTCCTGGATTTAAGGTTGAGCTTGTCTAACCCTAGTGATGTGCTTTGTGATAAACTTTGAAGATTTTTAACTTTAAAACAGAGCTTTTCTCTTTTTCTCAGCTCGAAATATATCATGCGTCTGCAACATTTTGTAACGCACTACCATATATCAACATCATATTAGAATCAACATAAAAATCAAAGCTAGCCTTATTGTGAATGCATAGCATTATTCCAAAGAAAAAACATCTTTGTAATTCATTTCTGCCTCTGAAATGACTTTTTTTTTTGGCTGACATTGCTAAGTCCTCTTATTTTTTTAACCACTCTCCTCCAACTACCTGTTATATAAAGCATAACTGTCAATCAGTAGCACAGCTGCAAGTATGACATTGCTTTTAATACAGGAGTTCAGTAAACAACAACTGTTGAGTAACTTATACATATAATATGGCAAGTTACTTGTCTCGTTTTGGTCTGCGAATGAAAATTATTATTTTAAACAAAATTCAAAGCAAAGTCAACTGTCGATGTTTCTGAATGAATGAGACACTTTTAACAAATTGGTTGAGTGAATGATTCAATGACTTACTCATAAGTCATTTGTTTTTTCCAGAATGAATTATAACTAAAACTAAAACTATTAATAATATTTTTTGTTAATTGAGATAAAACCAAAATGATTAATTTTAGATTAAAAAAAATGTAAATTAACAACTAGAAATTAAAAATATCTCTGTTGCAACCAACTGAACTAAACTATGTTGAAGTATTTAGATGACTAAAACTAAAACTGAAATAAAATAACGTAAAAGAAATATTTTAAAAAAAATAAAAATGATAAAAGTACATAACAAATGACTACAATCTAAATCTAAAATCAAAACTGTACATTTAAAAAAGAAAGAAAGAAAATGAAAGAATTTTAATAAATATAATAGCTCATAAATTATACTAAAACTATGGAAGCCTGTTTCTGCCACTGAATAAAAAATTTAAAAAGGTAATTGCGTGTTTTTATCTCACAATTCAGACTTTTTTCTTGCAATTGTGAGTTTACATCTTACAATTTAGATTTTTTGATACGAAACTCGCAATTCCTACTTTTTTCTCAGAAGTGCGTAATATTAACTTGCAATTGTGAGTTATAAAGTCAGAATTGCAATTCTGAGAAATAAAGTTGCAATTCAGTGACTTTTCTCAGAAACATCTAACATTGTGAGAAATAAAGTCAGAATTGCAAGACAAAAACTTGCAATTGTGACTCCTTTTCCTTGCAAACGCAAGTTTTTATCTCACAATTGTGACTTTTTTTCAGAATTCTGACCTAATTCTGACACGCAATTGCATGTTAAAAGTCAAAGTTGCCAAAAAAAAGTCAGAATTGTGAGATATAAACTTGCGTTTGTGAGAAAAAAGTCAGAGTTGCAAGTTTTTGTCTCGCAATTCTGACTTTATTTCTCACAAGTGAATTTATATCACGCATTTCTGAGAAAAGCCAGATTTGCGAGTTTATATCTTGCAGTCTTGACTCATAACTTGCAATTGCGAGTTAATGTCATACAATTCTGTCTTTGTAACCCACATTTGCGAGTTTATATCTCACAATTTTGAGAACAAAAAGTCAGAATTGCAAGTTAATATCATGCAATTCAGAAAAAAAAGAATTGTAAGATTAAAAAGTCACAATAACCTGTTTTTTATTTTTTAATTCAGTGGCGGAAACTGGCTTCCATATAAAACCCTTTATGGGACCACAGACAGAATTTGAGCTAAAAGGCAGACTCTGCTTATTTCAAATCCCAGAATCTCATAATTATCAGCATAAAATGCACTCCATTGTCGGCCAGTGGCTTAGGTTTGCAGACGTGATATTGAACCTGCGTGGTGTGACTTTGATGTGACGCTTAAACTTTTATCTCCTTGGCTTTTCTGGATGAGATTTTCTATAAGGCTCAATCTCACCTACGTGTGAGAGCAGGGGATGAGACACAGAGAAAGGAGTAGTCTGTGCTTTATCCCCCTCTCATCACTGAGTATCTGTTCTTTAGTGCAGTACTTCACTTTTGTGGCGTTAAAACTAGCTTCTTGGTCTAATCCATTCTGGACATGCACACTCTGTCTGTCTGGCGGTTTCTTATGCCAGACATACAATATGTTTTGGCTGTCTGGACTTTTGCCCAATCAGTTTTCTGTAGCTAGATTTTTCATTTTCAACATTTTGGTGAAAGTGAGCAATGCAGTGGACCTTTAGCGGCCTAAAATGAGGTCTGCTAAAATCTATGGTTCCCAGAATAACATTCCTTGTTGTCATTCTGCCCTGACAGCAACCCTGTCTGTAAATATATATAATAGCAAGCCTGGCCATATAGTGGCCTGTGGGACAAATCAGGCCTGTTAATGATTTTTTACAGCTCTCCGATCGATGAAATCGGCGTCTGATACACAAAATGTATTTTGTGGCCTTTAGTTAATATAGTGATTGTCAACTGGTTTTGCTTCAAGAGCCAGATTTTATATTGGACATCAATTTGTGACCCAGCACTACACCAGATTTGTGTATCATAAGTAAACAACAGTGTTCTTCAAATCAAACATTGAAATATAATATTTATTCGAATAATTATTTTAGTGTAAAACATTTTTATGTTTATATTTTTGTAGTATTTTAGTAAAAAATCTTCAGAACACAAATTAAGATATTTTTGATGAAATCCGAGAGCTTTCTGACCCTGCATAGACAGCAACACAACTACCACAAGGCCCAGAAAGGTAGTAAGGACATTGATGAAATAGTCCATGTGACATCAGTGGTTTAACCGTAATGTTACGAAGCTACAAGAAAACAAAAAACAAACAGCTAGACCTTTTTAAGGCAAATATGATTTATGATTTATTAATTAAATAATAATAGTAGTACTACTAATAAACAGTATTAAGGATAAGTGAACATGTTACGCCTAAAAAGCTTACAATTGCAAAGTACTAAGAGCTGATAATTATTCCAGAAAATGTATGGTCCTCTTCAAATTTTAATTTAGATTTTCCGTCTGGCTTGATGGAAAGTATTTGAGGAGCTCTGGCTTAGACTGCTGTGGCTCTGTCCCAAATTGCACCTTCAGCCCACTTCCAAGTCTACATTTTGCCATATGGACTATTGGGTAATTTTGTACCTCACGAGTGCAGGCTCGGCAAAAGGAGGCACTCCTGAGCCCCCATCTGAAACCTAAAATGATAAATGAGACACCGTACGGTCTCATGGACTTCACGGATGTGTGCAAACGAAGGCCAGAGACTGCAGGTCCACATCAAAGTGTGCCATTTGGGACAGAGCCTGTATAATCACCCCACTTAAAGAGATAGTCCACCCAAAAATGATAATTCTGTTATCATTTGCTCACCCTCATGTCATTCCAAATGTTTTTTTGTTTTTTTTTTTCTTCTGTGGAATACAAAAGAATGTAAGAAACATTTATAAAAATTAAAAATAAAATTAATTTTATGAACACAGAATACAATGGAGGTCAAAGGGAAATTAAACTGTTTGGTTATCAGCAGGTTTAGAACCACATGAGGGTGAGTAAATGTGACCCTGGACCAGAAAACCAGTCTTAAGTCACACGGATATAATTATAGCAATAGGCAACAATATATTGTATGGGTTAACATTATAGTTTTTCTTTTATGCCAAAAATCATTAGGATATTGCGTAAAGATCATGTTCCATGAATATATTTTATATTTTCCTACCATAAATATATCAAAACTTAATTTTTGATTAATAATATGCATTGCTAAGAACTTTATTTTGACAACTTTAAAGGCAATTTTCTCAATATTTAGTTAATATTTATTTTCACCCTCAGATTCCAGATTTTCAAATAGTTGTATCTTGGCCAAATATTGTCCTATAATAGCATAACAAATCATACATCGTATGACTGGTTTTGTGGTCCAGGGTCACAAATAGGGCTGGGCGATAATTCGATAACTAAAATTTTCGTGATATAATTTTCCTCGATAAAACGATATGAAGAGTTCGAAAAATGTTCGACACAATTTTTATGTGCCAAAAGCGGAACGAAATAGCGCGACTCATTTGAATCGCGCCACACGGACCGTTTATCCGCTTGGACCAAAGTTTAAACTGCAGCGCTGCGCCAGCTCACTAGACAAGATGCGGCACGGACGCGCCTGGAAAAACCGAGCGCGTCGCTTCTGTAATGAGTGTAGCTGCCGCGCGCCTACATTTGAAATAACGAACGCGCAAAAGACGCGATATGTGAACGGCTCCGTCACGCGAGCACTAAACAGCGCTGTGAGATCCAGTGTGAAACACTTGAATTCAGCGATGAACACAAATTACTCTGTGATTCAAACTAGTTTAAATCTGTGTGCAACGAGACGGTCAGAAGGCTTTTCAATCTACACATCGCCATCATTTACCATGGATTTACTGTAGTAACACTCATTGCACCATGGTATTGTGGCAGCAATGTGGGATATTCACACTGAATTTTATTACAGGAATAATGGTATATAATTATAGTATGTGTGTATTTGTGATTAAGCTATAGCATGTGTGCATTTATAATGATTGTTTTTAGACTTTTCCGTTTTTCATTCAAATAGGCTACCTATAAAACCATGTAGTTACATTTTTTACCATGGTATTGAGGTACCATTATGTGTGGTTTTAACTGTTTATCATGATTTAAAATGTATACTTGCTACTATGGGAGACCAATGCATAAAAAAAAGGGTCAGAATAAATTTAACCATATAAACCTGAGGTTACTACAGTTTTTACAGATGTTATTGATTGATAATGAACAAAAAAATGTACCTCTGCATCCTCAAGCTACTATCAAATGTGCATTTCTAAGAGACAAAAAAAAGTGATATTATTATTATTATTATTATTATTATTATTATCATTATCATACAACCCAAACCCTGTTTCTTGAATTGAAACAATATACATGCAGGACATGCAGAAATTAATTTTTCTATTTAGATATTTATTTTGTTAAAGAAAATTAATGATCTGGTTTTTACAGCTTTCACTTTGGAGCAAAAATCTGACTTTAAACTTGAAAGAAATAGAGATTTGACATTTATCGAGATAATTATCGATATCGACTGATATGAAAAAAATTAGCGTGATAATTTTTTTGCCCATATCGCCCAGCCCTAGTCACAAATGATGACATAATGATCATTTTTGATGGACTGTCCCTTTAATATAGAAATTTCACCTCTACAATTCATCTTCAATACTGATTAGATATTAATAATTCTTATTAATAAACAACTGATCAAATATTATAAGAATGATGTATGAGTTGCATGACTGAAAACAGCCTGAACCGAACTTTATTATGCTGTCTCATTCCTCCATATATTTAGTGTGCATCCCCAACCTGTGGAAGTTGCCTCATTACGCTGTAATGTTACTTTAATTGGTCTTTTAATTTGGTTCTGTGGCGTAGCCAGCAGACGTGGCCGGCTTGGGGCAGTGCAGCCCTCTCGCAGTTTCTCAGGTGGCAGTGTTTATTGCGCCCACCTATTTGCTTTCAATCTGTCAGCAGCAGGGCAGAGCGCAAAAGAGAGGAGCGGCATTTGGCAAGCCATCTTTCACATGACACCCAAACAGTGTGTCCCATCTGCCAGACAGGCGTCCAGGCCGGGACCAGCATTTGGCAGAGTCCTGTCTGAGATGCAGTTTCCCCCCTTCTCTCTTCCATCTCTCTTTCTTTCCCTTTTGAGGAATGATTTTATTTTCCCTTTTTTGGGAGACTTTGGAGAGATGAGGTCATGTGCTTGTTGCATGGCTGAATGAACCTTGGGGTTTTATCTATTTTCAGCTCCGCTGAACTCCCAGGGTTTGCTTTTCTTTCTACAGAAGGACACTACTTTCTTTTTAAACAGTGTGAGTGGTTTTAAATGGCACAGTTCAGTGGTTCAAATTTATCTTTTCATTTGGGCTAGAAAAAAAAAAAGAGCAAACACAAAATTAACCCGAAGCGACAAGAGGAGTGTAAAATAAACTTCAAGGTTTAATCTAACCACGAGGGCTGAAAGGGACTCAATTAGTTATCATTTTCGCCTGTCACAACGCTAAAACACAGCCATGCCCGGGCTCCCGCAGGCTCGTGGATGGAAACGTCCTAATTGGAGGGTGATTATCAGGTTGTCACCTGTCCTTATTAGAGGTGCGAGAGGCCTGCCTACCAACCACAGCTTTCCTGACTCACCCGCAGTCAGTGGGCCTCTCTTCCTAGAGCAGGATTATTTTCAACTGTCTGCACCTCAGGCTGTGTTTCACATCTTTCCTTTGAACAACCTCATTTGTGATGTGATGAGGCAGACAGGCATTTTCTATGGCCAGCTTGTGCTTTGAGGCATATGTGCCCAAGAGTAGCCAAAAAAAGTGGCATTATGATGTGAATTCATTCTCTGTGGCATCCGTATGTTGTGGTGACACATGATCACACGACGCAATAGCTGAACTAACTAATGTTTGTCAAACCCATCTTTACATTGTGAATTTAGGGCACCTATTTTGACAGACTTTTCCTTTAGTGTGTATTATAACTGTTTGTGCATGTACAGTTGAAGTCAAAAGTTTACATACACCTAGTGGAATCTGCAAAATGTTAATTATTTTACCAAAATAAGAGGGATCATATAAAATGCATGTTATTTTTTATTTAATACTGACCTGAATAAGATATTTCACATAAAAGATGTTTACATATAGTTCACAAGAGAAAATAATAGTTGAATTTATTAAATTGACCTAGTTCAAAACATACACTTGATACTTAATAATGTTGTTACCTGAATGATCCACAGCTGTGTTGTTTTGTTGACTGAGTCCCTTGTTTGTTCTTCAGAAAAATCCTTCAGGTTCCACAAATTCTTTGGTTTTTCAGCATTTTTGTGTATTTGAACTCTTACCGACAATGACTGTATGATTTTGAGATCCATCTTTTCACATTGAGGACAGCTGAGGGACTCATATGCAACTATTACAGAAGGTTCAAACGCTCACTGATGCTTCAGAAGGAAGAGCCGGGGTGTGAAAACTTTAGAACAGAGTGAAGATGTGTACATTTTTATTTTGCCTAAATATCGTTTTTATTTTTATTTTTTTTATTTAATACTGCGCTTTAAAACTACAGAAGATACATGCTTCCCAGAAGACAAAATAAGTTCAATTTACCTTGATCTGCAAATTCAAAAAGTTTCCACCCCCCAGCTCTTAATGCGTCGTGTTTCGTGCTCCGTCTTAATGCAGCGTTTGAACCTTCTGTAATAGTTGCATATGAGTCCCTCAGTTGTCCTCAGTGTGAAAAGATGGATTTTAAAATCATAGAGTCATTGGGAAGGGTTCAAATACACAAAAATCTAAAAAATTTGTGGGACCTAAAGGATTTTTCTGGTGAACAGAGGGCAGTTTAAGGGGCTCATAAACAACTATCACTAAACAAAAAGAAATAAAAAACACAGCTGTGGATCATTCAGGTAACAACACAGTAAGAATCAAGCATATGTGAACTTTTGAACAGGGACATTTTTATAAATTCAACTATTATTTTCTCTTGTGAACTATATGTAAAAGTCTTTTCTGTAAAATATCTTATTCAGGTCAGTACTAAATAAAAAACATGCATTTTGAATAATCCCTCTTATTTTGGTAAAATAAGATTCTGCAGATTCTGCAAGGTGTATGTAAACTTTTGACTTTAAAAGTCCAGACGACTGAAACAGAAAACACTTGCCTGAAATGCCACATTTGCGCACCTCCTGCTGAAAAGCCTTGTTTTAAATGCTTTGTACTCTTCCAAGCAGATAACAATTACTTCCTGAAATTGATTAGCTTATTTAATAATAAACATTTTTTACAATTTTATAGTTTTTCCAGTCATGCAGCTCTTGTTTTATGCATTTTTTCCCTTAGCTAACATCTGCCTTTAAACTCCCCAGGGCTTTTTCTCTCTCTTCTCAGTCTCGCTCTGGTCTGCCCATCTCCTCCTTCATTTCCATTTCCTTTAAATAGGACTTTCTCTTTGGCCTTTTCTTCTTTTTTATAATCAGATTTCTTTATCCCGCTTTTTATGACCTTTTATAGGGAGACGCTGAAAATCTCAACCAGGACAGATGAGAGCTTCGCAATACCAATCACATGACTGTGCCACTTTTTTTATGGTATACCTGTCTGAATTTCTTTCGTTAGATTTTTTTAGTGTATGGTAATAATCAGCAGGGGTATTTGAGTTACTCAAATTTTAATTTTATTTATTTAACATAAGTACAGGTCCGTACCATATCAATTTTTTTTTCGAAAGACTACAATCCTAACACTGTCGTTTACTTTATTGGTGTCTTGTAAATACATTATGAGGCAATAAAGAGACACTGCACAAAGTTAAATGCCTCGTGGTTAAAATAACCTTCATCCTGGTGAAGATATGCACCTGTCTATCCATTACAGTCTGTTCCCTGTTCACTGATCTGATCCAAAGGGACTCTAGGCAAAACAATCCTGAGCTACCCATAAAATATGGATGTTTGATGTCTAGTAGCATGTGAAAGCCACTAAATCAAAACATCAACCTGTCTAATAAATAAAATAGACATTAGAAATATAGGGAAGACTTTATTCAATATAACATCCTCTCTTACTATTCCAAATTGATTGTAACGTCTCTGATATCACAGACGTGAGCTTTAACATAGATTGCATATCTTGACCTTGGAAGCTGTGCCTCATTTGATCATTTCAGCTCTTTTTTTTTTTTTTTTTTTAGCTCCGTCTCATGTATATCTGTAAAAATGGTGAATTTTTGAATTTTTGAAACACCTGCGGCTGTTCTGTAAGTGGGCCTGTCGGACATGAAAAACAGGATATGTGGTGTGGGTTATGCTGTGATCTACTTATCACTGCACTTCTTCATAAGCTCTTTAATTCAGTTTGCTATCAGGTTCCCTGTGGACTGTTCATCTGTTTTAATGACACATCATAAAATGTCCAAGGAACAAAGTTGGGCGAATTAGGGGATGTGTTTTTGGACTGTCCCCCCCTTGGGCTCCCATCTGGCGAAGCTCCGGAGTGAATTGTTCAATGTGGTAGAGCAGAATTAACTGAGAGTCTTTAGACGGATAGGGGGAATCGCGGGGGGTCGGACAGCTCACGGCACTGTGGAGCTTTTGCCACTCGTGTTCTGAATACAGAGTGCCACTTGACTTGATGAGGATATTAAATGACAGACATGGCATATGAGTGATGGAGACAGACACAATGAGTGGGTATGAATGAGTTTCTTGGGGAAAATTATGCTCTGTGGGTTGTTGATGAATTTGAATTCCATGTTTAAATCATTGTGCTAGCTGGCTGCTCATATGCTTCACATTATGTTGACAATTACAAGTTAAAGAGAGAGTTCACTCAAAAATGAAACATTTGACAATAAATCAAAAGTAGGTCAGTACACTTATATCAAAACGTGATATGGACTAGGAATATTATGCCACAGAAATGTTACTGAAATATGAATCTTGCCAGTCTCTGTGTGAATGAATGGCGCAGATGCACAGTTTTGTTTACCACACACGGAAACGTGTGTGACGCTTGCAGTGTTTTCAGCCGCTGTCGCTCGATATATGAGTACATAAACACATAAACAATCTTTAGAACTCCTCTAAGAGTCACTTCATGAGCATTTCATCATTTCTTCTGAGAAAAACTATTGTCATTCACTCTAAAAATAAAGGTGCTTTATTAGGTTCTTCACAGCGATGCCATGGAAGAACCATTTTTGGTTCCACAAAGAACCATTCAGTCAAAAGTTCTATAAAGAACCATCTCTTTCTTGCCTTTTTATAATCTGAAGAACCTTCTTTTATCACAAAGAACCTTTTGTGAAACTGATGTTAAAGGTTCTTTATGGAACCATTTAAACCAAAAAGGTTCTTCTATGGCATTGTGAAGCACCTTTATTTTTGAAAGTGTAGCATATACAAACATAAACTTAAAGGTCACAGCAAACCGTCAAAATAAAAGTTTGGTTTAACTTGAAGAAACTGTGACAGAAATATATTACTTAATGTAATACTAAAACTACTACTAAGAAAATTATTATACATTTTTTTTTAAAGGAATATTTACCAGAAAATTATTTACCAGAATTTATTTACAAAAAAAATAAATACACAACACAGTATTTCTGAGAGAAAATAAAAATAATAAAAAAATAATAAATAACTTTTTTATTAAAAAAAACTTTATGCTTTTGATTATTCAAATGTAATGAAACTATTAAAATGGAATCCAGAAAATTCATAGAAAACATATAATTGGATTAAAATGAGACATAAAATGAGACATAGGGCCTTTAAAATGTCATTTTTGGCAAACTTTTAATAAACTGTTGTTAAATTGTGTACGTTTCATGATTTTAATTAATTAGACCTGCTTTTTGATTTTTATTTGTTAATTTAACCATTACAACAAAGTCTAGAAAAATTAAAAACAGAAAAAATGGAATCTGTAAAAAATAAAATGGATTTTAGAGGGCCCATCAGGATAAAATTTCTCTTTTTGTATTCCACAGGAAAAAATTATATTTGGAACAAGATGAGGGTGAGTATATTATGACAGAATTTAAATGACAGGTCAGTAAAAGTATTCAAAATTACTTTTATTATTAATTTATTATTTTAGCACTTAATATTTTTATTTAGCAAAAGCAGATTCATTAAAAGTGAGACTTTTACACAAATAAATGCTTTCTGTTCATTAAAAAATCCTGACAAAGTATCACAGTCATAATAATGATCAAATCAGTATACTACAATGATTTCTGAAGGATCACGTGACACTTAAAGCTGGATTAATGGTTTCTGAAAATTCAGCTTTGCCATCCCAGGAAAAAATTACATCTTAAAATATATTAGTTATTTTGAATTGTAATAATATTTTACAATTTTGCTGTTTTTAATGTATTTTTGATCCAATAAATGCAGCCTAGGTGAGCATATGAGATTTCTCTCAAAAACACTATGAATCTTACTGAAGTATAGAATTCTAAAGGCTGTGTTCTTGATTGTTTCACAAAAAGCACGTTTTAGTTGCATATGCTGTCTAGAACATCAACCACTGTGACACGTGATGCAGTTGAACTTGTCAACGAATGACAAGGCCATTCAGAGATTCATTGATTTCTCATGTCCCATATATGACAGGCGCTCTTTTCTCTCATTGGTGCACTGGGCACTTGGCTGATGTCACACTCATTGATCTGTGCAGTCTCAATCACATCACTGACAAAGACAGCAGGTCTATTTTTTGCCTGTGCTTTAGGGACTCATACTGTCTGCATACGCTGGCACTTCATACGTCAAAACCGCCTGGATGATCTCAGCTCGGTGGACAAAACCTTCTATGCATCTGCCTTACAATAGACTCTAAACACAAAAACACAAAAAGAAGTTGTTGCAATAGGGACCAGGTGCAATTAAGCTTAAAAAAGCACCATAAAAGTTTAATAAAAGCAGCTTGTACGTAATGTTTCAAGTGCACAAAGCTTGAAGCTCTGAGGAAACTTTCATTGTATGGAAAAGAGAAGCTTGGACAATAAATATAACTAAATAACTCCTTTTGTCTACCATAGAGGATGGAAAGTCACAGGCTTTGAAGGACATGTGAGTAAATCATTTGTGAGTGAACCGTTCCTTTAAGATCAATTCGCCTCAGAGGGGCATTCGTTCACAGAGTTACATCTACGCTGATGTGGCATCAGTTTCTTTAATCTCTTTCACCGCAGTCTCCTTCAGGCTAGAGGTTAACAGTCTAGTGGACTCTTAGTCCTTGTCCGTCTCTGTCATTCACATTGCTTCCACCGTCTTGTTGCGTGTCCTCTCGTGTCAAATTCGAAAATTGATTGCAGTCTGATGTTTTCACATTTAATTAGTTCCTGTGTGACACAACCATGTCCACCACCCATTGCCCTCCGCATGGGCAAAGGAGAGACGCAGAGCTGCCGCAGGACGGGCTCCTCAAATTTTTCATAAATATTATAATAGTCCCCTGCATCTACAGTCTGCTCTCTGTCTGTCAGGTGACACAGTCATTATAGCCTATTTAGACAGTCTGTGTGTGTGACTGGCATAACAGTTCAGAGGTCCAGCACAAACAACACAGTTCATTTCCACCTTCTGAGTAACTGGGTTAGAGGGGTGTTCAGGTGCCAAAACAAATTTTGCTTTTCATCCTGAAACGGCAAATGTTTGTGGTATACCTCGACATCCCAATATTTTGTTTCTGTCGTCCATTTTGGCTCAGTGGAGCTGGAATAAATATTCAGCAGAATAACTAGGTGTTTTATGGCTCAGGGTTAATTTTTCTTTTTGTACTCTGAAAGTCACATTAAAACTATTTTGGAAATGATTTATTCTTTTGTAGCTTTTGTGCCTTCATTTATTTTTTGCTACTTGCTTTGTTTTTTAAATATTTCTATATATTATATTTTTATAACATTTTAATATCGAAAGTCTGTGGGTCTGGGACAAGCCTTTCAATCCTGAAATTTTTTAATGAATTACAAATATTATAATTTAATATACCATTAACTGTTCATTTTTAAAATTTCTTAAAAAATAATAAAAATAACCATATTATTATTCATTGTGTGATTTTTATTATTATTTTTTTCAAAAATCAAATAATTTGAGATTTAATGATACTATAAAAATGGAATCCATTTTAATTAATAAAACCAAAAATTAATGCAAATAAAATGGTAAAAATAAAACTGAATTTGAGGGGGAAAAAAAGTAATTTCTGTTAAACTTTTAATAAATTGCTGGTAAATTGTGCATATTCAGCAATATAATTAGGTGTTTCATGGCTTCTTTTGCTACTTTTTAATGTTTTTTATATATATTTTTATAACATTTTAATATTGAAAGTCTGGGTCTGGGATGAGGGAAAAACAATAAAGTTAGCCTTTCAGTTCTAAAATATGTAAATTCAAATATGTTAATTAATTACAAATATTAAAAAAATAGCTTATATAAATATATATCAAATATACCATTCACTGTACATTTTTTAAAAACATTTAAAAAAAGTTAATAAATAAATAAATAAATCAAACAGAGTGAGATAAATATAAAACATTTTAATATTTTTTGAAATATTAATAATATTCAGTGACAATGATTTCTTTTTTCACAAAAAAGGACTCTCCTTTAGTTTTTCTGTTATTTGCACAATGACCAACAAAAATGGCTAAAAAAAAAAACATTAGTTTACATGGTTACCGAGAAATATATAATATGATAAGTGAAAAAAGAAAAAAGAAAAGAATAAATAAAAAATAAATAAAAAGTTAAATAAAATTACATTAAATTAAAATGAAATGAAATGAAGGTAACATCACTTTTAAACATTTAAAATAATTTTATTGTGTGTCATTTTCAATGAAGAATTAAATTTTTTTTAATACATTTTAAAAATATAAAATTTAAAAAAGCTGTAAAGTGTAAATGTGAACATTATTTAATTGTGTGTATTTAGGATACATAAAATTCTAGTTATTAAATAAAAGTAAGCACCTTAGTAAGACAAAGGTTCCAGCCATTTTATTCCAAAATTGTTTAAATTGTCATTTCCAAGACTTAATACATAAATTAAAATGTGATGGAAATGACAGTTTAGCAACACAATGCCAGAAATTTCCTTTTATGTTTGTATAACAACTCTTGGATGTGAAAAGTATGTCTCAATGAGTTTAAGTTAGTCCACAAGTTCAAAAGGGAACCGTAGTCGGAGAAAAAAACTATTGTTCTTAATGGTCACAGTTTCAATCTCAGCATTTCTGCCCTTTTGACAGTACAGAAATGATACATTTATCGTTAAACCATTAGCACTCGCTTGGTGGCTGGAAATAGTCTCGGTATGATTTGTTTTGAAGTTCAAAGTCATTGAGTAAAGAGGGCAAAGCCAAAAAATGAGTTCCAACCTTTTTTCGGCAAGCTCAATAAAACTTCAAAATACTCTTTTAGTTGCTGAAAGCTTAGAACATCGTCACTTCACCCATCACAGTAAACACTAATTTATCGTGGTGTAATCTTTCAGGGTAGGAACAATTGAGATTTTCACATCTCTAAAAACTGATACTTTGCATTACATTGAATTAATTGAAAGCCCACACTAATCCTCCGGTCTGAGCTACGAGTTTAGGTAATAAATCTATTCTGTTCGTAATGTAATGGCTCATTATTTTTTCAAGTAACTGAATAAATGAATATCAAGCAAGACGCTTTTGGTCCTCCAGTACAATTAGGGATAACACTAGTCCATTTATAAAAGGATGATTGACTTCTCCGTAGTTAATTCCTAGTGGCTATTTACTAAACTGCTTATATCAGTCATGCTGCACGGTTTCAGAGTACAAAGTGCATAAAGCTGTCAGAAACAAGTGATTACATGCAGTTGTCTTCATTTAAAGTCTTTCTCTGTTATACAATTAAAGGAATAGTTCACCTGAAAAAATGAAAAATGAATCTCAGGCCATACAAGATGTAGGTGAATTAGTTTCTTCATTAGAACAAATTTGGAGAAATCTAGCATTACATCACTTGCTCACTAATGGATCCTTACAGTGAATGGGTGCCGTCAAAATGATCACATAATCCACAAGTAATCCATATGACTCCAGTCTATCAAATAATGTCTTGTAAAGTAAAAAATTGCATGTTTGTAAGAAACAAATCTGTCATTAATGCTTTTTAACTTTAACTAAAACAGTCCATAATCCATAATAATGCTTCCTCCAGTGAAAAATATAATGGATAGAGAGTTCACATTTTAGCTGGAAGCAACAGTTTGAAGTTAAAAACTTCTTAATGATGGACACACATTTTACTTAAGATATTATTGATGAACTGGAGTTATGTGGATTACTTGTGGATTATTGTGACGTTTTTATCGGCTGTTTGGACTCTCATTCTGACGGCACCCATTCACTGCAGAGGATCCACTGGTGTATCAATTTGAAGTTAAAAACGTCTTAATGATGGTCACAAATTTTACTTCACAAGATATTTTTGATGAACTGGAGTTATGTGGATTATTCATGGATTATTGTTATGTTTTTATCAGCAGCTGTTTGGACTCTCATTCTGACGGCACCCATTCACTGCAGAGCATCCATTGGTGTTTCAGTTTGAAGTTAAAAACGTCTTAATGATGGACACAAATTTTACTTCACAAGATATTGTTGGTGAACTGAAATTATGTGGATTACTTGTGGATTATTGTGGTGTTTTTATCAGCTGTTTGGACTCTCATTCTGACAGCACCCATTCACTGCAGAGCATCCATTGGTGTTTCAGTTTAAGGTTAAAAACGTCCTAATGATGGACACAGATTTTACTTCACAAGATATTATTAATGAACTGGAGTTATGTGGATTATTCATGGATTATTGTTATGTTTCTATCAGGAGCTGTTTGGACTCTCATTCTGATGGCACCCATTCACTGAAGAGCATGCATTGGTGTTTCAGTTTGAAGTTAAAAACATCTTAATGATGGACACAAATTTTACTTTACAAGATGTTATTAATGAACTGGAGTTATGTGGATTATTGTGATGTTTTTGTCAGCTGTTTGGACTCTCATTCTGATGGCACCCATTAACTGCAGAGGATCCATTGCTGAGCAAGTGATGGAAAGCTAAATTTCTCCAAATCTGTTCTGATGAATAAATGTCTATAACTTTATAAACCATAAAACGAGAGAGTGGAGTTGTATGGATGGAAGCACTTTATTGGACTTCAAAATCTCAACAGCCATTCAAGAGCCAGGACATTTTGATACAACTCTGATTGTATTCGTCTGAAAGAAGAAAGTCATATACACCCAGGATGGTTTGAGGATGAGTAAATCATCGGGTAATTTTAATTTTGGAGTGAACTATCCCTTTAAAAGAAGTCATTGTCATTCTTTTCAGACTTACGTAAATGAGGTTTATTATGGATTGTGCCCAATGCAAATTGCATTCAATGCTAAATGTTTCATGAAGTGTTTGTGTTTGCACTGTTTCCTGATTTGCGTAATTCCTTTAGTGAATTGGCCGTAATTCTTTTAGACGACATGTGCAAATAAACAACCGTATCAGCAGGTGTAATTTCCCTCGCCATCCTCACTCCTCTTGATTTGCTCTGCCTTGTATCTTCGTATCTCTGGTCTAGTCTCACCTGACCACCTTGCTCTATTTGGGGACAGTATTGCTGATTGGGCCCCTAGATATACATTACCTAGGTCCTCTTTGGGAATGCCTCCTTGCCACAAATGCAATCTAATATTGTGTTGGTGGTGCTGCAATTTTCCCTGGGATATATATCCGTATGGCAGGAGCGAATGGATCTTAAGCTGCACAGTCTATTATATAGTGTATTAGGCCTGGCAAGGGCTCAGGCCATCAGAGCCTTGTGCACTTTATCACGATAATGAAAAATCTGCTGAGAGGCTTTGGACCGCACCTTGCTTTTTGCACATCTCCTGAATTTCCCACAATGGGACAGCACAGGGTCCCTTCTGGGCAGGCTGTTGGTGGCATGAGTATGCAGTAAAAACAAAAACCTTATAAATAAGATATTGGTTTCACTAGCTTTTCATTTTTAACATGGATAAACCTGATCATCTAGTATAAATGTCCTGGAAATGACATTCCAGATGTTTTTGTATAATTTCAATTTAATTCTGTTCTATTCTATATATATATATATATATATATATATATATATATATATATATATATATAATATTACTATTAACAACAACAAAAACAATTTATTATTATTATTATTATTATTATTATATATTACTAATAGTAGTAGTAGTAGTATTAACAACGATTATAATCCTACCTATGATAATAATAATAATAATAATAATAATAATAATAATAATAATAATAATAATAATAATAATAATATTACAGCTACCATAAAATTATTATTATTATAAATGACAATAATTATCTAAACAACAATTATTAAGATGTTATAAAATAAGTATGATATTATTATTAAAATAATAACATCACCCATAGCTAAATAATAATAATAATAATAATAATAATAATAATAATAATAATTATTATTATTATTATTATTATTATTATTATTATTATTTATTAACAACATAATTAAAAACAACAAAATAATTATTAACAACAACAACAACAACAATGATTAAAATACGATTAAAATTATATCAAATTTATATAATATAATATATTATTATTATTATTATTATTAAAATAATAATATTTCCCATAATTAACAACAACAACAACAACAACAACAATATAATGATTACTTATTATATTAACAATCATAACAATTATTAAAATATGATTCAAATTATGTAAAATTAATATAATACTATTATTACAATTATAATATCTCCCATAAATAAATATTTGAATAATAATAATAATAAGAAGAAGAACAATTAACAACAATTATTAAAAATATGATTAAAATGATATAAAAATTAAATTAGATAACTTATATAAAATTATTATTAAACGACTGAATGAATAATACCTCAATAATAATAATAATATTAACAACAATAACAATAATTAAAATCTAATTACAATTATATAAAATTAATATATTATTATTATTATTATTATTATTATGCCTCCAATAAATAAATAAATACATTATTATGATTATATTAACAACAACAGTAATAATATCAATTCCGAAAATGTGATTAAAATTACATTAAATGTATATATTATTATTAAAATAATAATATATCCAATAAGTAAATAATAATAATAATAATAATAATAATAATAATTATTATTATTATTATTATTATTATTATTATTATTAAGTATTATTTTTATGATTATATTAACAACAACAACAATTATGAAAATATGATTAAAATGATACGAAAATAAATTAGATAAATTATATACAATTATTATTAAAAATTAATAACATCTCCTATAACTAAACAACAAAAACAACAAAAATAGTAATAATAATAATAATAATTATTATTATTATTATTATATTAACATTAATAAGAATTATTAAAATATAACTACAGTTATATCAAATTAATATAATATAATATTATTATTGTTGTCTCAAATAAATAAATATATTATTATTATAATATTAACAATAATAATAACAATAACAACATGAAAATATGATTACAATTATATAAAATCAATATATTATTATTAAAATAATAATATCTCCAATAAATAAATAAATAAATAAATAAATAATTATTATTTTTATTATTGTTACTCATTATCAATATTATTGTTTTGAATTTGTTGTCGTTCTTAATATTAATGTATGATTGGTAATGTCATATACCTATTGTATAATATGCTTATCAAAGACAATGCATTTGTTAATTAATGAGATAAGGTTTTTGCATCTGTTAATCAGCAGTTGTTGAACTTGGTGACTCATGTTTCTTCGAAAACACTTCAGAGTATTTGCTTCAGCAGAATAAAAAAATCCATTAATGTATAGATTAATGAATAGTTTAAAAACATGAGAGACGAGTGTTAATAGTGCCTTTTAAAGAGCGCTAAAATGAATTTAAACATTATTAAATGGACGTGCCTCAGGCTGCCAGTGTGTACACTTATATTCAAGACTGGGATGCAGAGTCAAGCTGTTCTTTGCATTTATGATAATGGAAGCATTGCTATGTAATGATGATGAAACATAAAACAAGTGATTTTATACCAACTCGTACACCATTCTATAAAAATATCCAGAGGAGTTGTATTGCTCTTTATACTTCTATGTGTTCCTGTAACTCAACTGGTAAAGTATACTGCTAGATAAAAACATATGTATGTAACTTTGGCTGGCTATATATATATAAAACATCTGCAAAATCTTCAGCATCATAATTCCTGTGCAGATAAATGCTTGACCCAGCCGTTCCAGAACTTTGCTTTGCCAACTGTAAACAATCACTGACATATATTTGTATTGTTTGAGCCTGCTTTAATCCACCCATCCCTGCATTTCTGTCAGTGATCAGGTGGAATTTTTCTCTCTCGTGACCCAGGATTGTTCATCTACATTTAGTTCCGCAGGGTTTTACAGCGCCGGAAAATGGGTCAGATTTGTGGAGCATGACTGGATCAAAATTGTTCCTGGACTCTATATCATTTATGACTATGCTGCAGGCAAGTAGTGCAGTTTGGCCTGTCTCTGTGGCCATATACATAATTATTTAGTCCATTCAGGAAAACATTGTACTTTTGTGTTATTTAGACACTGAGAGGCAAAAGTATATGATTGATGCCTTCAGCAAGAGCACTTCCTAGCTGGTCCACTAGGACTTGAATATTATATTGGCATGGCAGTCCTGAAATGGCCTTTCTCATTTCAGACAGACTTGTGCTGTTGCAGTGCAAAAAAAAAGTGATTTAATTAGAAAGAATTACACAGCATTCATTTCATCTGTAATTGGTCTTTTTAAAATTTTAATGAGAAGAGCAGCAATTGTAGAATCACTAAATAAATCAACTTCATTGATAACATCATAATTAATGTATCTATTGTAAAAAAGTCTTAAGACTGACTCATACAGAAACACAAACAATAGCACAATAGTGACAATACTGTATGACTACATTCAGAGAGTTGAATTGTCGGTTTTGCACACACAGATTTTACAAAACTGAAGAAGAGAAATGGGACAGTGAAAGTGATTAATTGAGCAGATATGAAAAAGTAACAGAGTGAAATTTCCAGAGTGAATTAAAGTGGGTTTGTGAGAAAGACAGAGTTCGGGTTGAAGAACGGCTGCTCTGAGTGTGTTTTCTGTTCGCCTCCACCTCCCCTTTTCTGTCTCTCAGCTGAACGGTTAATCAAAGGAAGTCTATCAATAGCTGGCCAAGATGAATGGAAGCCTCTGAAGTCCACGTCAACACAAAGAGCAAGTGAATGGGTAATAATTAAAACAGAAACAGAGATCTTGCCAACTTGAAACACTGAGGCCGGTGGTACGGGACAAATCTATTCATTAACCTTACAGAAACACCATATTAACCCTGATGTACCGCAGCGAAGATGAAACCTGATTAGCACCGCCCAAAATGAGTTCAGTGTTGTGTCGTAGCATATTAGGATCCGAATTCTGAGACCATATTAAAAATCTAGGTAAACAAAAAAAAAAATCACAGAAATTCCTCACAAATTTAGGGTTAAATATATTATTTTAAACATCCGAAAACAAAAAAGTATATTAAAATACAGAAAAAACTATAATAGTGTTAGACATTATTGCAATTTAAAATAGTGGTTTTCTATTTTAGTATACTTTAAAATGTAATTTACTCCTGTGATACAAAGCTGAATTTTCAGCATCATTACACCAGTCTTCAGTGTCACATGATCCTTCAGAAATCATTTTAATATGCTGATTTATTATCAATGTTGAAAACAGTTGTGCTGCTTAACATTTTTTTGGAACCTTTGATACTTTTTTCAGGATTCTTTAATGAATAAAACGTTAAAAAAAGAACAGCATTTATTTAAAATAGAAATCTCTTCTAACAATATATACCGTTCAAAGTTTGGGGTCAGTCAATTTTTTCTTTCGTTCTTTGTTTGAAAGAAATTAATACTTTTATTCAGCAAGGATGTGTTAAATTGATAAAAAGCAATAGTAAAGACTTGTTAGAAAAGATTATAATAATAATAAAGATAATAATAAAGATTTCTATTTTGAATAAATGCTGTTCTTTTTTACTTTTTATTCATCAAAGAATCCTGAAAAAAGTATCACAGGTTAAAAAAAAAACATACAGCTGCAAACAGTAATTACCGGGGTTCAAGCGCTTTAAGACATTTAAGCAAATATGAAAAAAGACATTGTTCACCAGCCTGTAACCATCTGAATCAATGATTGAAATAAAGCATTTTTGGCAAATACAGGTAATCTGCCATAGAAATATGAGTTTTTTTTTTTTAACATTTATGACTTTTATAGCACCAGCTGAGGCCCAGTTCCCTTAAAACTTGCATGCTGGTTTAGAATCACCTGTCGTTATAGCTTCCCAAAGGGTAAATTTAATTGTTTTTTTTGGATAATTATTGGCCTAGAGAGTCCAGAGAACTGTAGAACTGTAACTGTACTGTTCGCAAAAGTAGTTTTTTTAAATATTCTTAATCATTTAACAAGCGATTTAATGGACAGCAGTGGTTCTAGAGGCAAAGTTATCTGTAATGAGGAGTTCTATCGTATGATATAAATATCGTACATATGTGCGAAAAACCGTGCAACGTACAATCGTTTATGCCCTTGAAAAATGCAATATTGCCCTCCCCACCCCAGTGGCCGATTTATTTCTTCTTTTAAATTTCTCTCAGATTTTTGGGGCCGTGAGTTGAACAGGCCCACCAAGTTTCAGTCCGAATGGCCTCCGTTAACCTTGTCCAACAGGTGCTCAAACTTCATCAGCCAATGGCAGCCATGTTTTTTGAGACACGTGAATGTCCTTGTAGACTCTTGCGGAACTTCGGACCAAGACTGTGCACACCGATGTTGACAGGACAAATGATTTCACAGTTATATCCATTTTTATGTTTTCTTCTTGTAGCACCACAAAGTGGCCAAGCTTTCGTACTTTTTTCGCTGTAGCGCCCCGTCAGGCCGATTGGGGCAAGCCCTGGTCACGTTGTCGGGAGTGTGAGTACTACCATCCCTCCAAGTTTCAAGTCTCTACAACTTACGGTTTGGTCTGCACGATCGGTTTTATGAGGAGATCGCTGATCCGTGACCATTCTAACAATTAAGGTTTCAGTGCTACGTGCTTGAACCCCTGAATATTAAGCAGCACAACGGTTTCCAACACTAATAATAAATCAGCATATTCGAATGATTTCTGAAGGATCATGTTACACTGTAGACTGGGGTAATGGCTAAGGAAAATTCAGGTTTTCATCACATAAATAATATTTTATTATTTATCAATAATAATATCTTAAAGTATATTAAATTAGAAAACTGTTATTTTAAATTGCAATAATATTCCATAATATTTTTTTTTCTGTATTTTTCATCAAATAAATGGAACTTTGATGAGCATAAGAGACCTCTTTTTTTCCAAAATTTTTGAATGGCAGAGTATATATAGCATACATTATGTGACAAATTCTGAAATTCATTTTATTTTATTTTTTCACTCTGTTTTTGTGCATTTTTATTTAAAATGCAATATAGAAGCATTTTCCCTATCATTTTAGATCCTCACTGTACTCTTCGCTAATAGAGCAGATCAGATTATACACAAATTCAAACATAAATGTCATGGAGCTGAGCATGAATATAAACTATTGTGGCCGACGTCCCCCCAAGTGTCATATGGATCCAGCCCCTATGGTCTACTAATTTATTAAGCAGAATAATGAAATATCTCTGAAGCGTTACATCTTTGGGCGATTTTATGAACCATAGAGTCAATTAAGTGCTCATTTGAGACTTAGTTCATTAGAAACATCATCCTGACCAGCTGATAAGATGGGACAGCGGCAACCCATTTCATTGCTTTGAATAATACATTGAACTAATTTACAGGAATTGCATGTTTTTCTTAATGGTTGACTAAGTCTTTCATCAGACTATAGGATAATAATATTTTGGTGTAGAGCTTGATGTATGCATTATGTAAAAGCATGTAAACATCCTTTTTAATATCTTGTTTTCAAAATTTAATATTGACTTTCTAATCTATAACCAGAAGCACACACTATACTTATAGTATGTAAGTTAAAACAAACGGCCGTGATTGGTTTGCCTTGGTAATAGCACTATATTTTTTGACAGGAGTGTAATACATATAAGTGTCAAGGCTGAATGCAATTGCAAGGTGTGGAAATTACTCTACGTATATTAATATGACCCGTTCAGGCCACATACAAGTACAGCAGGAGCAGGACATTATATGATCCTAATTTACAAAGCCATAGCAAAATCCATTAGAGCTTTCTGAGAGATGGATATGTACAGCCCAAAGGTTATACTGCCTTTGTTCTGTCAAGGACATGGGTGACCTGACTTGATTTCATAGATAATTTCTACAATAGACGGTGCTGGCTAGTCTAATGGATCCAGCCTCCAAAACTGATTTCCTTTAGGACAGCCGAGTCGTCTCTGTGACTCTAGAAATTAAGAGCTTCTCAATAGATGTGCTGTGGGTTTCTTGTTTCCACTCCGAGTGTCTCTCATATTACTTAGTATTTCAGTCACTCATTCCTTCTTCCAAATCAAGTGTGAAAGAAATACATCCTAATATTAGACAGGAGTGTCTGCAATTATTTTTCCTTTTTTAAAGAGACAGTGACGTCATTATTTGTGTCGTAGATAAATGGAGGGAGAAGATTTTAACAAGTGAATAATGATTTAAATCTAGGCCTGTTCATCACACATAACTATTATATGGCTTTAAAAGTATTAGGATATGATGTATTGAAGAAATAGGTCACCCAAAAGTGAACATTTGCTTAAAATTTATTCATCCTCAGGTGATTCAAAATTTCCACCAGTGGATCCTCTGCAGTGAATGGGTGCCGTCAGAATGAGACATTTATTGTGACAAAAATGTCATAATAATTCACTGCAAGCTGCATGTTTGCAAGTGAAACTGTCTTTAAACTGCTGCTTCTGGCTGAAATATGAGTCCATAATTCATGATAACATGAAAAAGTCCATTGCCTGTTGTCCTCTCTCATCAAAATCCACTAACGTAT
Organism: Cirrhinus mrigala; assembly: GCA_036247105.1. Lineage (NCBI taxonomy): Eukaryota > Metazoa > Chordata > Actinopteri > Cypriniformes > Cyprinidae > Cirrhinus > Cirrhinus mrigala. Next base: position 10,960,535 of record CM070018.1, on the reverse strand, counting down.
TAGTTTAGAACTGTTTTGGATCATTTTCATTATAAGTGGTATTTCGTGCATATTTCTCTCCTGATAGAGGTGAGATGACTTTTTCACTGGAGAAAGTAATATTATTGATAGAGGACTCGTATTTTAGCTAAGGGTCAGTACATTTTCATTTAAACATTTATTGTGCCAGGAGATTTATCAGTATTTCTCATGATTTGTTTCGCAGAGGACATTAAGTCACATGAGGTTTGGAACGGCATGAAGGTGAGTAAATGCGTTTGCTGCTTAAAGAAAGGCTTTTATTGTAAACTCGGTCGGTGGTTTAGACTCAAGCCTTTCTTAATTAGAAATGAATATGTATCCAAGTGCTCACTGGCAAGCTGCTAAAGTGTAGTCTCACTCATACCAAGGCCTATGGCATGGCAACCTAGGGGATGTTAATTTGCTGCCATGTTATGAGCCAAGCCTACTGCTGGGACTGTCACCTTGGAAGGACAAAATGAACGATGATAAACAATGCAGGATTTATTCAGGCCACTTTTACTTTAACCTTTTGACAGGAATACACACTGACATTTGTCTGTCATAATTTGAGGCATAATGCCATTTTTCTTTTCCTTTTTTCATTTTTGTTGAAAACCGAAATACTATTTTAAAACATATAAAAAAAAACTTTTTGACAAGTACAATGTGAACTGCTAACTATACTACTATTTTACATACTTAATTTAATTCAAATGTAAAGTATACTTAATTCACATATTTACTTTATAAATTATAATTTAATTACAAGTCTGTAGTTTTTTTTTTTTTTTAACAATTAAATTAGGGCTGTCTCTAACGATTACTTTAGTACTTGAGTAATCGGTCGATTATTTTATTTTTTTTGGTGAAAATTAAAATAGACCCAAACGAACAATAGCTTTTAAAATTACTTCAATACATGTGTAATAGCATTGAGGCAATAATAGTTAAAATAAAGTATCAAAAGCAAGTAATCATATGGTTTTTTTTGTTTTTTTTAAACCAAAACTGTTGAAATACCTAATGTATTATAAACAATAGAACTATCGTACATTATGCATTATAACAAATGACTGCGGAGGGCGCCAACGGCCTGACGACTGTTTTTACACTTTACTGTGCGATCTAATCCTTGTTTAAAACTGAACAATCATTTACTTAAAATGTCCACTCAATATTTGGCCATTTCTTTACGACAGAAATGGTACAGCCACTGTCATTTCTTGAATATGTGGACATCAAAACATCTAAACTCTAAGAGAGGGTGAGAACTTTTATTTTAAAATTTATTGATGTATTCTCCCGTGTTTGTGTGTAGGTTTATAAATGATTTACCTTACAAATCTTATGAAATGGCGCCCATTGCGTTCCCAGATGAACGTTATAATATACCCAAACACACAGCCAATGCAGAGATGGAGTTTGAGACACTCCACACATGTGATAACAGTTCGTGTGGAGCGCGTTTACTGTTAATGGAGCCGCTCTGAGACGCAGGTACGTAACCTACACGCGTGTAAATAAAGCACATATATTAAACCTTCATCGCATACATCTATTTAATTTAACCGTAGCGTTTGTAATTTACAATAGCATTATTCTTTTTTAAAATCTGTCAAATGGGTTAAATTGATCATGCAGCCTTGGAAAACGGTCAAATAGTGTTTTCAGGACACGTCATCAATCCGTCATTTTGGCGGCACTGTACCTAAACAATGCCACTGAACTGAACGAAACTCGCATATTTTGCTGATTATTTTTGCTGAAAATGATCAATTATTGTCATGTTTTGGACTGTACTAATCGGTCGGACCTTGAAAAACATGTGGAATACTATAAACTACCAAAAGTTATAACAAATCAAGGAGAAGAGTGCAAAAAACTGTCTGAGGAACAAAAGGCGTTTGTGGTTGGCCAAACTGAACCAGGATTTCCAGGACAAGAATCTTAACAACATCAGTGTTTGTTCTTATAATTTCCGGTCGGTAGGTGAAATAGGAGGCTAATATCTTAATTAATACTGCTGGTAAGTATCTTTACCACCTATTAACTTTAGTTTGTCAAAATATTGTGCCCTTTCCTGCTTACTAAGTCCTTCTCTGCATGATTTAGGAGCTTCCACATGTTTTTCCATAGTTTTGACAGCATAAATTAGCAGAACAACATAATTAATGGTACATTAACTGCGCAATCCATGCTGTTGTTTACAACCGAGTATCACCAGTATGGCCAAGCATCCGGGTAACTGACCAAATCATGACGTAAATGCAAACCCTCTATAATGCGCTTCATGGATTTTCGGCACTTCCAGTATTTTGCCAGGTACTCGAAACGAGCAAATTGCAGTCGAGGATTTTTTAAAATCAAGTAGTCGAATTGAATCAAGGAATCGTGACAGCCCTACAGATACAAAAACACAAATATACTTATTATTTACATATTAAATATTCAAAAATTCAATTTGCTAATTTTGTTGCATTGGCTAATTTTAAATAAAAGTTGACAAACAGCAAAAATCATGTCTTTTAAGTGTACAATGGTGCTCTCATCAGTAAAATGTATTAAGTTAGGAGGGAAAGTGAAAAAAAGTTTCAAACTTCACCGTTCATCCATATGTTCGATTTCATGTCTGGAGGCAAAAACACAAGTATATCCATTTCTTACATCCTATATTGCTTCATTCTCCACTGCCTATACGACCGATGATCTATTGCTTATATATGGCCCTGTACCTAGTCAGGCCGTTCCTGACACAAAATGAAATTGGTCTTCGCCAACACATTTTGAACTCCATCTAAAGATAGAACCTCTGGCAATTTCAAAATGGTCACAAACGGTAGAACTGAAATATCATTTTACACAGTTTTCACCGCTATCAACATTCTCATTTTAAACCATCCTTGAGATGTTCAGGCCATAAAAGTCTTCAGTTAAACAGGTCACGAACAACTTAGATTATCTCAGTTTCTGTCTTGTAAGATCAGTGACAACTTTCTTTAATTATGAAGGAACAAAGATAACCAGTCTCTAATGACAAGAACATTGCTTTATTATCACAGAGCTGTCATTGGAGAAACAGCTTTTAAATAATTAGCAAGTGGCGTGTACCTTTGATTCAGTGGAGACGTCTCAAAAGGGATGGTTAACCAAAGCTAATAACCCCACAACCTCTCCCATGAGCTTGCGCTGAAGGCTCGGCAGGATTCGGGTTAAAAGGCCAGCGAATCAGGTCGGTTAGAAATGAGTGTTTGTGACCCGCTGTCACATCATGAGATCCCTTTGAGCAGAGACGAGAGCTAGAACAGATGATAAGTACAAAGGTTGGGAACTGTTAATTCACACAGCACAGGGTTCCTTTAATTAAAACAGTGAGCACTAGGTCTCTCCATGAGTATGATATGACAGTCAGAAAAGACAAAACATTTGTAGAGCTAGACCCAATTAAAACGGACACATGTAAACTTATACAAAACAATGCGATAACCAAAAAAAAGAGAAGAAAAAGAATATATATACTGCTGGAACCCATTTCCAAGTAGCAATTCACATTAATAACAATATATTTTTTGATTAATTATCTTTAATGTGCAACGTTTAGTTACAGCTCTTCAATTATAGATTTGATAGATTAGGACAGACCCTGGATTCCTGATATCACTGCTACTCTTCGATGCGATAAAACAGACAGAACAGTATAGTACACGTAATACTCATAGGTTAATTAACATTGTGCTAGCAACTTGATAAAATCACCTTATTTGATTTGGATACGCTCAGTGCAGACAATGTACTTGTGATTGCGTGTTAACCTACATTAACTTACATCTTTCATGTTGTAACCGCATTCTGTACCGCACCGATAGGCTTGCAACAGAATACAGAATATAAAAACATTGTATATATATATTTTCAGTTGTTCATTGTTGTTTGCGAACGGGCAGTGAGTTAACATACTTGTTTGTAAGCCTGTTCAGTTGTTAATTGATGGAATTTCAGACTGCCAGCCTCTCTGTGGTGTCTTTCTCCATCGCCTTTTCCCCTCTCCCACCAGGCTGTGAAGCCCTTGGCTCAAGGTGACCAGCAGCATCTGGGACAATTTGCAGCCCTGGAATGACGCTTCAGAGAAATGCGATGATATGAAGGCGTGACAGTGCAGGTGTGAGTAATTGTTTTACTGTGAGCGTGTCTGTAAATGTGTGCATTTCCTTTTCTCCTGCTGTACAGTTCTTTACTTTGTTTCTCTTTCTTTCAGTAATGGCACTATGATAATACTAAAATAATTTTTCGAAGTTATAAAGATGATTGGGGTGAAAAAAAAAAATACTATTTTAGTCTTTCTACTTCAAAACATATATTTAAAGAAGTAGTTCACCGAAGGGAAAGAATCATCATGATGAGCATTACATCACTTGCTCACCAACTGATCCATTGCAGTGAATGGGTGCCGTCAGAATGAGAGTGCAAACATAAATAAAAACATCACAACAATACACAAGTATTCAATACTTCTCCTGAAGCAAAAAGCTGCATGTTTGCAATAAACAAATCCACAATTAAGACATTTTTAACTTACTTCAGACATTTTAACAGCACTTTAGATTAAAATATGTGACCCTGGACCACAAAACCAGTCTTAAGTAGCACATGTATATTTGTAGTAATAGCCAAAAATACATTGTATGGGTCTTATATGCCATTAGGATATTAAGTATCACGTTCCATGAAGATATTTTGTAAATTTCCTACCGTAAATATATCAAAACTTAATTTTTGATTAGTAATATGTATTGGTAAGAACTTCATTTGGACAATTTTAAAGGTGATTTTGCATCCTCAGATTCCAGATTTCAAATACTTGCATCTCAGCCAAATATTATCATATCCTAACAAACCATACATCAATGGAAAGCTTCAATTATGACTGGTTTTGTGGTCCTGGGTCACATATGAGTCTTCTACTCATAGTATTTCTTGTTCCAGTCGTCTCATCTGAATCAGGAGAGGAATATGCAAAGATCAATACAATTTAAGCAAAAACTGTTCTAAACACATGTCAGATGATTTTGTTGTGAGAGGACAACAGAAGATGGACTTTTTTCACAGGAGAAAGCAACGTTATGGATAGAGGACTCATATTTTAAGCTAGAAGCAATGGTTTAAAAATGTTAAAAATGTTGTAACTACGAATGTTTATTGCAAAAATTAAACTTTTTACTTTATAAGACTGGAGATGTGTTGATTATTAGTGGTTATTGTGATGTTTTCATCAGCCATTTGGCACCCATTCACTACAGCTGATCCTTTGGTGAGCAAATGATCTCATGCTAAATTTCTCCAAATCTGTTCTGATAAAGAAACATCAAGTATCAAGCATCTTTGATGACCTGAGGGTGTGTACATTTTCAGCAAATTTTCATTTTTGGGTGAACTCTTTTTTTAATTCAATGTGTTTATGTGACCAGGGTCAGAAATTAACGACCGCTTGTGGCAAAAATGCCACCAAAATGAACAAAAATGCCTCATAAGTTAAAGACAAAGGGGCAAAAAATGCCCCTGCACAATTAAACAAATGTCGTGATTAAAATAAAACATGAAAAGTGTCAATTTGTGAAAAAACATTCAGATTCGCTCAGCACTGCATCAGATTGCTTTTACGTGCTGTTTTGTGCAGCGTTGAGCCTTATAACCAATCAAATGCGTTTCTGTTAAATTTAGGAATGCACTGGCCAATCAGAGGCGTGATCAGTCAGCGCTGAAAACGCCAGAGCCGTGTGGCGGGCGCACGCCTGCAAATTCCCTCATTTATTTACAATGTAAATAAAAAGACTAATTTCGTAGCTTTAGGGGTTTTTGCATAACTTGCGCTAGACTTGACTAATGTCATGGACCAACATGTTTGTCTGTGAAGCCAGAATGGGACGTTCCCAAAACGCAGACATGAAACAAAAATGTTTTATATTGTTTTCTATATTGATATTAATAATCATTATTACAATATAAAAAGCAGTAATCTACAATAATGATTTCTGTTGTAATATTGCAGCCCTGTGAGCTCCTGTTTTTACATGTATAATTCAGATACAATTTTAAACAGTCAATAATGATTAAAGTTATTGGGTAAATTTAAGTATTTGACATTGAAGACAACATAGTATGGTGTTTATAATAATACAGTGATTTTAAACATTGCCCTCACAAATGTAAAAAATGCCCCTGGATATCAAATATTGCCCCTTAAAGTTAATATTCTGACCCTGTATGTGATGTTTCCTTGTAATTATTTAAAAAAAAAATCCTAAAGTGAAAAATTTTCTGTCTTTTTTTCAGTGTAGTATCTATAACAAAATCCTAAAAATACCACTCTTATTATCACTTGAGTGGAAATAGATGCCCTGGGTGATTCCAAGGGGGCTGAACGGCAAACAAATCCTTAAAATGATCAAACACATTCAAATGAACATGTGAATTATTAATGTTTCAAAAACACGAGTCTGCCTCGTCATTCCATTGCATCTTTTCCTTGGCTGGATGAGACCAGGCCCCCCTGACTTTTAAATGCATTTCATTTTTCACCACAGCTACCTGTGGCGTTGATATATTGCTGCTTATTTCTACCAGAGGACGAGCCTCCCTTGATGTTTTTATATGCATGTATTGAATCATTTATCAACTCGCAAGATCATTCAATAATATGCTTTTCAGGAACACAGAGAAATAAGACTGTGCTGGGATGGTGATGATGATGACGGCTTTAGCCTGCCTCTCCTTTTTTTTTTTTTTTTTTTATGAAAATGAAATGTGTGTCGTACTGAAGCAGGTCTCCTTTTTTGATATCACGGAACTGGCAGAAACATTATGAAAGAAGTACAATTATCCTGCGGAACATAAATCTATCTGTGCACGCTGGCAGTACTGAAGATTAAATCACTGCTGCCGAGCTATGAACTGTAATACGGCAATAACAAAGAAAAGCTCGTGATGAAAAAATGTAAAGTTTCTCGATGTTTAGATTCTCAAACGCTCCTCACTCGCCGCTTGAAAAGAAGGCTCCTTATCGGGAGATAACAAAAGCCTTACGGCATAATTACCCCAGCCTAGGTCACCTTGGGCGTCGCGAGAACGCCGTGCGGTGGAGACAGCCGACATAATGAAATCCTAGAGTAAAGGACACTTTTTGGTAACACGTCCTCCTGTATAATCACTCCACAGAGTTGCTTTAATGAGACTCTTATGACAACCTCAAATGAGCCTCGTGAGCTCATAAACATTCAGATATTGTAGCTTAAATCCCAACTGAAGGAAGTGTGGTTTCTTATTTCCTTGTTGTTTCTCTTCTTTTCCATCCGTTGCGCCATCCTTCTCTCGCTCTTTCACACTCTGGAGCATCGCAAGTTTATTTTGAGGCACAGACAGATTTCCTCGTGGGTATGTGAGGTTCAGTATGCAGGTCAAACAGACTTGATAGCAGTCGTCCAACGCCAACAGCGAAACTGGCCTAAACCTGATCTTAGTCGTTGTTTTTATGGATATTATTAAAGTAATGCGTCTTTCCGTCGTGTCACAACTGCAAACAGCCAATCCCTGTTAAAAATACGCCATGGCTCTGCATATAAAAGGCAGTGTTCAAAGAGTTATATCCGTCAGCCATCTAAAGAAGACAGCAGTTACAAAGGACTAACTGATGGTCCTTTGTGATTTATTAAAGTGTGAAGATCCTTGATGATGCTAATATTAGAGTACCATTCAATTTGCTCTTCTTCAAAAGCGAGAGAGAGAGAGCGAGAGGAGATTGGACATTGAACGAGAGACGGAAAGGGAACGATAGAGCCTGAAAAATCCACTTAGATAGCCCTGCTGTTAAAATAAAAAATATCGGACAATATGTCTAAAGTGTTTACAAAATTCTGTATCATAGAGAATTACATAGTGTATAATACCAAATGTACTTCAAAATCAACACTTCATATAGTTCAGTGTCTCAGTTTGACTTCTCTACTTTCTTCGAAGAAAAATCTTTCATCCAGTCCAATACATATAGCAATATATTGCATTGTGTGGACTAAAGAGATAAGAACGTCTAATCATTTACAGTACTACATGTCCATTCATGTAAAATTTCGGATAGATTTGATTATTTCTTAAACACTTTTCTCAGTTATTACCTTATTGCACTTTAAAAAATAAAAAATAAAAATAATATTAAATAAAATAAAATAAATAATTTAAAAAAACTAATGAAAACCAGTAAGATGGTTTGTGTTTCTGCTTAAGTTAAAGGATTAGTTCACTTCCAGAACACAAATTTACAGATAATTTTCTCACCCTCTTCTCATCCAAGATGTTCATGTCTTTCTTTCTTTAGTCATATAGAAATTGTTTCTTGAGGAAAACATTTCAGGATTTCTCTCTATATAGTGGACTTATATGGCGCCTGCAAGTTTGAACTTCCAAAATGCAGTTTCAATGCAGCTTTAAAGGGCTCTAAACGATCCCAACCGAGCTCTTCGATGTACATACGTAGTCTGTGTAATCCGGGTCAATACAGTTAGGGTAGGTCAAAAAACTCCCATCTCATTTTCTCCGCCAACTTTAAAATCGTGTTACATCGCTGTTTTACTGTTTTTGTAAAGCATTTGATCTTCTTTGCACGTTCACTTTGTAAACACTGGGTCGGCACTTCTGCAGCGATGTAGGACAATTTTCAAGCTGGAAGCGAAAATGAAATGGGAATTTTTCAACCTACCCTAACTGGATTACACAGACTACGCATACACATCCCAGAGCTAGACAAGACGAGCATTTGAGGTTAAAAAGCATATAAATTGTACATTGTTTTAGAAAATAATTCATCGTTTCGCTAGATAAGACCCTTCTTCCTCGGCTGGGATCGTTTAGAGCCCTTTGTAGCTGCATTTAAACTATTTTGGAAGCTCAAACTCGTGGGCACCATAGAAGTCCACTATATGGAGAACATTCCTGAAATGTTTTCCTCAAGAAACATAATTTCTTTTTACGACTGAAGAAAGAAAGACATGAACATCTTGGATGACAAGGGGGTGAGTAAATTATCTGTACATTTTTGTTCTGGAAGTGAACTTCTCCTTTAAAGGCGAAGTCATTTTATTGGTCAGTAGAAGCTCATTGGCCAAATAGTTCGTAATTGGCACATGGAAAGACAAGTTCACACCTCTGATTCCAGACTTGAAATTCTGCCCCATGTCATGGGCACAATGGGACTGCTATGAACCACCCTGCTGCCTGGAACAGGCACTAGATGGTCATCCTGTAGGTGTGTAGGTGCTCTATATCCTCCATATACACTGTCACTGGGATGTCCCATGCAGGGGAAGATGTTGCATAATTCGGCAGGTCCATATGACAGTGGGCTCTGGTAGACCGGTAGCTCTGGATAGGAGTAGGGTCTATGTACCAAGCTGGACGCCCTTCTGACAGCTGCCACGTTGTGGAAAATCGCCTCCTTATAGGAGGGAAGCCTTGTGGACTGGCTGTGTCTGAGCTTCTGACTTTTCCTGTTGTTTCGCCGGAAGGCGTGAAGGTAGTTGTGATCCATCGGTTGGGCATAACACAGGGTGTTCCTCACCCGTCCATGAACGTCCACACATGGGAACAGGTCTGGTATAGTTACTTGTGGGGGGGCTGCGGCGGTGGGTCTGTCACCTGGAAATCTGACTCTGTCGGGACCCCAAGTGGCTTTCAGGAACGAAGGTCTGCGATGAAGCTTTCTTTTCCCTATTAGAGGTATGTCATCGAATGCAGGGTCAAAATACGTTTTGATGCAGGAATTACAAGCTGTGTCTGCTACAAAAGGATTTTCGCTGAAAGATGAGGACAGGTGGTTTTCAGCAAAGCTGTTTGCTTCATTATGACACATAGATTGGTCTTTATAATCATGAAGTCCTCTCAAATCCATAGACTCCACCATGAGATTCTGGGGGCGTTTTTTCCGCCGTACGGCGTCTGAGAAATCGCTGTGACAGGGTTTGTGGTGTTCGGTGTAGATGTCTCTATAAGGAACAAAGGAAGATCCAGGACGTGCCATGTCGGATGGAGGATCATGCATGGCTAGATGAGGTGTGCTCAGACTTGATACAGGAAGCATACCATCATAAAGACCTCTGGTCCTGGCAGGAAGCGTGTAGCGAAGAGGAGTGGGCCGTGTTAAAACTCTGTGGTTTACCATTGGTGGTGGTGGTGGGCTTGTGGTTTTGGTGTGTTGCGTGAAAGGTGGAGATATGGAACGCTGCATGTGAGGTATGTGGTTCTCCGTGACGTTGGTAATGTAAGAGAAGTGACCAGGAACTTTTTCGGTCGTGGTCACCAGTGGGATACGTGCTGGCAGGCTGCCGCTGTGTCTGCTCCAGTTCTCAATGGTCTTGGTGGCGTTATCCAATGAGTTTTCCACTTTGGCTGAGGAGACAATGTCCTTGGCTGTCTGCAGCATTTTCAGCATGTTGGCCTGGGCGTAATTGGCCGTGATATCTGGATTCTGTATGCTGGTAGATCTGCCAATGTCTTCAACACCGTTAAAGCAGCTGTATATGCCCTGAAATGTAAAGCATTGTAAGGTCCAGTGAACAGTGATTGTGGATTCATACAGACAATGATATTTTGTAGGTGTTTCATTGGATTCATTCATGTCACAGCAGTATTTTTCTCCATTATAATGATAATACATAGATTAGTCAAAGTTTAATGTGCTTCCGCCGAATGGTGAATTATTTGATGATTTTCACTAGAATAATGTGCGTGTAGAGGTTTTTATTTGAACTTACTTTACCTAAGCATAACAAGTATGTTAAATGCGACAGACATGCATCATGCATTAGGGCCGGGTAAAAATATTTTACCAGTGTAAAATGCCAGTGTAGTCCAATTCTTAAAGGGATAGTTCACCCAAAAATGAAAATTCTGTTAGTAATTACTCACCCTCATGTCGTCCCAAACCCGTAAGACCTTCGTTCATCTTCGGAACACAAAGTAAGATCTTTTTGATGAAATCTGAGAGCTTTCTGACCCTATATAACAACTCAACAATTTCCTCTCTTCCGCGCATTCACGAGAGTACGTCGGCTCCTGCATCAGCAGCACCACACACACACGTCGTACTGTTGTGAATGTGTGTCGACTGACACAGAAGAGAAGAAATTGTTGAATAAGGTCATTATTTTTGTTTTCTTTTTGCACAAAGGTATTCTTGTAGTTTCATAAAATTACAGTTGAACCACTGATGTCACATGGACTATTTTAACAGTGTCTTTACTACCTTTCTGGGCCTTAATCGTGGTAGTTGCATTGCTGTCTATGCAGGGTCAGAAAGTTGGATTTCACCAAAAATATCTTAATTTATATTCCAAAGATGAACGAAGGTTTTACAGGTTTGGAACAACATGAGGGTGAATAATTAATGACAGAATTTTCATTTTTGGGTGAATTTTCTTTTTTTTCATCATCCCTTTAAAACAAATGAGTCTAATAAGTCAGTTCTTTTAATGAGTAGTTCAAAAAGATAAGTTTGAATTCATCTGAAACACTGCCCTATACAATTTTCAGAGAGAGAATTTCTTTCTATGATAATACGTTCACATTCAAGAAACATTTCTTCTTATTATTATCAATCTTTGATGAAAAGAAAGTTCAAAAGAGCAGCATTTTTTGAAACAGAAGTCTTTTTTTATTGCCTCTTTTGATGTATTTAATGCATCCTTGCTGAATAAAAATGTATTTTTCTTTAATGAAATATACTCAAATTAACTGAAATCAAACCAAATCAAAACTGGAACTGAATCGAGTCAGAATCTTTATTGCTACCCAGCCCTAATTATCATTGCATTGTCTGAATCTAAAAAACTAAAAAATTGAAATGTAAATTAGTAATGCAGTATTACCCTGCTAATGGCCAGCAGAAAGTCTAAGTGATCAGACTTGTGGACAGAGTGCCTCAGTTTCCAGTAAAGTAAATGTTCCCAAGCAAAGACCAGCAGGCTGAGGCCCATGGCCACGAGCAACATGTAGAAAACACCTGCCATGTTGTCTATGTCTAGTTTGGAGCTCATGACCTCGTTTTTCTCATTCTGGCATATTCCAGACAGCCATACTGTCTCCAGTCTCTGTGTGTCCCCTGCATGAAAGAAAACAGGGTCAGGAACAATGCCAGAAACAGCGGCAGTCAAAGACTACTCAACTATGACAGAAACAAGTGGATACTGTAAGAACCACATATGTGACCCTGGACCACAAAACCAGTCTTAAGTAGCATGGGTGTATTTGTAGCAATAGCCAAAAATACATTGTATGGGTCAAAATTATGCTAAAAATCATTAGGATATTAAGTAAAGATCATGTTCTGTGAAGATATTTTGTAAATTTCCTACCATAAATATATAAAATCTTATTTTTTGATTAGTAATATGCATTGCTAAGAACATCATTTGGACAACTTTAACGGTACTTTTCTCAATATTTTGATTTTTTTTGCAGCCTCAGATTAGAGATTTTCAAATGGTTGTATCTCTGCCAAATATTGTCGTATTCTAAGAAACCATACATCAATAGAACGTTCAGCTTTCAGATGAAAAAACTGACACTTATGACTGGTTTTGTGGTCCAGGGTCACATATGTGCTCCAAAACCTAGTAAGCTTCCAATGAGAAAGCTGTTGCAAAAAAATTTAAGGTGAAGCAATTCCAGAATACATTGTGTCAAACATGGAAAAAATTATAAATGAAACCAGCAAGGCACTAGGATTTAAAACAAAGTCAGTTTCTACTGTTCAGTGGAGGTTTTTTTATACCTGTAGCTTGCATTGACATTTTATACGCAACCTCTCAATTCTCAGCACGTTGAGTTTTTACAGTAAGATGGGAATGTGATAGCTTCCATGCTGGGAGAGAGGATATTAAGTGTGGACCAGTTCCGGTCCCCCAAGTGCAATTTACCATCTCCCAGGAACTGGAGGAGAGCCAGGTCTATGGGGCGCTTCCAGCGGGAGTCCTTCTGCAGAGCAATGCCGTAGCCTGTGGTAGCAAACACCTTTCCACTACCAATGGTGACCAGCTTGCAGCCCTCATCCTTGCCAGCCATATAATTAAGTACTGCTGCATCATATATGAAGGCATCCAACTTCCTACACAGAGGACATAAATGAGCCCAAGGCAAATGGCTTAATAATTACACGTAATTATGTCAAGTAAATAATTAGCGCTTGTTAATTTATACCCCTTTTTTCCTTGACAAATGGTGAACGATACATTATTTATGCTTGGCTGTTTCCCACTGACCCTTAGATCTGTGAAAATATCTAAGTAAATTGCTTCTAAATGGTGCCTATAATGACCAATGGAATAAATCTCATTACAGACTATTAACCAAACATGTTGCTGGACATGTCCTATAGTAATACCAGCTCTTCCACACAACCACACACACATAAAGTGTTATCGCTAAAGCGCACCCTGTTTTAAGGCTGTTGAGAGCTTCCTCCACTCCCTTCTGGTTGTATTTTATCATGTGGGTGTGCATGTCAGGGTAATTGCTTCGAATATTTCTCTCCGTGCTGCCATTTGGGACCGTCCCGAAGCGAAAAGGAGGATAATGTTCCTGGGGTTTTTGAAACTGAAACAAAAAGGAATAGATGGCAGTTCAATTGTTTAGCTGAGGCAGGTTGCAGCTTAACCTTAATAGTGTAGATCAACACAGATTACATGGACTTTACACAGAATCACCTACTGCCCGGGAGGCAGTCACCTTGGAAAAGGATATTAAAAGTAGTGCTTTTCTATTTTTCTCCTCACTGATTCATGCATTTGGACTGTTGGCAATAGTTAATTCATATTTATGCACACTGAACTGAATATGGGATAAAGTAATTCGCTTTGATCAACAATATTAAACAATACTGCAAAGGTCCTATTCATTTCTTAGTTGCATAAATTTATGGATTTCTTTTGCTTATTTTTGAAAATAGGCTTATTTTCCAACTCCCCTAGAGTTAAACAGTTATGTTTTACCGTTTTAGAATCCATTCAGCCGATCTCCGGGTCTAGCGGTAGCACTTTTAGCATAGCTTAGCATAGATCATTGAATCAGATTAGACTGTTAGCATCTCATTTAAAAATGACCAAAGAGTTTCGAAATTTTTCCTATTTAAAACTTGATTCTTCTGTAGTTACATTGTGTACTAAGACTGACGGAAAATGAAAAGTTGCGATTTTCTAGGCCGATATGGATAGAAATGTATATATATGGATATATGGATAGGGTAGGAAACTTATGGATACTCTCATTCTGGTGAGATAATCAAGGAACTTTGCGGTCTAATCAGATTCAATGATCTATGCTAAGCTATGCTAAAAGTGCTACCGCCAGATCCGGAGATCGGCTGAATAGATTAGAAAATGGTAAAACTCAACTGTTTAACTCTAGGGGAGTTGGAAAATGAGCCTATTTTCAAAAATAGTGGCGTGTTCCTTTAAAAACAAAGGTGCCTCACGATGCCATAGAAGATCCTTGTTTTGTCTAAATGGTTCCATAATGAACCTTAAATATCTGAAGAACCTTTCTGTTTCACGAAAGGTTCTTTATGGTGAAAGAAGGTTCTTCAGATAGGTAAGAAAGAGTTGGCGCCAACAGCCATGTGCACAGTGCGCCACCATATGGCGCAATTGCGCTTTGGGTGACCCGAGTTCGAATCCCGCCTTGTGGACCTTTCCCCATCCTGTCCCCCCTCTCTCTCAAATGACCAGCATAAACCAGCATCAAAACCTACCTAACCAGCATATGGTGTTTTTTTCAACAGGGGTCCTATCAAAAAATGCAAAAACACACACACAAAAAGAGATGGTTCTTTAAAGAACCTTTGACTGAATGGTTCTTTGTGGAACCAAAAAAGGTTCTTCTATGAAGAACCTTTCAAAGCACCCTTATTTTTAAGAGTGTAGCCCAATTATGTGGGAAAACCACAGACTTGGCAACACTGCTTACAGCATTTTCTCATGAAAAACACTGAGCGAAAATGTTAGTTATCCTGAGATTATCTTTAAGACATGAGTGACAGAGCTCTTTGAAAGGTGCCAATTTACTGATATTGCAATCAAGCTTTTGTTTTGTTGCTCAATTTTCTTCACTTTTGGGGAAAAACAAACTGCTTGGCTTATGAACAAATTAAAAATTGCCTAGCCCCTTAATAAAACGCTGACAGATGAACACGTGGACTATTTTAATGACGTCCTTACTACCTTTCTGGGCCTTGAAAGTGATAGTTGTCTATGCAGGGTCAGAAAAATCTTGTATTTAATCAAAAATAACCTTAATTTGTGTTCCAAAGATGAAAGTCTTGTGGGTTTGGAAGAACAGTAGTTAATACTGAGTAGTTAATGACAGAATTTTCATATTTGGGTGAACTATACTTTTAAGGTTAGGTTTCATTTTAAAATCTGGTTGGATATTTAACATACCAAATATTAGTATTACGTGTAACAAGGCATTTTTTTTTAATATAGCTCATTTACAAAAACATAACGCTTACCTTTTTGTCACTAAGTCCAGACACAGTGTCAATGTACTGCTCTTGGATCATGAAGGCAGCTAAATTGGCTGTGTAGCTGGCGAGGAAAATTACAGCAAAAAAGGCCCAGACCAAGACCATAATTTTGCTTGTTGTGCCTTTGGGGTTTTCAATAGGAACAGAGTTGTTGAAGACGATTCCCCACAGGAGCCAGACAGACTTCCCAATGGTAAAAGTTGGACCCCCAGGGGCTATAAGAGAGATATATTCATACTTAGTATATACAAAATAACATTTAATTATAATAATTTATATAAATATGATTAAATCATATATGATCAAAAGTTTGGGGTCTGAAAGAATGATTATAAGAAATGTTTCTTAAGCACCAAATCAGCGTATTAGACTGATTTATATAATACACATCTGTACGTCCTTTATAACAGATGTTTTGTCTCTTTCGATTGAATTAGTCACAGATCAGTCCACATGGGCAAACTTTCTTTTCTAGTTCCACCTTGACATCAGTTCTTAATGTGGTTCTTGTGTCTCACACACAGCCACAGAAAAGCCAAGCAATCAATCAAAGTCAAATTAGCAAAGCGACAAACGTTAATTAAACCTCCGAAAAATGACCTTTTACACTAGGAGACAAGTACACACCCTGTCAGCTCGGTTTATGTGGATTGATTAGGCTGCTTCCACAACTATTCTTCCTCTCCTAGAGCTTTGTGTCTGATAGAACGAATACTGTTTGAAAAACCAAGGCTGACCTTTGGCACTGACAAGGCTCCGGTTGTAGCCAACAGGGCTGAAGTATTCAAACACGAACACGGTGACTGCCACAACAGTCAGGCACATTACGAACATCATAACCCACACGGCTGGACTGTAAGGCTCTGCAAAGAGAGAGAAAGACACGTTTGGGTTCACAGAAGTCCTTTTTTGAAAATACAAAAATTATCTAATTAAGTGACTAAGATCGTGCATAACTTGTTTTTGATTGTTATGTAAATGCTGTGCAGTTAGCATAATAATTAATGAGCAAATTAGCAGTTTAGCACAGTCAAAATGCCTTTCTTTTGTGTGCAGTTTACAATGCATTACAAAATGTTTTTACGGTCCAGGATTTCTTTTACATTCTTTTTTTTAAATTTCAATCTAATCACATTCTAATTAAAACCACCACTGGCAGGAAATATTTAACACTGCCTGCAAGCATCTCTCATTGTCAATGTGAGTGAGGCCTTGGAAATAGACGGCTAATGATGACTTCTCACCCAGGAAGGCAGAAGGTGAGACTGTTCCGTTGCTTCTGGCCACCATAACGCTAATCCCAGTCTCCACGAACGGCACTGAAAAGTCAACAATCTCTGAGCGCTCCTCATTGATGGTAAGAGAGCCAATTGCCATATCTGCACGTTTGTAGAAGACCTTGAACAAGGAGAAAGTGAATTAAAACTTTAGGCAGTCATCAGTGGCAAATATGAAATCTGAAATAATGGAGGCCCCTGAGAACCATAAGATGGGATCCTCCCGCAGTCAGAATTGCGAGACATACTCACAATTCAAAAAAATAAACTCGAAATCCAGACTTTTTCTTGGAAATGCGAGTTTATGTCGCAATTGTGACTCTTTTCTCAGAATTGCATGATATAATTGAGTTATAAAGTCAGAACTGCAAGGTCTAAACTCGCAATTTTTACTTTTTTCTCAGAATTGCATGATATAAACTCGCAATTGCGAGTTATAAAGTCAGAATTGCGAGAAATAAACTCAAAATTCTGAAAAATAAACATGAAATTCTGACTTTTTTCCTCATAAATGCAAGTTTATATCTTGAAATTCTGACTTTTTACCTCAGAATTGCATTAAACTATGAAAGCCCATTTCCGCCACTGAATAAAAAGTAAAAAAAAAGGTAACTGCGACTTTCTATCTCAAAATTCTGACTTTTTTTCCTCGCAAGTGCAAGTTTACATTTCACAATTCTGACTTTTTTCCTCAGATTGTGAGATATAAACTCGCAATTCTGAGAAATGAAGTCAGAAACCTGTGATATAAACTCACAATTGCAAGTTATAGTCTGAATTGCGAGACAACTTGAAATTTCTGTTTTTTTCTTGCAAATGCAAGTTTATATCTTGCAATTGAGACTTTTTTCTCAAAATTGCATGATACAAACTCGCAATTCTGAGAAATTAAGTCAGAACTGCGTGATATAATTGTGGGTTATAAAGTCAGAACTACGAGATATAAACCTTGCAATTTTGACTTTTTTTTCTCAGAACTGCATGATATAACCTTGCAGTTGCGAGTTATAAAGTCAGAATTGTGAGACATAAACAATTCTGAAAAATAAAATCAAAATTCTGACTTTTTTCTCACAAATGCAAGTTTATATCTCGCAATTCTGACTTTATATTAAGTCAGAATTGTGATATATAAACTTGCAGTTCTGAGAACATATCAGTCTTTTTCCCCCTCAAAATTAGATTTTATAACTTGCAATTGCGAGCTTTTTGCGAGTCGCAGTAACATTTTTAAAATTTTATAAGAGCAATGTGTTACAATAACATTTTTTATTTTATATTCAGTGGCAAAAAAGGGCTTCCATAATAAACTCATCAAAAGTGACAGTAAAGACTTTTACATTATTCTAAAAAAAAAAAAAAAATATATATATATATATATATATATATATATATATATATATATATCAAATGAACTGTGTTCTTTTAAACTTTATATAACTTTATATATTGTTTTCATAATTGATATTAAAGGGATAGTTCACCCAAAAATGAAAATTCTGTCATTAATTACGTACCTTCATGAAGTTCCAAACCCGTAAGACCTTCATTCATCTTTTCAACACAAATTAGGATATACAAATTTGGAACAACATGAGGGTGAGTAATTAATTAATTAATTAAAATTCACCATCACAAGAATAAATTACATTTACAACATTACTGTTTTGACTGTATACTGCAGCTTTTGTAAGAATAAGATACGTTTTAAACTTTTTAATATAAAAAAAAAGAATTCTTACGGACCCCAAACTTTTGAATGGTTGTGCATAATGCATATATGTATGCTGTGAATGTATGGATGCTCATAACAGTAAAGAGTATCTCTGCATTGTACAGGTTTCCTGTACATCAATGTCAGCCATACCCACTATAAACGTGACATAATACTAAACATTTTTGTGGATATCACAATTAAGATTGTTGCTATAATAGCCACTGGTTTCCAGATTCCAATTTCTTCAAGGAACAGAAATGGACACGAACCACTAACCCCGTCATCACACAACTTGTAACATCACAAATCAGTGTTGACAGATTTGTTTTGCCGTCGCCCGCAATCAGCCTCATAAACAAAAATTCCTTACATCACACTCACGTCAGTCCGGAATTACTATCTAGCTATTATATAATCATTATTTATCTCACTTAATGATCTATTTCTCTCGCGGCATGAAAAGCATTTAAGCCTTGTATGCGGAGCGAGGGTTTGCTATCTTTAAACTCATCAGCGTGTGAGCAGATGCAGGTGATGAGAACCGATGAAGTGATCAGCAGCTGTGTAAGACACTTAACCACCGGATTAAGTGACACTACACACAGCAGGAGGGCACAGGATGAAATGTGTCAAGATCGCATTTTAAAGCCAGTTATGCTTCTTGAATGCCCTTAACAACTTTAGCTGCAATAATTGGTGGGTTCAGGAGATCTGTTAAACACGGAAAGAAAACAGGGTGTGAGTAATGCTAGGAAAAGCGCGCTGACGCCGTCATAGGAAGCTGATTTATTTTTCGTATCACGCTGTAAACTGTTTTATTTTTATATCCTCAGATGTTAATTTAGCTCATTTCCCATGAGCTCTGAACTGTTGACATGTTTGAAGTGTGAGTGCGTTTATGTGAGAAAAAGAGAGAGAGAGAAAATGTGCCATTTCATACCTCTCCAATCATCCCGTTCCAGACGCCACGGACCATCTTGCCATGCTTCCCGTTGGTGACCAGATAAAGGTCGTATGAAAACTTGATGGTGCGTGAGAGCTTCTTTAGGATGTCTATGCAGAAACCTTTGCAGCAGAGTTTGGTGTAAGGCTCAGTGTGACCTGTTATACTGCACATAAAAAAAAAGAAAAAATGAATTGAATTGCTCCAGGCATTCTGAAGCCAAATTATAGCTTTATGTGAGAAACTGTCTCAAAATTGCAGTCATATGGACCACATTTATGTTACCACTAAGCTTAAACTCTTCAGTCCATGTTCCTTGCAACCCTGTTTTTTGTTTCAGGTGACTATTCCTTTAACCCAACCATGGTTAAAAAGGTTAAGTCTCACATGCTTACATTGAACATTTGGTGAAGAGGATCAAAGCGTATGGTTCTAGGGCAAAACATATGGTGTGACACACATCTGAAAGAAAGATTACTGACAGAAAAGCCAATGAATTATAACTGGAATAATACAGACGTGAATACGGAAAGAGGAAATGATCTGTACTGCCAAAAGAGGATATGAAGAATATCAGAAGACTTTATGTACAGTAGAGGTAAAATGCCATCTATAGTACTGTTTGAGAACTTTTCTCTCTTTCTTCTCTCTGACCTGGGAGAAGCAGTAAATAGTCTACATAATTATGTTCACTCATAACCTTAAGCACATATTTATGGAAGCTTATTTCCACCATGAAATAATAAAAAAGGTAATTGTGACTTTTTATCTCACAATTCAAAATTTTTTCTTGCAAAACTGTGAGATAACAACTCAGAATTGCAAGTCTCTATCTTGCAATACTGAGTTTATATCTGGCAATTCTGAGTTGATGTCAAAAATGAGAGATGTAATATAGAATTTTAAAAAAAGGATTTGCATGATTTGTGATATATATTTAGAATATGCTAATATAAAAAAAAGAATTGCAATATAAACTGCAAAAAAAAAAAAATAACAACAACTGCAAGATATAAACAGAATTGTGTTAAGGCTTAGGCTGAGATAAAAGTCCGAATTGTGAGGTATAATTCAGTTTTTACAAGAAAAAGTCAGAATTATGAGATGTAAATAAAAAAGTTAATTCTGACTTTTTATCTCATAGTTCAGATTTTCCACACAATTTTTATAGCTCACAATTCAAAATGTTTCCTTGCAGAACTTTGAGATATAAACTCAGAATTCCAGGTTCATGTCTTGCAGTTTTGAGTTTATACAATGCAATTCTAAGTTTATATCTCGCAATTCAGTTCAGAGTTTAGTACAAATCTGACAGATTGTCCAAACTGTACGTTTTATCTTACAATTCTTAGTTTATATCTCATAACTGTGAGAAAAAAGTCTGAATTGTGAGATATAAAAAGGAATTGCATAATTGCGTTATCTCACAATTCAGACTTTTTCCTCACAGTTCTTAGTTTATATTTCACAATTCAGAATTTTTCCTTGCAGAACTGTGAGATATAAACTCAGAATTGCAAGTCCATATCTCGCATTTTTGAGTTCATATGTCGCAATTCTGAGTTGAGTACAAATCTGATAGATATAAACTTAGATGTCCGACATAACTGTGAATTTTATCTTGCAATTCTTAGTTTATATCTCAGAATTGTGAGGAAAAAAAAGTCTGAATTGTGAGACATAAATTCAGAATATTAAAAAAAGGAATTGCATGATTGCGTTATCTCACAATTCAGGTCTTTTTCCTCACACTTCTTAGTTTATATTTCACAATTCAGAATTTTTCCTTGCAGAACTGACATATAAACTCAGAATTGCAAGACCATATCTCGCAGTTTTGAGTTTATACATTGCAATTCTAAGTTTATATCTCGCAATTCAGTTCAGATTTCAGTACAAATCCGACAGATTGACAAAACTGAGTTTTATCTTGCAATTCTTAGTTTATATCTCAGAATTGTGAGAAAAAAGTCTGAATTGTGAGATATAAACTCAGGAAATATAAAAAAGGAATTGCAAGATTGCATTATCTCACAATTCAGACTTTTCCTCACAATTCTGAGTTTATACCTCACAATCAGGAATTTTTCCTTGCAGAACTGTGAGATATAAACTCAGAATTGCAAGTCCATATCTCGCAGAGTTTATACATTGCAATTCTAAGTTTATATCTCACAATTCAGTTCAGAGTTCAGTACAAATCTGACAGAAATAAACTCAGAAGTCTGACATAAACTGTGAGTTTTATCTTACACTTCCGAGTTTATATTTCACAATTCTGAGTTTAGTACAAATTTGTGAGATAAAAACTGCGAGTTTTATTTTGCAATTATTAGTTTATATCTCAGAATTGTGAGAAAAAAGTCTGAATTGTGAGGTATAAACTCAGAATATTAAAAAAAGCAATTGCATGATTCCATTATCTCACAATTCAGACTTTTTCCACACACTTCTTAGTTTATATCTCATAATTCAGAATTTTTCTTTGATATAAACTCAGAATTGCAAAGTCATATCATGCAG
Source organism: Cirrhinus mrigala (assembly GCA_036247105.1). Taxonomy (NCBI): domain Eukaryota; kingdom Metazoa; phylum Chordata; class Actinopteri; order Cypriniformes; family Cyprinidae; genus Cirrhinus; species Cirrhinus mrigala. Next base: position 10,938,513 of record CM070018.1, on the reverse strand, counting down.
TTTTGAGTATTTACATCGCACTTAAGAGTTTATATCTCGCAATTCTGAACTGAGTACAAAATTGTCATATATAAACTTAGAATCGCAGTTTTATCTTGCAATTCTTAGTTTATATCTCATATTTATATGTCTGAATTTTGAGATATAAACTCAGAATATAAAAAAAAGAAATTGTGCGATACAGACTCAAACTGCGAGAAAAAAGAATTGCAAGTTATAAACAGAATTATGTTAACATCTTGGTATTTTATATTTATATCTCGGAATTCAGACATAAACAGAATTCCAAGAAAAACAGTCCAAATTGTGTGATATAAACTCTTATATCTTCTAATTCTGAGTTCATATTTTGAAAAAAGACTTAATTTTAAGACAAAAACTCCAAAATTACAATGAATTCTTATGGCAGAAATAAGCTTCCATACATAGCAGTAGATATATACAGACTCCAATAGCAAATAAACAACAGCTCTCCTCCGCAAACCGCTGTAATTTAAAAACCTGTAGCTCAGAATCTATAAAAACGGTGTCCTGGTTGTGAGCATTCACAATAAAATGCTTGAAACAAAGCGATGGCCTCCATTAACCGTTAGATGCTGGAGGCACTCAGCAGAGAAACTCTGAGAGCAATAATGATACATCACCTCTAACCTCCCCCAGACCTCCAGCGTAATGAGCTGTACGGAGAGTGGACTTGGGGCGGAGGGCCGGCAATGCAGGGTGTGCGGCACTGGCAGCAACCATAACAAAGAAAGACAAATGAACTGTTTGGAAAGATGGGAGTCTCCCTCTGCAAGCGGTCTGGACGTAACATAAACAAGCCTGTCTCTGTTCTAGTCTGTCTCACCACCTGCAAACGGCGCTGGCGCTTTGGGTTAAGTGGGCTGTGAATTGAGGATGAGCTGTTTAATCAGTCAAACACATACACAGACATGAAGCACAAGGGACAGAGATGAAGAGAAAGTTGGTGTCAAAGAGCAGCAGTCTGTTTCCTGGCATAATGGACACAGGCGCACAAACACACTGGGTGCCTAGGGAGTGCCAATCAATTATTTCTCCTTTAAACAAAGTTAATCACAGTACATTGAGTAATATGGATCTCTGTTATCATTGGCGTACAGTCAGTTATTCTGAAACCATCACAGCTGGATGAGACATTGGCTTGACCTATCTATTGCAGAAATGGGTGTAGCACATCGATCCGGTTGTAGTGGACTAATGCATTTCATATCCAAACACAGCGCCACATTAGTACAGCAGTCTGCTGACCTTGATATTCGTGGCATCATAAATGCCACTGACTGTACTGGATGCTCTGACTTTTAAAAGAGTATACCATATATAGGGAGACCTAGTTCACACTAACTAAAGGGATAGTTCACCATAAATTGAAAATACCCTATAATTTACTCACCCTCAAACCATCCTATGTGTAAATGACTCTCTTCTTTCAAACGAATATAACTGGATATTAAAAAATGTCCTGTCTCTTTCAAGATTTATAATGGCAGTGAATGGGTGTTGAGATTTTAAAGTCCAATAAAGTGCATCCATCCATTATAAAACGTACTCCAAACGGCTCCAGGGGGTTAAAGGAGAAGTCCACTTCCAAAACAAAGATTCACATATAATGTACTCACCCCCTTGTCATCCAAGATGTTAATGTCTTTCTTACTTCAGTTGTAAAGAAATTGTTTTTAAGGAAAACATTTCAGGATTTTTCTCCATATAATAAACTGCTATGGTGCCCCGATTTTGAACTTCCAAAATGCAGTTTAAATGTGGCTTCAAACGATCCCAAACTGAGTCCAGCCAAGGAAGAAGGGTCTTATCTAGCCTGCATTTAGAATGTTCCCAAAATTCAAGAAAAAATTGTGTTCTGGGGGATAAAATACACATTTTTTGTCAGGGTACTCCTGGTAAATTTGCATTTCAGGAGCTAAATATGACGTTATTGGGGTTGATTCAACCCGCAGGCATCAAAAACAACCCGCTGCAACAGTGTTAAAGTAGCCCAATTCTGCGGGAAAACCGCGGAGTTGGCAACACTGGTGTTTCGTTCCTGAATGAATCAACCGGTTCAATCCCAATGACTCACTTAACAGTGACTTGCTGCCACCTACTGGTGGTTTTAACTTTACATTTAAACTATCTTTTCATTTTTTAAATAATTTCAAATATCAGTATTCAATGTTTTATGTTTAAAAAATCAAAACATTATTAATGTATTTGTAACTGCAGGTTTAAGCATTCCATGTCCCTCTAAGCTTCATTAACGTGTAGATATATGGGTCATTCTATAATTGTGGGTACATCTCATGTCCGTGAAGTATATTTTTTAATCTATTTTCATCAATATAAAGCCCCGATAATTAATTTTCTAGTACACAATTATATTTTTCACTATCACATTACTATATGTTGAAAAAGCCATATATTTTGTTAAAAAATGATGTTTATATCACATACAACCCTGGTATTCAGTTGTCCGATTTTATAAAGTTACTCATTCTACTCTGCATTTATGCATGACAATTACCTCAAATATAAATTAATTTCATAGTTTTGCCTTCAGTTAGGTTAGGTTATTAGGACATTTGGGTGTGTGCTTTAAAAATAATAAGTTTTTATTGTGATATAACTTTTTATTTGTGTCTGAAAAAAGTCAACAAAGTTACCCACTAGAACCCCCCCCCCCCCCCCACAAAAAAAAGGAATGGTTTGTCCTATTCTTGCATAATTTGCACAGTATGATGATATTTCCTCTAGAAGCACATGGATGAAACACTAGAAGTTATGTTCTCTCTCTTTCCCCTTATATTGGTTAAACTAGCAAACCTGTGTCAAGTGTGGATCCACTGACTGTCAACAGTGCTACACAAATATTATTGCTGCAGATTTTAACGAGACAATTTAACCAAAACTTATGTTTTGTTTATGAAAATATATTTCTAAACATACCATATGCTCAGCAGTTCTAGGTTTTCATGTTAAGTATAGGCCCAAAACACTAAAAATGTCAACTTAGTTACCTGTCAACTGTGTTACCCAGTAAAGGTAACATGGTGGACAGTAGCAAACATAAATGGTATTTTATGCACATATTCCTACAGATCACCCTCATTTATATAGCATTTTATACAATATAGATTGTTTCAAAGCAGCTATGTAAGGTCATGTTTGGGTTTTTGGGAAAAAGGAAAACTTTTTTTCTTCACATTGTCAAAGTCTTTTAGGAGCAACTTCAGGAGTCAGCCGTCCACGGTGTATATCAGCACAATAACAAAATATTGTCTAATTATTGTTATCGGTAAAATCCCAGAAAATATCGAGATATCATTTTTTGTCAATATCGCACACCCCTAGTACTAAAAAGATAAAAAAAAAAGATTGGCAATGGTCACTTTGTCACGTCCAGTGTAGACAGCTTAAGGCTGTTGGTGTATTTCCGTTTTTTTGTTTTTTTGGCTAGTAGAAGTTATGATTGGCCTGTAACTTAAAAAATTAGTGAAAAAGTTAATTTCAATCCCTGTGTAGGATGTAGGCGAATGTGGAGCAATGTGGAGAACTTTTTATGATGAATGGATGTACTTTATTGGACTTCAAAATCTCAACACCCATTCACTGCCACTATAAAGCTTGGAAGATCCAGGACATTTTTTTAATATAACTCCAATTGTATTCATCTGAAAGATGAAAGTCGTATACAGCTAGGATGGCTTGAGGGTGAGTAAATCATGGAGTAATTTTTATTTTTAGGTGAACTATCCCTTTAAATAGTTGAATCTTGCCTGTGTTTGTGCAATTGAACTTGACTCCAAACCCTAAAGTTACTGAGATAAACTGTGGCAACAAACCCTGGTCTCCCCAACCATATTTTGGTATACTCTTACTTTATGCCAAATCCAGTGGTATACATTTCTATTAATGACTAATTAGCGTATGTAAAACACACTTGTAGACATGAATTGGGACTCATTATATTATAAGCTCATAAATTCAGTCACACATGAAATGCCTATTGTAACTTCAGGTCCAATTAAAAGCAGTTGTCACACTTTCCAGAACTTCCTGAACACCAGTGCCAATTAGCATGAAGGTGTGTGATGGGCCCCACAGCAGAACGTCACCATTATGGTTATTGATCATTGTTTCCCCCTCAGCCATCACACGCTCCCCAAGGGGTGATTACTCTGCTTTATGATTTATTTACACTCTCTCCCCTCAGCATGGAGCCATAATGAGCCTGTCATCTCTCTCTCTCTGGGCACGACACACTCCTCACTCACCATGTGTTAGCTCCAGAGCTGCACAATTCACTGAACCTGCGTTTATTTACCTGGGGGAACCAAAGACAAAACTTTTGGAATTACACTATTTTACCATTCACGTCTAGGAAATCCACAGACAGAGGAAAGCAAATTACTGTGATCAAGGAGTCACAGATTTTAAATTGCAAGTTTATGCCTAGGGCAAGGAGGGTTGAGGGATTAATTGCTGGAATGAGCAAAACAATTCCTAATAATAGGTTCGGGGTCAATCCATTGAGCTTCTGTTTAAATCATTAAGCCCTTTGGTAAATGAAGATGAGACTTACTGGGATTCACAAGCACACTAGTAGCCGAGTTTGGGAGCCTCCAAGGTGCTTAAGTTGGGTCTCATTTCCATTTTTAGAAACACTAAAAATCCTAGTGAGTGAGACTTTTTAAACAGGATTTTCCTCTAAGGTGAATTCACATTAACAAAGTATGCATGGCTGCTAAACAGGATTTATATAGAGGTATTTCCTCCGAGGAGGCAAGGAAGGCAGTGTCTCATCAAAAAACTGGATGAGAAAAAAAGTGTAATACAAAAATAAAACAACGCAAGCTACAAAATACAACATAAAGCATATAAATCACTAGTTTTTCTTAAAGGAACACCACTTTTTTGCTAATAGCTTAGCATAGATCATTGAATCAGATTAGACCGTTAGCATCTCGCTCGATGCTAACGGTCTAATCTGATTCAATGATCTATGCTAAACTATTAGCAAAAAAGTAGAGTGTTCCTTTAAGTTACAGCAGGAGTCTCTCACTTCCCCTGAGCCCATTAAGTTTTAACAGACTCCCTAAAGCATGTGGTGAGTTTTTGGGGGGTAACTGAGAATGATCATGTGAGAGAAGGCACTTGATATGATTGGATATGACTGATTATGTTCGGCTGTGATTGGTTCATGCAGTAAATCCCGCCTCTTGTGTTAATGTGCGTTCCATCTGCAAATCAGGCTGAATGAACAATGTAAAAGCGTTAATGGGAGGACTTTAAAAAAAGTAAACAACTCCCACACTTATATATATATATATATATATTTGTTATGTCAAAATAAGACCTGAAATGGCATGAAAACATGATCTGTGGGTTTTTAGTAAGTAATCAGCTTGGTGAAATTTAAAGTAAATCTCAGCGTCTCTGACCAATATTTACCAAGCTTTGATGACTGATGATCTGAAAAATTAAAAAATAGTTAAAAGTTAACTATTAAAAAGAATAGCTGAATGTAAGTTCACAAATAATATATATTGTTTATATTGTTACTGCCTTGAGTTATTATTTTGGAATAAATGTGAAATGCTTAAAAACACTAACTTAATGAGATTCATACTTGGCTTTAATAAACAGAATATTGATTACATTGATAATGTAAAAATATTAAATAGAATTGTTTTTTTTTTATTTTTTATTTCTCTGATAGTGTAAGTGATGTTCATTTAACCAAGAAAATGTGACTACACTCTTAAAAATAAAGGTTCTTTATTGGCATCGATGGTTCCATGAAGAACCTTGAATTTCCATGGAACCTTTCAAATGCAGAAAAGGTTCTTTATAGTCAAAAAGGTTCTTTAGATTTTTTAAATGTTCTTCAAATTGGTTCTTTTAAGAACTATTTACTAAAAGGTTCTTTCAGTAACCAAAAATGGTTCTTCTATGGCATCACTGCAAAAACACCCTTTTGGAACCTTCATTTTTAAGAGCGTAGGACATGAAATTATATCTGATTTAAAAAAAAAAAAAATTAAACGAATAAATACATTTGAGGACTTTACCTCCTCATTTATATATATTTTCATGGACAAATTACTTAAATTACCCTTTTACAAAACTGATTTCTCAAGCTTTGTCATTTTTTGAGCACAATAACTGTGTAACTGTGCAAGGCATGCAAGAAGATTCTTCTTTTTTTAGGGTGAACTACACCTTTAAATAATGCTCCAGTAAAGTAATTAGCTGCATCTTGAACTCTCTACAATCTCACAGATGCAACACCCCAATAAAGTGTGTAATAAGCTTGCTGGACTGTAACAAGTTGCATATGTTAAGTGACTCTCACAGCATATTGCTAAATGGGGATGTTTGCCAATTTTGTGTAGGCTTTATTAGACTTTTCTTTTTAATTAGCAGACTCTGCTTTTTCTTGTTTTCTAATATTGGAAACAGCTGGCAAATATATAATAGTGAATGTTAGATGTTTTCACTTAAAGTTTAGTAGAACTTTCTCCCTTTCACATTTTCTTGTTTGTGTTTGTACGGTGACTCATTCTAGAAAGTGAAAAGGTTGCTGTCGCTTATTTTATAATTATTAATGGGTACCTATTATCACTGTAGCTGGGACAATCCATCCAGTGGACACTCTTTATTGCTTCCCTTAATAAGAGACCATTCATTTTTAGGATCAATGCAATCAAATTAGTACGTTTGCATGTGCAGCAGAGAGAGGATGATCTAATATGAAGCCTTCTAGATATTGGTCTCATAAACAAGCTCATTTGAGGAATATCTTTGTAAACAGCCACAGATGTTGACCTTTTAAAGTCACTATCACAGATGTACCTTTCAGTCCTGTTGGACTGTCGGCGACACGGAACAGTATTGCGCACACAAGTGCCCGTGGCAGGATCGACACTCTCCACGATGACAAAAGGCCTCTCCTCCAGCGTGGCTACAGTCAGGTGGCGGTTGTCAGACACGGGCTCCAGGAAGCTGCCGTAACGGGGCCATACAGGGTATCGCATCTGCAGAATCCCTCCCTCGTAGCTTCCAACCTGTGGAGGGATTCAGAAGAGGTTTAAATGTGGATTAAACCTAACGAACTGCAAACAAAGCAAAGATGTTCTTCATTGACTCCTATAGTGTTTTTATACTGAGCTAATTATATTTTCTATCCCTTAAACCTAAAGCAAACACTGCATTTTTAGATTTTCCCTGTAAAGGCCGACATATGAGATAATAGTCAGAAAAATCTACCCTTTTTAATGGAAAAGTTTATTGAACCTTTACACAAAATATTTTAAAAAAAAAACCTTTGTTCAATATAATATTTTACACATCAGGCTTTTATGGCTTGTATGATACAGGAGAATATAGAGCTCCTAGTAAAAACACCACAAACACAACACAAATTCAGAGGTCAAAATTGAGCAAAAATATGCAACTTAGTGAAGCTGCTGATATTTATATGGCCAAAAAACTATAACTCTTAAATATATGTCTTAATAGGGTGATATTAAATGCTTAATTTATGATCAAAGCTCTGTAGTTTTTATTGTGGACATATGTACATGTGCATGCATGCATGTACATTACTTGCTGAAAAAGTATGAACTACACTGTAAAAAACAATTTGTTGAGTCAACTTAAAATAATTTGTTATCCCTCTGCCTTAAAATTTTAAGTTCAGTCAACTCAAAAAAAAGGTTTAGTGAACTTGAAATGTTCAATTTTTTTACTAATTGACAACTTAGATATTTAAGTTGATTCTACTTACAATTTTAAGGCAGCTGAGTAACAAACCTAGCTTTAACTTAAACAAACCAAATTTTTAGTTTAGTCAATTCAAATATCCAAGTTGTCACATAGTACAACTTAAAATTTTAAGTTGACTGAATTTGAGTTGACTGAACTTAAAATTTAAAGGCAGCAGGAGAACAAATTATTTTAAGTTGACTCAACAAATTGTGTTATATTGTTTTTTACAGTGTATATGGTTTCCAGTAAGTGGAAAACATGGACAGAATCACAGAACCCAGTCATAAAAATGGAATTTACTATATAACGTTGAATGTCACAGAATTTGCCAAATTACGGATTAATAAATCATAAGTAGGTCAGTTTTACAATTTCTTTTGAGAAAAACTATCACCATACAGAAACTTAAAGGAGCAACCTGTCAAAATAAAAGTTCGGTTTAACTTGGAGAAACTGTGACAGAAATACATTACTTAATGTAGACCTAATGATAATTATTAAATGATTATTAAAACATTATTTTTTAAAGGAATATGTACCAGAAAAAATATTTACCAGAATTTATTTACCGGTATGTAAACTGTAAATACACAACACATTATTTCTGAAAAAAAAAAAAAAAAAAAAAAAAAAAAAAAAAAAAAATATATATATATATATATATATATATATATATATATATATATATATAAATCAGTTAAATCAGAGAAAATTTGATCAAACCATTAAAGTGTAATCCAGAAAATTAATGGAAAACAGAATTTGGGGAAAAAAAAAACAAAAAAAACATATTTTGTACGACCTTAAAAATTAAATTTTTGGTAAACACTGTTAAATTGTGTACATTTCGTGATTTCAATTAATTAGACATGCTTTTTTAGTATTATATTATATATTTTAATATATATTTTAACATTAAATCAGAGAAAAATTAAAATGGAATTTGGAAAAAAAATAAGATAGATTTCATAGGGCCCAAGACACAATGTTGGTCATTTTAGCCTTGTAAGGACCTTTTGATAGGCAAAACCACACAAACATTCAAGCACATGACAGGAGTGATAAAGGAAAATGTTCCAAAGTCCAATTAACGGGGTCTTCCTCACGGGCATGTTGTATTTTTCATCCGCTGTTTAATACGATGCATTATTCGTTTGTCGCACCATCAGCGTGATGTATAATCAAATATCCCAAAGCTTTCTTATGTTATTCTCTTTTATTGCTCTTATTTTTTTTAGATTTTTCCTCTAACCTTGGAATGAATTTGTAATAATGGTCAGAATTTATACTACTCCAGTAATGAAGGTGTTGCACAAAGCCGTAAATCTCCCAGGGCTCAGAGGCTCACGGGGAATCTTTACATAGCTGTTTGTAGACTGTGGAAAAGCCCTATTATCCAGAGAGAGCTCAACCCACTGGTCCAACTCAGCTTAAAAGAGACTATGGAGAGCCGGTTTCGAAACTGCCTCTTCTAAAATTTCCCAAGAACCCATGTGTCACACCCAAACACCAAGAGAGAGGAAGTACAAATCTGCTGTCCTTCCCTGGGACCCTCTTGCAAAGGTACATGAGAGAAGAACATACACTCCTAAAATCTAAAAGCTGCAGTCCATTAGCTGGTGTTGTTATTACCTGACTGCTTTTTGAATGTGTGACCCCAGCTGCTCTATTTGAGCAAATAGTTTAGCATCTGTATTCCCAAACCACGTTTGCATCATATTTTTGGAGAAAAACGTAAAAGAGCTGAAAAATAAGTCCACTGTTGCACATCCTTTTACTACAAAAGACAAGAAACCTCAGGAAAGTGTTGCACTAATTGTGCAGCAGCTGTTTGACAGCCTTTCCCAAATGCAGCGGAGGCTTTTCGGATTGGGAATTGTAATCCATGTTTGGTTATGGTATTAGCTGTGAGGGGAAGTGAGCGTGATAAGCCTTGGCCACAGGGATTTATTGAAGAATCATTCATAAACTTCAGCAGAACAAATAGATTCAATCTCCGGACTCCAGGTGTGAATATCATGAGAGTCTGGTGGCACATCACATTTGATCATTAGCAATGACGACAAGAACTAAAGAACATTTTATTTGCACATTAAATGAGGGCTGTGTCGTGGAAACTGTTCTTTATATGTAAAGAATGAATCCAGACAAAGCTCAACAGTTATTTCTGGCTGTTTTAGTGAGCACTTTCAGACCAGCGACTGAAATAGGCTGTGTAGTGAAAGTGAGAGGTATAGTAATTCAGCAGAATATAATGGCTGTAATAGCAGGGTATTCTATTCTTGTTCTGAGGCGCAAACCAGATTTCGGTCTGAGTAGATATCTGTTATTTGGAATAGCCTATATCGTTTTACAGCTGCCTAGCATACCTGGGGTGCTTCTGCAGAGATTTTCAAAAGACAATGTCTGTCCAAACACTAAACCAAATCATCATGTACTTAAACTACCAAAACATCTTGTCTATTGCAGTGATTCTCGTTGATTCTCAGTGAATCTCATTTTGATGATGTGAAATGGTTGAGCTTGGTGAGCTACTAAATCAAATGATTCACAATATGCTTTCTGAAGCCCCGATCTGAATCAAATGATTTGTGATATGTGCTTTGAAGTCCCGATCTGAATCAAATGATTTGCGATACGTGCTCCGAAGTCCCGATCTGAATCAAAAATTTGAATATGCACTCTGAAGTCCCGATCTGAATCAAATGATTCGCAATATGCACTTCAAAGTCCCAATCTGAATCAAATGATTGCTGATATGCACTTTAAAGCCTCAATCTGAATCAAATGATTTGTGATACTTACTTTGAAGCCCCGATCTGAATCAAATTATTCACAAAACGTGCTTTGGAGCCTCGATCTGAATCAAACGATTCACGCTACACACTTTAAAGTCCCGATCTGAATGAAATGATTGCCCATGCGCACTTTGAAGCCTCGATCTGAATCAACTGATTTATGATACGCGCTTTAAAGCCACGATCTGAATCAAATGATCTGCGATACGTGCTTTAAAGCCCCGATCTGAATCAAGATTTGCAATATGCACTTCAAAGTCCAGATCTGAATCAAATGATTTGTGATATGCACTTTGAAGCCCAGATGTGAATCAACTGATTTGCGATAAGCACTTTGAAGCCCCGATCTGAATCAAAAGATTTGCGATACGCATTTTGAAGCCCCAATCTGAATCAAATGATTCGCAATACGCACTTCAAAGTCCCGACCTGAATCAAATGATTTGCAATACGCGTTCTGAGCCCTGATCTGAGTCAACTGATTCACAGTACACGCTTTAAAGTCCTGATCTGAATCAGATGATTCACGATACACACTTTAAAGTCCCGATCTGAATCAAATGATTGCCCATACACACTTTGAAGCCCCAATCTGAATCAACTGATTTGCGTTACGCACTTTGAATCTCCGATCTGAATCAAAAGATTTGTGATACACACTTTAAAGTCCCAATCTGAATCAAACGATTGCCCATACACGCTTTGAAGCCCCGATCTGAATCAAAAGATTTGTGATACGCGCTTTGAAGCCCCGATATGAATCAAATGATTTGTGATACACACTTTAAAGTCCCAATCTGAATCAAACAATTGCCCATACACGCTTTGAGCCCCGATCTGAATCAAATGATTCGCGATACATGCTTTGAAGTCCTGATATAAATCAAATGATTCACAATACTTACTTTAAAGTCCCGATATGAATCAAATGATTGCCCATACGCACTTTGAAGCCCCGATCTGAATCAACTGATTTGCGATACACACTTTGAAGCTCTGATCTGAATCAAATGATTCCCAATATGTGCTTTGAAGCCCAAATCTGAATAAAATGATTTGTGATACTCTTTGAAGTCCCGATCTGAATCAAATGATTGTCGATACGCGCTTTTAACGTCCCGATCCGAATCAAATGCTTGATTTGATATACTTCCCATATGCTTGTTTGTTTATGTCAAAGGCAGAGAGTCCCATCAAGCGCGTATTTGTCAGAAGCAAGGCAAATTAGGCAGAATTCTCCAAAGATGGCACTGTTTTTGTTTACTTGCGGACAACAAATAGGGTCCATACTGTTTCAGGTTGCCACTTGATGTCCAAGGCAAAGTATCTGCGTCCTTAAGCAAAACCAAGGCTCTTTCATTTCCTTCAAAATCATGCACTAATTACACAGATGTACGAGGACATTTTTAAACCAGTGTTTTCCACAGACTGATCTGCGTCATTTGGGCTTTTGTCTGTCTTAGAGATACTATCATGGTACCAGCAGAGAAACACGGTCTCGGTGCTGTCAGTACGCCTGTACTTTAAAATAGGGAAGCAATGATTCATCTCGCTAATGACTTCAGCACACAACATGAGCAGGGTGTGCACAGCATGGGAAAGTGAGGCGGTGCAGAGAGTGTCAATGGGAGCGTGAGAGGGGCTACAGAGCAAGGTGACCAGATATAGATAAACTGTTATGTCACACAGAGGGGGGTCAGGTGAGCCGTGAAGGCCAGAGGAGGGAGGTAAAACTAAAGACTGAATTGAAAAGAAATCTATCAAATCTCTTTGCAGCTCCTTCACATGTAACTCTACTTGTCATGCACTTGTTAACAGGAGTACGAATTACTCTCACTAATTGCACAGTTTATTTGCACACACTGTCTGCATTGTTTTAATGCTTAATTTACTAAAGGAATTATGCAAATTAGCAAGCACACCTGCAAAATCTGTGCTGAACGCTATTTGTATGTCACACTAAATAGAGCAGACTCTGCTGGAACTGCACAGTATCGCTCCACCACTGTGAACCAGACGCCTGATTCAGCTCTTTAAAAGAGCAAAATTCACTCGTTGACAACGTGGCTGGATGTATGCCCAGTTACAACAGTTTTCTCCATCATTTGATCGTCATTTGATGAATTACTGCTGTCATGATCATTAGAAAATGTAGTCAAACATCTCTTTTCAATTAAATTCCCCCATATGTCCGCTAACAGTGCAATGTTAATTCCGCTGTGCAAAAAGCAATGATTTTAGTGAATAAGGCACAATGTGTAATGAGTCTCATTTACATAGAAAGGAGGCTTGTTTGAGCTAAAAAGAATGGCAGTTACCTCATTTAAATATTTAATTTAAATTGCACCACATTTAGCTGGTTAAACTGGATTGTTGAAATGCCACATATAATAGTGGTGCAAAAGAGAAAAGTGAATCCAACCCCTGCAATTTACAGAAAAACAAGGCTATTTTCAAAATGAGGTTACAAAAGAACTTGACCCAGTAATATTTATTTCAGTCTTAGACGACAACACACATCCTCTAATATCCGTATCCTCTAATCCACCTAGAGGAGGGTGTGATGACCGGATGTAAATTTGGATGTCAGTTTGATCTCTATTTATTCCCCTAATCTCTTTTTGTAGTCAGGTGGTGTTCACACATTGCCAGACGGCCTACACATGTCCCTATCACAGAGGCCAAAGTGCTGGAGGGCTGGCCATGTGAGGAAGAAAAGACTGTTTCAGAGAGCCAAGTGTAATTGCATCATGACCTGGTGTGGATGGTCATAAATCTCTAGCGTTGCAGGAGCTTCCGTAGCTGGCTTTTATGATCCTTGTCGTATTAACGTGAAAATGTGTGATCAATATAAGCCAAAAGTTATTGAAATGGTCCAACATGTCAGCAAAATAGCTGTCAATATCTTATAATAAAAAGCAAAGAATTATAATGACAATATTTTTGATGTTGACAAAATCTCTAGATGCTGTGAGAGCTTTTTTTTACCCTGCATAGACAGCAATGCAACTGACATGTTCAAGGCCCAGAAATGTAGTAAGGACATCGATAAAATAGTCCATGTGACATCAGACACCATGTGACATCTAAGGTTGAACCACTGATGTCGCATGGACTATTTTAAAGGAGAAGTTTACTTCCAGAACAAACATTTACTGATGACATACTCACCCCCTTGTCTTTCTTCAGTCATAAAGAAATTATGTTTTTGGAGGAAAACACTTCAGGTTTTTTCTCCATAATGTGGACTTCAGTGGTGCCCCTTCAAAGGGCAGCTTCAAAGGGCTCTAAACAAGCCCAGCCGAGGTTGAAGGGTCTTATCTAGCTTAATGATCGATTATTTTCTAAAAAAAAAATTACAATTTATATACTTTTGAACCTCAAATGCTCGTCTTGTCTAGGTCTGCCTGAACTTCTGTTCAAGACAATTAGGGTATGTCGAAAAACTCCCATCTCATTTTCTCCTCCAACTTCAAAATCGTCAAGTTGGAGGAGAAAATGAGATGGGAGTTTTTCGACATACCCTAACTGTCTCGAACCGGAAAAAAAACAGAGTTCAGGTAGACCTAGACAAGATGAGCGTTTGAGGTTAAAAAGTATATAAATTGTAATTTTTTTTAGAAAACAACCGACCGTTTTGCTAGATAAGACACTTATTCCTTGGCTGGGATCGTTTAGAGCTCTTTGACGCTGTATTTAAACTGCATTTTGGATATTCAAACTCGGGGGCACCATTGAAGTCCACATTATGGAGAAAAATCCTAAAAAAGTTTTCCTCAAAAAAGAGAATTTCTTTACGACTGAAGAAAGACAGACATGACCACCTTGAATGACAATGGGGTGTGTACATTATCTGAAAATTTTTCGTTCTGAAAGTGAACTTCTTCTTTAACAATATCCTTACTACCTTTCTGGGCCTTGAACATGGTAGTTGTGTTTCTGTCTATGCAGGGTCAGAAAGCTCTCGGATTCCAACAAAAATATGTTAATTTGTGTTCCGAAAATGATAGAAGGTTTTACGGGTTTGGAACAACATGAAGGCGAGTAATTAATTAATGGTGAACTGTCCCTTTATGCAGCAAAAAAATGTTTTCAACATTGATAATTCTAACATTCTAACATGTTAATTTGGTTTTCAAGAAACATTTATTACTATCAACTTTTAACAGTTGTGCATCCCAAAAAAGTTGGCTAGCGCTAGTGCTATGCTCTACCACCCAGTGCCACTAAAGTATAATGTAGTCAATTGAAATTTCTGAGTCGTTATATTATCTGTACTGTTACTCTAATAGGTGTTCCAGAAATAGAGAGAAATGACTTCCAACCACTTACTTCTATAAGGAAGACATAAAAGGCTGTATCTCCAGCTGTGTGTTCCCTTTTCTAGCTTTATGTGGTAATCTAACTTTATGTTTCGACTTTATTACTGTTACTTCTTATAAGACTTACCTTGTCCCAATGTCCCTCTCGGTCCAGAGCAATGATCACCATGGAAGGATTGGTGAGATAGCCATCAATGTTGAAGGAGAGGTCCTTATGCTCCCATGACACATTTAGCATATGCCTGCAGAACAAATTTAGCAGCTTTAAATTAGTAGATCCAAAAAAAGTAGATTTGAATTTTAAGTGATTGTACAATTGCCTGGATTTATCCATCTCTGAAATGAGACAGAAGACTATTAGGCAGAGAAAGGAGGACATTTCAAATACAAGCCTATAATTTTTTTTTCTTCCACTAAGTCAAATGAATATAAATCAGAGCGTACAGACACTAATACATTTACAGTATTCATTTTCTCTCTTCTAATCCTCTTTGTCTCATAGACCTGAACATTTTTCCTAAACGAATTGTTCACTTATAGTGTAGAGCAGAACATGAGGCAGGATTTAACATTGTCATTCAGATTTACTGATGCAAAAGTGCAGCAGCTGATAACATTATACAGACATCATTGATAATTCATAATTGCTAAAATCATCACTAACATCTATCAACAAAAAAATCTTGACAGGAGTTCAAATACACAGCTCTTTATCCATCTTATCCACCATCTCTGGGATTTATAGCTACTTTGTAAACAACAAAGCTCATAAACAACTATTCAATCTCAGAGAATGCTAGAGAATGTTTTATACTGGACAAATATGCAGTAAATATGAATGTAAATTACTTGAACAGCAATAGTTCCTACCAAAATGAAAATTTTGTCAGCATTTATTTACCCCCAAGTCATTTAAAATTTGAATAACAATGTCTGTAGAAAAAAAATTACTTCACACAGATATTTTTTCATATAATGGCAGTGCAAATTTACCATGAAAACAAAACAAAACAATAAACACCATAAAAACAGCCCAACTATTTGTACTCCAAAACTTCTGAAGCCATATGATCTGACAATGACATTTAAGAGTAGGCCTATTTACCATTAATCTTGTTTTAAATGAGCTGAACTTAAATTTGTAAACAAATCAGTGTGATTTGTGAACAATTAGTTGAAAAAATAAATTATTCAGTGAATCATTTTTCTTTACATCTTCTATGGCCATTTTTTCATTGTTGGTTTTCTCTTTGTATTGAAAAGAACCATGTGAAGAAACATGAAACAACATGGTGAGTAAATGTCATTTTCATTTATTCCTCTACCCATCTTACCATTTTACCTCAGAGAATATTTTCTTTCTTGCCAGCTGATGAATCTTTTGATACTGCCCAACCATCACACATTTGAAAAGAAGGTCAGTGTCCTGTCTTAAAGCCAGATTTCTTAACTGTCTTCTGACAGGACGTTTCTTTTTATGCTATAGAGATGGGCAGACACCTGGACAGTAGCAAAGCCTGGAAACATTCCGGATGGAGGACCCAGTCACTCATGTGTCTCTGATACGCTTGATCACAGAAAGCTCGGAGAGGCAATTGGAACACTATTTAATGAGGACGGTGACTCCCAGGTGAACGGCAGATTTAACAAGGAAATCTGGAGAATCTCCCAGTCTCATTACAACGGTAGGGACATCACATGAAAAAGCGCAAGAATGCAATGTTTTGTCTGGAAAGCTGTTTATGATGAAATCTCCAGAGGCGAATTAAGCTGCGAGAATTAAAAATGTCAGGATTTTGAGGATTTGTAAATTTGCCACCCACACTTTCCTGTTGAATTTGATGTGATCAACACATTTGACAAAAAAATAGGGCAATGCTGGCCAAGGGAGGACTAAATATATGACAGCTTCATTAAACATTACCGGCACTCGGAGTACCAAGATACTCCAAAGGGATGTCTAAGATATAGTTTTTTTCAGGACATGATGTTAACGATGGTGTTACTGATGTTAATGAAGATCAATAAACCACAATAATGAGAGATATTACAGTACATTAATGAATTAAAACGCCGCTCAAGAGTATACTTTCATGACTAGGTTTCTAGTCAATTTTAAAAAGTGCACTTTGTAATAATTAAAAGTTTTACTTTAAAGTACATTTTACATCATTATGTTTTAATAATCTTTTGTCATACTTTAAAGTGCATTTCTTTGAACTAAAGCATATGAGTGAGACTTTGTTATTCATTGTTACTCATTATTACATTTAAAATTTAATACTGTGTGTTTTAAATTTACTAAACTGCAACTGGATCAATATAAATATATTTAACCCTTGTGCTGTGCTAAAAATCCATTACCTATTTTGGTGTAAATCTCTCATTATGCTATATTATCACCAAATCTTTGATTCAGTCAACTGTTTTTTTTTTTTTTTTTTGTATCAGCACAGGTTTTGTATTTCTTTTTGCAATTGATTTCTGAGCTTATGCACCTCAGTTTTTTAAGTTAAAATAGCAATATTTGTGGATAAGTTTGCTACTGTTCACTCAAAAACAGGTGCATATGCTCAAATCGGAGTTAAAAAAATAAATAAATACAAAACCTGTGCTATATGAAAGAAAAATGATTAAAAGGCTGAATCTAATATTTGGCAAAAATTTAGCAAGCATGAGAAATTTATAATTTATTATACATTTTGCTCACACAGGATGTCAGTAAGTTTTAGCCCAATGTGATAACGTTTGCATTTTCAGGGAAAAGAAAATTGACTCTGGGTCAAAATGACCAGAACACATCATTAAATACATTTTCAACAGAAAAAATGACATTAAAGTATATGATAAAATTACATATAAAGATGTACTTGGGTGGGTCAAAAAACCTAACTGTATTTAATATAAATTGAAGCTATAATACATTTGTATTTAATTGCACTTAACATGCAATTAAGTATCCAAAAACATTTATATTCAGTTTGCACTTAAAGGATTAGTTCACTTCCAAAACAAAAATTTCCTGATAATTTACCCTTATGTCATTCAAGATGTTTGTCTTTCTTTCTTCAGTCGAAAAGAAATTAAGGTTTTTGAGGAAAACATTCCAGGATTTTTCTTCATATAGTGGACTTCAGTGGTGGCCAACAGGTTAAAGGTCTAATATGCAGTTTCAGTGCAGCTTTAAAGGGCTTTACACGATCCCAGCCAAAGAATCTAGTGAAACGAACAGACATTTTATTTAAAAAAAATGTATTTTCAAAATATTCTGACATTGACAATCTTCTTGTTTTACCTTTTTTTAGTAAAGGGCGTTTGCCTTTCTTTGCACATTGGCTTTGTAAACACTGGGTTGGTATTTCCGCCTCCATAATACGTAGTGCTGTCAAACCGATTAATCACAATTAATCATACCGAAGTTTGTGTATACATAATAAATGCGTGTATAAATTAATATGTATATAAATACACACACAAACAATATTTAAGAAATATTTATGTGTATATATATTGATATATTTATATTACACATAAGTTTAAATTATAAAATATATGTAAATGTATTAATAAATATATTTCATTAAAAAATACAAATAAAAATTATATATATATATATATATATATATATATATATATACACACACACACACACATATATATGTGTGTGTATTTATACATATGAATATACACAGTACACACATATATTATGTAAACACAAACTTTTATTTTGGACGTGATTAATCACGATTAATCGATTCGACAGCACTAATAATGCGAGAGGTCAAGCTAGTGCAAGACGAGCATTTGTGGCTAAACAGTATATAAATTTTACATTTTTTTTGAAAATTAAAGATCGTTTCACTAGATAAGACCCTTATTCCTCGGCTGGGATCACGTAGAGACCTTTGAAACTGCAATTTGGACCTTCAACCCGTTGGCTCCCACTGAAGTCCAGTATATGGAGAAAAATCCTGGAATATTTTTCTTAAAAACCTTTCCTTAAAATTTCTTTTCAGCTGAAGAAAGAACATTTTGGAAGACATTGGTAAGTAAATTATCAGGAAATTCTGAAAGTGAATGAATCCTTAAACCACACATTTTTTAAAGAATTTTTGAAGTACATTCTTTCCATAATACCTTTTCTTTTTAAAAGTATACTAAAATTGACTTTGTTTCACAAGGGAAGACATGGGTTTTAAATCATTCTCTTTAACAAACAATCTACAGGTGCTTTTAAAAAATATCTTTACTTAGTACTCTGAAATAGACTTACCTGAAGAGAGAATTGTTAGCGAATGATTTGACAGGACTATTGCAGTCCATGTGACCCTCGGGAATGAATCCTCTGTACTTGTGGAAACTGTGCACCCCTTTTACTATGACTGCGACTCCTTCCCGAACCCTCTGGCGCAGCGTTTTCCTCCAGCGGTCTGTGATAATACTGATGACGCCCACTGGGAAACTGTCTGGAGGGGATACTTCAGGGTTCCCCACAGCCAGACTGGGGACGACCCAGATGTATCCAGGCCCTAGCAGCCCCACATCAGAGGCCATCCTGAACAAGTACTGGGCCTCCTCATGGGAACAGTACACTAGATATACCTGCGAGTCCACCTGCTGCAGTAGTCTACGTGTGCGGATGTCGTTGGCCCCCACGGACATCTCGAAGCTCAGCACATCCTGCAGCTCCCACAGGAAGTAGCTGGTGTCTGTGAAGGAGCGGATGTAGTCCACGAAGGTCTCGTAGCCGGGATACAAGCTGGTGATGACTACAAAGTTACCCCAGTTGTACTCCTCCATCACTTTAAACATCGCATTTATCTGCTGCTCTATAGAAGCTCCCATCTGGAGAAAAGTAGAGCCTTCAGCCTGTAGAATCGAGAGAGAAGATACATTTAATTCTGCATTTGATGATGAAAGTTGATAACTTACGTATATAAACTTACACTATCATTCAAAAGTTTTTGAACAGTAAGATTTTTCATTTTAGTCTCTTCTGCTCACCAAGCCTGCATTTATTTGATCCAAAGAACAGCAAAAACAGCACAAATCTTTGTTTTTAACATTTTTACTATTTAAAATAACTGTTTTCTATTTGAATATATTTTAAAATGTAATTTATTCCTATGATCAAATTTTCAGCATCATTACTCCAGTCTTCAGTGTCACATGATCCTTGATCATTCTAATATGCTTATTTGCTGTTCAAGAAACATTTATTATTATTATCAATATTTAAAACAGCCGAGTACATTTTTTTTCAGGATTCTTTGATTAATTTAAGGATTAAAGATTCAAAGATCAGAATTTATTTAAAATAAAAAGCTTTTGTAACATTATACACTATACCATAAATTGTAAAAGAATTTGTTTCACGTTTATTTAGCAAGGATTCTTTAAATTGATCAAAAATGATGATAAAAATATTTACAATGTTACAAAACATTTCTATTTCAGATAAATGCTGTTCTTCTGAACTTTCTATTTATCAAAGAAAGCTGAAAAAATGATACTCAGCTGATTTCAACATAATAATAATAATAAATGTTTTTGAACAGCAAATCAGAATATTAGAATGATTTCTGAAGGATCATGAGACTGGAGTAATGATGCTAAAAATTCAGATTTGATCACAGGAATGAATTACATTTTAAAATATATTCAAATAGAAAACAGTTATTTTAAATAGTAAAAATATTTCAGATTTTTACTGTTTTTTCTGTACTTTGGATCAAATAAATGCAGGCTTGGTGAACAAAAGAGACTTCATTAAAAAAAAAAAATCTTACTGTTCACAAACTTTCGACTGGTAGTGCATATGCTATAAAAAACACATATGGGTACCATATATTTTCATATATTAGGTGAGCATAAAACTTCTTTCAAACCATTCAAAAAAAAAAAAACCATTCAAAAAAAATCCTACTGACTCCAAACTTTTGAAAGGTAGTGTATGTTTTAAATTTTCACTGAATGAGCTTCTGATGGCAGCCATAACTCACGCAGCCCTATAATTTCTGCATTTCAGTTTTACAGGTTGCTGAACACACACAGGAGATCCATAGTAACTCAATCATGGTACATGAGACTTTCTCATACCATTGAAATAACATGTATTACTGAGCGACATTAACCTTGAACGCATTCCAAAGTGTGAGATACGAGAATTGGATTTACAACGCAAAGACAATTCACTAAACTATTGATCCTATCTGTACCACAGCTACGCGTAGCAGACTTGATTTATTGCCTGACTTTCAACCATTATTCCTCTTTCTGTAATCTCATTGAATAGATTTACACTTGACACCTAATACTCGTTTATCCATGCAGCTGTTCAATATTATGCCAGTGGGATGCGCTCTTTGGAAAAAAAAATATGCACAATTATATTTGCATATAAAAATGTGTGAATCATCACACTTAGTGTCAATATCAAGCCACAATTGTGCATCTAAAAAATAAAGTGATCTATTAAGTGCTGTTATAATTTCACTTGCACTTAGTTAACCTCAAACAAGCGAGCGTCCTAATGCCCTACACTGCCAACCGCATTTACTTCCACCGCACAGCATGAGATGACTCAAAGGTACCGGAGGAGGTGGTGTCCAATTAAGTTCCAAAGTGAGAAAAATGGGTGTGGAGGTCTGGGAGTGTCAGGAGCCAAGAGACATTTTCCCAAGACTCCTCCTGGCTAGAGCTTTCCCCTTTTCTGACAGACTGATCCGGTGTCCTTCAAATAACTTCTGTGGTTAAAGTAGGCTACCTCTTGGAGAGAGAGAGGGCTTGTGAATGTCAGGTGCTTTGGGACTCAGCGGTCCTCCTTCTCTGCCAGATTTCTTTCTTTAAGAAGTTACACAATCACCTGGACTCAGCTCTCCTGTGATTAGCACTCACAAGCCTTGACAAGACCATTTCGAAGTCATGCCGTAGTAGTCAAAACGTGTTTTATGTTTGGAAAAAACTGGCACTCAACCAGTAAAATGGCATGATCCCTCTAGGACTTTGGTAATAGGCATTACATGTACACTTTGGGGATGAAATTTGTCCCATGAGCTTCAATGGGTGCCATGTAAAAAAAAAAAGGATAGTTCACCCAAAAATAAAAATTATGTCATTAATTACTCACCCTCATGTCGTTCCAAACCCGTAAGACCTTTGTTCATCTTCAGAACAAAAAATAAGATATTTTTGATGTCAGTTGCGGTACTCTTGTGAACATGCATGGACTGACACGGAAGAGAAGAAATTGTTGAATAAAGTTATTTTTGTTTTATTTGAGCACAAAAACTATTCCCGTAGCTTTATAAAATTACGGTTGAACCACTGATGTCACATTGACTATTTTAACTACACTACCAGTCAAAAGTTTTTGAACAGTAAGATTTCTAATGTGTTTTAAAGCAGTCTCTTCTGCTCACCAAGCCTGCATTTATTTGATCCAAAGTACAGCAAAAACAGTAAAATGTTGAAATATTTTTACTATTTAAAATAATTGTTTTCCAGTCTTTAGTGTCACATGATATTTAAAACAGTAAGTACTTTTTTTCAGGATTATTTGATGAATAGAAAGATCCAAAGATCAGCATTTATCTGAAATAAAAAGATTTGTAACATTATACACTGTACCATTCAAAAGCATGGAGTCAGTATAATTTATTTATTTGGGAAAGAAATTATAGAAATTAATACTTTTATTTAGCAAGGATGCTTTAAATTGATCAAAAGTGATGATAAAGACATTTATAATGTTACAAAAGATTTCTATTTCAGATAAATGCTGTTCTTCTGAACTTTCTATTCATCAAAGAAACCTGAAAAAATTCTACTCAGCTGTTTTCAACATAAAAATAATAATACTAAATGTTTTTTGAACAGCAAATCAGAATATTAGAATGATTTCTGAAGGATCATGTGACTGGAGTAATGATGCTAAAAATGTAGCTTTGAAATCACAGGAATAAATTACATTTTAAAATATATTCAGACAGAAAACAGTTATTTTCAAAATTTTACTTTGGATCAAATAGATGCAGGCTTGGGGAGCAGAAGAGACTTCTTTAAAAAACATGAAAAATCTTACTGTTCAAAAACTTTTGACTGGTAGTGTATGTCTCTACTAACTTTTTGGGTCTGGAACGTCTAAGTTACACTGCTGTTTAAAAGCTCTGTCAGAAAGCTGTCAGATTTCATCAAAAATATCTTGATTTTTGTTCTGAAGATGAACGAAGGTGAACTATCTCTTTAAAGCTTTAGTTCACCCAAAAATAAAAAAGATGTCATCAATTACTCATCCTTGTATCTTTCCAAACTTGTTTGACTTACTTTCATCTGTGGAACATAAAAGGCGACAATAACGTTCTTCAAAATGTTCTTTAAAATTACCAGCATTTTTCAAAATGTTATTTTGTGTTCTGCAGAAGAAAGTAAGTCAAACAGGTTTGGAGTGACATGATGGTGAGTAAATGATGACAGAATTTTCATTTTCTAAGAAAGGGAAGTTCTTCCCTGAAAGGTGATATTTTAAGCTCACTTTATTTGGAAGGCACTTGGCCATTGACAGTATCTCGTGCTACTGGGATTTCATGAGAAATCCCATACCAGATGTTTGTGACCTCCGGTCCAATCCCTCATGCTAGAAAAAATAATCGGGAACAGCTTATTCAATTGCATGGGATTTACATGTGCAATATACATTGGTTTGTCTTGCTGTACAACGACCAGATTCGAATAAAGTAGAACAGGCTGTCGCATGTCCCTGGCTCCGCCCACCACATGCCTATACAACGGGAATTACATAATCGCATCAAATTTATATGATATGATATGCATGCATTTCTCAAGGAGATTAAATGCCTAATCCAAAATCTGGAAGTGTGGTTGTTCAGAGTGCCATAAAATATGGTTCACAGCTTTATACTCCTGTTTCTAATTTGATTGAAATGAGAGTTTTTGAGTTCTGTCCAAAATATTATTAGATAAATAAGAACTGGAAATGATAAATATGAAGGAAGTAATAGCATGGAAAGACATGGTCACTGGGCTGTTCAAATGATTTGGCAAATCATTCAGAATCTTGTTTCACATTCTAAAGTTAAACTCTTGAAAAATTATTCCAATCCAGTTCCTACACAATTATCTGGCACTGGAGACAAATGCATATTTTTGGCTTTCTGTTCCGATTTATACATCTTATCTACATTTTTCTGCACATCGTGCAAGTCTGAAAGGCATTTGAAAAATGACAGCTGGGCAGGAAGGAGTCCTCCTCTCTCTAGCTGGTATTGAGGATACGCATCTGCCCCATTAAATCAAAGACTATTATGTTTCTCATTTAAAGATATACATCTTTTGACAGTCTGCATGTGTAATGATTGTTTTACTGTCTAAAAAGCGTACTTTTTAGCGCATTGTGGATTTCAGATATGCTGCAAAATCCACAAAGCGTGCACTAATAGTAAAAAAGCGACACAATTGCATGTGCCTTTAGTAATAATTGTTCGAATTAAAGGCCAAAAATGAACATTCTGTCATCATTTTCTCAACTTCATGTTGTTTCAAACCTGTATGACTTTCCTGGTTTTCTACCGTGGACTGTAGAGATGGAATAATGAAGTTTCTCAAAAGTGAAAGCCAAGACATTTATGTGATTGTTCGGACTGCTTTGTGTTTGTTCCTTTCAATAATAGATAAGACTGTGTTTTTACTTCATTCACAGCTGAAGCTGCCACCAGACACTCAATAAATGTACACAAGACGCCCTCGCTACATACGGTGTATAGAAAATTACTGTCATGAAAAAGTCTTATACGTACAGTAGTTGCCTTGAAAATGTGCATTTAACAGCTGCAATTTTGTATTATTTCTTGATGTTATTCATAAGTTTCCACACCTCAGTAATCAGAGGAAAATGGGACACAACTGTTGGTTGCTGGTTATACATCATAACACTATCGATTTTCACACCTCACAAAATCACTTTTCCACACAGCTGTTCAATAGCATATCATTGCAGGGGGGCTCAATGAAAAATGCACACACAAACCACATGCACATGCTAACGTTTCTCGACCTCACAGCAGTTATTTTAAACTCGCTGTGTCTAATAAGAGCTGTGAGAACAGCATTCCTGAAATGATTTCACAGATACCCATGATTAAATCTTGATTTGATATTTGAAATACAAACAGCTGAAGTCAAAAGTTTACATACACCTTGCAGAATCTGCAAAATGATTATTATTTTACCAAAATAAGAGGGATCATACAAAATGCATGTTATTGTTACTGGCCTGATTAAGATATTTCACATTAAAGACATTTACCTATAGTCCACAAGAGAAAATAATAGCTGAATTTATAAAAATGACCTTGTTCAAAAGTTAACATACACTTGATTCTTAATACGGTGTTCTTACCTGAATGATCCACAGCTGTGTTTTTTTTTTTATTTGTGATAGTTGTTCATGAGTCCCTTGTTTGTCCTGAACAGTTAAACTGCTCTTGTGTTCTTCAGAAAAATCCTTCAGGTCCCACAATTCTTTGGTTTTTCAGCATTTTTGTGTATTTGAACTCTTTCCAACAATGACTGTATGATTTGAAGATCCATCTTTTCACACTGAGGAAAACTGAGGGACTCATATGCAACTATTGCAGAATGTTCAAATGCTCACTGATGCTTCAGAAGGAAAAAAGATGCATTAAAATTAAAATTTTTCGAATTTGAAGATGGGGTAAATGTAATTATTTTTTTTTTCTATTATTGTTGCTTTCATAATGATTACCCATTTCATATGTTTATGTGTTTTTCTTCTCTTTTTTCTTTTTGTTCTTACCAGCTCCCACTCGCTGTGGTGGAGCAGTTATGAAATATTGTTCTTGTATTGTTCTTTCCAGCATTTCAGTAATGAATATGCACGCAAATTACAGCGAAGTGCAACAGTTAACATATGGTGTTCGGCAGTGGTTAGAAAAGATTTAAACAGTGAATTTTGAATCTTCTTCTTCTTGTAAACTTGGATGGCAATTAAATTACCACACAACCATATTTTTTTGCCAAAATACTATAGGTAATTAGGCCAGGGATTTTTACGCAGGTGTTGGGAGAAAAACACAGACATTCTGGATTCGTACGGTAATAAAATTACAGACTATCTTCTGTATCTTCTGAAGGGCAGTACTAAATGAAAAAAAATATGATATTTAGGCAAAATGAGAAAAATGTACACATCTTCATTCTGTTCCAAACGTTTTCACCCCCCAACTCTTTATGCATTGTTTTTCCTTCTGGAGCATCAGTGACTGTTTGAACCTTCTATAATAGTTGCATATGAGTCCCTCAGTCGTCTTCAGTGTCAAAAGAATCTCAGAATCATAGAGTCATTGTTGGAAAGGGTTCAAATACACAAAAATGCACCAAAAAAAAATAAATAAAAAAAAGCAAAAAAAACAGCTGTGGATCATTCAGGTAACAACGAAGTATTAAGAATCAAATTCATGTAAACTTTTGAACACGGTCAATTTGATAAATTTAACTTACTTTTTCTTGTGGACTATATGTAATCATCTTTTATTTAAAATATCTTATTCAGGTCAGTACTAAATAAAAAATAACATGCATTTTGTATGATCCCTCTTATTTTGGTAAAATAATTAACATTTTGCAGATTCTGCAAGGTGTATGTACACTTTTGACTTCAACTGTATATGATGTTTTTCTTTCAGACTTAGATTGTATGTTTAACTGTAACTCTGGGAAAGCTCAGGGAGTTTGTCGTTGTATTATCATTACTCTATAAACTCAATACATTTTCCTGTAGCTGGTTAAATATAAAAATATTCAA
This sequence comes from Cirrhinus mrigala, assembly GCA_036247105.1. Lineage (NCBI taxonomy): Eukaryota > Metazoa > Chordata > Actinopteri > Cypriniformes > Cyprinidae > Cirrhinus > Cirrhinus mrigala. Next base: position 10,911,766 of record CM070018.1, on the reverse strand, counting down.
AATAAACTTAATTCAGATATATTTTAGGTGATCCAAAGGTTTCTAGTTCAGTGACAATCCTTGTTGTAGTAACTTAAGTCTTGAATGGATTGTGATCTCAGGAAATCCCCATTACTTATTAAACCTTCTTCCTTTCAGCTGACAGATTCCTAAGATCTACCACCTTTCAAACACTTACTTTATGTGGGATGACTACTGCCGACCCTCCACTGATGCCTATGATGGGGATGGACGTCTGAGAGGAGATAAAGTCTAAGATTTGTGCCACAGCTTCTGAGTCCACGTCATCTTCAAACACCACTCCGTGGAGGCTCTCCGCTGCCATAGTCTGACAGAGACGTGTGAGTAAAGCCCTGGGGTTAGTGTCATTCACCAGCACGGTGATGGGGTTCACTTCCAGGGGCATGTCTAAGAAGTTTTCTGGACTCAGACGGCCCTTGATCTCACTGTGGTGGGCCAAACCACTGAAAACCACAGCCACGTTGACCGAAGGAGGACCGAAGAACGGACGTCCCCGGCAGGGAGGCACTACGCTGAGTAACAGATGAAAGATGAGGAGGAGTTGAAGAGAGGGACCCCAACACCCTTGAGGAGTGGCCATTTCAGCCTCCTAAAGCCTGAGAGAGAAAGAACAAACACAAAATTTTAGAACTGATACTTGTTTGCCAGTTTGGAAAATGTCAGATATTTGTTCTCTCTAAAGCCCTATTGTTTTTCATGTGGATGAAAATTAAAAAATAAATTTACATGGCACCTCAGTGATAAAAATGATGGATTCGGATGGCAATTTATTCTGTGATCCTATGTCTTGCATTTTATCTCTCAAAATGATGGATGTCACTAAAAATGTGAAAATTAGCAGAAATAAGTTAATGCAACCTCTTATTTATGTAAGGTATCCATAAAGCTGCTTGGTTTACATAATACATATTTCAAAATTTTATTGTATTCCTCTTGCTGGCATAATAATGACCCATTTCAAATGTTTATGTGCTTTTCTTCTCTTTCTTCTTTTTGTTCTTAACAGCTCCCACTTGCTGTGGTGGAGCAGTTAATGTTCTTGTAAATACTTTCCAGCATTTCAGTAATGAGTATACATGCAAATTACAGCAAAGTGCAACAGTTACCATATGGTGTTCGACAGTGGTCAAAAAGGATTTAAACAGTGAATTTTGAATCGATTTCTTCTTGTAAACTTACAGATGTGGATTTTGATGGCAATTAAATTACAACGACAAAGTGTTTGTCAAAAAACTGTAGGTAATTCGGCCAGGGATTTTTTCACAGGTGGTGGGAGAAAAACACTAACATTCTGGATTCGGACGGCAATAAAATCAAATCACACACTAACCCTTGTAAATGTTGAAAATTGCTTTCGTCCCCATGAGAAACAATTACAGCACAAATCAGGCTTAAGTCTGCATATTTAACAAGTTTTCCAAAGGTTTTTACTGCAGTTGGTTGGTGAAAATGTGGTCCATACAGTCTGTTAAATATTGCAGATCAGCATTGAGATGTGATGGAAATTTCAATGCATTTTAATACAGTTTGTGAAATACAGAATTTGTGTTCGTTTTAACTTTCTAATAAAGGAATCCTAAAAAAAACCCTGGTTTTCTCAAGAAAATATAAAGCAGCACAAATGTTTTTTAATAAATCCAAATCAGCATGTTAGAATGATTTTTGAAGGATCATGTGACACTGATGACTGTAGTGACTGCTGAAAATTCAGTTTTGCCATCACAGAAATAAATGATATGTTCAAATGTATTTAAACAGAATATTTTACAATATTATTGTTTTTATTGTATTTTTAATTTCAATGCAAATTACAGCGAAGTGCAACATTTACCTTATGGTGTTTGACAGTGGTCAAAAAGGATTTAAACAGTGAATTTTGAATCGATTTCTTCTTGTAAACTCACAGATGTGGATTTGGATGGCAATTAAACTACCACACAACGTAAGTTTTGTCAAAAAAATGTAGGTAATTCGGCCAGGGATTTTTTCACAGGTGGTGGGAGAAAAACACTAACATTCTGGATTCAGACGGCAATAAAATCAAATCACAGACTAACGCTTGTAAATGTTGAAAATTGCTTACGTCCCCATGAGAAACAAATACCTCCAGAATCGGGTCAGTACAATTTTCACGTTTTCCAAAGAATTTTACTGCAGTTGTTTGGTGAAAATCACAGAGTGGTCCATACGGTCCATAATTGTTTAATTATTGCAGATTAGCATTGAGATGTAATTGAAAATTCAATGCATTTTAAAACAGTTTGTGAAAAACAGAGTTTGTGTTAGCTTTGAAGTTTCTAATAAAGGAATCCTGAAAAAAAAATTAAAAATAAATAAATAAAGCAGCACAAACGTTTTTTAACAAATCCAAATCAGCATGTTAGAATGATTTGGATCATGTGACACTGATGACATCACAGTTTTGCCATCACAGAAATAAATAATGTTAAAATGTAATAAAACAAAATATTTTACAATATTATTGTTTTTATTGCATTTTTGATCAAATAAATGCAGTCTTGAGCATAAGAGACTGCTTTCAAAAACACTAAAAACTCGGCCCCAAACTCTTGAACTGTAGTGTACATTTACATTATTTCTAATTTTTTTATTAGGGGAGACTTGCAAATGAGCAACAAGCAGCAGTGATTATTTAGCAATATTGATTTCTGTGTGTTCAGATGTGATGAGATGAAAATAGGACACAGTGTTGCATTGTGAACAAGAGAGAGGCCTGAGTGACACAAATAAAAAGCACTGCTGCAGAAATCGACCTCTGTCTAGTGTTATTTATATACACATACACTGCTGTTCAAAAGTTTGTGATCAGTAAGATTTTTAACGTTTTTTAAAGAATTCTCTTACGCTTACCAAGGCTGCATTTACTTGATCCAAAATACAGAAAAAACAGTAATATTGTGAAATATTATTACAGTTTAAAATAATTTTCTACTTTAATATACTTTAAAATATAATTTATTCCTGTGATGCAAAGCTGAATTTTTAGCAGTCATTACTCCAGTCTTAAGTGTCACATGGTCCTTCAGAAATCATTATTATTTTTCTTATTAATGTTGGAAACAGTTGTGCTTTTTTTTTGGAACCTGTGATTCTTTTTTTCAGGATTCTTTGTTGAATAGAAAGTTAAAAAGAACAGCATTTATTCAAAATAGAAATCTTTTCTAACAATATAAGTCTTTGCTATCACTTTTTTATCAATTTAACACATCTTCTGTGAATAAAAGTATTATTTTCTCTCAAAAAAAGAAAGAATAAAAATTTACTGACCACAAACTTTTAGTTTATATTGTTACAAAAGATTTCTATTTTAAATAAATGCTGTTCTTTTAACATTTTATTCATCAAAGAATCCTGAAAAAATATCACTGGTTCCAACAAACACAACTGTTTTCAAAATTAAAGGAGAACTCCACTTCCAGAACAACAATTCACAAATAATTTAGTTACCCCCTTGTCATCCAAGATGTTCATGTCTTTCTGTCTTCAGTCGTGAAGAAATTATGGTTTTTGAGGAAAGCGTTCCAGGATTTTTCTCCATATAATGGACTTCATTGGTGCCCCGATTTTGAACTTCCAAAATGTAGTTTAAATGCAGCTTTAAAGGGTTCTAAACAATCCCAGCTGTTTCTAGCGAAACGATCGGTCATTTTTTTTTGGAAAATAAAAATTTGTATACTTTTTAAGGACAAAAGCTCATGTAGCAGGGATACGCGTCCACGACACTACATGCTATCGAATCTCGTCGAAAGGTCACGCGGAACGTAGGCGGAACTACAGACCCAGTGTTTACAAAGCGAACGCGCAAAGACTAAGAAAGTGCAAGTAAGTCAAAGGCTGTTTGCAAACAAAAAAGGTACAACGATGTCGGACGAGTCTGAAGTTGTAGGAGAAAATAAGATGGAGTTTTTCACCATACTCTACCTTTTTGAGCCGGAGTACACAGACGTGATAAACTTAGACGTGATTCGTAGTAGTCATGGGAAGTTCGGATCTTTTTACCGACTCGGACATTTGAGTCTCGTTCAGCAAAATGAACGAATCTTTTTTCAAGTCACTTCATTCATTTTAGCAAAATATATTTAAAATGTTACATGTTACTTCCCTAACACATATACTGCTTACATAAACGTTGATCACACTACATACAAGACAAAACTATAATGCTATAAGAAACAGAAAAGATTAATTCATTGTTTACCTGGGTCTTTAGTCTATGATTAGCTCACCTCTTATCTTATCTGAAGTTTTTGAGTTTGAGTCGTTCGTTCATCACATGACAGCCCCATAAGCTTAACCATTGCAGTGTGAGCCGGAAAAAGAATTGATTAGTTCACCTCTCGAGTCGTTCGTTCATCTTATAAACCCAAAGACTCGAAACAGCTGAACTAATTCCAGTACAGAGCCTAATAGGATGTTGCGCATGCGTGAATGAACGAATCACTCCCAGAGACGACTAGTTCTTCCCGAGTCACATTAAAGATTCGTTCAAAATGAACGAATCATTCAAGAACGCGAATCCCAGAGCCTATGCTACAAGAGCTTTTGTGCTTAAAAAGTAAACAAATTTTTATTTTCCGAAAAAAATGATCAATCGTTTCGCTAGATAAGACCCTTCTTCGTCGGCTGGGATTGTTTAGAGCCATTTGAAGCTGCATTTAAACTACATTTTGGAAGTTCAAAATCAGGGCACCAATGAAGTCCATTATATAGAGAAAAACCCTGAAATGCTTTCCTCAAAAACCATAATTTCTTTACGACTGAAGACAGAAAGACATGAACATCTTTGATGACAAGGGGGTGAGTAGATTATTTGTAAATTGTTGTTCAGGAAGTGGAGTTCTCCTTTAATAATAATTCAGCATATTAGAATATGTATATATATTATTTCTGAACAATCATGTGACACTGAAGACTGGAGTAATGATGCTGAAAATTCAGCATTGCATCACAGGAATAAATTACATTTTAAAATATACTCACACAGAAAACAGTTCTTTTACATTGAAATAATATTTCACAATATTACTGTTTTTTCTGGATTTTTTTTTTTGCAAATAAATGCATAAACTTTTAAACGGCAGTGTATATTATATGCCTCAAGTGTCGTCCACACAAAATTGGACAAACTCAATTGAATTTATTTAATTTTAATTTATTTGAAGACTATACAGACATACAGTATGAAATTGTACATAAATAAATGTACAGGTGTACTTTAATGTACAGTAATCCTGTGCTTAAAAACCATTCACATGGTCTGAATGTCTATTTCTGTCACTCATAATCTCAGACTGCATGTGTTCTGGTCACAGTGTGCATGCGCCTTTGTGACACAACAGGCCATTAGCAAGCTGAGTGGGTGGTTTACAATGAATCCAGCAGGGAATCACATCTAAACTCAGCTCTCAACACTTCACAGGGGCCGGTCCCTGATCTCTCAACCCGCAGATGGCGCGGGTCATCGAAAGCTCACCTCTAGTGAGAAAAAAAAAAAAACTGACGAACGCTTGTTTAATGATTCCAATTCACACCACTGCCAGTTTGTGAACCACGGATATCTATATAGTGCACGGGTCTATAGCATATGTTGCTTGTCTTAATCTTACAAGTGACCATACAGACCTTAAAGTCTAGTAATTTCAAGGACAGGCCCCTTGGAGCGACCTCGGGTCAAGTGCATTACTGGTAGCCATGGTGACAGAGCATGATAGTGATCTCAATAACTCTCCAGTTTCTGGGTCGCAGCGACTTGGAAATGAACCAGCAACCTTTGCGATGCCAGAGCTGAACTTTAACCATAAGGCTACCGCTGTACTTTTAAGAGTGTTACAGTACACACAACTAAAGCTGGCTTGTTTCAACAGCAAACTAAATCAGAATCTGATGAGATGCACTTGAATTAGAATCTTAAAGGTTAAGCCCATCCATCCATGCCAGCATCTTACGACTATGACACCGCAGCCTATTAAACTATCAGAGCTAGCTGTTGGACCATGGACTGTAATTACCATGCATGATAAATGCAACGCTTACATTGTGATGGCCATCATGTTCTTTAAAATACATCTGGCTTCTAATCGCTACATTAAGGATATATTATGGTAAGAATGCATGTGGATTTGCTTGTTCGCTCTGATGCTTTGTACTGCATTGGACTTCATTAGCGACGCTCTTCATCCAATGTGGAATCTCGAGTACTTTCTGCACAAGTGGAAGACAGATGGTGAAGTAAGAAAGGAGATATGCATTCCAATTGCAAAAGCAACAAAAGCAAACACAAGACTTGTCATGAGAAACCCAGACGCTCAGAGAGAGTTAAAGCCGTCATGGTCTCTGTCCTCTGTCTTTTTTCTCTCTCTCTCTGTGTTTGCTTTTTTAAATCCTCATTAAAAAGACACTGTTGAAAACTCCACTCAATACTGGCAAAGCATCAATGAGCATATTTGTATGCTCGTAACTCAACGAAATCCTCACACTTAGTCGAGCAGCGGAGTTAACATAGCAACAGCTGGGCGAGTTTCTAGGGAACATGACAGAGAGGAGTGAAAAAAAGAGCATCTTTCATTTAAAAAATATACATCTAAGGGGGGGTTTCTTCAACTAGGCACTTCTGGTCCTGTGGAGTGTCTTAAAACACACTTTGCACACTCACACTCATTAGTTTTGTCTACTAACCAATAGTATAGTGGCCAATAGCACCCACTTCCACATATGGGTTTTTCCAGCACATCTCAAACAGTGTATTGCGATTAACAGCAATAGCATTCTGTGGTGTGAATTGCATTTTATACCTGGGGTAAAATTGGCAAAACATATTACTTTTTCTGAATAATTAAATTTTCACACTCAAATTACACAAAATTACAGCTTGACTGGAAATGATGCAGAATAAATTCTGTTTACAGTTGAAGACTTCAGATGCAAAAACCTCTAAGTTCCATTTTTTTCTTTTAAATTAGCATTTTTATGAGGTTTCTATGTTTAGGTTCAGTAATTTCACTTTAATGGCAAAGAAAAGGTTATTAGTCTTATGCCTTCTTTTTAAAAATGTCTAATGGTATTTTCATTGGAGTCTGATAAAAATGTTCACTTGAAAGAAAAATCTCAGACAGACTTGGAGGATTTTGCATCTTGAGTCTTTAATTACTTTGCTTTCATATTTCATCGAGGGTTAATTAACAAAAACTAAAATCAGCTAAAACAATTTTCATTATTTAAAATATTAATTATTTAAAAAAGAAATATTTAAAATATTTTTTTTGTTTAACCTGTACTAAAATAACTATAGTGCAAAATTAATACAATTTTATATATTTAAAAAAAATGGAAACAATGACATAAAACACTAAATAAAAAAAAAATTAAAAATTGAATTTTTTTATGAATCAACTGATTTAAAATATTAATAAAAAATATAATAATATCTCAGTGATACTAATATAACAATGTCTTTCAGCTCAAGCATGCTCTCCATTGTCCTCTTTGTAACAAAAGTACACAAACTCTACAAAAAAAAAAAAAATGTATGTATATGTAAAAATATGTGAAATATGAATTAGGGGTAAAATTATTTGTCATTATGGAAATTAAGCCACAACTGGGAAAGCAGTTTGCGTATAAAAATTAGGGTTGTCAAACGATTAATCGTGATTAATCACATCCAAAATAAAAAGTTTGTGTTTATGTAATTAATGTGTAAATGCTGTGTATAATTATAATGTATATATAAATACATACACATACATGTGTATATATTTTTTAAAAAAGTATGTCTGTATATTATTATATATATATATATACATAGTGCATACATATATATTATGTAAACACAAACTTTTTATTTTGGATGTGATTAATCGTGATAAAAATACAAATAATGTTCACACAATAAATATGGAAATCATTTATAATTTACTTTTTTTTGTTAAAATGTACTAATTCATATTTTTACAGTAAATTTTCATTTCTTTAAGATATAAATAGAAAAGCTTTTGGATAAAGGGAAAAAAGCGTAACACTTTACAATAAGGTTCATTAGTTAACATTAGTTAACATGAACTCAGAATGAACAATACTTCTAAAACATTTATTAACAGTTAATGTAAATTTTCACATTTATTAATGCATTATTAAAATCACAAGTTGTGTTTGTTAACATTAGTTAATGCACTGTGAACTAACATGAATGACTGTATTTTCTTTAACTAACATTAACAAAGATTAAAAAATACTGTAATAAAAGTATTGTTCATTGCTTGTTTGTTAGTTAATGCATTAACTATAACTAATGGAACCTTATTGTAAAGTGTTACCACTAACATTAACAAAGATTACTAAATAGTGTAATAAATAATTGTTCATTGTTTATTCATGCTAGTTAATATATCAACTGATGCTAACAAATGACACCTTACTGTAAAATGTTAAATAAAAAAAAAAATTATACAAAAAGAGCATTTAAAAAGTAGCAAAAATAAACAAAGAATGCAAGATGAAAAGTTTCCAAGACACTTTTCATGTGACCCTAATATAACAAGAAAAAAGCTTGAAAACTGTTAGTTTCAGTAATAATGAACCCCTGGGACACAAGTGCCAATAGATGAAGAAACACCCCTATATTGGATGTCTTCAGAGTGTGTGTTCATTGGCCTACTGCACGTGACACTGTGAACAGCAACGAGACACCTGCAGACTTGCTTTGATGACAGCAAATGGAACACACACACACACACACACACACACACACACACACACACACACAGAGTCAGGCTGCTGCACGATAATATATTCACACTCCCGTTTTCAGTCTGTTAGATCTGCTGTTGATGTGATCTTCTCATGTTCTTTTCAAGTTCTCAGATCTCTTTAAAAATGGACACTTTGATATGTGTTTGACCATAGATCCCATGGACAATCACATCACACAGCTAGAGCATGTGCTCTTATTTCAAACAAAAACAACAAAAGAACAAAAATGAAAGGGTTCATCAATGTCAGGCAAAAAACAGCTGCCATCATTGAACAGGATTGTCTCCTATTTGAAGCACTTGAGCAAATGTAAATAAAGTTGTGAAACAGACAGGGATCATGTAGGTCTGTGACAAATGCAAACCGAGGCGCCTGAGCTACTGTAAGGCACGTTCCTGAATTCACAGCATTACATGTAAACACGACTCGTCGCAAAATTTAATCTGCACCTTCCATGTAGATAATCGCAGATAGAAATATTTTCAAAGTAAAACACCAGCTGTGGGTGCCAGCTGTCCACGCGTTATCTGATAGGTGAAGCTGATTAAAGCACAATGGCTTTTAATACATTTTACATCCACAACTACAACTCACATCCGCCATTCAGTTCAGATCATAAACTGAACTGTAATTTAAAAAGCAGTCAAATGAACAGGCATCCACAAGACGAATGGGCATATCTAAAAGAAAAAAAATTCTAATACATCAAAACTATTTGGTTGGACAATAAGTAGAAATAATAACAGCTACTGTACTGTTTCCTCACTAGAAAACATATCTTTTAAAATCATTAGATGTTAGCTCTGAAATTATTCAAAAAATAAATATAGGATTACGTCCCATTTGGCACAACTTCAAATGGCTGTAGATTGGGCTTTGCTCCAAATACAAACTAGACATTTGCTGGTCACATTTGTATTTAGACTGACATCTGCGACCATCAAAAATGACAATCAAAGAGCTGTAAAGCATACACGGACTGTCATACACATCATCCAGATGGTATGCTATATTAGCACTGAATTAACATCTTGTGTGTTCTGTCGACGTATGTGATTCTGAGGTAAAATGAGAGCGTTAGCGAGTTTAAAGCTGAATTACATTCGGAGTTACACTATCGCTGCTATTTATAGCAACAATCCCAAACACATTCTCACTTGAATGATGTTAACTCGCACAAAGCTAATTCTTAGTCTCAATGTGTTTTTCTATGAGCGATCCATCTGCTTTGTACAATGTGGGACACAAGCTGCCTGGTATCGTATTGGTCTTCAATCACACAGGAGAAGAGGATCATGGTAAGTTTTCCTTTTAAGCTTCGGCCACAAAGGTTATGACAGAATCCCAAATGTCCAGGTGTTACCAGCTAGTTTAACCACTGTGTCTGCAGATAAAAAATCATTCAGGTCCCAAAAATTCTTTGGTTTTTTAGCATTTTTGTGTATTTGAACCCTTCCCAATAATGACTATATGATTTTGAGATCCATCTTTTCACACTGAAGAACAGCTGAGGGACTTGTATGCAACTATTACAGAAGGTTCAAATGCTCACTGATGCTTCAGAAGGAAAAACAATGCATTAAGAGCTGGGGGGGGTGTGAAAACTTTTGAACAGAATGGAGATGTGTACATTTTTTCTTATTTTGTCTAAATCTTTTTTTTTTTCTTTCAGAGGCTACAGAAGATAGTTATCAGAAGTCCCAGAAGACAAAATAAGTTAAATTTACCCTGAACTTCAAATTCAAAAAGTTTTCACCCCCCGGCTCTTAATGCACTGTGTTCCCTTCTGAAGCATCAGAGAGCGTTTGAACCTTCTGTAATAGTTGCACATGAGTCCCTCAGTTGACCTGTGAAAAGACAGACCTCAAAATCATACATTCATTGTCATTGTTGGAAAGAGCTCAAATACACAAAAATGCTGGAAAACCAAATATTTTTCTGAAGAACAGCAGTCAGTTTAACTGTTCATGACAAACAAGCAAGTCATGAACAGCTATCACTAAACAAAAAAACATTCAGGTAAGAACACAGTATCAACTTTTGAACCGGGTCATTTTTACAAATTCAACTATTATTTTTATTTTATGCGAAATATCTTATTCAAGTCAGTACTAAATAACCAATAACATGCATTTTGTATGATGCCTCTTACTTTGTTCAAATAATTACCATTTTGCAGATTCTGAAAGGGGGATGTAAACTTTTGACCTCAACTGTATATTACTTGTTAACAGCGACGACTCAAGGTCTGTGTGGCCGTACAGTGACTCTTTTAAAAACAGATCACATCCTTATTTAGTATTCCACACAAACCCACCGCATGCTGTATACATTTTCAACAGTGATCCAAGGTGAAAGAGCTCCGAATGTCATTGTCAGAGCACACATTAGTGTCTCCCAAATCTGCATGTATCAGCTGGCTTTTCCAAACCTCTGTGATCTCACAATTTCAGCCATTGTCATACAGGTTTGCTCTAAAATGAAAACAGATTATGACACTGAAATACAGATGGAAGTATCACCATCGCCAGCATTTGTAACTGTGTGGCGGCGCAGACAGAATCGGATGTTAATAGTGATGTATTAGTCACACTCCAAACAGTTGTGATTGGACATTAACGGATGAGCTTTCCAGCAACAATCAGCGGTTCAGTCTTATGAATGCTAAGAGGGGACGGATTGTCTGTATTAAATAAATCAAAATAACATGTTGGACCTTTCGAGTCAACAGCATACCTATAACAGGATTGTCGGAAATGACACTTGAGTGATAAATGACTTAAGATGTTTATGAATCTAAATCTATCACTTTCTATCACTTCTACTCAATTTAAAAGAGTTAACATGACAGTCTGAAATGTATAAATAATTAAATACGCACATACTGCGTGTACGTCAATAGTAAACCTCATTTCGTCTGTCACACTCACAGAGGACTTTACAGGACGTCAATTTTTTTTTTTTGAGGAAAACAAATCATAAGGAAAACATCAAGACTGCAAGAAAATCAATTTCCCTTCTTTGACCTTGGCCAATCTCCTACCCTTCCTAATATTCAAGCACGATTACTGAGTTAAAACAAGAATTTCACCACAAATTTAAAGAGTCTAGAATTAAAAACAGGTGTTTTTTAAACCAAATCTGTCACGAATGACCCAGTTTGGTTCTTTGGCTCTTTTTCCTGTTGTAATTGTGTGTAACTAAGTCTAGCATCACTGACACAGACTGTGAGCTGATATATGCACGCCTATGACATTCCCAATGCCAAAAAGTCCCAGTGCAGGTATGTGTGTCAGTTAGCATTCAGGTCTCCAGAATCCCATTCACTCTGCCGGTTACGCTTTCGAAGACTGTTTCTGCACTCGGCGAGCACGCAGACACGAGAGAGAGCGGCGCTCCACCTGTTAACTACGCCAGGTTTAGCCCCACAGGCATTTCCCCTGCCACACATGCAAGACCCTGAGACGGAAAGCCGCTCTCCATGTGGACACATGCACAGAGGTCGAGCAAAGCTGTATGTTGGAGTGAATGAAAAGGAGTTTCCTTACCTGTGCCGGCTGGATGCATCCGAGCCCGACCCCAAGCTGTACATTCTTCAGCTGTGCGTCTCCGCCTCCTCTTGTTTCCTCTTCTCGCCTTTGCTTCCTCTCACCTCCTTTTGGCCTTTTCTATCTTTCGCACTGTCTCTCTCTCCTTCTCTCAACACTTGTGTGAGTCTACTTGTGTGGCAGCTGAAGACCCTGCTGTGGTGATGGCATTTCTCTCCCTCTCGCTCTCTCTCGCTCCTCCTGGCAAAGAGGGTCAAACTGAAGATGGTGTCAGTGACACGGCGAGGAAAAAGATGGAAGGAATTAGCGAGAAATAGACAAGTGTCCAAAAAAAGAGGAGAAACAGCTGTTAGCGGCTTGTGACGCCGACGAGAGACAGCTGGAGAGTTGCAGTTGTGATCTCTGACTGAGGAAAGGTGCGAGAGCAGGTGGGGAGCGCGTGGCGGTGACTCCCCGCGCTCGCGGATTGGCGTGCGAACACGCGAGGTGGCGTCTTACTCTATAAATCTTGAATAAATCTCACGTGGGTCTTGTTTACCTACGCCTGAAGTTGTGATATGCCTGTCGAAGCTCAGAAAGTATGTTTAAAAGTGTGCGTCAGAGTTTTTGGCATGGGCTAACACTTCATCTTCAATCAAATCGCTCATCCATAGCCTCCGCCCGCTCCATCACGACCAACCTAGTTCCCCAACCTTGGGGAATAATCATGATGAAATGAGAAGGATGCTGGGAAGAGAGTACAGCTGATTAAAATAGATTCGAATGAAAGACTGGAGCTGTACATCTGACCTTTTCCGTCTCTGGAGTTGTAGTTTGCTGATTTTGAAAAGAAAGTCCATGAAGATGCTTCTCAGTTAGTCGAAATGTGGTGCTCATCTGAATCTTTTAAATCCGCAGGTGTCGCTTTTGGATTTAGTCCGGATTCCGGAAAAGTTTGGAGTTGGCTGAGAAGAGCATGAAAGCAATCCAGAATAAATACATACATAAGCACGAATTCACAAATGATGTTTGTCCAGTTTGTAGAGCAGATGTGCTGAGCGTCTCATCTGTTTGATGTGATCTGCCTTCTGCTCTCCAGACCACAGAACAAGCTTCTGATACCTAATCATGATGCTGTACAGATTTATCCTGCCTCCCCCCTCCTCATTCTCTCGTGCTTTTATTCTCCCTCTCTCTCTCCGTCCTGAGTCCCTTCTCACCATGTCTGATTTTCGCTTCCCTGTCCTGTCCTGTTTGTTCTCTCTCTACCTCTATTACTCCTGCGTTTGTCTGTCTTTCCCACCGTCTTTGTCATTATCCTCCTGCTGCAATTTAAATGCTCTTTCTTTTGCTTTCCGGTCATTCTGAGATGAGCAGGTCCGACAGACAAGTTCCCTTGTCCTGTTGATTCTCTCTCTCTGTCTCTGATACTTCTAGACACTTCAACCTTGCTTGTCCTTCAGGTCTGATGTTATTATAAATGCAGTTTTGTCCTTTTTTGTCAGACGGCTATTACGAAATCAATCCACGTCCTCTGCACAGACGTTTGTTTTTCATATCATTTGTTTTAATACTAAGCAAATGACATTTTCTGTCCTCTAATCCTAAACCTACGTTTACACAAACCTCTCCAGATTTTTATTAAGACATTATTTATTTGTTTATCAAGCTGTTTTTCTCATGGGGACAATGTGGATTTTATAATAAAATATAAGTTTCATACATTTTAAAAGGTGACATATCACGAAAATCTGAATTTTCCTGTGTTTTAAGTGCTAGAATTGGGTCCCTGGTGCATCTACCAACCCAGAAATGAAACCTGTGGCATAGTAAGGAGATCTTATTATAATATCACCGCCCCTTAATCTGCACGTTTCCACCTACGATGCTGTCATTTTGTTTTCGCAAGCGACAACGGTGTACCAGTTCTAACGGCATGGCAAAAGTTTGAGCAAAGCATGCTAACTGTTCTGTTATTGGCTGCACAGATGAACACAGAACACTATTTAAAGTCCTAGCCTCATAGGAGACAAGAGAGCAGTGGATTTATTGATTTATTTACTGTAATATTACGTTGCTGACACACAGATCTAATATAAACATGTGATTTCTTTCCCAGCTGTTTACCTTCACAGACATAACTGACTGTTTTTGTAACTCGTGTGTTTTTAACAGAAGCTTGTGTTTATTTGACAGTTTAAGCGCAATAAGACATGAAGTACTCACATGTCGTGTGACAGCTTTTTGTGTGCGTGCTTCTGATGTGTGCGCTCAGAAAACCATAAGTCAGAAATTTAAACTGGTTTAAAATTCCTTCATGCTAATGATAATGATAATCCAAACCAAACAGATGTTTTTTGGCAGAGAATCTAAGCTATGAGCTGTAAAGGCGCAGCCCTATTCTGGAAAAGGGGGTGGGGAGCAGCAGCTCATTTGCATTTAAAGAGACATGCATGAAAACACCATGTTTCTGCTTCCACTCAAAACAGGCTTTTTCAAAATGATATAATAAGTGATCTGTGGGGTATTTTGAGCTGAAACTTCACAGACACATTCTGGGGACACCTGAGACTTATATTATATATTGTAAAATGGGGAATAATAGGTCTCCTTTAATATATTCGTATATATAAACACTATCATTCAAAAGTTGGGGTCAGTAAGATTTTTTTAAGAAATACTTTTATTCAGCAAGGATGCATTAAATTGATCAAAAGTGACAGAGAAATTTTATTGTAAAATATTTTAATGTAAAAAAATTGCAATATGTTGTTACCATTCATCAAAGATTTTTGAAAAATGTATCGCAGTTTCCACAAAAAATATTAAGCAACACAACTGTTTTTTAAACACTGCTAATAATAAGAAATGTTTTTGAGCACTAAATCAGCATATTGTAAAAAAAAAATAACATTTAAAGGATCATGTGACACTGAAGACTGCAGCTTTGCAATTACAGGAATAAACATTTTAAAACTAGGGCTGTCACGCTAAGGCATTAACTTAATTAGTTAATTATTAAAAAATAACGTGATTAAAATATTTTAATGCAGTTAACGCACTGACCATGCCCCCAGACCTGTACATCATCTTATATTTCATACAGTTGACTGTTGACAAATATGATGAAGGGCAACAACTCCATAAATGCAGTTATGCCCTAAAATGTAAGATGTGTGTTTTGTCTCATATTTATATATATGACATAACACACAATATCACACAGGCAGCATGAGCAATATGACACGAGTCCTGATTTTGTCCTTATCTATCATGAGCTCAAATGTGATTTTATACAACAGTTCAGTAAATAATAATAAGTTGATATTGTGTTATATTTTAAACACTATATTATGTTTTTTTTTTTTTTGCTCAGTTTTGCAAAGAATATATTACCTTTGAAGCCACAGCAGAATTGGTGCATGTCTCCGAGCAACACAGCAGCGTTTAGTTTCTGAATGAATCCGTGTTTTGAACGAATCGTGTGAATCAATGATTCAAAGGCTCATTTATAAAGAGAGCCACTTATTTCAGTCCTGAATGAATCAGCCGATTGAATGAATCAAATCAAATGAGTGAATGACTCATAAAGACATTTACCACCTGCTGGCAAGTTTAGTTTCTTATTTAGAGTATCACTTCATTTAAAAAATAATAATAATAATAATAAAAATGAAAACATTAAAGGGATAGTTCACCCCAAAAAATTTTTATTCTGTTATCATTTACTCGCCTTCATGTCGTTTCAAACCTTTCTTTTGTGCAACATAAAAGAAAGTATTTTGAAGACAACAAAAACAAAGCTGTTCTGGTTACCATGACTTTCATTATATGAACAAAAAACACTGAGATGTTTCTCAAATGATCTTCTTTTATGCTTCATAGTTTACGTTAGGCCACTGCAGCCTAAATGTTTATGTGTAAGAAATTTTGTTGAATCAAATAAAATATTTCATTCTAAAGCTACAATTTGTAATGTTTGCTTGATTTCTCATTTAACACAAAAATTTAATTAATTAGATTGCAATTTTTTTTCAACTGACAGCCCTATTTAAAATACATTCAACTAAAAAAAAGTCACTTTATATTGCAATAATATTTCACAATATCTTTGTTTTTACTGTATTTTTAAATCAATTAAAATGCAGCTTTGATGAGCATAAGAGAAAAAAACTTAACTCACCCCAAACCTAATATACACACACACACACATACTTTAAAAATAAATTAAAATGTAAGTATGTGCATATTTACATTTATTTCCTTAGCATTCATGAAGCTTTTATTCAAAGTGATTTACAAAAGCCTCACAGATGAAGAATAAAACATAAGCGATTCACCCTGAGGGGAAAAGATTGCTCAGAGAACACAAGAACTGAGATGAAAGTGAGAAATAGTTAAATAATATCTTTTTTTTTTCCTTTCTTTCTTAAGAGTTAGTTAAGTATATTAAAAAGAATCAACCAAGTGGTCACGGCAGAGATATATCTTTAGCTATGGATTTGCGAGGGACTTGATGCTTGAGTAGCAAGGCAAATTCACATGCCAAAAAATGTGTGGGTGTTTTTTTAAGAACAAAATCAATTTAATAAATCAGTTAAAAGATGAAAGCAAAAAGTTAATTTTAAGATTCGATTTGGTTTAATTTCTTTCGCACACAAAAAAAAAAAAATCTAATCAAGTTTTGTTCACCTGACGCTGCAAATTAAACTTTCCACATGTAAGGAGACAGAACGATTCCACATGTCTTATGATTCCCTACTGTAACCCATAATCCAGGATGAAATACATACTGGTTTTCGCATTCACGAGAGCATTAAATGGCAGAACCCTGGTGTTTCAGCTCATGTAGGCTACTAATAATATACGTGTTAAATCAGTGCTATAAACTACACACGGCTTATTGTTCTTTGGCTGCTGACATATTTTAAACACGATGTCTTTTGCACCTGTACAGCATGTGCAAAACTAAATATATACTACACTATTTAAAAAAAAAAAAAGATCAGCCGGGATGCTGTAATGCAACACAAATGTGTTTTTTTTTTTTTTTTTCACCCTGAGTTAATTTTTCCCTCCTTTTTTTGTCCCAGCTTTAAAGATCTGCTGTCTCCTCTCATTTTCCGTCTGCTCAAAAGGAACTCTCTAAATTGTCTAAATCGCTTTGTGCACATGGCAGCTTTTAAGAAACTAAAAATACCATGGTGCTATTTTAGAGCGGGCCAGGTGATGAGGCATACTGACAGGAGGAGAAACCAGTGTGACTCTTCAAACATGTTCCAACCGAACTGTGCAAACTTTTTGTGCATTTTGACACACACACAACACATGATGACCTGTCTTTTGGAGAAGCAAATGGGTTTAAACATTCTTGACAAAAAAGAGAGAACATTTTAGTATAAAACAGTACCTGATGCATAATGTTTTCTGACAGTGTATGACAGCAGTTCGTCCCTTCATTTGGAAGCCCATTCCTGCCTTGGAGTAAAAAAAAAAAAAAAAAGTATTTGTTACAAAAAGTTTAAGAAATAAAGATACTTTCTGACAAAGTTACATTGTAAGATTTACAGTAAAGTCACAGTCTGAGATACAAAATTTAAATTTAGGAGAAATAAAATTGCGATTGCAAGATGTAAAGTCCCACTGCGAGATACAAAGTCACATTGTGAGATTTAAAGTCATGTTGTGAGATATAAAGTTATAATTAAGTTTGTGAGGCTGAAAAATGGGGGAAACAGCTTATTTTTTTTCACTACACATAACCAAATAATGCTTAATGCACTGGCTCCGCCCCCCAGACCTGTACATCATCTTATATGATGTAACAACTTCATAATTGCAGTTATGCCCTAAAATTCAAGATATTGTTGCAATGTATCCATTTTGTATGCGTATATATATCACATATCACATATCAAAGATTTTGTCCTGATCTATCACAAACTTAAAGGAGAAGTCCACTTACAAAACAAAGATTCACATATAATGTACTCACCCTTCGTCCTCGGCTGGGGTCGTTTACAACTGCATTTGGGATCGTTTGAAGCCGCATTTAAACTGCATTTTGGAAGTTCAAATTCGGGGCACCATATCAGTCCATTATATAGAGAAAAATGCAGAAATGTTTTCCTCAAAAAACATAATTTCTTTACAACTGAAGAAAGAAAGACATGAACATCTTGGATGACAAGGGGGTGAGTACATTATATGTAAATCTTTGTTTTGGAAGTGGACTTCTCTTTTAAATGTGATTTCATACAACATTGCAGTAAATAAGAAGTTGATATTGTGTTATATTTTAAACACTATATTATGTGTTTTTGTTCAATTTTGCAGAGAACATACTACCTTTGAAGCCATAGCAGAACTGTTGCATGTTTTCGAGCAGCACAGCAGTGTTTAGTATCTGAATGAATCCGTGTTTTGAACGAATCGTGTGAATCAATGAATCAAAGGCCCATTTATAATTGTCCATTCCCAAAATATAATATACATTTGTCCTAGTTTGTCACAATCAACTAGGGCTGTCAAACGATTAATCGCGATTAATCGCATACAAAATAAAAGTTTTAGTTTGCCTAATATATGTGTGTGTACTGTGTGTTATTATTATGTATATATAAATACAAACACATTCATGTATATATTTAAGAAATATTTACAAGTATATGTATTTATTATAATTTGTATATCATTTCTATTATATATAAATAAAAATATTTCGTACATAAATAACATATTTCTCTTAAATTGCTACATTAATTTGTGTGTATTTATATATACATAATAATTACACACACTACACACACATTTATTAGGCAAACTCAAACTTTTATTTTGTATGCAATTTATCGCGATTAGTCGCTTGAGAGCCCTACAATCAACATAAGGCATACAGTTTTAAAAGGACTTGAATAATGTCTACGTTTCCTTTTAACTTCAAATTTATTAACAGAAGTAAACAGGAAAGCAGCAGAATCAATGATGTGAACTTCAAAAAAAAAGGCAAATACAACTTCTGCTATAAAGCAGCTGTAGCAAGACAATGGTGTCATTATTCAGCTCCAGTCAATTCAAGTTTTGTTCTCATACAATAATGCGTGACGCAGGATCAATCTAACTTCATTTGAATTTTAAGACAAGGCCGAACATCTCAAATTCAAGTCTGTTCAACTGCAGTGTGTTCATCTGAAATGCACCGCTTGTCACCAACTACCATAAAGAAATCTATGGATTGTGTGAGGATTGAATGACAGATTGTCTTTTAGAAAATGAATCTGTGCTTAAATGTCAATACTGTTGATTGTTCACCTACGATGCACCCTGACAGCGTCTGGGAGAAATTAAACTCAGCTGAGTTTCTGCTGTGCTGTACTTGTTCTCATAATAAGGGCCTTCAGTTCAAAGCAATTCAGTCAGCTATACAAGTTAAATAAAGTAAATTCCTTCATCATAGAGCCAATAACTGCCTGAGCTGTAATTGTGGTAAAATGGGTTATTGAGTTGTTTTGTGAAGTATGGATCATGTGTGTAACAACACAAAATCTCTTGTTCACTCCCTTGTCAAAATGTGGGTTTTTCTCTGAGGTGTAAATTGAAATGCAGATGCTTTGGGTTCCCCAGGTACAGCTGGTAGCCGTGTCAGATCCTGGGGATGAAATGTCATGTGGTCAAGTGTCCCTTAAGGGCTCAGGTGGAGGCTGCCTGTCCATCAGGTGTCTTAACATCAGCAGCTAACGTGCCAAAGGCAGAAAACTGCCAGATTTACACTGCATCAGATGGACTGAAAGTGGAAAATAGCAACATTGTGGAAATATATAAATATTGGCCTGCATATAAATAAATCCAATCTTTCGTCTTTCATCTATGAAATGTGACATTTCAGATTTTTTTTCCTATGCTGCTGGCTATTTTTAGTTAGACTTTACTAAGAGAAGCCAGAGAATGAGAAGGAAACGTGCAGCAGGGTTAACTTTGTTGCACAACTCCCTTGAGGAGCAACTGGAAGAAATCAAAAGAGTCTCGATTCGGACTGTAACTTTGCTTTAAGCATTAACATATGACAACATCTTGTAAACAATATTAAAAGACTAGATGAGTTTTGATATGACATACATTTGGATACATCTGGAGACATTGAGACACATGACAGCATATTTCAGTGACAACCAGAAATCCAGAAAACTTATTTATAGTATGCAAATATGCAATTACTCATGAGCTCAAAAGTGTGATTTGACAAAAAAATATACACATAAGACATAAATAGAACTGCTAAACTATATTTGTCCTGGTATGAAATCAGAAAATGTCTTTTGTATGATGGTGTACACTGTACAATGTTTGAATGGGCATAAATGCAGTTAAAGGGATGCTCATGAAAATTTTGTGTCTCACCCTCATGTAGGTCCAAAACTATACTATCTTTCTTTTATGGTATATAAAAAGACATATTTTAAGAAATGTCTCAATGTCTTTGTCTATACAGTGGAAGTCAATAGGCTCAAATGTTGTTTGGTTTCCAATAATCCTCAAAATATCTTCTCTTGAGTTCCATAGAAGAAAGAAATGCAGATTTGGAATAACATGAGGGTGAGAAAATTATGAGTAAATAATGGGTAAACAATCCCTATAATCTCAAAAAAAAAAAAAAAAAAAAGTGAAAGGTTTTCAAGTCTTTGCTTTAATCTTAATCTATTGCTGAAATAAAAGTCTTTTTTTTACAATAAAGCAAATTAAAATCATTATATTTTTAGGGCCCTATCAAATCTGTTTTATTTATTTTTATTTATTTATTTTTCCATTTTTTCCATTTTTAATTTTTCTAGACTCTGTTTTAATGGTTAAATTATTAACAAAACAAATATTAATAAAAAAGCATATGCAATTAATTGAAATCAACTTATACAATTTAACAGCAATTTATTAAAGGTTTAACAAAAATGTAATTTTTAAGGCACTATGAAAATGAAATACTTTTTTTCCCCCTCAATTCAGTTTTATATTTTACCAACATAAATTTTCTGGATTCCATTTTAATTGTTTCATTAAATTATAATAAAGTATAATAATTAAATTATTATATATCATTATATCATTAAATTATAGTAACTTATAATAATCAAAAGCATCTCCAATGAATTGATTTGATTTATTATTATTTTATTTATCTCTCTCTATCTTTTTTTTTTTTTTTTTTTTTAATTTTTCTGGAAAATAAATTCTGGTAAATCATTTTTCTGGTCAATATTTACATTAAAAATAGTCTGGGCCATTCATCCACACAGAGCATGCAGGAATTATATTTAAATAGTATTTCTGTGGCTTAATATTAACAGACAATAGTCCATATTGCATTTTGATATAAGTGTACTGACCTACGTTTGATTTATTAATCCAAAATTTGTCAAATACCGCTACATTCCGGGCTATAGTAAATTCCATTTTTATGACTGGATTCCACGATTCCGTCTGCATTTTGTGCATTGCAGAAATCATAGGGCCCTACATTTTATAATTCAAGCTGTGCATAAACATATGAGTACTAGAATTTCAGGGGACTGACTTTTGGTTTTGAATAAAGAAAAGCCCTAATGCATATGCTGTCATACATTTAATGCCTTTTAACGTTATCAATCATAGGTGCTGTTAAACCCTACTAAGGGGGGCTTCGATCTCATGTTTGCATTTCAGCCACCTCAAAAATCCACAATTAACTCAGCTGTCAGCACCCTTGTGATCATGTGATCTCACTTCATGCTTGTTGAAAAGGGCATCTGCAATCTATCTGAAGTTAGCTCAACTTGAAAATCCTTTCCTCCAATGAAATCAGAAAAGACACTATTACTGACATACATCTGCTAAAACAGTAAAGATTCAAACTCACATGTAAGATAAAAATATTCTTCTGAGCCACATCGGCTCAGGGTTTGAGCCTGGCATCTATAAAACCACACCAGGAAAAGAAGCTGATCCTTAAGTGAAATCATCTTGCTGCCACCTATAGGCCTTGACGAAAGAAAATCATAAAGGAAAAAAAGGACAATGAATGACTTAAATTGGCCATTCTTGATGTGATTGCATATAGCTATAGAGCTTTGTTACTATCCAGAGGGAGTCATGACAGTCATTACACAACTCTTCAGACTTTAACAGCACTACAAACCTCTTTTTCCAGTCCTATCTGATTCCCATCTTTTCTAGGAAATAGCTTACTAATAGATGCACAACTATTACAGAGTGTCTTCGTTTTATTGTGTGCATTTTTTGAAGGACACTCCAGGCTCTACAAGCCTTGCACTCGTAGGTTTGAGAGAACAGGTTTACATGTCAACAACACAAGTGCTCTTCTGTCTAAGACAGAGAGAGCAAACACACAGCCCTTCATTTAAATACTCAAGATATGTTATTTCAATTTATATTCAACCTTTAGCTTCTCCAGGGACTAAAGCACATATTTCATGATCATCCTTTCTGAATGAATTTGCACACACTGTATTGCTGGTCTGAGATGACATACGGGAGAAGAAAGAGCAGTATTCACATGGGAGATAAAAGGAAAATCGACATCTTCAAGTGGTCTTCAAAGTAAAGAAACAAAGATTCCCAACGGGATAAGTAAACACGCAGGGTTCATCCGAACAGAAAAAAGAAGCACGAATGTATCTTTTGTCCTTATAAATATTTCATAGTCATGACTGTTCTGCACTATGTAAGTACACACGCAATACCTGGTGGTCTAGTTTCTAAAAATAGACCCTTAACATGGTTTGACAACTCCATTAAACCACAGCTGAATTAATTGCAAATTAATTATTAACGGCCGACTGTAAAAGAGTTGATACTCTCACTTTAACAAGGACAGTGGTTTTCACAGGGATTGGAAGGACAGAGGGATAGACAACTGGACAAGCTTAATGACCATAAAGTTTGAAGCAGATCTTTCTGTGCCGGCCAGATGGCTGTCTGCAAGGTGGGATGAGATTTGACTCCATATGCGCAGCCACACCTGTGGACTATCTGTCTGTTTTTTGGCTCACCGTGCTCTCAGCCAGAGACCGGTGCGAGATATACTATGTAAACACTGTTGCTCGATGCAACACACCTTATCTGACCGTTTGGACAATGTAGCCTGCGGTGAGGGCTATGCAAATTTGCATGATATAATCAGCACAAGACTAGATCTAATATTTATCAGAGGAAGCAAATTATGTTTTTGACATGAGCTATGCTGGAGCACCATTTAAAAGAAAGAGAGATAGAGACTCATCATGAATATTTCATTGGGGTGCAAATATTATCAATGAAACGAAACATGTGAGAACACGGCTAATAAAATAATGGCCTGTTCCAGCTTTCATGGCAGTTATGAGATAAGCAGAAAAACATGGACGCATGGAATACTGAATACAAAGTTAGCATGTTTGTTGTTGCCCTGTTCAGTATGGTGTATACCCAGCATTAACTGCGCTGTTTTTAAAGCATGAGCATTTCATTTTTTTGCGACAGTATGTGAGGTTAAGCATTATGCCTGGGTATTGATACAGATTTTCTGATTTAATTTGATTCACGAGATTCACAGTGACTTGGAAAATTGTGTAGTGAATACACTGCGTAACTTGCGCAGTTTTTTTTAAGCATCTTTCACCGAGAGCATTTCATTTTTGTGACAGTATGTGAAGTTAAGCATTATGTCTGGGTATCAATACAGATTTTCTGATTAAATCTGACTCACAAGATTCACAGAGACTTGGATAATCGTGCCTCTAAATAGGGTCAGCTTTCAGAAAGGTCGAATGCATCCCTAATGTGTAAGATCCCTTACACATTAGGGATGCATTCAGGTGTCTTAAATGTCAGGTATACATTACACAATTTTGGACCCATTTTTACTTGCTTACAGAAGTCTGAAATTTGAGGCAAATCGTTGCTTATATATGTGAATGATAAACGCATGATGTGAGTAATCAAACACACGTTCTGAAAGAAGCATCGATGCATCTGCTACTCAATCTCGCAGTCTGAAATATGTTTGAAATGTGAGTTTGTAAATTGTTGACTGGGATTCTTACTAGTGAAAACAACTTCACACTTCATTTTTTAATTCTTTCACCATGAGCATTTCATTTTTGTGTCAGGATGTGAAGTTGAGCATTATGCCTGGGTACAGATTTTCTGATTAAATTTTGACTCAGAAGATTTATAGTGACTTGGAAAATTGTGTAGTGTATACGCAGGGTAACTTGCACTGTTTTTTAAGCATCTTTCACCATGAGCATTTTATTTTTGAGACAGTATGTGAAGTTGAGCAGGAAACCTGTTTGAAAACAGTAGTGCTGCAGGAAAAAAAGTGGGTTGCAAAAAAGTGGAAAATTTACAAAATTTCTGGAAAGTTTCATAAATTTACTGGACATTTTGCAACCCTAGTATTGATACAGATTTTCTGATTAAACTTGATTCACAAGATTCACAGTGATTTGGAAAATCGTGCCGTACAAAATCTTTGAGGGTAGCCTGAATAACTATTTAACTAATTTCCAGGATTTTTTTTATCTTCCAGAGATTTTTGGAAAGTTTCCGGAAATTTACCGGAAATGTTTCACCCCTTTGCAACCTTAATCAATACCCAGCCATAATACTGAACTATATATACTGTTGCAAACATGAAATGCTCATGGTGAAAAATGCTTAAAAAACAGCACAAGTTACGCCGTGTATGCACTACATGATTTTCCAAGTCACTGTGAATCTTATAAATCAAATTTAATCAGAAAATCTGTATCAATACCCAGGCATAATGCTCAACTTCACATATTGTCACAAAAATGAAATGCTCATGGTGAAAGATGCTTAAAAAACCAAGCAAGTTTCACCCAGGTACACACTATAAGATTTTCCAAATCACTGTGAATCTTGCGAATCAACTTTAATCAGAAAATCTGTATCAAAACCCAGGCAGCATGCTCAACTACATGATTTTCCAAGTCACTGTGAATCTTATGAATCAAATTCTGTATCAATACCAAGGCTTAATGCTTAACTTCACATACTGTTTCAAAAAAGAAATGCTTATGGCGAAAGATGCTTAAAAAACAGAACAAGTTACGCCGTGTATGCACTGCATGATTTTCCAAATCACTGTGAATCTTGTGAATCAACTTTAATCAGAAAATCTGTATCAAAACCCAGGCAGCATGCTCAACTACATGATTTTCCAAGTCACTGTGAATCTTATGAATCAAATTTAATCAGAAAATCTGTATCAGTACCAAGGCTTAATGCTTAACTTCACATACTGTTTCAAATGGTGAAAGATGCTTAAAAAACAGATCAAGCTACGCTGTGTATGCAATGCATGATTTTCCAAATCACTGTGAATCTTGTGAATCAAATTTAATCAGAAAATCTGTATCAATACCCAGGCATAATGCTCAACTTCAAATACTGTCACAAAAATAAAATGCTCATGGTGAAAGATGCTTAAAAAAAACAGCACAAGTTGTGCCGGATATACACTACATGATTTTACAAGTCACTGGATTTCTGTTCCTTTTACACTGCACAACTGTTTTGGATATTATGAAGTTGTTTTCACTAGAAAGAATCCCAGACAACGATTTACAAACTCACATTTCAAACTGCAAGACTCAGAGTAGCATTGTGTCTTTGATAATTCACATAATGTGATCGTCACTCTCTTAATTGAGCACAGTTTTGCCTCAAATTTTTGTCTTTTGTCAGCAATCTCCAGAAATTGCCAGTAAAAATAACTGAGCCCAAAATTATGTACCTGGCATTAAAGACACCTGAAAGCATCCCTAATGTGTGAGAGGGGTCTATATAGTGTCCTTGCAACTTATCTATACCACAACATACATCTCATTATATACAGTTTAACCTTTCTGAGAGCTGACCCTATTTATGCTTATTACTAAGAGGCAGGAAAGAACTGAAGGCCAACTGACCAGTCCAGAGGGAACTTTTGGTTGTTCATGCAGAAAAAAAGCCCTTCATAACTCCTGTCTGACAGGTCCACTAATTCAATGTGTCACTATATAAGAGCATATGCATGTGCACATGCCTGTTCTCGACCTTCTATTAGCTATACGGGTCAGCCATTTGTCTCACAGTGACAGGGTCATTCACCCTGTGCCTTGAAGAAAGGCATGTCCTTATCAGAAATATGTTATATGACCAATACATGTGCAGGTCAGACAGTGTCACCATAGATATCATACCCATCTCCCATGATACTCCATCTCATATTGTGTGACAGCATTTTGACAAATGGATAAGAAAGATGGAAGGATATTGCATTGCATCTATGTGAAGATTGCAGTAAGTATTTTAAGCTCATCATCTCAAATGACACTAACACTAGAAGTAGGAAACCATGAGGCCATACATTTTTATGAAATAGCTGAATATTGCTGAGGTGCCAACGGCAGATTGCATGCAGGATCCAAAGCAGTTCTAATATTGTTCATAAATGTGTGAAGTATGCCCTCTGCAGGTTGTTTAATATTTATGATTTTTTTGTGCTGTTGAACCTCGCTATGTTCTATGGTATTTATTGCACATCATATAGTATAAATTACTGAAATAAGATTTTTTTTTTCTTTTCTTTCTTTCTTTCTTTTTTTTTTTTTTTTTTTTACTACACAAGTTTCTTTTCTGATTTAAAGGAACACTCCACTTTTTTTTGAAAATAGGCTCATTGTCCAACTCCCCTAGAGTTAAAAAGTTGAATTTCACCGTTTTCGAATCCATTCAGCCGATCTCTGGGTCCGGCGGTAGCACTTTTAGCATAGCTTAGCATAGATAATTAAATCTGATTAGACCAATAGCATCAAAAATCGCTCAAAAATGACCATATATAATCATATTTTTCCTATTTAAAACTTGACTCTTCTGTAGTTACATCGTGTACTAAGACTGACGGAAAATGAAATGTTGCGATTTTCTAGGCTGATGTGGCTAGGAACTATACTATCATTCCGGAGTAATAATGAAGGAACTTTGCTGCCCTACCATGGGTGCAGCAGGCGCAATGATATTACGCAGCGCCTGAAAGTGACCGGCACTAAGTTTGTGTAGATTGCAGAGTTGACGGCTGCATAATATCGTTGCACCTGCTGCACCCATGGTACGGCAGTAAAGTTCCTTGATTATTACGCCAAAATAAGAGTATAGTTCCTAGCCATATCGACCTAGAAAATCGCAACTTTTCATTTTTCGTCCGTCTTCGTACACGATGAAACTACAGAAGAGTCAAGTTTTAAACAGGAAAAATATTGAAACTCTTTGGTCATTTTTGAATGAGATGCTAATGGTCTAATCGGATTCAATTATCTATGCTAAACTATGCTAAAAGTGCTACCGCCAGACCCGGAGATCGGCTGAATGGAGTCGAAAACGGTAAAGCTCAATTGTTTGGGGAGTTGGAAAATGAGCCTATTTTCAAAAAAAGTGGAGTGTTTCTTTAAAAGTAAATACTTGGTTGGATTCTCCGAAGATTAATTCATAATCTGAGCCTCAGACTATAATTTAAAACACTCTTTTCCACATAATAATTTGACATACTAGATCTTAAGCCAAAATAAGTCTGCACCATTAAAGGAAAACATGTACCATTAAAAAAAGAAACAAAAAAAGATATTTTAAAATGAATATTTATATTTTTTATATTTGCTGTTAATGAGTTTTATTATTTATTTATGTATTATTTTTTTATTACACATTTTTATAATTAATGCCCTCTTCTACTTTTCTGTTCTACTTTTTAATCTGATGTCGGCAAGCTGGACATAAACAAAAATACTGAGTGCAAAGTTTCAAAGTTTGGCTTCTTTCCATTTTTTTTTTTTTTTTTTTTTACAATTGGGCCCAGGAATTAAACATAAACTGGACTGTAGCAAGTGGTGGGCCTAATTTTTTTTTGGCCGATGTTCGCCTATTTATACGCCGCGGCTATCCACATGTTTTGACAGGTGATATTTTAGGGGAAATAAACGTTAAAATACACACAGTTTCGAAAGTATTGCCACCAAGACCAAACACTTATACATGTTAACATGAGATAAGTGTCATATAATGTCTTACCCTGTCTGTGGAAAGTTATATTCAATTTATCTCCAGTTTTGACCATGGAATGGCGTTGAACAGTCGGCAACGTTCGTGTAAAACGCGGAAGGATATCGGAAAAGTACTAAAATAATAGTCCCACGGTAAAATTAATATTTAAACAACTATCGCTCAAACACCACAGGTTTCTATGAAATAATTGATATTAAAATACTGACTAAATAAATAAATGAATAAATGTAAACTCTTAAGTACTTTTAAACCTTCTGGTAGTCTTGCCTCATTTTA
Organism: Cirrhinus mrigala; assembly: GCA_036247105.1. NCBI lineage: Eukaryota > Metazoa > Chordata > Actinopteri > Cypriniformes > Cyprinidae > Cirrhinus > Cirrhinus mrigala. Next base: position 10,883,078 of record CM070018.1, on the reverse strand, counting down.
CTGAAGGACCGGTCAAAATTATTTTGTGTTAATCGATAGTACTGTCACAGACATTACTTATTTAAATTATTTAAAGTTCTAATTAAAGCCTCAGTAACTCCATGCTTCCTTTATTTTGCATTAATAACTTTTTTTTTTTTTTTTTTTACTAATTCCTTCATTCTCCAACACAATTCAGTTACAGTAGGCTAGGCCATTTCTAAACTTCAAGACCACCTACAAGTAAACACTGCCATCTAGTGGACTTATAGTTCATAAAAGACAACATGACCTTGATTTTTCACTGATCTTTATTTAAAACCTGATATGATAGCATGTTAGAAATTTCTGTTTGCTTGCAGTGTAAATCTGAAATATTAGCATTGTTTTCAATGTGACAAATGAAGCCACATTTTAATCTTCCACGTCTTTGGTGTGTTTCCCATACAAACGTATTGTTTAATAACAATATTGGTCACAGATCAAGTGTATCACAATAATTAAGAATTCTAACAATGTAGTATCAAACAAAACAAATTATATACACAATACAAAGAGCTGCGTGTCTCAACCTCGACTCTCTTAGCCCCTGAAAAGTGTCTGAAGAAAGGTATTAAAGGAAATTAAGCTGGTATTACGTATCAGTAAGGTCCGTTTTTGAAAGTGAGCACAAAAACAGGAAAGCTGTTTGTTTCTCCTGCTGGCTTGGTCCAAGTTCAGTAGCAAAAAGAGTCCTCCACAGGAAAATGCAGTACCATCAATACATTTACAAGACAAAAGAACTTGTACACATATTTAAACAATGCAGAGCATTATAAAGGCTTGGCAACACTTAGAAACAGATCCTCTCTTGTACATCTGTCCAGCGATCGCAGTCGGATATGGCCAGGAGGATGTGTTTCAAACAAACCAACACGGCGAACACGTTTGGTCAAACACTGAATATATCAAAGACCTCACAGGCCACAGTTCTCTAGCTTGTTCTTGTTTATTGTAAGACTGTGGTGGTGTTGAACACTAGCTCCTTGTTTAAATTGCATTGTGAGTGTGTATTGTAAGTACAGCAACTGCATTCATCTATGAAATCTTGCAGCTCGTCCGTGCGCAGTTCTGGGATGGGCTCAGTGGCGGGTAGATGATTTTGGACTTTTTGGTTCCGTTCCTTTTTTTAGCGCTGCTGGCTATGACCGAGTAGGAACGGCCGTGCATCATCCTGGCGTTCAGGCCGTTGGCCATGGAGAAGGACTTCAGATGGCTCTTTAAGGCAACAGGAAGGGGAAGTTTGTCCACAAGGTGCACTGGAGTGCAGGAAACGATAGAACGACAGCACAGGTCCTGCAGACTCAACACTGGACAAAAGAAAAGAACAGGTTTAGGTTAGGTTAAAAGCAACATATTAGAGACCTTGGGAATAGAAAAATGCGAGATATTATTTCTTCTCATGAAACATTGCGCAATTTCAAAGGCAGATTTACAAGCTATCTGTCATTATATGGTTTATATTCTTTCAAGAGTCTGTCAGCAATGTTTGTCTTTAAAGCATGAAGTCATCTAATGGAAACTCAAGTTGTTTTATAATATTCCTTGGCCTTTAAATAATCTCCAGTCAAAATAAACACATTTAAATGCCTTAATCTAAGCTAAGTAAATGTATTCGTATCACTTGACCTTGTTCCTAAAAGCATTTTTCTAGCATGAACCAAAGCTATGATTATTAAAAGCTGAAATGTGCTGTGTGGGCGGCTGGCCGTTACATTGATATTTGAACACTGGGTGTCTCCGCTGTGAGCTGTATAAAGTCTCAAAGCTTTGCATACTTCAGGTTTCCTAAGCGTTCCTTTGGCCTATACATAATTGCAGCATTGGTCTGAGGGGGAAAAAAAACTTGTATTGCTGTTGCCTATGTGGTCATTCTCAGAAAAGGCTCCGCTGAAAGGTCTCCGTTATTCTATGCATCATTTCATGTCAGAAGCGTTTATGGTGAAGCTTGTTTAATTCCGGCAGAGAACATTTCCAACCTCAGCAACATAATGAGTCATAGGGAGATGTTGATGGAAGCGTAGCAAAACAAGACAACGATGGTATTGTTGTGAACTACCGATGGTTGTAGTGATGTAGCTGTCTTTTCTCTCTGTAACTGTTTTATGTGATTTATATTTATGTAACTGTAAATGTAAGTGATATTTTTAGTATAATAATAAAATAAAATATTTATATAAAATATAAAAAAATACATTTTCACAGACTGATACTGTTTTGCACTAAATATAATATAATATAATATAATATAATATAATATAACATAATGTGTGCAGTCCCAATGAAATAATACCCCAAACAGCTGTCATTTTCAAACATTTGATTTAAAAAATTTCTAACTTAATAATAATTAAAATATTTCTATAAAATAAAATAAATGACTGTAGAGCTGCCTTCTCTCTCTGTAACTGTTTTATATTATTTACATCTATGTAACTGTAAATGTAAGTGATATTTTTAGCATAATATTAAAAAAATAAAATATTTATATAAAATAAAATACATTTTCACAAAATGATACTGTTTGGCATTAAAAATATATATATAATATAATATAATATAATATAATATAATGTGTGCAGTCCCAATGAAATAAAACCCCAAACAGCTGTCATTTTCAAACATTTGATTTAAAAAATTTCTAATTTAATAATAATTAAAATATTTATATAAAATAAAATAAATGACTGTAGAGCTGTCTTCTCTCTCTGTAACGGTTTTATATTATTTACATCTATGTAACTGTAAATGCAAGTGATATTTTCAGCATAATAATAAAAAAATAAAATATTTATATAAAATAAAATACATTTTCACAGAATGATACTGTTTGGCATTTATTATATATATAATATAATATAATATAATATAATATAATATAATATAATATAATATAATATAATATAATGTATGTGTGTGTGTGGTCCCAATAAAATAATACCCCAAACAGCTGTAAAAAAATTCTAATTTAATACTAATAAAAATATAAAATATTTAAATAATATTTTATAATAATAATAAAATAAATGACTGTAGAGCTGGCTTTTCTCTCTGTAATTGTTTTATATGGTTTACATTTATGTAACTGTAAATGTAAGTGATATTTTCAGTATAATAATAAAAAAATAAATGTTTATAAAAAAAATATAAAATAAAACACATTTTCATAAAATATATAATATATATAAAAAATAAAATAATAAAATAAAATAAAACAAAACAAAACAAAACAAAACAAAGCAAAGCAAAGCAAAGCAAAGCAAAACAAAACAAAACAACAAAATAAAATGTGTGTGTGGTCCCAATAAATTAATACCAATAAATTAAAATAAATTAATATTTATGTAACTGTAAATGTAAGTGATATTTTCAGTATAATAATAAAAAAAATAAATGTTTATAAAAATATAAAATAAAATACATTTTCATAAAATGATACCGTTTGGCATTAAAAATATATAATATATATAAAAAATAAAATAAAATAAAATAATAAAATAAAATGTGTGTGTGGTCCCAATAAATTAATACCCAAAACATGTGTCATTTTCAAACAAAAATGTCTAATTTAATTTAAAATATTTTTAATTGAGTAATAATAAAAATATAAAATTTTTATATAAAATTAAAAAATGATGATTGTAGAGATTTAGCCGTCTTTTCTCTCTGTAATTGTTTTATATGATTTACATTTATGTAACTGTAAATGTAAGTAATATTTTCAGTATAATAATATAATAAAATATTTATATAAAATATAAAATAAAATAAAATTCACAGAATGATACTGTTTGCCATTAAAAATATAATTTTAATAGAAAATATATAATTTAATGACAATAAAAATATTAAATATTTTATAAAATAACATTTTTCGCAAAATGGTACTGTTTGGCATTACTAATATACTATAACATACTATAATATAATATAATATAATATAATATAATATAATATAATATAATTTTAATATAGAATAGCTTGTTTAAATAATTTTCACATTCAGATTATACAGTATGTGTAAACATATTAAATATAGTATTCCCAGTCTTATACTGAACAGTTTAATTTTTGATATCAACATGTTTTGAGGTAATTTGAAGTAAAAAGATACTGTAATAACAAAAATACTAATAAGAAATGTATTCATTTATTAGGAATATACTGTATTTCATAGAAACATTTTTGACCTATTCACCTCTATTGACCTCACAAAACAATATAGAAGACATAAAAATATTCTAATTAAATATATATAATCTTTTAAAAGAAAATAACACTTTTGTAAAATCACTGAAAATTTCCTAAAAATGTTTATTTATAAGAAAAAAACAAATACATCTGATAATTACAAAATATCATTTCCCTTATTTTATTTTGCGTGATTTTACTTGTAAAATATCATACAGCTACAAAAATCTGAAGTCCATATCATACAATAAAAAAACACATAGCCCTATTATAACTAAATTATTTCGTTTCTTTATATGAAGCCAGACAACTGAGGTTTGTTACCTTTATTGGGTCTCCAAAGTCGCTCCATACCATGCCTCATGAGCACAATTCGGGCCAGCTCAGTGAAAGACTCAGTAATGTTGAAGTTACAGAGAGGGCTGACCTCGAAGAATGTGACGCCCAGTCGCTCTGCAAAAGCCTGGGCGTGCTCGGTGGTCACCTGACGCTTATAGGCCAGGTGAAGCCTGTTTCCCACCAGGATCTTGGGAACACCTGGTGCATGCTGGGCATATTAAAAAATTCATTGTAATAGCTATAAAAGCACTCTTCAGGACATAACTGCTTTGCTGATTTGTTGTACACTATTATGTCAAGACAATCGCTTTAATAATAAAGCAATTTTGAAAGAAAATGCAGTGCACATCATTAGCCCCCTGCTATCTTCGCAGATTAATTACAGAGCTTCTGTTACTATCATGTATGATTGCAATGATTATAATCACACTGAATTGCATAACAAGCCCATTTCCTGAAACACAGAGATACACATCTGTTTTAGCACTTTCTCGAGATGATCAGCTAATGCTTTACTCAATGTCATTTTGAAGCAACTAGTATAACCTCATGTCTGTTTTTACCCATAATCATACTGAATTGCACATTTAACAAGCTGAATAGTAGTTTTGACCTGATTTTACCTCATCGATCTCTTTAATCCATCTGTCGATGCCATCAAATGACCACCGGTTTGTAATGTCATATACAAGGATAACACCCTGTGAGAAACAAAATTTGTTATAGACAGCAAACTTAAATGCACTTTCAATTCAAAATGAAAGAAAATAATGAGACCGTGAGCTATCATAAACATTTTTCAAAGTCACTGTGGTTCTGGAAGTGGTAGGCTATTATTTAACATCTCATACAGTATGTGACTAAAATAGCAGGCAGAGATGTTTACAATGTAATGTCAATAAAGACTGTGGCTTTGCTCCAAGAGTTTCTGTTATTAGGATATCTGTGCTTGCCAGAGCAAGGAAACGTCATATCAACAATATCCGTCCAGTCAGATTTATAGCATAGCACACTTTCAACAGGAACTGCTGATCGTTGGGTGGGGTGTTTAACAACTGTCTGGGAACACTGGGATTTCAGAAATATTTAAAAGCCAATTTCCTAAAGTCTGTCAGTCTGTTATATACAATGGACAACCACACAAAAGGTGTCTGATGAAAATAACAAAATATAATAACAATTATAAAAAATAATATCAGTTCTAATTAAAAAGAAAATAATGAAAAATATATTTGTAAGTTTATAATTATTATAATTAAATAATAAAAAATTACATTTAATTTAAATTATTTACATCTAAGACAGCTATTTATTAACTCATCAATGGTGACTGACTAATAAATCATTTCAAATATTTTGCAATTATTATATTTATATTTATGAAAAAACCTACATACACTGCCATTTAAAAGTCTTTATGCCCATCAAAATTTTATTTATTTGATTAAAAATGCTAAAAAAAGTGAATGAAATATTATTGCAATTTAAAATAACAGTTTTCTATTTTAATATACTTTAAAATGTAATTTATTTCTGTAATGCAAAGCCGAATTTTCATCAGCCATTACTCCAGTCTTCAGTGTCACATGATCCTTCAGAAAGCATTCTAATATCCCGATTTATTATCAGTGTTGGAAACAGTTGTGCTGCTTAATATTTTTTTGGAACCTGTGATACTTTTTTAGGATTTTTTGATGAATAAAAAGGTTAAAAATAGAATTATTTACTATCACTTTTTATCACATCCTTGCTACATAGAAGTATTAATTTCTTTCAAAGAATGAAAGAAAGAAAAAACGTACTGACCCCAAACTTTGAACAATAGTGTATATTGTTACAAAAGATTTATATTTTAAACAAATGCTGTTCTTTTTAATGCTTTATTCAACAAAATTATCAACTGTTTCCAACGTGATAATAAATCAGCATTTTAGAATGATTTCTGAAAGATTGTGTGACACTGAAGACTGGAGTAATGATGCTGAAAATTAAGCACTGCATCACAGAAATAAATTCTATTTTAAAGTATATTAAAATAGAAAACCACTATTTTAAATTGCAATAATATTTCACAATATTACTGTTTTTTCTGTATTTTTAATCAAATAAACATAGCCTTGATAAGCAAAAAAAACCTTTAAAAAACATTAAAACCTTTTGAACTGCAGTGTAAATACATTTTATTTAAATTAATTCAAATAAATAATTATAATAAGTAGCTACTCATTGTATTTTTCCCAAGTGTTTTTATAATTTATTGCCGTTTTACCTGTGCTCCTCTGGAATATGAGCGGAATATGGTGCAGAATCGGCCTTGTCCTGAGGTGTCCCTGCAAAAAACAACAGAACACAGAGGGTCCGCATGACAAAGAACACATTCATCTTACTTCTGTTCTTCAATACGTCTGTAGCTATTGTCTTTCCCTCTGCCTGGTGACATGAGGAGCTCTCTGTGGTTGGTGCCAGGGCAGCAGACTTTGAGTAGGAGCAGTGAAATGAATCATTCACCATCTAGGGCTGAGCGCAGCACCAAGATGTGCCAGTCATGTTGCATCGGGTAGGACTGGAGTATCACAAACACTCTGCTCTAAAATGCTTCGTCTGTCAAGGCCAGATTATCAATAATTGATTCCAGATTCTTGCAAAAAGCCCAGTTCTCTTTACAATGCACCAGAATTTATAAACAAGTTCTAAGGCATGGCTAGTGGAACTGTCTTGGCTGAATTTTTCATTGGAAGAGTTTGTTGAGGAGCGCTGTAATTAACATAGCCAGACATTTGGCATGTTCACTTCATATTTTGGAAACCAACGAGAACTTATTGAGCATACACAGGCATGATGGAATGGAGGGGGTGATCTTTAATCTCTTTTCATGCTTCGAGAAGATAACAGGAGGAAATCAAGTTCAAACTTTAAAGTTGGATCTGTCAGGTGCTGGAGTCACGGGTTTCCAGTTTACAAGGAAAAGTAACTGTGATGTAAAGCTACTTACCAAAGCTGGAGCTTGACTCTGCGTCCATCGAGCAGTATGGTAGTTGTCTTGTAGTCAATCCCTACAAGGGAAGAAGAAATAAAATGCTTAGAGGTATCTCATTTCTGCAGCAGTAGCAAAACCAAGTGTAATTGCAAAAGTAATGACTGTTTTCAAACTGGTTTCCTGCCTGCCAGTGGTCAAAAAAACAAACTCACACTATTGGTTGAAACAATCAGGCTAAACAAAGCAAAACACATTAAAGGGGTCATCGGATGCAAAGTTCACTTTTACATGTTGTTTGAACATTAATGTGTGTTGGCAGTGTATGTACAAATCTACCCTATAATGATACAAATCCATGCAGTGGTTTTAATTAATCTGTAAAAATAATATCCCCTTTTTCAAATCGAGCCATTCTCAGATGCCTGTCGGTGTAGCGTCACACCGACAGAGGCCGCTCCCACGATAGTTGATTGACATGAGCGTTTTACCTCAGACCCGCCTCAAATCAGCTGTAACAGTCTGACCCCCATTGTTTCAATGCTGGAGCAGGGATGTAAGTTAGACAGGAATATCTCCGATTGAGCGATTGAGGTGTTGTGTTGCTGGAAGTAACAATAAACATAGTGGTCGTCGTTTACTCCCGATTACGTTTGTTTGTGAAGCGAATGCGCCTCCCGATCTACATATATCCGTCTACGTTCGCGCGAATCATTCATGATCCAGCTTCACTTGCAGCAGAAGCGAGTAAAAGGTTTTTTTTTATGAATCTTTGCAATCGCCTTTCCTAATAACGTAGCTAAACGCAGCTAAATGGGGCTAAAGTAAACAGGCTCGTCACTCCACAGAGAGAAGAGAGGGGCAGGGCGAGCAGAGCTCATTAACATTTAAAGTAACCTCGACTAGAACAGGATAATTTTTGAAGAGCTGATTTTAGCAAGGTAAAAAGGGTGTTGTTTTACACTACTATTGAGAATTTTTAACCAAAGTATATTATAGACTTTTCATTAAGACCCTAAAGAATCATATCAACTTGCGGAAAATGGGCATCTGATGAGCCCTTTAAACTAAAGAAGAAAGCAGTTCTAAAAAAATTGAAAAAAAAAAAGAAAACATTGATTAAAAAAAAAAAAAAAAAAAATGGAAATTTAATAAGCAAAGATCCATTCAGCTAATTAAAAGTGACAGTAAAGACATTTATGATGTTACAAAAGATTTGGATTTAAAATAAAATTTTAAAAAATTTTCAAAGGGCTTTAAATGATCCCAGCCGAGGAAGAAGGGTCTTATCAACAAAATGATCAGTTCTTTTCTAAAAGTAATTACAATTTATATACTTTTTAACCTCAAATGCACGTCTTGTCTAGCTCTGGGATGTGCGTGCGTAGTCTGTGTAATCCGGGTCAATACAGTTAGGGTAGGTCGAAAAATTCCCATCTCATTTTCTCCTCCAACTTCAAAATCGTCCTACATCGCTGCAGAAGTGCCGACCCAGTGTTTACAAAGTGAACGTGCAAAGAAGATCAAATGCCCTTTACAAAAACAGTAAAACAGCGATGTAACACGATTTTGAAGTTGGCGGAGAAAATGAGATGAGAGTTTTTTTGACCTACCCTAACTGTATTGACCCGGATTACACAGAATTCGCATGCGCATCGCAGAGCTAGAGAAGACAAGCATTTGAGGTTAAAAATATATATAAATTGTACAATTTTTATTGAAAATAACAGATCATTTAGCTAGATAAGCCCCTTCTTCCTCGGCTGGGATCGTTTAGAGCCCTTCGAAGCTGCATTTAAACTGCATTTTGGAAGTTTAACCTCACAGACACCATAGAAGTCCACTATATGGAGGGAAATCCTGAAATGTTTTCCTCAAAAAACATAATTCACAAGGATATGACTGAAGAAAGACAGACATGAACATTTTGGATGACAAGAGGGTGAATAAATTATCTGTAAATTTTTGTTCTGGAAGTGAACTTCTTCTTTAAGCAGCACAACTGTTTTCAGTATTGATAATAATCAGAAATGTTACTTGAGCACCAAATCATCAAATTAGAATGATTTCTAAAGGATTATGTGACACTGAAGACTGGAGAAATGGCTTTTCTTGTTTTCTAGCGGTGGCAAAAAAGTAATTAAATTTAATTAATGATTATAATGATGTCCAAATGATGACAGAAAACAATAATCCTGAAATTTTCTATCCATGCAAAACACACTGTCATAATGCTAATACATTGTGACTGGTTGCCAGGTTGCTGCTATCAAAAGATCCCACGTTCAAGTCTAAATGATATTCTGGGCCCTTCCTATACTTAATTGTCTGCCAAACAAAATTCATAAGCCCAAAAGTTTAATAAAATAAAAGTATCACTCTTAATAGCATAGTTCACCCAAAAATGAAAATTCTGCTATTGATTACTCACAGTCATGTTGTTCCAAACCTATAAGACCTTTGTTCATCTTCAGAACACAAATTAAGATATTTTTGATGAAATTCGAGAGCTTTCTTTTCAAATGAAGACCTTGCGTCGTGGCATCTGCAAGCAGCGAAGACTGACACGGCAGAGAAGAAATTGTTGAATAAAGTCATTATTTTTGTTTTCTTTGCACACAAAAAGTATTCTCGAAGCTTCATAACATTGTGGTTGAACCACTGATGTCACATGGACCACTTTAACAATGTCCTTCCTACTTTTCAGGCCCTTGGATTTCATTAAAAATATCTTAATTTGCGTTTGGAAGATGAACAGAGGTCTTACAGGTTTTTAACGACATGAAGGTGAGCAATTAATGACAGAATTGTCACTTTTTGTGAACTATCCCTTTAAAAAGACATGCAATTTGAGGTTTGAGGATTCATTGTATCATTCAGGTCAAAAACAAACAGTCCAGGATAGGTTACACAACATAGCTTAATACTTATAGTTAGCGATTCAAATTCCTAGTATGAGCAATAGCAATGTCTTCGCAAACACCACTAATAATCTAATAACTGCGAATGGGAAAAGCAAGTGGTGAGAAATGTCAAAGAATGTTCCGGAGAGAGTTTGCATATTATGTTCAAATAAAGACCGCATTCCTTTACTCTTAGCCAATATTTTATTTACATTGTCCCTCTTTTGATCAAGCTTTTGGGTGACAGCAACTATGATTAAGTGATGTCTGCTGTTATGAACATGACACTTGAGGAGGATGCCTGCATGGGCTGAGATTGGAAAGCTTTAGTGTCACCTCCGTGGGGGTTCCGGGTTCCACACACATACACACTGGCATTCTGAACACTCTCTATCCTAGGGAATTTCAGAGCCCATCACACATTCCACTGCGATGAGAATGAAACCCAACACTGTAAAAATACACATGGAACAACTGGGAGATTCCAAAGTGACAGAAAGGGGATTCGAAAACACCATTATTGTCACTAAAGAATGGAACCAAATGAAACAAGCACATTCCCAAGTCACCCTGTGAACTGTGAGGTCACTTAGTGAATTACAGCGTGTCCAAAGGTATGCACTAATGGTGAGGTTAAATGTTCTGTATCAGGTATCAAGCCCTGAATGAAAAACTATGTTAGTTCTGTGTGGGTCTCAGGGACTACATATATAAATCATAATAAATGAAAAATGTATTTATTTATTTGTTATATTATTATTATGCTTTAAATAATAATGCGTTAAATCGGTTTTATAAGACCATTCAAAAAATTAGGGTTGGTAAGATTTTCAAAAAATGTCTCTTTTATGCTCACCAAGGCTGCATTTATTTGATCAAATATAGAGTAAAAACAGTAATACTGCAAAATATGATTACAATTTAAAATAACTATTTTCTATTTTAATATATTTTAAAATTTTGTGACCCTGGACCACAAAACCAGTCTTAAGTAGCATGGGTATATTCGTAGCAATAGCCAACAATACACTGTATGGGTCAAAACGATTGATTTTTCTACATTTCTAAATTCGATATTAAGTAAAGATCATGTCCCGAGTTATTTTGTAAATTTCCTACCCCAAATATATCACAACTTAAATTTATATTAGTAATATGCATTGCTAAAAACTTAATTTTGACAACTTTACAGGCAATTTTCTCAATATTTTGATTTTTTTTTGCACCCTCAGATTCCAGATTTTCAAATAGTTAAATCTCAGCCAAAAATTGTCTATTCTAACAAACCAAATATCAATGGAAAGGTAATTTATTCAGTTTTCAGAAGATGTATAAATCTCAATTTCAAAGGACCCTTATGACTGGTTTTGTGGTCCAGGGTCACATTTATTCCAGGAAAGCTTATTTCCAGTAATTATTACTGAAATTATTTTAATATGTTGATTTGGACGTTCAAGAAACATTACATTAACATTACAATCAATGTTGAAAGTCGTTGTACTGGTTATTATTATTGTGGACAGCATAATACTTTTTTTTTTTTATCTTTTTTTTTTTTTGTAATAATGTAAAACCAAAGTACCAAACCTGCATAAATGAAAAATAAATAAAGAAATAAATAATAGGAAAATAAATAAAGAAATAAATTATATATCTTTATTTTCCTGTTATTACATTTAATTATTTGTTTGTTTATTTATATTTAATTTCTGCAGGTTTAGTCCTCCATATCCTGTCACTTTTGATCAATTTAAATAAAAATATGAACTTCTTTAAAAATGGTTTGGTTGAACAATAAACGCTTAAGTTAATCAGATGACTTTGATTTCAACTACAAAAATTTCTTTTATCAAATAAACATGACCAGCGCTTACATCATATTTTCCGCCACTAAATAAATCTTTTATCAAGCTTTTAAATAAAAGGCTTATTGTGAATTATTTAATTCAATATGATGCATTCCTTTTAGACAAATATTGTATAACACCAGCGCTCTAGTATTTTTTTTCCCTTTATAAAAATGTCTGCCTGTAGGATGCAGTCTTCCTGTTTGTGTGGGCAAGCTCTGATTCATCCTGACAGATTTTTTCACACTAACTCTTTCTGTCTCCCCGCGCAATTACCCTGCTCTGCACCTCTCCTCACCTCCCTCACAGCAACCAGCAGAGAGCCATAGACCTTTATCTGACGGGATGACACATACGCCGGATCAACGGGAGTAAGTGGATGAGGATGAAGCCTCCGTGGATAATGGTGTTCAAAATCTAGAGCTGAGGGAGAAACAGTTATGCTAACACTTACTGATCCATCCCCGTGCAACTTCAAGTCACGAAATTATACTCAAAGCAAAAAATACTGCAAGCTGCTTTGTGGCCTGTGGAGACGTTGTGGTTGACCTTAAAAAACATCAAACAGACCAGCCAGAATTTAAACCAGCATAATTAAACCAGGGTAGACAACATAGTAAAAGGTGCACTCAGTAATTCCTCCCTCATTAATATATATATATATATATATATATATATGGGGCAAAATCTGCTTTAAACACAAAGAATGGTCACAAAATGTTGATTTATTTTGGTTAATAGAAGTTAATCTATAAAGAAAATCTATTATTTTAGATTATTTTTAGACACAGCATCCTTATTTTACAGCATTTTTACACAAGCGCCTAAAACTTTTAACAGTACTTTTTACAGTACAGTAGCTTTGCAGGTAGGTTTCTTGAAGCATCTTGTGTAGACGTTGCCAAAGTTCTTCTGGATTTAGTCTGTCTCAGTTTGTTCTGTTTCTTTATGACAGACAGAATGTGCAAACAAAAATCTCACTGGATTATTACAATTAATGGTAAATGAATGTTTGGAAATATAGAAAAGACAGAAAAATAGAAAGATAGAAATAACTGACTTAAAACAATTTTTTAGATGGTGAAAATACTAGTGCTCTAATAATTTTGGCCACCACTGTGTATATATATTTTTAAATCATGCCCACATGAGGTAAAGACTTTATATTAGTAACAAAACTGGACGATATTGAAATTCTACACAAATTTTTATAAATTAAAGGGATAGTCGTTCCAAAAATGAAAATTCTGTCATCATTCACTCATCCTAATGTCATTCCCAACCTTTATGCAGTTCTTTCTTCTTCTGAACACAAAGGTAGATATTTTGAATAATGTTAATAACCACACATTTTTGGTTCCCATTGACTTCCACTGTATTTTTTCAATGGGAAGTCAATAGGAACCGAAACCAATTAGTAACTTGAATGGATTATTTTGATGGACTACCTCTTTAAAAATAAAATATTAGTGTTAGAGGTGAATTTAGGCATAATAACATGATAATATACAGTATGAAAAATAAATATTCCTTTTCAGATTTCATTTTAGATTGTCAAGATTACTGTATACACTCAAAAAAAAAATCTAATAAAATTAAATTAAATAAATAAATAAATAAATAAATGAATAAATAAATGCTGGGTGAAATATGGACAGACCCAGCGGTTGGGTTAAATAACTCAACTTTCTGGGTAGTTTTATTTAACTTAACTATTGTTTAAAAATGACTATATGGCTGGTTTAAAATGAACACAAAATAGGTTGTAAATAAAAAATAAAAAAAAAATCACACACACAATTATTAGAAGCATCAGCAATAATCAAAAGGTGAACATTTATTAATAAGCAATTAAAAAAATCTTTATTATTTAAATATTATTTATTCAACTAATTAATAAATGTTAATTTACTAAACATATTATTAAATGTTAATTAACTTCCAACCTATTTTGGGTTCATTTTAAACAAGAAATATAGTAATTTTAAGCAATAGTTGAGTTAAACAGGTACCACTTTACAAGTTAGTTAACTAGTTAACATGAACTAAGAATGAACAATACTTCTACAGCACTTATTAATCTTAGTTAATATCAATTTCAGCATTTACTAATCCATTATTAAAATCAATGTACTGTGAACTAACATGAACTAACAATGAACAACTGCATTTTTATTACCTAAATGTTAACAAAGATTAATAAATACAGCAATTAATATATTGTTTATTGTTCATGTTAGTTAATACATTACCTAATGTTAACAAATGATACTTTAGTGTAAAGTGTTACAGTTAAATAAAACAACCCAGTCGCTGGGTTTGTCCATGTTTGACCCACCGCTAGGTTGTTTTTAACCCAGCACTTTTTAGAGTGTAACATGTTTAACAATGTTATAATATTTTTATTTTTTTTTTTTAAATATTAACTTAAGAGTGTGTGACTGCAAAGATGATCTGAAAGAAAAAAATAAAAAAAAACTAAATGAAAAATATTGACCGATACCTAAAAATATTGGCCAATGACCGCCATGGTACCGATAAATAGTACGTAACTATCAGTAAATATTTGCATTTGCATGATGCTGCACCTACACTGAATCTGTCCAGTATAAGATAATCCAACATAATCAAAAAATATTTGATGCGTATTGTAGCATCTTAGATGTGATCTAAGCCCTGTTTAATTCGTGCAAAATTTAATATGCCGTCTACCCTGATTAAGCTCCACCGGCGTTACATAACCTAAAACACACTGAGCAACGCATCAGCCTGTACGTTATTTATAAGACAGTGGGATAAATGTTTCAGTGGCACAGAACTGATTTCTCTCTAGGTGAAGAACAGCTGCAAGGCTTCAACTGTCACTGTTCCTTTAAAATCAACAGTCCACACACCCTTTTCATCGTTCAAACAAACAAGTGGCTTGAGAGGTTCATGCAAGTGTTTAGATAAACATCAGAACGTTCCACTCCTTTATCGCCAGCAAAGCCTGGCTGCATCCTCATTCCCCTCAGCCGTGTTTCGCTCAGCAGTCGAAGAGCACAGTTACGTAAGAGCTTTGGCCAGTAGTAATAATCTCTATAAACAGAAATTCCAACAGAGACTTCTGCTGGCAAGGTTGTTAGGCAAGAGCTCTCCCTGTCTAATCATAATGGAGTTTATCGACCGTGTACATACAGTATGCACTTATAAGGAATTCTATGAGTTGCTCCCAAGGTTACGATACAAAATAAATACACAAGTTGTAAAATATCATGTAGAAAATGTTGAATCTAGTAAGCAACATAAACAGCAAAAAAGCTTCAGTACTGCTCTATTAATTGCTTGCATACCCAATGTCTTAGAATCTGTTTTCTAAGTATTAGCATCCTGGCAGAGCTGTTTACTGGCCCTACGGGGGCAATGTTTTTTCTAGAGAGTATGTAAATGAATGTAGTATGAAGTCACTTTCACAAGCCTGCAGAGGAGTATTACATTTTCATCACTGTTGCACTAGAAAAGAGCAGCAAGAGCAACTGTAAAAAGAGTTTAAAGTCAACAAGAAAACAAAATTAACCCTATTTACTTCGTTAATGCACATCAGTGATCTTATTGTGAATTACTGATCAATGCACTTTAAAAAGAAGTTTGCTGGTGTAATGATTAATCAAAATGCAGTAATATTCTCTTACTCTGAAACTTTACATCACTTAGGATATTATTTCTGGTTTGGAAAACCCACTTTTCACAATCCAATAGTTACGTCTTGTTTAAAAAGATGTCTTATTAGTAAAGTGGGTTGTGAATGGCAGTTTACGTTGAATTTAAAGGAATAGTTCATCCAGAAATGAAGATTTGCTAAACTGTTTATACATCCTCAAGCCATCTAAGACGTATATGAGATTGTTTCTTCATCACAAATGATTTGGAGGAAATTAGCATTATATTACTTGCTTACCCCCTGCAGTGAATGGGTGCCGTCAGAATGACAGCTCAAACAGCTGATGAAAACATCACAGTAATTCACAAATAATCCACACAACTCCAGATAATCAATAAACCTCTTTTGAAGAAAAAGCTGCATGTTTGTAAGAAACAAATCTTTTGTTAAAGCATTTTAACTTTAAACTGTTGCTTCTGGCCAAAAATAACAGCTCATAATCAATAATAACATTTTCTCCAGTGAAAACAGTCCATCCAGTGTTGTTCATGCACATTTCTCCCGTGGTTCAGAAAAAAAAACTTTTTCACTAGAGAGAGAAATATTATGGACAGAAGACTCTATTTTAAGCAACAGCTTCATGTTAAAAACGTCTTAACGATGGATTTGTTTATTAACAACAGATTTTTTGTGTCACAAGACACTGACTGATTTACTGAAATTGTGTTGTGGATTATCGTGATGTTTTTATCAGCTGTTGAACTCTCATTCTGACGGCACCCATTTACTGCAGAGGATTTATTGGTGAGCAAGTGATGCAATGCTAAATTTCTCCACATCTGAAACAAACTCATTTACATCTTGGATGGCCTGAGGCCTGAGGTAATTTTTTTGTGTGAACTATTTCTTTAATAATATGTGACCTATGACCACAAAACCAGTCATAAGGGTCAATTTTGTTAGGATAAGACAATACTTGGTAGAGATACAACTATTTGAAAATCTGGAATCTGAGGGTGCAAAAAAAAATCTAAATATTGAGAAAACTGCCTTTAAAGTTGTGCAAATTAAGTTCTTAGCAATGCACATTACTAATTAAGTTTTGATATATTTTACAATATACAGTTACAATCTTGATGATCTTTACTTAATATCCTAATGATTTTTGGCATAAAAGAAAAATCAATAATTTTGACCCATATTGTTGGCTATTGCTAATAATATACTCGTGCCACTTAAGACTGGTTTTGTGGTCCAGGGTCACATATACTGTAGTAATATGCCTCTCCAAGCACTTCAAATACTATTTAAAGGCTCTTGGACTAAGGATGATTTTGTTCCTATAACCTGTTGCCCCTCATCTAAAAGTGGCTGGCATTCCTTCCTCAGCTGCTTGGATAAATGAGTACACAACTGTGCAAGCCCCCCAGATTTCAGTCAGCTTCTGACCCTAAATGAACAGGTTGGCTGTCTTGATACTTTACTTGATAAATCGCTTCAGTGTAATCTAAGCTGTTACAATGAGACTCAAAATGTTCATCAGATCTTGGACTCTGCCCAAATGCCGTGACAATGAAAAACAGCATATGTAGTGCATTGTTCTTCCTGTTCAAGCATGCATAAAAACAATAACATGCCATTCTGGAGAAAATATGTAAAGTATTAAAAATTAAGAGATCTAAAGGACTGTTACATCAAGAGCTACTGAACTAATAAGTGATATGCAAGTTACATAAATGTTGTAATTTGTTAGTTATGTGATACCACCCAACTTGTTTTTGTGTCACATAAAGAATGTTGTTGGTCTTTTAGGCAAGACACATGAAAAATATGTTGTTTAGCTGTGAAACCCCAAAGGGGGGTTTACTAGAGTTGATTTTGTCCCCTGGGAAGAGTTACTTTTTCCAAAACAGGGAGTAACTAATAACTACAACTACTACTGAGCTGTAAATAAGAGCTGGACAAACAGTTAGATGAGTGATGCGATCTTGGTGTTTATTATATGTGGTATATTTAATGTTACAATAAATGAAAGATGTACAATATACGTGTTTACATTGTGTAGACTGACAATATTTCTGAAACAGCTCACAATAAGTCATGTAGATGATGCTTACTAGTTGTATTCTGACTTTTTATTAGTACTATAAGTAACCTGCTATTTATGTGTATGACACAAATGTTAAATAATCTACAATAAATAATAACAGATTCATCCAGAAATGCACAGACTGACTAACTTTAGTCTCATTTGTATACAAAGATCAAAACTTACCCATATTGTATCCATAGGGTGACTCACTGGACCCATCCTGTAGACTGGCCAGTATTTCCCCTTTCCCAACATCACTGTCTCCAACCAGCAGGAATTTCAGAAGGAAATCATAAGCTTTTGCTGGACTGCTCCTGTGGTTCATCTTCACATCAGCCCGATGACCCATTCTGGTACATCATGTAACTGTCCTTTGATGGACTTGTGTTAAATATCTCAGACCACCAGTGTAACTGAACAATATAGCTGTTTTATCAACAACTAGTCTTTTGTGTGTTTAAAATCTCATGTCCAGTACAACACTAAAGCTGTCCTATTGTTCAAAGATCCTGTTGTGGATCCACTGATGCTGTTGCGTCACATTAGTAGGTAAATAAAGACCCTCATACGTTTACAGTATAATAACACAAGCGAAGTAACTTCTTAAAATTGTCTGTTTATACTTATAAAAACAAATGTTAAGCTTTATAAAACACTCTTAATGTTTTTCATCTTTACATTTCGAGCAAACCTGGTCCATTGAGCTCTCTGCCACGATCTCTCTCTTCTATCAGCCTCCCTAAACAGAAAAATGTGAGTTCATCCTTAGATTTTCCTTGATTGGTTCCTGTGTGGAGTTGCTAGGGCAGCTCTGCTCTCTCATTGGACATTTGGCGCGTCCATCAAACCCAGTAAACGCCAATTTTGTGTTGGAGAGGGTGTGGCTAATCTGCTGTTTTGATCCCATAAACGCTGACACCAGATCAGAGCCTGTTCGTTCATCCATTTAGGTTTTGCCGCACGGACGGTGGCTCAACTGATTCAGCGTCAGCTCTCCAGCGCGCTTCAAGCGCGTGCTCGGGTTTGTTGTTTTCCGGGGCACGAAGAATGACGTAGTGTTTAAATGACGTAATATGATTATTGTAGTTTATAAACAGGTTATTGTAGTTTCTGTTTTTTATTTTAAAATCGCAGCAGTACTTTAAAACTGTATCTTAGCTTGACAGAAAAGAAGATATAATGATATCTGCTTACCATCTATTGGGTTTTCAACCTCTACAAACCCAGCCAGTCCAGTCAGACTCTAACACTATTATAACTTTCATTAAAAACATTCACCAGCATAACTACATTATATAAAGTTTTACATTATAGTTAGAAATGACATGAACATATGTTTTTGTTTGTTTCCTAGAGATATATCCTCTCTGAAAGCTTTCATCAACTGTGTTTCTTCTAGCATCTTGGATTTTTACATCATTATTGTTTATGTCTCTAAGAAACATATTGAAAACTGTATTCATACTTTATGATTAAACCACTATTATGCAATTATACAACATAATGTACACAGAATCCCTCTTCATTATTATACACATCATATTAACACAACTGCATATCATCAGGATCTCATTCA
Organism: Cirrhinus mrigala; assembly: GCA_036247105.1. Lineage (NCBI taxonomy): Eukaryota > Metazoa > Chordata > Actinopteri > Cypriniformes > Cyprinidae > Cirrhinus > Cirrhinus mrigala. The sequence goes on along the minus strand of CM070018.1, from coordinate 10,863,498 downwards.
CTGTGATTAATGACTAGTCTAATATAGTTTATAAACCTCTAATAAACATCTCACTTCGTTTGTGACTTGTGTCTGTTTATGTATAATCCAAATTGAAGAAACATTTGACTTTGAGCACAGTGTTGTTGCGCAATATTGTTCTCTGAAGCACCACTAAGAGCATTTGCGTGTGTGTTATATAAAGCGTGTATCTGCTACAAGTGTATGATATCCAAATACATTAATTATTCCACAATATATGCGTTATTGTTTTCAATGCAAATGCTGTTTTAAGATCATGATTTATGCCAAAAGATAATCATAAACATGCACAAATGCTGCCCTCTAGTGTTGTAAAGTAAGCCAAACAAGCAGCACACAAATTCACAAACTTCGCATATACAGCTCAGTTGTTTGATATCAAAATAATTTGTATGTTATGGTGTATAAAAACTGCAAGTTATAATTTATTGTCTTTAAAAAAAAATTCACAAACAGAATATCAGCCTGTTCATACTGTTCCATTTTTTTTCTATAATTCTTTGATTCAAGTTATACAGACATTAGAGTGAAACGTGACAACATATACAGTAATCATTACCAAAACGATTACTGAACACACTCTCCTAGAGATAATTCTGATTAAAATTCTCTGAATAATTAATAATTAGCTATACCCAGGCAGGGGTAACTGCTGTCCCTCCTTGGCTTCAAAAAATGTATATGAGAGTGTAATAGTATCAACTCGTGCCATCCTGGGGTCATCATCAAACTCTGGATCAATGTAGAAGAAAACAGGCATATCTACTTCTTCATGTGGGTTTAACCTCTGCTCCTCAAAACAGAAACACTGATGGGAAAAAAAAAGAAGCAGTGTTATAGCACACTAATTAGTGAATTTAGCAAGCTACACTTGAGGTCAAAAGTTTACATACACCTTGCAGAATCTGCAAAATGTAAATTATTATACCAAAATAAGAGAAATCATACAATATGCATGTTATTTTTTATTTAGTACTGACCTGAACAAGATATTTCACATAAAAGATGTTTACATTTAGTCAACAAGAGAAAATAAGCTGAATTTATAAAAAATGACCCTGTTCAAAAGTTCACATCCCCTTGATTCTTAATACTGTGTTGCTACCTAAATAATCCACAGCTGTGTTTTTTTTTTATTTTTTATTAGTGATAGTTGTTCATGAGTTCCTTGCTTGTCCTGAACAGTTGTTCTTCACAGTTGTTCTTCTTTCAGTTCCCACAACTTCTTTGGTTTTTCAGCATCTTTGTATATTTGAACCCCTTTCAGGGTCAAGGTAAATTTCACTTATTTCATCTTCTGAGAAATTTGACATCTTCAGCAAAATAAGAAAAATATACATCTTCATTCTGTTCAAAAGTTTTCACCCCCAACTCTTAATGCATCATTTTTCCTTCTGGAGCATCAGTGAGCGTTTGAACCTTCTGTAATAGTTGCATATGAGCCCCTCAGTTGTCCTCAGAGTAAAAAGATGTATCTCTAAATCATACAGTCATTGTTGGAAAGTATTCAAATACACAAAAATGCTAAAAAACCAAAGAATTTGAGGGACCTGAATGATTTTTCTGAAGAACAGCAGGCAGTTTAACTGTTCAGGACAAACAAGAAACTCATGAACAACTACCACTAAACAAAAAAAACACAGCTACAGATCATTCAGGTAACAACACAGTATTAAGAATCAATGGGATGTAAACTTTTGAACAGGGTCATTTTCATAAATTCAACTATTATTTTCTCTTGTGGACTATGTAAACATCTTTTATGTGAAATATTGTATTCAGGTCAGTACTACATAAAAAAACAACATGCAATTTGTATGATCCCTCTTTGTTTAGCAAAATAATTAACATTTTGCAGATTCTGCAAGGTGTATGTAAACTTTTGACCTCAACTGTATTTTGAATTTAACATGCTTTTTAGTGAGCTATGCAACAAATGGATAGCATAAATTATAGTAATGTCAGTATGGGTTTATTAATATGCATCACATTTACCTGGATCTTATTAAAATATTGTCCAGCCTCAAAAGGCACAACATTGTAGGTAGAAATGCCTATCACTGGTTTGTCTGTGGGATTCCGTGCCTTATAAAAAGCCAGTGCAGTTTCTCCTGGTACGACCTGGGAAATGTTCAAACATAGAATAATCAGCTTGGATAGTCTTCATCTTCAGAGACATTTTATGAAAAATGGAATGCCATATAAAATTCTATTTTTTAAAATCACACAATCAGTGTTTTAAATACCAAATCACACTACACTGCTTGAAAATATTTAGTATTAGCAGAAAAAGTTGTTACTTTTGTTTTCTTTGTGCACAAAAAGTATTCTCATAGCTTCATAAAATTACAGTTAAACCACTGATGTCACATGGACTATTTTAATCGATGTCCCTACTACCTTTCTGGGTCTTAAATGTGTCAGTCTACGCAGGGTCAGAAAGCTCTCGGATTTCATCAAAAATATTTTGATTTGTGTTCCGAAGATGAACGAAGGTTTAACGGGTTTGGAACAACATGTGGGTGATTTTTGGTAAGTATCTTATTTTACAACTGAACAAAAACTTAAATCACTGAAAAATTTAATCTTACGTAAATCTCTGACTGCTGTGGTCGGAAGTTCCATTGTATGCTGGCGTGAGTGTCTGCATTGAAGGTCACTTTAATAATACGCTCTCTGACTGGCTTCATTATCTCCACTTGATCTGTATTGTGTCCTGCTACAGCTGTGCCACCCAGCCCTGTTGCCTAAAGAAAGAAAAGGAAAGGAACATGTTATTGTAATTCTACAATTGCAAATCCACAAAAAACAGCTTTTATTGAGATTATCAGTGTAGTACTGACTTGACAGTACAGTCTGTAGAGTGGAACAGCAGCATATGACAGGCCAATCATTCCCACTCCTGCGGCTGCGATGTATGTGAGGACAGTCTTGTTCCTTTTCTTCCAGTCATCTTCTTGATGTTTCCTTTTGTGAGATTTAGCTCCTCGTGACTGGTTGAGGAACCGCTGTGAGGTCCTCCTGAGGAAGAGCTGGCCACCAGATGTGGCTAGTCCTCTGATGTCGCAACAATTAATGCATAGCCGAGTGCTAGAAAGCGCTTGCTGTACGTAGTGCTTTGCAGTGCACCCACGGAGAAGGAATGGTAATAGCATAATCCTAGAGTTACTAGTGAAATGCCCCTCAAGACAGGTGTGATTCACCTAAAACACAAAGCAGGACAGATATGGTCAAAAAAATAAAGAGAGTGATGAATTATATTACACAGACTGTGTAATCAGTCCATAACTAAAAAAAAAAAAGAAGGCCTAGTACTTAGACTGAATAAAAGGTTTTAATTTATGAAAAGATTAAATCTAGACTTCTGATAATTTTAGTCCATTTACCATTCAAAAGTATGGAATCAGTAAATTGTTGTTGTTGTTAAATGACTTGAATTCAGTAATCTTTAATTAATACTTAAATTCAGCAAGAACCAAGAATGCATTAAATTGTTTAAAAGTGCTGCTTTATTAACTTTTTAATCAAAGTATCCTGAAAATAAAGTATCATAGTTTAAAAAAAAACAAAGAAAGAAAGAAAGAAAGAAAAGTAAGTAAAAATAAAAAATAAAATAAAAAACAAGGAGCACAACTTTTCAATGGTGGCAATATTAAAAAAAAAAAAAAAAAAAAAAAAAAAAAAAAAGTTACTCTAGGCAACAAATCAGCTTACTCGTTTGGCTTTGTCATCACAGGAATATATTACATTTTAAAATATATTAAAACAGAAAAGGTATTTTAAATTTTAAAAATATTTCAAAATATCATTTTTACTGCATTTATGATCAAAAAAATGCGGCATTGGGGCGAAACCGACTTATGTCAACTATATTACATCATAAACAAACAAAACGTGAAACAACTTACAGTTTGCTACTACATTACTTGACAAGCATAAAACTGTACAGTCAATCTAAACAGTACAATATTTTTCTTAAATTATAAGGCAACCTAAACCAACTGCCAACTAATCACACATAATAGTAAGTCCTGTTACAGTACAACTTACTGTAACAAATGCAGAATGGAGCGTGCTAACGTGCTCATCCATTCTGTTAAACCCGCTATCAACCCATTTACATTTATGTGCATGTATATATTGACCCCATAATTAATTATCTACTTAATATGACTTTAAATAACCATAAGCATTTTATACAGAAGATGCCGATGCCGTACCTGACTCAAATTATGTGGGTATCTGCACGTACACCCTTCAACAACATGTTACAAAACATCAAGTTCAACACTAACCTATTGGTGCAACATATTCATGTTCCCCGGGTACAGACCATTACTGCTATAGTTCCGGATGTTGCTGCTGAAACTGACGTATCTTAAGGTACAGCGGACTACTTCTTGTTGCTAGGTGAGTGAGTGAAAATATGATTGTCACATAAAATATATTACCCTTTTTAATAATTGTTCTTAATTTCCACTTGAATCAAGTTAATTATAGTAAAAGTTCAGCGTCTTAATCTCTTAGCAAACAGTTTGCGGTCTGAACAGGTAGCTCTTCTCACAACATAAAAGACACTTTAACAACATGGATATTTAAAAGTTAAACGTAAAGTAGGTAAAAACGCCATCATTAACCATATAATGAGCACATCCAGAAAACAAATAAAAAACGATAGAGTAATTATTTATTTGCTCTCTGTAGCCTTTGCGTAATTATCCCACCTTGAAAAGTTACATACTAACACTACAAAAGATTTTTAATGTTTTTTAAATAATTCTCTTTTGCTCACCAAGCCTGCATTTATTTGATCCAAACAGTTCTTTGATGAAAGATCCAAAGATCAGCATTTATGTGAAATGAAAAGCTTTCGTAACAATATACACTGTACCATTCAAAAGCCTGAAGTCAGTATAATTTCTTTTGGGAAAGAAATGATAGAAATTAATACTTTTATTTAGCAAGGATGCTTTAAATTCATCAAATGTGATGTTAAAGATGTGTAAAGATGTTTATAATGTTACAAAAGATTTATATTTTAGATAAATCTGAATGTTCTATTCTTCAAATAAATTCTACTCAGCTGTTTTCAACATAATAATAATAATAGTAATAATAAGAAGAAATTTTAATCAGAATTTTAGAATGATTTCTGACGGATCATGTGTCTGGAGTAATGATGCTGTAAATTCAGCTTTGAAATCACATGAATAAATTACATTTTGAAATATATATTCAAACTGAAAACAGTTATTTTAAATAGTAAAAAAAACATTTCAAAATGTGACTGTTTTTGCTGTACTTTCGATCAAATAAATGAAGCCTTTGTTAGCAGAAGAGACTTTTTAAAAACATTAAAAATCTTACTGTTTGAAAACTTTTGACTGGTAGTGTAAATATTTTGTTTTCTACAGTATTTGTTTGCATACAAAATGTATTCTGAGGTAAAAAAAAAAAATACAGCCTGTGTTTACAGGATGTGCTAGCAATTGTAAATATATAGTATTATATTGACTAACACTGCTATGTACAAACAGAAAAGATATTGACCATTTAACACTGGCCTTTGTGAACTTTTAAATTTGATTGTATGAGATTTATAGAGGTTATACATTTTATTGACAAAGGTAAAGATGTTTGAGGTAAAATTTCAAATCTTTCATCTAAATATGTACAGGGAAAAACAGCAAAAACCTAAAAGCACAGTTATGCTTTAGCAGTAATCATAAGAAATCATAGTCAGTCTGCCTTCATTAACTGCACTTCTTAAATGCCAGCAGGGTCTCAAAGCGCCTCCTCCTGGTTGCTAGCTGAATGACAGTGTTTAACCTCACTTTGCCTATGGTGGCATTCAAGGACTGTTTAGGATTAAGGTTCTTTAAGGGTTAAAAGATTATAATATATTAAAATGTTGGTTTATTTATAGGCTATGTGTCATGTTCGATTTTTTTTTTCATTGAATATTTAAAACTGTCCTCAGTGACCTTAAATGACATGAGAATTTGTAAGAGGTAAAACAAATACATTTTTTCTTCTTCATTCACATTTTAGATACTTTTTTATGGAATTCTATTTGATTTATTTGTTATGTTTATATATACACTGTAGCTGCATTTATGTGGACAATGCTAATTTATATTTCTCATTTTCTTCAGTTTCAACTGGGCTGAACTGAATTCAGCACCCCTGCGTCAGAAATCATGCAGTCAGACTCCCATCCCCTCGTTCCACATCACATCCCGGTGTCAAGTTTTGAGCTTTCCTGCCTCCGGAGAGGCAGAATCATCATCAGCTGTGACAGCTCAGAGAGAGGTGAGGCGAACCATGTGACTGCGGGGTATCAGGAGAGATTAGTGGATAGGTAGGAGTGTGTCTGTTACTGTCTGGGTAGATTGCTGTCTCTCGGTCATCGAGACTGACCTGATTTGAACCGCCGATCCCCCAACCCGGTGATAACGTAGACTTTACGATACATCATCAGTTGCTTGTGGACCTGCAATGGCACTGCTTCCACAAGTGGAGGCAGAACACTTTGACGGGCTATCACTCCTCTACTGGTAGGAAATGCCATTATCTGCTTGTTATCTGGCTGAATGACTTTAGATTAAGCAAATACTAATGCTTTTAAAGCTTATTTGATGTCTTTCATAGCCTCATTTGCTGCGCTTGTGTCACTGCCTTTATGTTTCTGCTTGGGCATGGATGTTACAATTGCCATTTCAGCATATCCTCATATTCTGTTTAATCATTTGTGATGCTCTAATAATACAGATCAACTAGATTTCAATCGCAGTAGAGAGTAGCAGACTGTACATAAGAACTTGTCATTTTAAAGTCATTTAGAGTTCATTATCATTGTCTTGGTGATGAACCAGCAAGAAGCGGAAAGATAGAGCAAGACAGACAGGATGCACCCTAGGGGGATGCCTGCGTAGTTTCGCCATAGTCACTTGAGTGCATATCCTTACCTGGCTTGAGCAAGGTAAGACAGATTAGGTAGAATTAAGTGATCAGTTTAATGCTGGATCTTTTGTAACACAATCTCACGCACTACATCTGAGCTCTCTTTGTTCAGGGTGACTCGTTAAACACAAATCCTTTTATTTTCCGTAACGCTTTATGATGTATGCATTTTGTAGGACAAAGTCCTTATGATATAGATTTGATGGAAATAAACGTGTCTCTTCTGCAGTAAAGGACAGATCGTGTCATTACACTAAACGTAATTCTAATTCTCTTTGTTGCTCTTAATGTGACGGAGATTAAAGTGCATTGTTTACAGTGCAGCAGAGGAGATAACAAAGAACACTAATTGCAGAGATGGGAATCAGGTTAAATACATCACTAGCAAGGAGCGCAAGCGGTTGTCCTTATCATCCTGTTCAGTTCGTGCTGACCGCTACATGAACTCAACAATACAAAAACACCACTTTTTTCTGAGATTAAAAAAGTCCTGGAGTTGAACCATCATCTGTTGCATGAACACTGTTGAGTTTTTAGCTAATGCTTATGCTTGTTGCCACTTAACTTGGCTTTTTTTCTGAATTTAGTACTGTTTTTTAAGAAAAGAGTGCTGAAAATAAAATTTATGACACTGATACAGAATATATTTTTTGCATTTTTTCAGATCATAACTTGTATATTATATAGGCAATGTAAAACATAAAAAATAACTGTTAACCTAAATTTTAATAGCTTACAAACATACTTTTCCTGATCTGTTTATAAGCAAAATGTGAACTTGATTTTAATAAAACAGTACATATGTTAGGTTTGAATAAATGCAATGCATTTCACATGCTTAGATATACTAAATATTGCATGCAGTGTACAAGTACGAGTTATTTTCTTTTATTTGGTTTGTATGATTTTATTTGTCTTTTTTTTAAAAATCTTTTTATCTTTCTGTGTTTTTGCACGGGTCAGACTGACCTGAAACAAACTCAGCGTTGCTATACTAAACAACAATCGCCTTTTCAAAAGTGCTTGTCTACTTCTTTGTCAAACAGAGGGATAAAGCTTAAATAACATCTGTTTTATGGGTTTTGATGAAGTCAGATGCTCATTTAAAATGTTATATGTCAGTTATGAAATTCCTTTTTAAAATTTGCCACATGCTACGTTGTATGTTCAAAAACATTTATAGTAAATTTTAACAGAACATAAGAGGTAAAATGTAGATTAAATAAATGAATAACATTAAATATCTGATGATATTTGTATTATAAAAATGAACAAATTGTTCTGAGCATTTTTAACATTTTACTCAATGTCCTAGTTAAAGGGAAAACATTGTATTCTGTTGCTTTCAGTCTGTTATAGGGATTAAATGCAATGGAGATCAGGCCATCGTTGGATCTGATACATACCCCCTTTCCATAAAGGATTTATCATTTGGTGCTTTAGTGTTTACCTACAGTACATGTTTGAGTGATTTTAATATAAACCCACGCACAGTAACCCACTTCCTGTATAAGCACTTATTTTTTTATTTTACCTGATAATGGGTACTTCAACCACCATTCTGTTTACTATAATCAAAAACATTTTCTTTTTAGCTCACTTTAAATTTATACTACATTCCAATATTTCTATATTATAAGTGATTTAACCCTCTAAAGCATATGTGTCCATTACAGTACACATTTTAGAAAACCTTTTTAAACCATCCAAATTTACACTATTAATTCGAGTTTATTCTATGTGAATGTTCTCTTTACATGTTTTTTTTCTGTGATATCTACTATCTTCTGTTATAATGGACAGATTTGCAACATTTTGGGGAAAAAAGATTGGGAATGATTATGTTCTTTCCTTTGGGATTTCATAATTCATGCCTCGGAAAGTCAACCGCATTATAACCATCCATTCAATAATCTGTATTTTTAAAAACAGTCCGGAACATTTGTCTGAAAATCTTGTTTTTATGATAATGTCTCTTGTACTAATATTTCCTTTTTCAGGACAATAATGGGCCCCCATGGCATCAACCGTGCTGTGGAGAGACTAGAGTTTACAGACTGTAAAAAAGGACTTGGTAAGAACCAGAGCACAATTTTTATTTATTTATTTATTTTTTTTTTTTATAGTTTATAACAATATTCCTAGAAAACTGGTTTATTCTGCTTTATTTTTCAAGGCATTTGGTGTACAATTTGATTTACTTTGTTCTCTCACCCCCATATTAATCCCAAAAATCTTGTTCTCAATTTGACAGGCGTGAAGATTATTGGGGGCTACAGGGAACAGAGCGGTGAAGAGTTCGGTATTTTCATTAAACGAATTTTGCCAGGTGGCGTGGCGGCACAGGATGGTATGTTCTCATTCCCAAAATCTCCACTGAATGTTTCTACGTAGCTTCTGGGAATGATGGATGATGTCCCTTTTTGTCTTGCAGGGCGTCTTAGAGCAGGGGACCTCATTTTAGATGTCAACAACATGAATTTAGGAGGTGTTACAAATGAAAGGTAATGTATTCTGGATTGGTTATGGATCTGTGATAAAATAGAAGACGCCTAAATGTTTTAAAACGGCTAAACTGAGAAATCTGTTTGATATTAGGGCAGTGGAGGTTCTTCGCATGGCGTCAGCTACAAATCACATGTCTTTACTGATAGTACGTGATGACAATTCCAGGTAAGATGACTTTTTTGAATTGGGTGACATTTAAACATTTTTTTCCTATTTAATTGATTTGTTTTGTGTCCAAAGATTTTAATTATATGGAGACAGGAACTGCGTACTGTTGGACATTATATACTTAATCCTATAAATGGATGAGTACAGATGGGCGTCTTGATTTTTTTAAAATCTAAAAATAGTCTTAATGCACTTAAGTACATTAAAGTCTTTAGCACTTTATTGAGAATTTTGGCACTTGTTTAGTGATTCATTTATTTTTTTTTAAATGTGAACTTAAAACGTAAGTATAGTTGTTTTCAGTTTTGGAGGTAACACATTACAAGTAACGCGAATTACGTAATAATATTGCTTTCAAGTAACTAGTAAAGTAACGCATTACTTTTGAATTTCTAAGAAAACATACTTTTTCAAATAAGTAACGCCAGTTACTTTTTTCCCCATTTATTGACTGACAAGTCTCCTGTTGGGAAATTGGGAGTAAACATGATGTTACTGTATTCTAGACTAAACGACTAGACTAAATTCTAGGCTAAATGTGAACATGCATTAATTCATCTCACTCACAAAAAACAGATTCAGTATTCCTCAAAATGAATAAAAACAGTGAAATGCAAATTCAGAATATGACGCAACCCTGCAATAATTAAATATGTTAAATAAAACAAATATCCTTTATGTATTTAATCCTATTTTATTAACCAGTGTTTTTGCTGCTGACCTTCAATGATGCAGTTCAACCATACTGATAAGTAAAAATTACTTTAGGTAAACTAACATTTGTGCTTCATTTTTTTTATAGCTGAAGAGTGATCTCCTGCATAAATGTACTTTTCTTTTAGCCTGAGGTGAATTCATTTCACTTTTGGTGTAAAAGGGCTTTTACATTAGAATTGTTTTATATTAAAAACAAAGAAGCAAGCCCTGCCCAGATTAAAAATAACGCAAAAGTAACGTGACACATTACTTTCCATAAAAAGTAACTAAGTAACGTAATTAGTTACTTTTTCAGGGAGTAACGCAAAATTGTAATGCATTACTCTTAAAAGTAACTTTCCCCAACACTGGTTGTTTTTAAACAGACTAGATCGATACAGTAAGTCTGTACTGACAAAATCAAGCTGCTACTCCATGCTAAGTCATTTTTAGAGGATGCGTGCTGAGATTTTTTTTTGTTTTGGCATTGTCTGCTTAGCCAGAGGTCTAGGTTTTGGGCAGTTGTCAAGTTCATCCTGTCTGTCTTTGTTTAAATCGAACTGGCATTTTGCTGGTCTCAGTGACTTCCCGATGAGCACTTTTGTACTCCTGACTGAACAGCTGTTGACGTATTTGGGCCGCAAGTCTGTCATATGTGTCCTGAGTTAAACCAGCTGAGGTCAGGTTTTAATCTGTAACATTGTAAAAGGATTACCTTTATAATTAATGGACAATCAGTCACCTCAAACAAACCGCTTCAGTACGGTATGCAGATTTTGAGAACATAATATTAATTGAAAGATTACTGCCTAGATCGCATTTCTGGTTTGGAAACAGCCTGGCTCTTAACTTTGATGCCAATTTATCTGTGATTACTTCCGTAATCTAATTAAGTGCTTCTAAGCTTCTTTTAGGACTAATGAGGAAGTTGCATTTAATGGGAGGTGTCATATTAAATAAACAGAGACCGTCTTATAAAATGTGTATTTTAAAAACTAAGAATGATAGTATCCTTCATATTATGTAATGCTTGATTTTACAGAATGGAAAACCCACATAATGTTTATGCATTAAACACAACACAGACAGAAAAATCTCTAAGAAAGAGTTAGTCTGTACAAAAGCCCTCTTATGATGAACCTCTGGAAAATTATGTCTCCAGGAAATAATATATATATATATATATATATATATATATGACTGTGTATCTGTCTTTATATGTTTATCATTAGGAGGGAATTTGCTGAGTTAATGGAAAAATATGGCTCTAGCAGTAGTACCAGTTCGGGATCAGACATCTCTGCTTCCACAGGTATTTTCCACTACGTCTATCATTATACTGCATTTCAGGAGTGAATGACTAACGTCTGATTTTGAGAACTTGCAGCAACTGACAAAAATAGTCTACAATGCGACATCTTAAAAAAAGATTTGGCTTCGGTACTCCATAACATCATTGTTTCCTACATAAAAAGCCATTTCTATCATTGTTTTCTACATAAAGAGCCATTTCTACATCAAGCATGTATCAGAATAGACTTGAAACAGTGTATGTGTTTGTACTCTACCATTCAAAAGTTAGGGGTCAGTAAGTTTTTTTTTATCTTTTATTAAGCAGTAATGCATTAAATTCACAAGTGACAGTAAAGACATTTATAATGTTGCAAAAAAAATCTATTTCAAATGCTGTTCTTTTGTCTAATCATAAAAGAAGTGAAAAAAAAAAATGTACAAATTATTAAGCAGCACAACCATTTCAAATGTGATTATAAGAAATGTTACTTTAGCACCAAATCAGTCCGGAGTAATGGCTTCTAAACATTTGACATTATAGTAATAAATTAAATCATACAAAATAGCATGTTATTTTTTATTTAGTACTGACCTGAATAAGATATTTCACATAAAGGATGTTTACATATAGTCCACAAGAGAAAAGAATAGTTGAATTCATAAAAATGACCCTGTTCAAAAGTTACACTTGATACACTTGATTCTGAATACTGTGTAGTTACCTGAACGATTCACAGCTGTTTTTTTTTTTTTTGTTTTGTTTAGTGATAGTTGTTCATGAGTCCCTTGTTTGTCCTGAACAGTTAAACTGCCTACTGTTCTTCAGAAAAATCTTTTAGGTCCCACTAATTCTTTGGTTTTTCAGCATTGTTATGTATTTGAAAGGTTCAAATACTCACTGATGCTTCAGAAGGAAAAATGATGCATTAAGGGATGTAAACTTTTGAGCAGAATGAAGATGTGTACATTTTTCTTATTTTTTCTTATTTCTTATTTTGCCTAAATATCATATTTTTTTCAGTTAGTACTGCCCTTCAGAAGGTACAGAAGATACTTACATGTTTCCCAGAAGACAGTTAAATTTAAATTTAAAAGTTACATTTCAAATTCCAAAAGTTTTCACCCCCAGCTCTTAATGCATTGTTTTTCCTTCTGGAGCATCAGTGAGCATTTGAACCTTCTGTAATAGTTGCATATGAGTCCCTCAGTTTTCCTCGGTGTGAAAAGATGGATCTCAAAATCATACAGTCATTGTTGGAAAGGGTTCAAATACACAAAAATGCTAAAAAGCTAAAGAATTTGTGAGACCTGAAGGATTTTCTTCAAGAACGGCGGGCATTTTAACTGTTCAGGACAAACAAGGAACTCATGAACAACTATCACTAAACAAAACAAAACAAACAAAAAAAAAACATAGCTTTGGATCATTCAGGTAACTACACAGTATTCAGAATCAAATGTATCTATTATTTTCTCTTGTGGACTAAAAGTAAATGTCTTTTATATGAAATATCTTATTCAGGTCAGTACTAAATAAATAACATGCATTGTGTATGATCCCTCTTATTTTGGTGTAATAATTAACATTTTGCAGATTCTGCAAGGTGTGTGTAAAATTCAACTGTACATAAATATATTAAAAAAGGAAAACACCTAAAAACTTAAATAGTAGTAATATCTTGTAATATTACTGGTTTTACTATATTTCTTGGTAAGTATAACAACATTAAAATCCTCAATACCCCAAACCTTTAAACAGAAGTGTACCCAAAGTGTATAACAAAATATTCAAAGTGTATTCTTATTCTACGTGAAAACATTGCAGTGATTAAAAGTATTAAAAAGCGAATCTCTTGTCTTCAGGAAAGATCACCGACACTGCCTCCTCCTCCTCATCTTCCAGATCAACCAGTCCTCTTCTTCTGAGCCCTAAAGACCCAAACCCAGTATACACCACTGCCTGCATTACCTCCCCACCTCCACAAGTCTGCACGTGAGAACCAAATGACTGTAGATTGAATCCAGTGCTTTTGTGTGATCTTTTTGTATATACTTCAATATATACAATTCTACTGCCAAAACAAATAACAGAACCCAGCAGCTTTCTTACACTGTTGCTGCTAATAGTGTCCTGATTGAAGAGTCTGAGCCTGTAAACACCTGACCTAGCCCGAGTACAAGAGAAATCCCACAAAAGATTAATTTATGGTTATTGAAAAAAACGAATCACCTCAGGAGCCATTGTTTCTGCTGTTGATCCAAGCACTTATGTTTACCTGTCTTTCCCCAGAGACTGCATGATTCAGTTGATATGTGTTGCCAAAGGGACAGGATTAGGCTTGGTGATCAGGGGCGGAGCCAACCGTGCAGAGGGGCCAATGGTGTATGTTCAAGAAATAATACAAGGAGGCGATTGCCAAAAGGTATTTTTTATTATGCAATTTTGTAAAATTGTAAAATGGAATTTAGAATCATCTCTCTGAGTTTAGGAAGAAAAACATCTTATTGACAAAACAAAAAAATGTAAATATTTGTACATATTTTTTGTGTTGATTTGTGGTTTGTGAAACACTAGTAGTTTGTACAGTAGATTGTGAGGTGAAGGAAGTTAAATTAAGGTGAAGTTATTGAGGTAAATTAAAAATTGAAGTGAAGTAAATTACACTACCATTTAAAAGTAAGAAAGTAATACTTTTATTCAGCAAGGATGCATTAACTAAATTAAAATTGACAGTAAAGACACTGATAATATTGCAAAAGATTTCTGTTTTAAATAAACACTGTTTTTCGTCATCAAAGAATCCTGAAAAAATCACAGTTTCCACACAAGTATTATGCAGCTGTTTACTGTTTTCAACATTCATAATAATAAGAAATGTTTCTTGAGCAGCAAATCATCATATTAGAATCATTTCTGAATGATCATGTGACACTGAAGACTGGAGTAATGATGCTGAAAAAGTATCTTTGCCACCACAGCAATAAATTACTTTTTAAAATATATTAAATTAGAAAACAGTTATTTTACATTCTAATAATATTTCACTGTGTATTTACTGTGTATTTTAAGTGAAGTTAATTGAAGTGAAATTAAGGTGAAGTGAAATGTTTTTCTTTGACTCTAGGATGGGAGACTAAAGGCTGGAGACCAGCTCATATCCATCAATAAAGAGTCACTCATTGGAGTAACACATGAAGAAGCCAAAACCATACTCACTCGAACAAAACTCAGGTTAAATTTCCACTATATATGTCTATATGAGCACAAACTTTCAAGACAACCATTTTAGAATGAAAACATGATGTATCTTATGCAGATGGATGGTGACAGAGTGTAAAATCAGATATTTACAAACATCACTGTTTGACCCTACAGACCAGACCCTACAGTAGAAATAGCATTTATCAGACGAAGGTCTTCATCAGGCTCCAGCAGTGGACCCCACAGCCCCATCTCCCTTCAACCTCCCTGCTGTACAGCCCCTCAGCTCAGGCCCCCTGGACTGGGAGGAGCAACTCTGCCTGGAGGTCTCGTCCCTAAAATAGCCAACACCCCCAACTCTGGAAGTGAGACGTTGCCTTCTGTAGAACTTGCTAAGGTGAGACAAAAGACTGTGGACAGAGACTGTTCTTGCAATAACTGTTCTTGCTTTAAAGAGTGTGGTTTAAGTTTTCTTAAAGGCTTCAATTTGTGTCTTTCCTACAGGTACGAGCAGCAACAACGAAGCCTAATCTCACCCCCGTGTCCTCACCTGAGAGTGCCTGCACCACAGTGGCCAACTCTGGTACTGCAAGCCTGTATTCCCTTTATAGGAATCCTGTAGGAGTTCCATACAAGTTCAACTCTGTTGAGAGCATATTTTGATTAGCACAGAAAATTATCCAAAGGAACAAAATAATAGTAACAGTAAAGGTCTTTAAATACTTAGAGACAAAGAAATAAACATTAAAAAGCATTAGTTTAAAAAAAACATATGCTATTATTTCATATTATAGCTATATTCTATGGAAGCCTGTTTCTTTCACTGAATAAAAAAAAAAAAAAAAGGTTATTGCGACTTTTTATTTCACAGTTCTGACTTTTTTTCCTCAGGATTGCATGATACAAACTCATAATTCTGACTTTTTTCTAAGTATAAACTTGCAATTTTGAGAAAAAAAGTCACAATTACTAGATATGAACTTGCAATTCTAAGGAAAAAAGTCACAATTGCTAGATATAAACTTGCATTTCTGAGATAAAACCTCAAAATTGCGAGATGTAAACTCGCATTTCTGAGAAAAAAGTCACAGTTGCCAGATATAAAGTCGGAATTCAGAGAAAAAAAACTCAAAATTGCAAGATATAAACTCGCAATTCTAAGGAAAAAAGTCACAATAGCGAGATATAAACTTGCAATTCTGAGGAAAAAATCAAAATTGCAAGATGTAAACTCGCAATTTTGAGGAAAAAGTCACAATTGCGAGATATAAACTCGCATTTCTGAGAAAAATCACAATAGCAAGATATAAACTTGCAATTCTGAGGAAAAAATGAAAATTGCTAGATATAAACTCGCACTGCTGAGATAAAACCTCAAAATTGCAAGATATAAACTCGCATTTCTGAGAAAAAAGTCACAGTTGCGAGATATAAACTCGCAATTCTGAGAAAAAAAGTCACAATAGCGAGATATAAACTTGCAATTCTGAGGAAAAAATCAAAATTGTGAGATATAAACTCGCAATTCTGAGAAAAAAATCACAGTTGCAAAATATAAAACTTGCTATTCTGAGAAAAAAAGTCAGAATTGTGAGTTTATATCTTGCAATTTTGACTATTTCTCAGAATTGCAAGTTTGTGTCTCACAGTTCTGACTTTAAAAGTCGCAATTGCAAGTTTATACGTCGCAATTCTGACTTTATAACTCACAATTGCAAATTTGTATCAAGCAGTTCTGAGAAAAAAAGTCAGAATTGCGAGATAACATTTTTACATTTTTATTCAATGGTGGAAACAGGCTTCCATGATATAAAAATCTCGTTGCTGCATAAACAAACTTGGTGTCAAGGCTTCATTTTGAGAAGGATGCATTCAATGATTTGCAGCAGACAGACAAAAATGCTGTTTTACATGCATTAGAGTGAACTCACAAATACAGGTGGCGTTTCAAAAGAATGCATAAAACGAAAAATGAAATTGTATGAATTAAAAAAAAAAACAAAACAAAACAAAAAAACATTAAAACATTATAGTGATGTTTAAATACTTACACACTTGATATATTTTTTCATATTCTCATAACATTAGTCATAACAATGAAGTCACAATGCAAAAAATCGTAATGGTGTTAAAAAGAGTTTTCTTTTTGATTTTGGGGTCAACTAATAACATTTTTTGTGAAAATCACCTGTTAAATTTTAGTAGTAGGAACAAAAGATTAAAAAAGTGACGGAAACAACACCATTTTATAAAAACACCAACTATAAAAACAACATTTCTATTACTGATGCATTCTATTCGTTTACATGATGCATGCAGTAGAACTTTTCCACAGTTCTTGCATAGAACTGTGGTCCTGGCATTTAAATGACAGTGAAGAAAACTTTACAGCTCAAATGTTTTTTTTAAAATTATTTTTGGAAAGAATTAAAGTACTTTACCACAAATACAAGCCTGTATGTCCCTGTTCTTCCATTACAAGTGTTTTACTGTAACTAATTTTTCTTTTCAAAAAGTCACAATTTCACATTAATTCAAAATAATGTTATGTGGTAACACTATGCCTCAAATGTTGGTGTCTCGTATTAAACCCAAAATAGTCCTTTAAAGCATCCATACATGTTCCTATTGTTATTCACAGACTGTCTGTGCAGCCTTTCGTATTCTGATGCATTTTTCATGGCATTTTGCCTTTGAACAATCTGAAACTCATAGATAAGGAGCATTTTGGCAAAACCTGGATTAGGCTACCTGCTTGGCAGACAGGTGCTGATGAGATGCTGTGTTTGTAACTCGGGATAATCCAGCTGGCATGGTTCTGAAAATGGATATTACCATCAACATGACACATAACTCCAGGTGAAATCGAGGATGCTGAACTCTGTTCAGGACAGGGTTTCATTTCATTGACGCGCACCTTTAATAAAGCTTTTTTGAGCTGCGATTTAAAACAGATTTAAACACCAGCTGTATGAACATGAAATATGAAATGAAGAAAATTTCCAGATGTTTCGGTATGTATTCAGACTAAACTTTGACCCTGAGAAGAGAGTCTCAGTGAGAAAAGAGAACTTTTTTTAAGCATAAGAGACATTTTAAAAAAATCCCAAACTTTTGAAAAGTAGTGTTACTTAAAAATAAATAGTTTCATAAGTTTCCAAATAATTTCTAGGGCCACTTTAAGTCAACAATATAAAATTTTATTCAAATATTACACCATTAAATAGCTTCTAATAGCTTGAATAAATGCAAGAATTAATATTGTTTGCACAAGATGCATTATTTTTCTATAAAAACCCCACCCAGACCAGATTTGCTCTGTTCAAAATACTGCCAACCCTGTATATATTGTTTGCATATTATTGTATTGGGAATATCCTATGAGGGAACCAATTTTAAGAGCAGCACGTACAGTTTCACCAGAGCCTAGGTAAAGAAAATGAATCATTTCTTATTGCATAAAACCCTCAAATGTGAGAGGGACTGACTGATATTACTCTAAAATGGCTTTGATTTCTCAAGAAATTATTGCCAGGAAATAAATTCCCCCAAAAACATAATCAGATATGCAGATAATGAATGAGTGAACAATAAATGATGAGACAGTGAGCTCATGGCCATAGCACATACCTGTGAGCTCAGTTACATTCACAGTATAAGAGGATTTGACAGGGTCGGCACTATTTTGAGCAAAGCATTGTGCATTCTTTCCAGTTCATAGATCTGGTTGGATGGGGTTTATGGTGAAAAAAAAACAGCCTGTGCAAACAATATTAATTCCTGCTTGTACACAAAGCATCATGAGTGATCAAATATAATGGTGGAATATTTGAATGAGACTTTAATTTGTTGACCTGAATTGGCCCCAAAATTTATTTGGATGTTTTTGGACATCTAATAACACTTAATCTACTGTTTAAAAGTGAACAGTTCTAATGCTCACCAAAGCTGCGTTTATTTGATCAAAAATGCATTAATATTGTAAAATATTATTACAATTTAAAACAATATTTTTCTATTTTAAAATGTAATTTATTCCCATGATGGCAAAGCTGAATTTTCAGCAGCCATTATTTCAGTCTCCAGTCATATGATCTTTCAGAAATCATTTTAATATGGCTGCTTACTGCTGAAGAAACATTTCAAATTCAAATTATTAGGAATGTTGAAAACAATTGTTCTGTTTAATATTTTTGAGGAAGCCAAAATACTTGTTTTTAAATTTCTTTGAATAGAAAGTTCAAAGGAACAGCATATGTTTGAAATAGAAATGGTTGAAAACACTGACATAAATGTGAAAAAATAATAATTTCTTAAACGTTTGAACAGAGTATATAATTGTTTTAGCATTAGATACAAAATATCAAAGCAAGTGTCATTTGCAAAAATTAAAATTAAAATTAAAAATCATCATGAACATGTTGCATTAATAAGTTTAATAAAACATCTTTTTTGCTTGAAAAGTATGTCTTATATTTCTGTAAAATAAATGCCACTTGGTTCAATATTTTGTTATATAATGCAGAGACACTCTGGAATTTTTAAGTGTGGTTTAAATGCCCAAATACTTTTTTGAACCACTACTGTAAGGAATCTACTCAAATAAATTGTGCTCTCATAGAGTTATGTAAGAGTCTTACAAAAAAAATCTGATGTGCTTTGCCAAAATCACAAACAGCTGTTTTGTAAAAGCGATTTTTTTTTTTCATTTGGATTCTCTCTCTCTCTCTTTCTTTGTCCAGATGCATCTGCTGCCTGTAATCCCAGCAATACCTACAGACCCTCGAAACCTCTTTCCCCGACTCCCAGCTTCGAACTCAAGCCCGAGAAAATAGAGCAGGTCTCCATAATCATATCCTCTCAAATAGAAACAGATAACTATTTCTATCACAATACATAATTACAGAAACATCTCATGTTTACAGCAAGGTCAAACACTGGGCGTCTCCCAGCGGGCTTTAATGATTAGCTACCCATCAGTCTCAGTACTTTATTGATCTTTTACGGTTTTACTATCACGCGTTGAGGGAGTTAATCCCACTGTTGAACAACATGTGCAGTTAGTGTGCTATCCCATATCCACACGTACAATGGGAAAATCAATAGAGATTGTGCCATAGCTTCATTGTGTTAAATCACACTGGACTGCAGCACAGTCTGTAGATCAGTTGTTATGTAGAGGATGAACAATTTCTAGAAAGATTTTAACTCCAGAAGCTCATTTTACAGTAGTGTGTTAGTGTATTATAAATATTTATATAATTGTGTGAAAATATATATTTTTATAGTTTAATTTATAATGTTTATTTAGTTGATACATTTACTTAAATGAAATATCAAATACATTTAAATGACATTTATTAATAATAATGAAATTATAAATTGTATTATATTTTATACATAGTCACTGAAGCGTGTGTGTCTGTGTGTGTGGGAGGGAGAGCAAAGCAGTGACCATGTTATGCTAGAGCGTAATGAAATGTTCTAAAAGGGTGGTTGTTTTGTCCACAGGCACTGGAGGTGCTGGGATTGAAGCTTACTGAGTCTCAGGTCCTGACTCTGAGAGAAAGGCTGCGTTTGAACCCAGGAGGGACAGTGGCTTATGGAGGTGAGAAAACACTCTGTCAGTCTTCATTATGTCATAGTTGTTTATGTACTGATGGCTTTTTACCTCTCTTTACATATGCAGTCTATTATTGTCGTACATTTTGCATTTTGTGTGACTGAACATATTTTAACAAGACATTTTTCTTCTGTAAGATTTTGAGAGAGTGGCAAAGGAACTCTTTAAACAACTATCCAAGTCTGACTCAGAACAGGAAGTAGTGAGATTGACATCAGATGATCTCATTGAGTCTCCATCGGTCCCTACTGTAAGTGCAAATATGCTTATAATGTGCTTTATATATATATATATATATATATATATATATATATATATATATATATATTTCTTATTGTTTTAACATTTTTTACATATATTGTTTTATTATTTGTCATGTTTTTATATAACAGCTATGTATTAACTATTATTTTCAAAGCCATCGTTATCAGACTCTGATGATCTGGATGAGATGGAGAGACTAAGAAAAGACCACATTGAGGCCTTGAGAGAGCTCAAGAGACTGCAGGTACCACCATGACAGCGATTTTAAACATTGTCACATGCTGAAATGTGTGACATTCATTCATGTGTTATTGAGCGAGGCTCTCATTAATCCTATTTATGAAAATGAGTTAGCTAACTCTGATGCTGACTCATACGAAGATCTCTCTTCTAACAGGATAAGCTGGCAGAATCCGAGAGCCTTAATCATAAGATGCTGCAGGAACTGACAAAAGTTAAACAGGTACGCAACTCATTCGTAAGCAGAACACTTCCATTTTGGTGCCAATATTAGCAGGTTACAGCATTCAAACTGCACGTGTATTGGCAGAATGCAGCAAAAGCTTAATGCAAACAAAGTTTGCAACCTGTTTATCGACACAATCATTTTGCATTGTAGAAGCAACATAAAATAACTGAGCAGACTACTCACCTTTTCACTACTTTTTTTTTTTATCTTTAAAACAAAAGTTGTCTGTCAAGCTTTAATCAAGCTCTACATGCAATGAAGTTTTTAAATAATTGCTTAATTTCACCTTTTGGTTGTGGAAGTTTTTCAGAATTAGGAGAATTAACGTATGATATGAATACACTACCAGTCAAAAGTTCTTGAACAGTAAACTTTTTAATGTTTTTTTTAAAGAATTCTCTTCTGCTCACGAAGCCTGCATTTATTTGATCCAAAATACAGCAAAAGCAGTAATATTGTAAAATATTTTACTATTTAAAATAGTATTTTTTTAAATTGTATTTATTTTTTAATTTTTTTGGGAAGAACTTATAAAAATGAATACTTTTATAAAGCAAGGATGCTTTAAATTGATCAAAAGCGATGATAAAGACATTTATAATGTTAAAAAAGATTTCTATTTCAGATAAATACTGTTTTTCTGAACTTTCTATTCTTTAAAGAAACCTGAAAAAATTCTACTCAGCTTTTTTCAACATTATTAATAATAATACATGTTTTTTTTTAGCAGCAAATCAGCATATTAGAATGATTTCTGAAGGATCATGTGACTGGAGTAAATGCTAAAAATTCAGCTTTGAAATCACAGGAATAAATTACATTTTAAAATATATTCAAATTGAAAGCAGTTATTTTACATTTTCAAAATTTTACTGTTTTTGCTGTACTTTTGATCAAATAAATGCAGGCTTGGTGAGCAGAAGAGACTTCTTTAAAAAACATTAAAAATCTTACTGTTCAAAAACTTTTGACAGGTAGTGTATATGACCATGCACTTCAATCAGCAGCAGGAAATTGTTACAATTTTGGGTTTGACTTTCAGAACTAGCCTGCTATTACAGTGGTGTAAAACAGGCCTTTAGCTTCAAGACATTCATCTTTTGTTTTATTCTTTTTTTTTTTTTTTAACATTGTTCTATTCCAATGTCAGTGTACCGTGTTAGATATGCCACAGGGGGGAGCTCTGGGCACATGTGCCATCAGCCTCTCACAGGTGAGATGAAGGTGCTCTCTAGAGTTAAATGCTGAAACTGCATTATTTTCTCAGCAGCACTATACAGAACTCAGATGAAAAAATGCTATGAGCAATATCCAAAAATCTATTTTCAGTGCATTCCGCTCACTACAGGAAGCTTGAAACACCCACATTAAGAACATCATGTGGGAGATGAAGTATGTAGGACATTGAGGGATGACAGTCGGCGTTTGGAAATAGTTCTTTTCTATGAGTTATAAAGAAACGGGCTCCCACTAGCCCTTTGGGTTCTATCTCAGAGCCTCAGAAGTGCCTGTTATGTAAAACCAAATCCAAAGAGCCTCTGCATTCAAAGCATTCAATTCATTTATTAGACTGTTACTAAGGCAGCAGAGCAGTACATTCTGATCATCCTGCTGCATATCAATTAAACAAAATTGGCAGTACAGCTAGTCTACGCTAATGGCACCTTCAAGATTACTTTCGCCTATGCTTATGGTTTATAATTTGAGCAAACCACCAACATTAAGTATTGTTTGTGTGTGTTACGGATATGAATGATGCTTAAAATTGTGCAGCAAATTGGTGTGTTATTACAAGCAATAAGCAAAGGTAATAATTTTCTTCCTAAATACTATTTAAAAGTTTGGAGTCGGTATTCTACAAAAAGCAGTTTGAACATTTTCTGGCTGTCATACATTAGTGCAGCTTGTTCATAATTAAACATTTGTTTGCAGGTGACACTAGTAAAAAAGTAATAAAATTAAAATGCATCTATTTTATAAGTCTATTAACATATTTACTGATATATCGTTTGAGACTTGCTGATATAAAAATTGTAATTAAACTTTATTTGGAGTACTACTGGTGCACAATGCACATTTTTTAATATTAAGCCTAAAATATGTTTTAATGTCACTATTGATGAAGATTGTATGATCTTTGAATACTATAGGTCTTTAAATGCAAAAAAAGTATACTTGCAATATACTTGCAATATTTCCACTTTAGCACAATCAGATATACTTAAGTATATCTTTAGTTGGACTTCAGCACTACTTCTTCACAATTAAAGTGCATTAAGTACAAAATTAGTTGTTCCAATTTAGCAGACTTCAAAAATATATCTGTTAAGTATACTAAAAGTACAATTGCAGGGTATTTTTATTAAATACGTAATGTGTAAATGTATTTGTAGTATACTTAGCATGAAATAAACGTTTTTTAAATACATTTTTGTATATTTATTTTTCACCAGGGTTGCTTTGATATTTTGTATCTAATGCAATTACAGTTAAAAAGCTCATATTCAACAATTTTATTAACTTCATCAAAAGTGTTTATTTAAAACATTCTATTTCAAATAAATACAGTTTTTTTTTTACTTTCTGTTTATCAAAGAATCCAGGAAAAAAAAAGTATCATGGCTTGCAAAAGAAAATTCAGCAGCACAAATGTTTTCAACATCGATATTAATGAAAAGAAATGTTTTTTAAGCACCAAATCAGCATATTAGAATGATTTCTGAAGAATCATGTGACACTAAAGATGATGCTGAAAATTCAGTTTTGCATCGCAGGAAAAAATTACATAGTAAAATATATTAAAAAACAGTTTTTTTAAATTGTAATGATATTTCAAAATATTACAGCTTTTGCTGTATTTTTTATCAAATAAATGCAGCCTTGGTGAGACTATATATGAAGAGTTCAGATGCAAAAGCCCCTAAATCCATCTGACGTCTTTCTTTAAACAATGCATTTTTATCAGGCTCAGATGTATAGGTTCCTATGTAAGTATCGGTACTTCTGATTGGGCTGAGGCTGGTATTTTAGCGAGTCTGAAGTAAAAGTATTTGATGGATGTATAATATGTGTCTAGAGCATTCACTCAGTATCATTATCTAATTTTTGACCGAGATGGCTTTTAGCTGGTTTTGCATCTGAACTCTTCATATATATAAAATCTTTTTTTAACCCAAACTTTGTACAACAAAATTGTGCACAGACTTGCATTGAAAGAGGGGCTGGAGTCATATCTAGAGATCAGAATATCATAAAGACTTTATCATAAAGTGCTTTAAAGGGTTCTTCACAGCGATGCCATAGAAGAACCATTTTTGGTTCCACAAAGAACCATTCAATCAAAGGTTCTTTAAAGAACCATCTCTTTTTTAACTTTTTATAATCTAAAGAACCTTCTTTTGCCACAAAGAACCTTTTGTGAAACAGAAAGGTTCTTCAAATATTAAAGGTTCTTTATGGAACCATTTAGACAAAAATGGTTCTTCTATAGCATCGTGAAGCACCTTTATTTTTAAGAGTGTGGGCTCTTTTTGATTTGATTTGTTTTTTTTTTGACCGCATATCAACATGCTAAAAACATTTAGAACACCTTAGCAATCAGTTAGCGAGACCTTCACATCATGGCAGCATGTTTTGGCCAGAAAAGCACAGCTCATATTTTCTTAGAAAATCTAAAAGCTAGTTTATATGTATGTTGTATGGTGTGTAGTGAACTATTAGTGCCCTCTTATCGACCCGGCTACTGGCGATATGGTTTGTCTCACAAAAGCAT
The DNA here is from genome assembly GCA_036247105.1 of Cirrhinus mrigala. Classification (NCBI taxonomy): domain Eukaryota; kingdom Metazoa; phylum Chordata; class Actinopteri; order Cypriniformes; family Cyprinidae; genus Cirrhinus; species Cirrhinus mrigala. The sequence continues at coordinate 10,838,519 of CM070018.1, read as the reverse complement.
TCAGCTTCAATTCACTTGCAGCAATGAATTGAAGCAACAGCAATTTCCCTTTCGGTTGACCTTAAGAGATGATCTAAATAAGACGGAAAATGCAGTTATGCTCTTTATAAAAGCGTCACGTTGAATGTTTGGTCAGCTGTATGAGGCCCTGTGGCGTTTCGATTGGTGTCAGGGTCAATGCAACTTCTGTCTCCCCTTCCCAGAGCGATTTGCTCCAGTCTGTGGAGTCGCAGCTGCTCCCTCCTGGAGCACTACAGAGGGCTCAGTTCGCATCCAGTTCATCACATTGAAGCGCTAATA